>CM002483.1:11421991-11570924 GCA_000325765.3 Leersia perrieri
CTCACCGACGAGAAGACGGCGAACGGTGATGAAGATTGTTGCCGGCGACGAGGAAGACGGCGGCGACGAGGTTCGGGTCAACGGCGGCGACGGCCTTCCGGCGAAGGGAAGAGACGGCGAAGGTGTGGACGAGGGGCGGCTCGTCCTCGCGAATCCTTAGGCGGCTTCGGTTGGAGAAGAAGGCGAAGAACGACGGCTGGCGACAAGGATGGAGGCGGCAGCGGCTTGGATCGTCGTCGACGTCAGTGTTCCGGTGGGTTAGGACGTCCAAACTGAGGGGTGGACGGGGTTCGCCTCGTCCTTGTGAAACCAGGGAAGTGGATGGCGGGCCCCGGCTACGTCGGATGGCGGCCGGCGTCGATGCCAAAGGCGGCGGTGGCGGCATGTCCCTTACCTTGAACGCGGCGGCGGCGATTTAGGGTGTCTCGGAGATCGAAAAACGATGGAACCGGGAGAGGAGAGTGTGGGGAACATTTTATAGGTGGAGAAAAAGGAAGGTAAGCGGAGTGGCCGGGGTTTTCGCCGGAGTTATGAACAATGAAGGGAATAAAATCCCGGGATGAAACGGCCAAATTCTCCAACTACGGTGCATTATTTGCCGCGGAGTTAGAGGGGAATTAAAGAGGATAAAGAGAAGATCAAAATCTCTTTAATCATCCGGGCGCCGTTACACATGAAAACAAAAGGATTTGGCGGATTAAAGAGGAGGCGTAGGCGGCGGCGTTTGCGGGAGCCGGCCGGCTGGAGGTAGAAGACGACTGACAGGTGGGGTCCACCCGTCGGCGCGCACGCCCCAGGCTTGCTGGGCCGCGGCCCACGGCTGGAGAGAGAAAAAGAGAGGGAGAAAGGGAAAAAGAGTGGGCCTCCGGGAGAGAAAAAGAGAGAGATTGGGCCGACTTTCGGCCCAGAGGGTTTTGGAAGATTTTTAAAACCTTTTCCATTAAAGTTATTCCTGAAATGAACTTTCATTTATTAAAAATACTTCCTAGGCTCAATTAATTCCCAGAAAATTCCATAAAATAGTTGAGACCTTAAAGTATTTAAATAAATTTTATCTTGGTCACTTTTGTGATGAAATTTTCCATAAATTTTAACCTAGTCTTTCTTTTGCATTTTAACCACTTCTATTGCCTCCTTCATTGACTCTCGATCCACCCGATTCATCACCAGTCCCATTGCCGCTGATGTTGACATTCACCTCATCCGTCGTCATGATGAAGATTCTTGAGCAGTCGTGCGAAAGCGCTCCCAAAAACTCTATCGCCCTTCTACTCGTATAGGTACTCGTGACGCGGCGTTAGTTCCGGAGGCCTGCACATTTCCAATTCTTGTGCACGCAAGAACTTAGAATCAAGAATGAAGAGATTGCAATTCAAGAGCAAAAACACCAAGAACAAGTATGGAGAGGGAGTCTCTTGGTGTGCCAATAGAGAGTGAATGTGAATGAATGAGTAATCAGTGGCCTGGGAGATTAATTGGCAGGTTTAAGGAAAATAAACACAACCATTAACTCTCTAGATAGCACAGTAACTGCTTGTTACCGGACATTCCGACAGGTCCACCCGATTCTGGTAAAATTCCTCTATTGGCCACCAGAGAATTTAACACACTCCGAACACCTGAAGCACTACCAGACATTCCGATAGCTCTACCGGACATTTTGATAAAATTCTTCTGTTGGCCAACAGGGAATTTATCAGATGCTCGGAGAAGCTACCGGACATTCCGGTGATATACCGGACACTCTGATAAAATTCTTTTGTTCCAAACAGAACAATTTTACCGGATATTCCGGTGATATTTCTGGATACTCCGTGGTAAATCCATTCACTCAATTCATTTACTTTGCATTCTTGTGTGCCTTTAAAGTTTTATTATTAGATTTAAACCAATTAAATCCAACAATTTTCGCTGCCATGGCTTCTCCTAGGGCATGGGATTTAGGCAAGCTCAAGGCGAAGGAGGAGGGTGATGTACTGTGCTTTTGGCCCAAGCAAGCCAATCTATCTTCATGAGGATCCAAACAGTTACAAGGCCATGGTGGTCAAATTCCATGGGCCAATTCAGCTTTGTAAGCTCCTACATGACTGACAAGAAGTCGAAGATGATGGATACGGTTGGAACCAAGGAGCTCTGGAGCAACATTCGGCACACCAGGTATTGTAAAGTCACCAACGAAATGAGGAAGTTCCTCCACCAAGAAATCAACAGGAACAAGTTGAAGTTACCACTGAATATATTCGTCGATGGATTGTATCCGATACTACAAGTTGGACGCTTCGAGGCGGTCGTGTGGGGTGGACAGAAAGCTCGAAACTCGTGAGCTAATTTGGCTCATGAAAAACTCGGCTCGACTCAGTTCGACTCAGTAAATTAACAAATCAAGTCGAGTTGCAATTTCAACTCGTTTATTTAACGAGTCGAGTCGAGCAAACTCGCGAACACTTAATAAACTCGTAAAACTTGGAGAATTAATAAGTTGGCAGACCTGACTATTTCCTACTACTATTGACCTACATATATAATATATGCAAGTACAACCATCCAGTCTTCCAGATGCTTTGCTCGACGTATGTTAATTAGCTTTGTTAATCATGATGGACCCCACTCCCTAATTCCATATAGAATGAAAAAGTCATGTCATACATGACCTATGAACTCATGAATTATGGCCATGTATTAGTCTGTTATAAACCTAAAACAAATAGTATGTTATAATCTCTTTCAATATTACTTCGTTACACTATGTCAATTTTAAACATATGTTATGTTTCTGTGTAACAAATTTCACGAGTTAAACGAGGTAGCTCGAGCTACTCGCGAGTCAAGTCAAGTCGAGTTCCATTTTGAACTCGTTATGTTAATGAAGTCGAGTTAGCTCGTTAAATAAACGAGTTTTTACGAGTTGAGTCGAGCCCAGTCGAGTTAGCTCGGTGTGGCTAATGCACCTCTTGACAGACTTGTTCCTTCCTATACAAGGCGAGCATGCAAACAACCATCAGCTCACAATGTGGTTACTGATGAGGACAATATTCAAGAGATGCGATCCCTCATTGATATATGCAACGCCATGTCTGACTACATGTACTACCTGCTAGCCGTGCCGCCTGCCATGCTGTCTGTGGACGGCAGCATGCACGGTTTTACTGAAGGAAGCTAAGATGACTAGCTGTCGAGGATATATATCCCTCTAGCAAGGAGCAGTTTCTGGAAAACGTGTCTAGTTCATCATTAATCATAGCCGATCAATTGATATCAGTAGAAACTGATCTTCATAGAGAGATCTTTGAGATTTTTTTACGTGTCTAGTGTATCTATCTTGTATAGGTGTGTCATCCCATACTATTAGCTACTTGTCATTTGACTAATAGTACTGTTGCGCTCTTTCTATTGCTTAGTTTATATATTGTCATCTAAGTCTATAATAAAATGTAATTGACGCACATTTTGTACCACTGTATTTGGCTATGCATGGCTCTTGGACTTGATCATAGCCGAATTTGTTATTTATAGAAATTATAATAATCCTTCTGTTTAAATAATCAGTAAATTTCATATTAAATTTGCAGAAAGAAGGTGGATATGTTGTGTCCCAATGGCATTAGTCGTTGGCCGTTCCAATACAACGAAATGAAAAGGCAAAAACGATCCATATATACCCTTCTAAATGATACTATAATGCGTTTAACTCAAAGATTAATATGTTAATTTTTTAACAGCTTTGGTGTCTCAAAGTAATAGCAAATATACGTTTGATTTTTCTATGGCATGAAGAATACCCATGTCATCGGGACTGGATGCCTCAAAATTTGTCTGTTGATCAAAATCCAATGGCTGAAAAATCAGGGGCACCCCCACACACACGCCATGGCTGTGAATCATCCTCTGAAAGCTTCAGGGCCTATTCTGGGAAAGGAGAAACAAGAGAGGAAAAAAGAAAAAGAAAAGGAGAAAGAAGAGGGGGGAAAGAGGAAGAAGCCACGCAGGGAAGCAACGAATTCAACCAACCTGCCTCGACGACAAATCTTTTTCTGGTGTTCAAGTTCAACCCCCCATCGCCATTTACGCAGATTCTGTTTCTCCAGCCAATTTGATCAGGATTTCGTAACGGGCTCCTGTCCAAGGTTAAAAATCTGGTGTGGTGATGGGTCGCCGCCGCATTCTCGGTGACCTCTGCATCGTGAGGAGGTGAAAAAAAACGTAGGCAAGGGAGGGGAGAATGGAGGAGAACAATCTTCTGCATTTTCTTGATAGCCCAAACGCGCATTACCGAAGGTGTGCATTTTATTTTACCCCTATGGAGTTGTGACTATATCTGCGATTTGGATCGTGTAAATTTCTTGCAAATCTCTCTACTTTTTGGTTCGTGTTACAGCAGCAAGAAATTGCGATTTATGTTTTCCTTTTTTTTCTCTCTCTCTACATTAGGAAATGCGAAGAATATGTATCACGACATGATCTGGATGACCATTCTGATGCACCAGGTTTGTCCTCTTCCTCCTCCTCATTCTCGTTTTCCCAAGAATTGTTCTGTCTGGACGTATGTTGGTTAAAATGATTGAGATTCCTTCAAGTTCTTGGATTTAAGAAATGTTTTGCATACATATTGGATGTCTCATGATGTCAGATTTTATTGTAGTATTTCAATATTTGTAAGCCCTGTGGTTAGTGTTTGTTCAAAACTAATTCAAAGAGGTTGAATGGATCTGAACCCTTGTAGCTAGGCGCCTACGCATGCATGCGATGTTCTTCCTTGGAGCTGCAATGGTTCGCGTGCGTATTGCTGCCAACCCACTCAAATCTTTTTTTCTAGATAATGCAACCCACTCAAATCTGCAACTGCAAGTCGATTTCCCATGTACTAATCTGTTGCTCTTGTTTGTTTGTAACTTTGTATGAGCATCATTTTTCCAGGAAATTAGTCAAATGGCATTCGATGTGAATATGTGATCGTTGTGTTTGGCGTAGCTATGAATACAATTTGTTGTTTTTTTGTCTGACTTCAATGCGATTCATGTGTTTCCACTGCATAAGGACAATGTGATGCAACATGCAAATGATCACTTGCAATGCTTAACAGATATAGATCCAGCTAATTCAAGAGAAAGATTGGAACATCTGTTGAAACAACCTGCCAACAAGTTCTGTGCAGACTGTGGCACTCCAGATCCAAAATGGGCGTAAGTATCAACTGTTTTGCAGATATGCAACAATAGTGATAGACTGTCCATGTGGTTTACTGTTTCAAGAAATCAATATGCTCTCTTCGAAGCGAAAAATTTAACATATATAGTGTTTGTGTTTTGTTTTACCATGACCATTGCAGTTACTAATTGATATTGCACATCATTTTTAGCCAATTTTGGACACAGCTAAGTGTTATAGCCTTCTTTATAGCTGAATGGTCTTTTGAAAGAGTAGAAGACCGGAGTTAAAATAAACAAGAGCTTGTGATGTAGGAAGACAATATGTTTTGTCCTTTTTTTGCTGATGAGCGACATATTACGAAGAGTCGAAGATATATACTGATATCCATTTGGAATCAATCTAGGAGGAACTAGATTGACTTTGTATTAAGAAGAAAATAGGCACTCAAATTCGCCTTGACAAGGATTTGTACTTGGGTGATCTAGGTGTACCACCACACCACTGACCAATTGAAATAGGCTCAGTTCCCATATCCATTTAGCTGATCACATTTTTCTCTTTGAATACTTAAAGACTCTATTAATTATATTTTTGGAACATTAATGCTCCTTTTCAAAATCCTAATGGCCGATTTGGCACTTGCAGTGCCTTGCCTTTTGGTGCTCTAATTTGCATAAAGTGCTCCGGAACTCATAGAAGTCTTGGTGTACACATATCAAAGGTGTGCAAATTCAAAATCATAGGCATATGATCTAGTTTCTAAAAAATAAGCATGTGGTAAACTGAACTAATTATTTGACTATCCATTGTTTGATTGAGCACAGGTAATTTCAGTGAATCTTGATGAGTGGACGGATGAAGAGGTCAATTGCTTAGCCTGTTCAGGTGGAAATGCTAATGTGAACACAAGATACGAGGCATTTTTACCAGAAAACTACATAAAGCCCAGACAAGATTGTACAACAGAGGAGCGTTCTAATTTTATTAAGTATAAATTGGACTACCATTCTTATCGTTCCTACTTCTGCCAATTCAGTTTGACAAAACTCTGCTTTCTCTCTGTTTACATGTATGCAGGAAAAAGTATGAACATCAACAGTTTGTAACTGATCCACAGTTTTCATGCCCTTTACGACTGAATAACAAACATACAGCAGATAAACAACATCATCAGCAAAACAGCAGTGTGCGACATGGGTTTGCACATCCTTTTAGGAATAGCTGGAGGAGAAAGGACTCAGATACCAAAGGGCTAAAGAAAATGGTGGGGAAAACTTCCATGTTTTTTCAATGTATTTCAGCTGGTATTACACTTTATAAACTATTTTAACTGCAACATGGCTATTTTTCAGACGGATGTGGGCATGGTGGAATTTGTTGGATTAATTAAGGTTGATATCAGACGGGGAACAAATCTTGCTGTTCGTGATGTGATGTCAAGTGATCCATATGTTATGCTTAACCTAGGACACCAAGTAAGCTCATCCTATTAACAAATGGTAGCTTATCCCTGGTAAAAATATATCTTTTTCTTATTGACAATTTGCATTTTTTTACTTTTTTAGTCCATGAAAACGAAGGTGATAAAGAACACCTTGAATCCTGTGTGGAATGAAAGACTAATGCTATCGATCCCTCACCCGGTGCCGCCTCTTAAATTGGTATGTGCTCTTTCCTAAGAAATCATAGTTTTAGTCATGACAAAACATCTAATTTTAATTTTATCTAATCCATCTCAATGGAGAGTATTGCTATGCTGTGCAACTTTATGTGGCAAGGGTATTCTTGATCTTTAGATTTAAAGAGTTCAAGACCTAAGGATGTTTTGAAGTATTGAAATTTGGTGACTAAATTGATCGGATATAATGGCTTACCTACTTATGGATATAATAATCTGAACTCACGAGAGTGGAGTGCCTTATTTCCTATGAAGAACAGCAAGAGAGTGGCAAAAGCGAAATTCAAGCTTGTGGGTACATATTTTTTTAAATAATGGAAATAGTTTATATCTGTGGCCTCTGTCATAAGACACACATCCAATAAATTTATTACAAAAGGTAAAACACTCATAATGTTATGGGATAAACCCTCACATACCTTTAAAATTGATTATCACTAACAGAGTTGCATAGATTCTAGCTAGCAATTCTAATGGTACTTCGCCATTCATAATGGAATAAGAGACCCTTGGCTACTAATTCCAAAAATATAGCACCATTGCGCATAGTATTTTGTTCCTCCTATGATAGCATCGTAGACCAAAAGTGGAGCCAATTAAAACACATGAATATAACCTGCATAAGGTTAGACAATTGTTTACCATTAAAATCATCTTTTTTATGGGGCTAGATACTCCCTTAAGTCAATTATCAAAAATATTTGTGGCATTACGAGGTAGGGGATATCGAAAGCAAAAAACACACATCTCCAAACAAAACGAGCAACATGAACTTGAAAAAAGATGTTAAATTGTCTCTTATACATAACAAAAACAACCATGTTTGTCTCCACCCTATTTTCTTTTAGCCAGGTTATATATCCTTTGTTAGGATTACTTTCTAATGAAGTAATGAAGAAACCACATAAAGACCTTAATCTTCAGTGGAAGCTTTAACTCCCATAGAATTCTCCTACGGATTCTAACATTAGAGTTCATAATCGCTATATACATATATTTATCCAAAAATTGGCCATCTTTATAAAGCGACCAAATAAAGTAATCCTTTTTATTGGGCTGAGTTATATTAGCTAGTCTTAGGATCAAATCATTCTACTTGATTAACTTTGGACAACAATGGCTCGCCTAAAAGAAATATTTAACGGCATTGTTCCCATAACCTCTGATAGAGTGGATTGTTTCCTTCGAACCACATTATATAAAGAAGGGTATTGATATTTGAGAGAACGAGAACCCAACCACGTGTCTTCCCAAAATCTTATCTTAGTTCCATTGCCACATCTAAAAGACCTGTATTGAAAAAAAGGTCCTTCACTTTCATTAAACCAGTCCAGAACTGAGATACCCCTGGTTTACTAGACATACCAGAAAGAGGCCGGTTTTACCCTTTAAGTATTTATTCCTCAAAAGATCTTGCCATATGCCCTCACCATTAACCAACTAAAAAAGCCATTTACTTAATAAGCATTTATTTTATATATCAAGATTTTGGACGCCTAGTCCTTCTTGGTCTTTTGGTCGACATATGTTTTCCCACTTAGTCAGCCTGTATTTTTTTTCGATCATCGTTGTTCCAATATTGCCTATGAAAAACTACATTTTTGTTCGGTTGGTGCTGCAGTAAGAATTATTTGATGAGATGGAACATGGATTGCCCAATATGATCTTTAAATGATCTAAAAAAATGATCTCTAAATTCATATACAAAATATTATATAAACTCATTGCCATCTATCTGCTTTAATTTTTCTCTCACAACAGCAAGTGTTCGACAAGGACACATTCACCTCTGACGACCGGATGGGGGACGTCGAGGTTGACATCCAGCCACTGATCTCCGCCGCGAGAGAGAACGAGAATTCGGCCGTCACCGCAGGCTCGGTGGAGATCACCAAACTGCTGGCCAGCGACGACGGCACGCTGGCCAAGGACAGCGTCATCGCCGTCGTCGACGGCAAGGTGAAGCAGGAGATTACGCTGAGGCTTCAGAACGTGGAGCACGGGGAGCTCGAGATCGAGCTCGAGTGCGTGCCCCTCAGCCAGTAGTAGCAGCAGCTAGCTGCTGGCTGTGCTTCTGTGTTAAATTACTCCATGCCTGTACTTGTAAATCTTGTGTCATATTGGGCTATTCATGTTATCATGTACTACTCCGTATTAGGTATGGTTGTATAGGTAGCAAAGGGAGAATTCGGAAATCTAAACAACTCTAATTTTAGGCTTCGATGATACTGCTACCATGTGTGTGTGTTTTTTTTTTTTGGAGAACTACCATGTGTTCATAACTGCTAGTAGTAGTCAAGACGTTAAGTAAACCGTGTTTACAAACCACACCTGTAGGTCATAAATATTTGACGTTCAGGATAAAATTTGGCAAACTTTTGAAACTTGAACCATCCTTTTTATGCCGGAATGAGTTTGCAAAATATTTCCACAAAGAAAAATTTGTAAAATCTCATAAGTTTACGATATCAAAAGTTATGTAAGCACGAAGCAAATCATCAGAAGTAATCCAATATGCACGTACGAGTCTACAAATTATGGTGAATTGATACGGTGCATGCATACCGCGTACGAGTAGAGTAGAAGTAACAAATTTACCCAAAAAAATAAAGTAGGAGTAACAAATAAGGAAGGTCGCATGGTGTAGACGTATGGCTTCCTGAGAAAGATAATTAAAAAATATTTTTCCAAGATGTTATGTTACCATTTTTAAAATTTAGTTTTTCTAATTTCTATCGACATTATATTAAAGTCCATTTTTATTTAAAAAATATATTATAATAAATCATTTCCATTACCAATTTATCAAAACAATATAACAATGATATCATTTCCGTCGGTTTTTATTCCAAATGTTGATGCGTGGCAATTTACATATGGGTTCGATGGCAAAGCTCACTCAATAGAAATGGCATCGAGATTTGGGATGATGACATTTGCATGTCCTCCAAAATAGAAATCGTTCATGACTTAACATGGTTATATTTTATTTTTCACATCCTGCTTTTCCTATAGTTATAGCCCATCCATTCCTCAGTCCTCATCAGGCGTCCAGGCGTGGTAAGTGGCATGGCAATTTGGTCAACATCGGTGTGCTATGGCAATTCTGGTCAACATCTAATCCAAGCGTTGACTAAGTCAAACCGACAAGTCGCGTCACTCGCACGGACTATTCCCGCTTCCTTAGGCGCACCCAGAGCCCACCCTTCATCTTCATCGTCGCCGTCATCTCGTACGCCGGCGGCGATCCCATGTCAGCAGCCGGCGCCATCACCTCCACGCTGAACCTCCGCAGCACGGCCGCCGCCACCGTCTTCATCTGCACGTACGCCATCTCCTTCCCGAGGCACACCCTCGGCCCCAAGTGGAACACCGGGTACCTCGCCGCCTCCACCCCCACGAACTCCCCGTCGCCGCGGTCACGGAGCCATCTCTCCGGCGAGAAATCGAGGCAATTTTCTCCCCATATCTTCTCCATCCTCCCCATCGCGTAGGCCGAGTAGTTGGCGAACCACCCGGCCCGCACCGCCGCGCCGCACGGCAGCACGTCGTCGGCGACCGCCACCCTCCCGTTGAACGGCACCGGCGGGTACAGCCGCATCGATTCCGCGATCGCCGCGTGGAGGTAGTGTTGTTGCATCCCCTTCGCGTCGCCGTCGAGCTCGTCGCGGACGCGCCTCTCGCACCGCGGGTTCGCGGCGAGGAGCCAGAAGAGCCACGTCAGCGCGGACGAGGTCGTGTCCTTGCCGGCCAGCACGAAGCCGACCACCACGTCCCGCAGCAGCCGCCGCTTCGCCTGCGGCGTCGGGAACATCGCGCCCAGCTGCTCGCCGTCGTCGTCATCGTCGTCCATCGCCGCCATGAACCGCGAGAGCAGGTCAGGATCGCCGTCTTCTTCGCGGCGCATACGCGACTGCGACTCCTTGGACTCGACGACGGACATGGCGTAGTCGTCGAAGACGTCGACGGCGTCGCGGAGGCGTCGTGACGCGCCGACGTTGAGGAGCCTTGTGACCTTCCTCACCACGGTCGGCGGCGTCAGCGCCCGACGGAAGGAGATCTCGACGGCGGCGTCGAACGCCGCGAAGAGGGCCTCGCGCTTCCGTGTGTCCGCCGCCGCCGTCGAGGCCTCGGCCTCGACGCCGAACGCGACGTGGCAGATGGCATCGAAGGCGAACCTTCGCAGCGCGTCCTGCAGATCAACCGCGTCGCCGGACGCCGCGGCGGCGTCGAGGAACGGGATGAGGCGGCGGCGGAGGTGGACGGCGAGGACGTCGTCGGAGAAGCGGCGGAGGGCGCGGGAGGAGAAGGCGTGGGAGGCCACCTTGCGCTGGAGCTTCCAGAGGCGGCCGTCGGCGGCGAAGAGGCCGTCGCCGATGAGCTCGGACATGGCGACGCGGAAGCCGGGGCCCCTGACGTAGTTGCCGAAGCTGCCGCGCAGGAGGTGTTCGACGTCGGCCGGGCACGCTGGCCCAGGCCTCGATGGCGCCGGACGGCGAGTCGCGGAGCAACATGGCGTACCAGTCGAAGAAGCGCCGCCTGTTGCGGATGAACTCGACGGTGTTGCCCAGGACGGGGTTCGGGTGCGGGCAGTGCGCCGCCGTGGGATTCGCCGGAGCTGGCAGGAGTCGCCGGAGACGGAAGAGAAGGCCGGCGGTGACGAGGAAGAGGAGCACGTAGGCGAGATGCGCCGTCGCCATGGTTTTGAATTCCAGAAATTCAGAATGGAGAATTCATACGCGAGGAAAAAAGTGATTTTGTAATTCCACCCCAAGAATCCAAGTAGTACTCTTTTTGTTTAATCAAAATTTTCTTCGATGAAGACATCTTTGGACTATTTGGTGCTAACCGTGATCCTATTCCACATAGTGTAGTGGCAAATTCTTGAAGACGTTGAGTTGTTGGGTGAGAAAATTCAGCTCATGTGTTCTATTCTAGCGTTTTCAGTACTAAAATTTTGTTAGATAAGACATGTCATGTCTAAATCTGTTCTTCTAGATATACAGCACACTTGTATACAGCATCCAACCATTCTTTTGGAGAAATTAGTAAAATGTTTTAAGCTTGCTAGCTGTTAACAATGCAACTTGGATGATTTTGCTTCAAAGTCAGTTTATCGGTTTGTTCCTTAGAGCAAGTATAATAGTTGGCTATAAGCTAACTATATGATTATATGGAGGAGAGGGATATAGAAATAAAAGGGGTCAACTCTTGTGCAAGAGAGCTAGGCTCTATACATGCTTCAAGATAAATCCAATAAATGTATAAGTGAGATAATGACACAAGAGAAAAAATTAGAATCAACCTTAATTAGAGCCATCTTATTATAAATGTTAGCTCTAATATGAGCTTATAAGTAAGAGTTGACTATTAATTAAACTTTCTCTTGCCTACAAATCAATTTATTACGGAGTTTCGGCATGAAACAGAACTTTCAATATGCATGGACCAATGATTTACGTATGTTTGTATCTTGAAGCATCTCAAAGCACATCTAACGCTAATGAGTTTAGATGCAATGCATCGAGATGTTAAAAAAACTTACTACCAAGGATATCTAATATGAGACATAATATAGAATTATTAAGGGATAAAAATAGAATATTATCTTTGTTCCAAAATGTAGCAAACTAGAAGTAGACTGGTCGACCATAGAAAATAAACAAGACAGGTTGCCTCGATTGTTTTGCTTAGAAAGAAGAATAAATCGCTTAAAAAAAGCTCATGTAAATATTTATTGAGAATGACATGATGAAAATCACATAATGACTTGCATGGACAAAGTACTGCACTGCTAGAAGCTATAGTCACTGTTTCATAAATTTGCTTGTCATTTGCTAAGTATTTTAGTATTGCATTACACATTTCTTGAAAAATGCGACTCCCCTGTCTAAAAATATAAACATTTGAGTTATGATGTGTTCTTACTTAGTATAGAAAATTTGAAACCTAATGCTTATACTCTTGGACGGATGAAGTATACAATTTCACACAGTAAAAAGACAAGCTCTCTGTGCAGAGCAATTACCTGATGTCTAACCACTAAGATATTCAGATTGTACAGTAGTATTCTGCATATGCAGCAGCAGCGGACTGCAAAAACCAAATCAATATGGCTGATGTTCCTACCTCCCACTCTAACAGCACGAGTATTCAATAAACTAACAGGAAGACAGAATTAGGAAATGAGAAAAGTGATGTCAGATTGGGAAAAAACCATGCTGCAGTAGAAGTATCGAGGGCAGACTTCCAGTGGTCGCTCCTTGCCGGAGGACGAGACCAAATGATGCTACCGCCCACAGGTCACAGCGGCCTGCATCGGCGCTTGATCTCTACCAGGCCGGCGGACATGGAAGAGAGCGCACATAGCTAGGAGGAAGAGGAACAGTCGAAGAATGAGATGTACAGCCAACATAGGAGCCCTCGTGCCGCCCAATCCCTAGGCGACACAGAAGGCTGCTCAGGCGCTCGCCGGCGCAGCACCTCCTCTTCCTTCCCGCTGTCTCGCCGCCACCCGAGCAGCCACCGGCAAAGCCAGGTGGCTGTAAGGACGGCGGCGGCGGGGCTCTCTCCCCTCCCCTTGTGCTTGCGGGCTGGGGACCACCGGGGTCGAGTGGGTGCAGGTGCGGCTAGGTGGTTGGTGGCGGCCAGGTCCGGAGCCACCGTGGCCGGATCTAGCGCCCCCGAGGCCGGACACGATGGCCGCAGTGGCGAGGCGATGCGGGCACCCTGATGCACAGCGCACGGAGGCAGGAGCGGCAGCACAGATGGGCAGCGCCCGGATGCAGAGCTAACGACACGGGCGTAGCGAAGTGGTGGCGCGATGGATCTGGTGGGCGTGCAGGGCTATGGCAGCAGCGCTGGTGCGCTAATGTGGAGGCAACAGCGACACGGGTGTCAGGCGGTGCTTCCCGATGTCGATGAGGCTGATCCGGGCTGGATCTGTCAGCTCCTCGACGGATCTAGCCAGAGGCTAGCTGGGTTGCACACCGGCAGACGTCGATGGCTGGAACCGGTAGCATACGGTGGCCGAGGAGCGGCACGGCGACGATGGTTGAGGAGGAGACCTCGGCAGCTGCGCGTAGCAGCACACTGTTGGTCGGGGCTGTCTCTATGACGAAAGGCATTGATGCATCAGTGCTGCAGTCCGGCAATAGTGTTGGGGTCAGGTGACTCGAGACGGCGATGCCTCTCGGGTAGCAGGCCGAGGCAGAGAAGAAGGCCTGTGGTGGACTCTTACTCTTAGTAGACTTTTGTCCTTTTGTGATGATGCCTTTGTCGCAACAAGATAGTCATGTCGGCCAAGCTAGCATGTAGCATGGGGAGAGAGGATTCATTCTTTTCTCTGACCCTCTCCCTATTCAATCTTACTGTGTGGATGGATATAGAGTACGTCCTATGTTGAGCAATTGCTTGATGGACAACCGGCAGTAGGGTGCTAGCGCAGAGGCTATGCATTGAAGGTTCTTGTTGGCGATGACTACTAAGCTTGGCATATGTTCAACTTGAATGGTGGGGAATCGGACGAAAGCTCTTTCTTTGGGTCGGCAATGGCGACGCCTATGGGCGCCGCTCTCCCTTTGGGGTGTTGTTGTGCAATCTCGTGTCTTCCTTTTGGTTTCTTGAGGTGAAAACATTATCCTGTGTTCTAGAACGGATGACTTTGGCGCTCTCATGTCGTAACCTTCCTAGAGGTGTCGTTAAAAATATCCTTTAGGAGAGTTGAGTTTGTTTTGTTTCTGTTGTTCCTTTAAGAGAGTTGAGTTTGTTTTGTTGCAGTTGTGGAATTTGGTTGTAAACGTGTGGCGTGGAGTTATTATTTATTTCCTGGTTACGAGCCTTTTTGGACTTGTATCTTTTCTCCTGCTCTATTAATATATACAAAGCAACGTTTTTGCTCTCCCGTAAGAAAAAAGAATGAGATGTGATTGATGACCGGAAGGAAGGAGCAATGGAAATGTTGATTCCACTTCTCAAGCCCATATCTCATCTTCACGTTGGGCTTGGGGTCGAATACCATTTTCTAGGGAAATAAGTTCATTTGAGGTTTCTGATCTTATCATCCAATTTGATTTTAATCCTTGAACCATAAAAATAGATAATACTTCCCTCAACTTGCAAGCTAGTGCAAACGAGGCCCACGTCAGTATTATCCCTGGTTTTGGATGATGTGGCGCATATGCGGACCTTTTGACTCAGTCTTCATCTCACATGGCAATGACGTGGTACCTATAGGCAATTCGAGTTGTAAAAAATATAAAAACCATGGGCCCACATGTCAGTCAAACCAAAATAATAAATTATAAAAATTATGGAGCCACTTGTCAATCTCTTTTCTCCCTCTATATCTCCCATCATGTACGGGGTGCAAGTTGTGGTGGCAGAGGTCGGGTTGAGCGAGACCATGAGCAGCTAGCGAAAACGAGCTTGCCAACCGCCAAATGCCGGCCGGCTGTCTATTGATCCTTGGTAGGCCTTCTTGGGTCCACCCTTGGCTACTATATCTAGGTGTTGGCTCCAAAATTTGTCATGTCATGTATATTCGATCTAATAGCCTACACATAAAGTAGTTAGCTATTACACCATTAGTATATGGCCCACCTTATTCTCTCTTACAATTTGTTTCTCTTACAGTTTGTTGAAATCCGTGCTATAACTATATAGCCCGCTTTTCTTTTCTCTACTCTATTTTCTATGCATCTCTTCTCCATGTGTACTTATAGTCGGTTTATCACTTATTTTTGTACCTACTGTTACAGAGCACTGTTACATTAAAAAGATCAACTTTTAGAATTTAAACTTTGTCCCAAAATAAACTAATCCATACCCTCCTACCTTCCCGGCTTGTAATTCAGAAGGATTTATCTTTTTAATATATAGTAATTAATTTATACTACTCTCTCGTTGATGAGGGTTATTTTGTCATTTTCCATCACCGGTGATTTTGCATTAGGCTTCTAAGAATTTGATTTTAACAGAAGAAGTATGAGCACCACTTAATATTTGTTGATGGATAGAAAAGGGCATAAGAGCAAGGTTAATAATAGAGTTGATTGTTAGCTCCAAAAGTGATATCTCAGCTCACTAAAGTTAGCACTAATAACTAAGAGATACAATAATAGGCTGTATATGTATTTTTTAGACATAAGCAATTGGTTTGAAATGTTGGCCCCCACAATATGCCATGGTATATGTGTACAACATGAGCACAAATTAAGAGCCCACTTCTTTCTCTCTTCTCGATTTTCTATCCTCCATGTTGTAATTATAATGTCATGGCTATTTTGGAGCATGTTTAATCATCCTATTGCATCTGCTATAAGTACTACTAACTAAGACGCTCATTATAACTTCTTATAGACTTTGTTTTTAGAGAGATTAAGGATTATGGTGAAATTAAATAAGATATGTCTATGATTGGTTGAGATGTGAAAATAGACGGTACTATAATAGGTTATATTATGGGAACAAATTTTAAATGCTGAAAGTAGCTCTGATATGAGACGGGTGTAGCATGAATTACTAGAGAAATTCTGCATAGTAACAACAACATTCAAATTCAATTCAAAGGAGAAAATCTCGGAAGGGAAAAAAGTGATGTGGGCAACTTCAGATCTATATACCGTTAGATGTTATAATTCGTTTCTCGATGATTGCCATTTTTTCATGCCCGCCTATCAAGCTTCAAGCCCTTAAAAGACAATCTGGGATGTTATTTGGTTTGGGCTATCTCAAGTTCTTAACACTATCCAGATAATGCATTGTTTCGTAGGATGATAAAAACTTCTACGTGAAGGGTGTATCACACAAGTTTTACAGTGAACACTTCAGTCATAACTAAGTTATATTAGTTGATCCTCAAAAAAAAGAAACTAAGTTATATTAGTTGACTATGCATGTGCCATATCTACTAGTACTATTTTTGTTTTTCTTTTTTCTTTTTTTTCTATTTTTGTATTTCTTATGCATTCGGTATATATGATGCAGCCTTTTCAAAATTTTGCACTTAATTTTCCAAATGGTCAGACTACTTTTATAATTAATCAGAGACTCAGAGGGGGAGAGGGGAATCGATCGGTGTTAATTTGTTTTTTTACAAACACTTCAAAAGCTTAATTTGCCTGTCGGAGTATATTGGAAACAGGGGTAGAAGAAAAACTTACGCGCGCGATGCAATCAATCTCTTACTCTCACTCGCTATTCAGCTTAACTATGCTTCCTAATTCCAACACGAGCTGGTGTTCTTAATTGCTTGTTTGGTGATCTCCAGTGGTTCATTGACAAGTCAGAATGATGTGGCAGTCTATCAATGCAACCACCCAATGAAGCAATGACAGGTCATTGACTAGAGACTGATGTGGCAGTCCAACAAAATGCAACCACCCAATCAAGCAACGACAGGTCAGACCACCAAGCCCTCTCCCAACATCTGACCCCGGCATCAGGAGGACATATACTTTCTTCCCATATGCATCTTTTCCATTTGATGATTACCTTGATGCATGCATGGATTCTTGGGGATAAATAATTTTAATCATACATCCAACCAATCACAAGATTAAACTAAACCCTAGCTAACTGCGTGGTCAGATGGAGCCATAGGCTGAGCGCACTAAGTTGGCTCGGCCAATCAAGATGCTCCAACCAGGACCTTCTCTTTCTCTCAAAACTCCTGTCGACGGCCACGATTAACTTAGTGCACTGCTGCCTTGCCTTTTTCAGAATGGTAATTAACCGACGGGCCGAAAAGGATTTGTTTGATGCATACACACGCACAATTGATGAGGTGGTTAATAATTAACGTCTTGTGATTGACTTTTGTATCAGCCATGGACTCGAGATCATATCAGGATTAGGGTTCTGGAAAGTCTGAGTCCCGGTATACAAACCCTTCCAAGATAGTCACATTGCGATAGTTACATGCAATGGTTTGGTGATCTTGCAAGCTACCTATTGATAGCTACATTACTAAGGTGGCCACTCACCACCCTGCCTTGTTAGTGGGGGTGCAGGGATTCTCCGGCATCCTTCTGACCTTGTCCACATGTTGAAAACAGCATGAACAACTGCATATATCAATATACAGAGGCTAGCTATATTTTTGCATTTCAATTAATGTACAGTTACACCGTAATTATAATGTAAAATTTTAAACTTACAATATAACTTTTGCACTTGCACCGTAATATTTCTAGTATCTCACACAATATATAAGTGAATTAGGATAAAAACAGCTAACTACCTACTTGGAAGAGTAGATGAGGGATATACAAACATACTTCTATTTATAGGAGACAGAAGCAATTGCATAGGGAAGAAAGTAATTGAAACCAAGCTAGTAAAACATGTGGTGCCATATTTTTAATAAAACTGACCAATATATTTGTCGGCCTATATAATAGGTGAAAAAGGAATCTTGGTTTTTTTTAGGTAAAGAGAGAGCCTTATTAATCACGAAAATAGGAATCTTGGTTTTTTGGGCCACATATACATCATGTCTACATGCTTTATCGGGTTTTTGTTTGTATAATCTCTCTAAGGTATAATACTATCTCGATCCCGTCATAAGTTTGACAATTAGGACAAGAAAATACTACTATCAAACTATACATACTCCCAGCATCCTAACATATACTCACTCACTGATATTTTGACTTTTTTTAATTCAACTTTCTTAATTAACTTTGATTTAATTGCAATACTAATTATGTGTTGTAAATGCAGTCAAATTTATAGTAGTTTGATTTTTTTAAGAAAAAAAAGCCAAAACGACTTGCATTGTGAAATAGAGCAGAAACATGGGTGAACCTAAGGGTGGTGCCAGGTATGCACCAGTATACCCAAAAATATCATAATAAAGTTAGTATATATGTGTAGCTGGCCTAAACACTGGTCCATTCCCTCCCAAATGATGTGTATATACGTGCATTCCTGTTTTCTTTTATAGCCATGCGTTCTTGTTGGTGAGAATGTTGGTATTTCTTATCGTCATCCTCAGAAATAGAATTCCAATGACACCGACTCGAAATAATAATAGGTAATATATGGTTCACAGAATAAATCCGCAAGCACACGGATGTACCATTGTAGCATTTCACCTGAAAGTATTTCAAGGTATCATATTTATTTAATTCCAAGGGAAGATTATTAAAGAACTAACCTTTCTAACATTATATTATACACTTGCATATGTTATAGTTCTAAGCAGGGGTAAGACAAATAATCTTGGGTAGAGTGACACAAGCAAAGGATTATGCTAACTCTATCATAATCCTAATCTAGTCTTAGTAAGAGTAGTCATAGTTAAATCCTATTTCTATACTTCTATTATATAACAACCTAGCATATACTAACTAATATACAACAATATAGTGTATCCTCCTTACAATGTAGTTTTAACTAAGCCTTAACCTAGTCAAGCCCTCCCGGTGCTTCGCGAAGTTATTCCAGACTATCGAGTTGCTTACGACAGTCCATCCTAACCATCCGATCAAAGTTAAATACGGAGGTGCATCTAACCCTAGGAAATTGTCGTAAGAATATATACTGCGGGGACGACACCCGTACTGAGCTGTCACCATCAGCGGCCCGCGTTCCCTCCAGAGTATATACGCCCAAATAATGAAGATCCTGCCTAGACACCATGTCTATGCTATCACTCCCTACTCTACAGCCTCATGATTGAAGTAGAGTACCTAAGTTCCAGATTAATAACTCTTGGTTCAACCTAAGAAGATTATTAACCTAGTTCCTAGACATTATACCCACACCAATGCAGATCCTAGATAATGTAACTATACTAAGTACTTTAGTTAGATATAAACTAAGCATGGCATCCATAATCTAATGACTTAGACTAAAAAACCACAAGTATATAAAGGAATAATGATTATATTGATGTAATGAAAGTCTTACAAAAGGAACTAAAGAGCAAAGTAGAACCTTACCGAAATTCCTTCGAAGTCTTCCTGGAACTAGAACTATACTAATTCTACTAATGCTTGGGCTAATACTATAAGTAGAGAAGCTATTCCTTTCTTTGGTGTGTATTGGAGTGAAGAGAGAGGTCTATTTATAGGCTCTCAATGGCGATGACTTTCCATGCGAAATGACTAGAGTGCCCTTCACAACCGCCATCAGGAGCCAACCAGGAGCTGACACGTCAAAGGTCGGTGGAGTTGGCGTCGACCCTGGTTCGGACCCTGGCGGCCAACCGACTCCATCTTTCTCCAGGTCTTTGACAGGTAGGCCCTTATGACGGTTACATGTGCAAGGACGTTTACTTCGACAGTTATCCATGCCAGGTGGCCCAATCATCTACAAGCTTGCTTGGGAGTGAGGTTTTCTCCCACTTATCTTCTCCATTTTGTCTAATTTCCCTACAAGCAAATATTCTCCAAGTACAAGTGGTACTACATTATTCTAAAACAAATACGCATTGCAAGCATATTCTATTCTCCATTATTTTAGTTAAATTGGCACTCGAAATGTTGCTATAACGACCGTCAACAAAACCCCCCAAGCTTGAACCTTTGTTCGTCCTGAGTAAACTTGGTTGTTGATCAGGAGTTGCTACAATGTCATATATTTCAGATCTACAGTTGCATGGCAAAATACCCTCTAAAGCTTAAGCAAGCTAGCACATCCTATATCCATAGACTTGTGTTCATGAAAATAGAACATACCTTTTCCTTGCCTTCAGTGGTTGAGAGATAGAATGACTTGTAGAGCATTATTCACCTGTTCTAGTTCAACTTTTATTCCGGAGTTTTTAAAAATTTTGAAAATAAAAAGCAAGTTCCTCGAGTGATCCTCTAGTCACTCAAATGTGTATATACCTCACCAATAATGTCTCAATGATCCTACTCTAAAGGTTTATATGTGGAGTTTGGTAGAGATCAAGTGAGGCATACCTTACATTCACATTTATTACTAAGTCAAAAACTATGACTAAAGCAAAAAGTAATCCACACCCAAGACCGAGATCGTGCACAGTGAATGGTTGATGAGGTGGAAGTGGATTGTGGAAATTATTTTGGCTCCTTTTTTTATGGAATGAAGTCTCTCCTCCTTTGAAAGCCTTTTTGTGAGGGAGTATTTTTGTGGCCACTCTTGCTTTATTAAGGAATATTTTTGAAAGAGTTTGCACTCTTTATTTTTGGCAATTTTGGATTTTGTCTAATGGAGTATGAGCATATTTTTGTGGAGCTTTATTTGGTGGAATGGAAATGGTGGATTGAATGGGATGGATGCTGCTTCCAGTGTAGAAGTCAAGCATGTGTAAGTGGGTGTTTGATATCAATCCTGGGACATGAAGAACATCTACACAAGTCATCGAATTTGACAAAGTTAAATGAAAGTACAAGTAACCAAAATATGTAGGGTTTATCATGAAAATCATTTTTGGCTCTGGTAGACATTTCATATCAAATGAGGAACTTTTTATTTTAACTTTTTGAAAAGAAATCATCTGGAATCCAAGCTAAGTTTTGAACAAGTTCACAATACTTCTACTTATCATATCATATTTCACAACAACCTAGGTTCAGCTTAGGATAGTTACTAGAACATTTACCATAAGTTAGGCATGGAATGACTTTCTCACTTAAGGCCTCGAGATTATTTTACTATGAACCCATATATCAAAGACATATGATCAGAGAAACTTTTCATCATTTCAACATGGAGAGATTTGGATGTCTTACCTAGCGTAGGGAAATCTATCCTATATTTTTGGTATTTTCTGGTTTTGCAAATTTTTATATTGTTTTTAATTTTTAAATGCAATGCGGAAAGTAAATATGCAAATGCAATGATACAAGTTACCTTGGTGGGGGAAGAGGTTTCTCCCCGCAAGCTTTCTTTTCCCTTAGGATCCCTGGTATGGGTTGAACCCCTGGAAGCGAAAGTACACATGCAAGTCGGTCTGCTGTTGCTGCATCATGTTGTTGAAGTTGGAGAACTGAGCATCAGCGTGGTGTTGCCAATTTTGCGTCTGCGCCACATGTTCCGTCAGGTTCTGTCTCATCTCCTCCGTCCTCAAGTCCAGAGTATCCATCCTCCAAATGAGTTCTCCAAAATCCCCATGAGAGGAAGTGGAGTGTCTCACACGGAAGGAGGGAGTGGAATCTGGAGGCCTCTGCCATTGGCTAGTGCTATCAAGATCAGTTAGAATGAACGAACGGGCTTATAGCCTAGTGGTTACAAGAGCCTTAGTAGCACCTGAGGTCATGTGTTCGATTCCCCATGAGAATGAATTTTCCAAGATTTAACGGCTTTATGCTTTCAGTGGTATGCGATGTATCCGTCGACAGCAAGGCGTCCGTGGTGACTTCGTCAATCTGAAGAATGTGCTGGCCCAGTCTTCGGAGATGCTCATAGGGGTAGCGTTTGTGTGCATGCGTTTATAGGGGTGAGTGTCTAAGTTGTACTGTGTAATTCTAAAAAAAGATCAGTTAGAATGAGGGAAATCAGCTAAAAAAATTAAAAAATATTGAAGGCGTAATATTTGTAATGGGCTTCTTTTCGGTACCTAATACTAGTGTATACTAGTCAATTATACTAGTGAAGGAACGGTCGAGATTAAATTATACTAGTGGTTAGTATATGATAGTATACACCTGTAGTACGCAATAGTACAGAACATTTGTATAGAAAAGACGGTCCTAACTGTATGATTTCATTATGCAAGAAGCTAAATGTCATGAATTTAAAATTTATCATCAATGGTGTGATGAACAATTTCTTAAGTTAGTAGATCAATTATTATAATAACCACACAAATTAACGGATATATTTGATCCATGCTACTTTCACCAAGTATTAGTATTGGGTACCATAAGTGAACCCATTTATAATTTATAGGCAGAGATTAAGTTGGATTAGTCATACAGGAAGAGAAGAAAAACATGAGCGTTCTATCTTTCTCTAACTATATACTAATTATTTTAGACAAATAATATGTCGATCTTTGAAACGAAGAAACATGAGAGAGAGAGAAAAAATCTTTTGGGTGTTTCTATTCTAAGAAAAAAAACGCCAAAACTTAGATTTCATCGTTCTTGTTATTTAATACTTTAACTATTTAACTAAGCGTATTGTATATGACAAATTAATTAAAGTTTAACTATTTTTACTTGAAGTTTTTCACTTGTCTGTTTGATCTGTTGGAGTACACCCAACATAAAAACTCTGGGTCTGCTACGTATTAGTAGCATCCTTGTATTATTATAGGTTACATCTCATAGGGCGCTTTAGATTGTAACAAAAAAAAATACCGACAACATAGAATTAGAATAGTGTTTTTTTTCTCTTTTTTCGTGCGCACGCTTTTGAACTATCAAACAAACAGTGCGTTTTTTAGAAAATTTTTCTACACAAAAGTTTTTTAAATAAAGAAAATTAATCAATTTTTTAAGTTTAAAATAGATAATAGTCAAGTTAACGATGTTTCTCGTTCTGCGTGTGTTGCTATTCTTTTTTCCCTTTTGGCTATCCATGCCAAACTAATGCAGTCCTTTTTTCCCTTTTGGCTATCCATGCCAAACTAACGCAGTCATAGAAGGGTATTTTGGGGGAGAAGGAAGTATTAAAATAATTTAATATAGATATATATTTTTATAAGTATATATATATATATATATTAAACTTATAACTGATCAAGCTTAATATATATATTAACAAACATTACTTATCCCCTGTACGTACTTATGGACGTGATCGCGATGATACGTACAGCTAGGCCTGTGGAGATCAAAGCCACGCAAGGCTAGTTAATTAGGCCCTATTCGGTTGGCTGAAAAATTGCTGAGGCCGAATGGATTTTATATAAGAGCTGAGTTGGTTTTAGTTGGACCGAGCAGGCTGTTAGTTCCTTCCAATGTAGGAGTAGTATGTGTGTGTTCGGTGATTCGATAATTCGTCGACTTTAGCCATATAATGCCTATGCAAATATAACCCCCATTGAACAAATAGATCGCAACCCAGTAGCCACAAGTACATGGTACAGATTGATCGAGATATCGTGGGAGTCTGAGAGATCGATCACACATCGATCAACGACACCCACATGTCCATCGAAATCTAGCTAGCTCTCTCTCCACCTCGATCCCACAATGATGGAGAAACGCACCGAGCTAGCCATCACTAAAGTTAACCGATCGATGGCTCATCAGGTGCACGAGCTAGCTAGCCAGGTCGCATCACGCACGTACCACATCGCACGCACACCCACCCACCACGCCTATAAATTCGCAGCGATGTTTCGCCCAATTCCCTCAAGCCCTCAACCACACACACACGTGCACAGTTAGCTCAGTTGTGTTCTGCAGTAGCTAGATAGACATGAATGCAAAGGAAGTCAGCATGGTGGTGGCGGCGGCGGAGAACACGACGTCGCCGGCGGCGTTGGGATCGGTTTCCGGCAACGTGAAGATGGCGTCGGACGGGATGTGGCAGGGGGAGAACCCACTGGACTTCGCGCTGCCGCTGCTGGCGGTGCAGGTGGCCGTCATCCTGGTGGTCACGCAGGGCCTCGCGCTCGCGCTCAAGCCATTGCGCCAGCCTAGGGTTGTCGCCGAGATCCTGGTACATAGACTACACTCTCTCCGTCCTTAAATGTTTATCGTCGTTACTTTTTGACATAAGTTTAACCGTTCGTCTTATTCAAAAGATTTATATAATTATTAATTATTTTCTTATCATTTGATTTATTTTAAATATAGTTTTGTGCATACATATAGTTTTATATATTATAAGTTTTTAAATAAGACGAACAGTTAAACTTATATTAAAAAGTCAACGTCGACAAACATTTAAAGACAGAAGGAGTAGTTTACTCCCTCGTATGATGTTGGCTAGTTCAACGTCATATATATCGACCGATATAATACAAAGGGAGTGCATTTTACTGATGATCGATTACTCACATTTCAGGTACAGTAACTATTGATCGAGTGTATCCGCTGCATCATGATCTGATCTTTTTTTCAATTAATTAAGTACAACGTAAAAAGCGTAAAAGATTAACTAATCAACTGCATAGCAGAAGGAAGAAATTAAACTTTTAATTTTGCTAGATATATAACGAGGTAACGAGGTAATTTAGTACCAACAATATGGCCATAGGTGATTAATTAAGTAATGCATGGCTGCGTAGAATTGTCTCGGAAAAATTAAAATAAAAATGATATATATAATATTTTCTCCATCAATCTTTATTTAACATTAGCTTATTTTTCGGCTAACCAACTCCAAATAGAAAAAACAAAGGGAGTAATTCTTTAATAATGCGTCAACCCCCTTCCCAAACTTTTCCTTCTTTTGGGAATCTAGGATGCTCCTCTAATGGACTGCTTCATGTACAACACAAGTGTACTTAAACTATAATGATTACTCACAGCATTTTCTGGAAGAGTGTAGTCATGAGTGAGATTGCGAAAATACATCCAAAGTGTTATTGAATTGACTATATATTCCAGCCAGGTGCCTTTCAATAGTCAGAACAAGTGTCGAGGCATGCTGCTATGCATATATGTGAGGCTGGGTCTCAATGTTGCTAAACGTTTTTTCATCGTTTGATTATGCTTATCGGCTTAGATTGTTTTCAGTGCTTTTTATGACCACGCATTCCGATCTACTAAAGTTATGCTTTATAAAAATACTTCTTTACATAATAGTTCCTTGAAAATCAAATAAAAATGTTTTCAAGTATATAATTAAGTTAATATTTACATAATCATACGCTAATAAACCGCCTCATTTTGCATGCCGTGATATAAGGCTATACCCAAAACGCTGTGCTGACGCACTCACTTGGGTTTGTGTGGGTGCATGGAAGGGGAAAATTTATATGCTTATCTAGTTAATTAGAACACAAAATGACACGATCAATGTGCTTTTATAATTAATTTTAAAACTTCATGTCACACATGTAGGTAATGGATCCATGCTTTTATGATTGGCCTAGCTTTTTTTCTTAGATAACCGAGTAGTACATACGATCTGCGCGTTTACTTATGTACATATGCAGGGTGGCATCTTGCTGGGGCCGTCGGCTCTGGGCCGGTGGGCCGCCTTCCGCCGCACAATCTTCCCGGCGTGGAGCGCCGCCGCGCTCGACACCATCTCCGGCCTCGGCCTGCTCCTCTTCCTCTTCCTCGTCGGCCTCGAGCTCGACTTCCGCTCCGTCCGCCGCGTCGGCCCCCGCAGCATCGCCATCGCCGCCGCGGGCATCATCCCCCCTTTCCTCGCCGCCGCCGGCCTCGTGCCACTCCTCGACGCCGCCGTCCCGACGGCGTCGCGCTCGCACCACGCGTCGTTCCTCTCGCTCTGCGTGTTCGTCGGCGCCGCTCTCTCGGTCACCGCGCTCCCCGTCCTCGCCTGCATCCTCAAGGAGCTCGAACTCCTCGGCCTCCCCTTCGGCGACACAGCCATGGCCGCCGCCGCCGTCAACGACGTCTTCGCCTGGGCCCTCCTCGCCCTCGCCCTCGCCGTCTCCGGCGGAGGCAACGGCGTCAGTCATCCCCCTCTCGCGCCCGTGTACATCCTCACGTCGGGCGCCGCCTTCGTGGCGTTCGTCCTCGGCGCGCTCCGCCCGCTCATGTCGCGCCTCGTGTCGCGCTCGCGCCGCGTCGACGTCGACGTCGCCGCCGTCGTGGCGTGCGCGCTACTCGCCGGCGCGGCCACCGACGCCATCGGTGTCCACCCGGTGTTCGGCGCGTTCGTGTTCGCGCTGGCCGTGCCGAGGGAAGGGGGATTCGCGGAGCGCGCGGGGGAGAAGGTGTCGCCGCTGGTGTCCGGGCTGATGCTGCCGCTCTACTTCGCCACGAGCGGGCTGCGCACGGACGTCGACAGTGTCCGTGGCGCAGCCGCGTGGGGCATGGTGGCGCTCGTCGTGGCCGTCGCGATCGGGGGGAAGTTCGCCGGGACGTTCGCCGTGGCCGCCGCCACCGGCATGGCGAGGCGCGAGGCCGCCGCGCTCGGCGTGGCCATGAGCGCTAAAGGGCTCGTCGAGCTCATCGTGCTCAATATCGGCAAGGAGAGGAAGGTATCTCTACTTCTACTTGTACACGTAGGTAGACGTCACATGTATGTGTCACTTCATGACGTATAAATATACGACGTATGTACGCGTGTGTGTACGTGTAGGTGCTGGACGACACGAAGTTTGCCATCTTCGTGATCATGGCGCTCACGACAACGGTGGTCGCGACTCCATTGATGACGGCGATCTACCGGCGTACGCCGACGGAGACCTCACCGGAGGGAGACTTCGAGCTCAAAGATGGCGACGTTTGCCCGGCTTAGCTAGCTGGATGAATTTGATTGTATGTGCATTAGTTACACTCTTGTGTGTTCCGGCTGGCTGGCACCAGTTGCTGATTAATTTACTACGGCTCCGGCTTATCATCCTAGTGATGATAAACGTTGTTTGTCTGTACTTGTGTTGTTCATGTAAATTAAATTTCCCCAGTCTACCGTAGAGTTACTATTCTCAGGTTTGCTTTTAATCGTAGTGTTCATGTTTGCTCGACGTGTACTGACTTTGACCACAAACTTTGCGTATTCGACTTATTAAAAGAAATATGCAAATATTATTTGTTTTATCGTAACTTAATTTATCATCCAATAAGCTTTAAAAATTAATTAAATTTTTACATATTTGCAAAAAAAAAAATAAGGTAGATATTCAAAATTAATGCCAACAAATATTTATGACCGGAGGCAGTACTGTACTTTACTACACCTCTACCATACTTCTACATGGTATTCCTGTTTTTCCACCAATTACTCTACTGAGAAATATACAATATTTAACAAAAGCTTAATTTTTGTCAACCGTACATTGTACATACATATAAATTCATTAAATTTCATAAAAATTTGTTCGTAATATAACAGTTTAATATTATTTTTACAAGGAACACTTTGATATTCTTAAATACTAACATATACTCATAAATGTCAAAGCGTGTGTCAACCATGTCAAAGGCAAAATATACGGAGGTAGTGCAATTTTTAATGAAAAGGATTAAAATTGAATTCATTTAAAGAGTTGGTTCCTCGAATTTTCTTGTCACAATGGACAGATTAGCTGTTTGATTGGATGGGTTTTTTTGTGTTTGCTATGGTCTATGAGGCTATTGGTGGAATTTCTCAGGTTTAGTGTTGATGTCTGGCTTAATGTACTAAAAACGTGGATATGGACAAAGAGGAATTGAATGTGACAATCTTTGAAATTGTTTGAAGACAGCCTAACTGTTGGTTCATCTCAAAGCTAGAGAGGTCAACTAATGGATGCCCGAAAAATGACGAAAACTCAGCCCTCTCTCGGGTAGGGGTGGGCACAATAAACCGAAACCAAAAACCCGAACCGAACTAACCGGGACCGAAAACGAATTGTTCGGTCACAAATCCGGTCACCATTTGTGACTAACCGAAATAATTCCGGTTCGTTCCGTCTTAGCAGCCAGTTAACCGAACAGACCGAAAAAACCAAAATATTGCATTGAGCCCAATAGAAATCTAGAAGCCCACCCAACAGCCCATCAGCCCACTAATATTAAAGCCAAACCCATAACCATCTAACCTTACTCCGGCCTTCCCCACCCCGCCGCCGCCTCCTCCTCCTGGCCTAGCTCCGCCGCGACACGCCTCCTCCTGCGCCGCATCGCGCCTTCTCCTCCTGCGCCGAGCCGCGCCTTCTCCTCTTGCGCCGTACCGCCGTCCACGTGTTGTGCAGCGGGCGCCCCCTCCTCGCATTGTGCAGCGTCGCGTCGGCGCAGCCCCCTCCTCACAACGCCGAAGGTCACGCCAGCACCGCCCCCTCTTCCAGATCCAGGCGGTGGGCGCCAAGAGGTGATGCCGACGACGGAGATCCAATTCTGGCACCTCCCACTCTCTAGTACACTCCGATTTTTGTATTTAGTGCTATGATTTTGGATGATTTATGTGGATTTTGCGATTGTATTTTCTGTGATGTTTGTATTGTTATATAACTTCGGTCATGACCGATGACCGAACCGAATTAACCAAAACCGAATTACTCGGTCTTCATATTATTCACTAACCGATCAGTCCTCAGTTTGTACTAACCGAATTTCTCCGAAGACCGAATAACCGAAACCGAACAGTTCGGTTAGACCGAACGCCCACCCCTACTCTCGGGTAGTCTGCAGTCTCCTTCATGGGCCATAACTGGATCATCACGAACGTGTGGCCTATGTTAAGCCCGACAAGAATGGGCCCATCATCAAGCTTGGGCTGAGACTGGATCGCCACAACCGTGCGCCCATACTAGATCGGATCCAGATTATGGCGTACGTATGACTTAGGAATAAGTACATTTTAGGTCCCTCACCTAGTCAACGAATCTGATTTTCGTCCCTCAACCACAAAACCAGATACAACGGGTTCCTCAACTATCAAAACCAGTGCAAATAATGTCCCTCGGCAGTATTGGGGGTGGTATTAGGTGACGTGGCATGTGGTCCCACATGACAGCCGCATGGCCCCACCGGTCATCGCCGACAACCTCTGGAACTCCGTCCTCCCCGGCTGCCGCAGGGGCGTGTTCCGTCCGTTGCCTTCCCTTCTCTTCTCCTCCCTCTTCCTCTCCCTCTCCCTCTCTCTCTCCCTTCCCAGATCCGCGCGCGCGAGGCGGCGGCCTGACCGCGCAGGGTGGCAGTGCAGCGGTAGGGCGGCGGCCTGACCGCGCGGCGTGGCAGGGCAGCGGGAGGAAGGCAGGCCGGCGGCGGCGGCCCACACTGCGGGAAGGAAGACGCGGCGCATGGCCGGGCGGCGGAAGGCGCGCGGGCGGGTGCCGAGCGTGCGAGCTGCAGCGGCGGCGAACTAGAGGGCGAGATGGGGCGGCGTTGGCGAAGGAGAGTAGAGAGAGATGAGGGGAGGGGAAATTTTTATGTTATTTGTCTGACGGGTGGGGCCATGCGGCTGTCATGTGGCACCCACGCCACGTCACCTAATACCACCCACAATACTGCCAAGCGACCTCATTTGTACCGGTTTTGATAGTTAAGGGACCCATTATATCAGGTTTTGTGATGGAGGGACGAAAATTGGATTCGCTGACAAGGTGAGGGACCTAAAATGTACTTATTCCTATGGCTTACGATGCCGGGAGCCTTCACACGTCAGTGACATGGGCCCGTGCACAGGCAACTATTCTTTCAGCCCACTATGACTTCGATACAGGGCCGTTTTGAAAGAAGCCCGGAAGTTTTTGGTCCAGTATCCCAAGAAAGCGATGCACTTCGAGACGGAGGTCGGAGGCGACAGCCGCGGTCCCGTACTCCCGTCCGCTGTTCCCTCGCGCAGCGTGCCGGGTTCAGGTTGGATCATCGTGGTCACACATGGTGATGGTGTACTGGTACGGCGTACTGTTCGATCGATTTGCCCTCTCCAAATCAAATGGTTTGGTAGCCATTAATCCAATTCATGTGTGAACAAACAAACAACACCAGAATCCATCCAGATGGTGAAATCAAACTGTCCCAAATGAAATTAATCTTATTCCATACCAACAACTCCCAACCTCTGCTCCCAATGCTAAGCTTACACTCCCCATCCATCCACGCACAACAAACAAAACGAACGCACACAATAACGCACTACACGGTACACGACGACGACGGCGCATGGACACAGCAACATTGAGTGATCACCGGAATGTTCATCGATTCGTCGATCACTTGCCGGCGACGAGCGAGAGGAGGGCGTCCTTGTAGTACCCGTGCGCCTTCCCGGCGATGGCGTCCTCCAGCTTGCCCCCAAACTGCTCGTGGTAGGCGGCGCGGATGGCGTCCATGTCCACGTCAGCCCTCGTCACGGCCACCCGCGTCAGCGCCTCCTTCTCGTGGTGCCCCGCGCCGTCGCTCAGCGCCGCCGCCGCCACCTGGCTGAAGTACCTCGCCGGCGTCGCCAGGCACACCGCCGCCTCCCGCAGCGTCTCCTCCTGACCGCCGAGATCCTCCTCGATGTGCCTCCCGTGGATCTCCCTGTAGTGCTTGAACGTCTCGACGAGGTGCGGCTTGCTCCGGGTGGTGAGGATCCTGACGATCTCGGCGTTCTCCACCAGCTTGCCTCCGGCGGCGCTCTTCACGGCGGCGGCGAGAGACTTCGCCTCCGCCCGCGCCGTCTCCTCGCTCACCCTCGGCCCTTCGTACCGGTACGCGCTCACCAGACCGACCAGCAGCTGCACGGCCAGAAATCAGCACGCCATTGACGGCGGGGACAAGAGTGGGCATGCACGCAAGGTGTTTGTTGAAATGCTTACGCTGCAGTAGGGCTTGTCCCTGGCGTGGTAGGCGACGTCCTCCTCGAGGGAGTGGTGGAACAGCGCCTGGTATGCCTTGCGCGCGCCGAGGAGCTCCTCCGCCGTCCGGGTGCACGCGATCTCCACCACGATGGCGGCCGGGTGCGCCTGGTGGAGCACGTGGTGCGCCAGCCGAGCGTCGCGCTCCCACGGGTGCATCGCCCACATCACCATCAGGTTCTGATCGATCATCACAACCACAGAACCCAATCAGCTGGAGCTCCATTGACAAGCTCAGTGATGATTCATTCATCGTGGAGAGAAGAGATTCTTGCCTTGAACCGTGAGAACTCAGCGGCGAGGTGCAGCATGTACTCCTCCTCGCTCCTCTCAATGACGCCGTGATCCTTGAAGAAGCCATTGAAACTCTTCCTGAAACCGGAGAGCTTCTCCGGCTGCTTGCGCCATTTGGCCAGCGCCGACACCATCGCCGGCTCATCGACGCCGAGACCTCCGAGCCCTTCATTGATCGATCCATTGATCAATTTGGCAGAAAAATCCATAAGTATTTGCAACACAAAGAAAGATGACACAGCAACAAAAATGCACACCTGAATGTGTGCAAGATTTCAACGGTTGCAAGCTTACTAACCTGAGAAGGCCCTGGTCAGGTGCTGGACTTCATCAGCCATTGTCGACTGGATTTCTGACTGCAAGCAACAAAGGAGGGAGGAGAAGATGAGTAGTGAGTGAGAATTGGCTAGCTGATTGCTTTGAGCTCTAGGCTTGCTCTCTCCTTCCTGTGGATGATCAATCTTTATACCCCAAAAAGCTTGTGCTTGGGAAGCCAATTATGGGCAAAGCTGGTATTTCAATAACCGAGAAATGTTCATCAGTAGTTTACACATGTGCAGACATGTACGTATGGATCAATCTAATTTAGTTCCCTGTTGAAATGGGTAGGATGATAAAAGAAAATAAACGAGTTGCCAGCACATGAAGCTGAGTTGGCAATGGGTGTGTTCTAGCTCAAAAAAACTGAAGTGATTAGTTGGTTGGTGCCAACAATTGGGGTCGTGGAACACGGGGAAATCTGGGAATCAAGATTATTGGCTACAATAGTTGAATAGGGGCTGGGCTGATGGCCTCCTTATCTGGATGCAGTCCCATCATGCTGAATTCTTAGGGAGAGGTTAAGAAAACTTGTTGCATGTACACTGCAATACTGCATTTCAGGTCTGGTCTGGAAGCTAGTGATGGGCATCATTCGACCAGATATTACATGCTTGATACTCTTTCTTGATTATTTATTATCGGCGAGGCAAAATCATAGTAGACTTGCTCTGACACTCCAATTATCATTCAAGGTAAAAAAATTAAATGTTATTGAATAACTGGAGGAGGCATGCAAGGAAAAGTGTTTTGCAGAAATGATATCTAAATTTGCAGCGAGGTGTCTACCAATTGCTAATTAGTAGTAAGATCGTGAATACGTGCTGTCATCCTTATGATCTGCACCAGTGTTGCCAATATTTTTTGATCAAATCATGGTTGGTTTATGTCCTATTCTATTGTTTTGTGGAGAGTCTTGCTCAATTTAAGTTTGTCAACGTCTTGCCATTGATATCATGACAGAGGTACTTTTTTCTGAAAAACAAGTTGATAATATGAAACAGCTTCTGTTAGAAGTGTTTGTTATAAGGTCAATGACCATCTACCAGACATCAACTACATTGTAGCTTGATGTATTTGGCTTCATGGTATAAAATCATTTGGTACTTTCAAAACAAGGTCTAATATATTGCCATTGTCAATTAAGGGGGGCACGGATGAAAAATGAATCTAGGCATCTAGCTATTAGACTTTTGGCCTTTCAGAGATTATCAATCATAGTTAAGCAGTGTCATCTTGGCATGAGTAACATGCTCGCAGAAACATACTTAACAGGAATCTGTATATTGAAAGACAGACATGTACGTGGTGTTCATATCAGTTACGTCTTTGAAAAGAAACATGTAAAAATAGTTTCCTTAATTTATCACAAAGTTCTGGCAATAGATGGATAAGAACATGTTGACAATTTTGAAACATGAAAAACATGATATGACAGGGATATAAATATCATAGCATTTGGAACCTACAGGGGCAATTGTCCCCTTCGAATGTGGACCAAACTGATTAATTGTTCTCTGTTGCTGGGTCACTCTCTCTGCAATCATGCAGGGAGGATGAAATTTGGCACATGGTAGGAAATGATATGATGGTTACTGACAACTGAACGAATGGTTCGGATCATCTTGGATATTATAGCTGAAATCTGATCGAGTTGTTGGCTTGTTACCACATAGAAAGCCCATGCGATTCACAGATGAACTGCAGTATTCGTCCATTCATCTTATTATGGTGTCTTGTTATGCGTTGGCAACCAAATTATGTTCATGTATTATGAAAACCTATTAATCTGATCAGCGTGATCCACAAGGAGACTTGTTTTTTAGTTTCAAATGCAAGATGTCTACAGTCAGCTCCAGCATTGCCAACTGTACTTTTCATAATTTATGTTTGCAGAGTTGTTTGAAAGGAATTGGAGAAAAGATGGTTTTTGTATATAATAATTATATTCCTTTTTTGTGACCCCTTTTCTTCAATATAATTACTTCCTTTGCTTGTAAGACTTCTATACCGTTTCAATTAATCTGAAATGAATTCGAAAAGCAATAGAAAATGTAAAAACCAACTCTGTGCGTTTCACATGGAAAGCCAAAAAAGATTGAAACGTGGTTTTAAACATGTGAGTCATTCCCTCGGAATTTTAATTATCTTAGAGACCGTAATGCTTATCCTTTTGAATGATGGGTTGAGCGTAGTTTCCAGAACTTTACACCCACTTTACATTTCCATAACAGATAGCCTTAAGAGCTAAGTATCGAGTCATGTTCTAAAAGTTTTCCTTTTCTAATATGAACAATCATTCATTATTACGAAGAAAGAAATTAATCCTTTTTCTTGACAAAAACTACAAAGAATACATCAAGTCCCTTGTTCTGACTAGACACTACTTTTCTAAGTTAGGTATCTCCAATAATATGAAGGGGGCAAACAATTCCCTGAAGCACAAGGCCTACACCAAGATGCAATTTACCACAAAGTTGCAAACAAATCAAAATTATATTCTTGTTTTATAATGCGATCGATTTTGCCTTACAACATCAGCGCCTGTAGCTCAGTGGATAGAGCGTCTGTTTCCTAAGCAGAAGGTCGTAGGTTCGACCCCTACCTGGCGCGAGTATTTTTATTTTTTAAAATAAATTTTGTTACCACATTTCCTCTCTTCTTTTTTTTTGGATATCAAAGCACTTATAAATATTTATGTATTTTTTTTTAATTTAGACCACAAAACATGTAGCTTAGTGAATTTTACTCTAAATATTTCTAACAAAGGGACAGGACAGTATTGACCAAGGAACCCCATTACAAAAGCAGAACAAAACGCCCAGCTTGTGTGAGCTGTGAGTCCATGTATGATTGTATACGGTATTCAATCAATCACTGTCACTTAAACACAATTAAACAATTCACCAAGAACATAAAAATGATTGGAAAAAACAGCATGAAACACAAGTGGAAAAAAATGGTTGCAAAACCCGTTTTATTTTCAGCTAAGCTAGCATTCAAGTTTCTCAACTCCGCTACGTAGGCGGCGTGTGCCATGTGTTGTTGGTGTTGCTGCCTGGAGTGCATCCATAACATACCTCCACTCAATCTCCTCTTCCTTCATTTCTCCCATTTTCCCTCAGCTGCTTCTGCAGGAGGAGGAGTTATTTCTCCCATGGCTTCCATCTCAGTCCCAAATCCATGCCCTTCCCCCACAGAAGATGCAGAGAACATAAGAAAGGCAGTGCAAGGTAGGAGTAGTACTCCGCAATCTCTTTGTGCATTCTTACATTAAGGATTTGCATCTCTTTGTCATTATGAACTAAAAAATCACTTAATGCTGATTTCTGAGCTGTTGTTACTCTGTAATTGTGAACACTGTTCTTTGCCAACCTCATGGATAATCAGCTAAGCTTTGTTCTTAGAGTCTGTAGCTCGGACCTCTGAAACAACTGATGGTTTCCCACTCAAAGATTGGATTTTTGTGTTGAACTGAACTGGGCGTCACATCGCAGGATGGGGAACGGACGAGAAGGCGCTTGTCGAGATACTCGGCCACCGGACAGCGGCGCAGCGTGCGGAGATCGCCGTCGCCTACGAGGGCCTCTACGACGAGACCCTCCTCGGCAGGCTCCACTCCGAGCTCTCCGGCGACTTCCGTGTAATTAGCTCTGCCCTTCTCGCCGGCCGCCGCCATTGATGAACTCGAGTTCTTGCTCAATTGATCCATCTGTATGCAGAGCGCGATGATGCTGTGGGCGATGGAGCCGGCGGCGCGGGACGCGAAGCTGGCAAACAAGGCGCTGAAGAAGTCGAAGAACGGCGGCGAGCTCCGGCACGTGTGGGTGATCGTCGAGGTGGCCTGCGCGTCGTCGCCGGACCACCTCGTCGCCGTCAGGAAGGCCTACCGCGCCGCCTACGACGCCTCCCTCGAGGAGGACGTCGCCTCCTGCCCGCATCTCACGGACCCTCTTCGCCAATTCCTCACGCGCCTCGTGACCGCCTACCGCTACGACGCCGGTGGCGAGGACGTCGACGGCGAGCTGGCCGGCGCCGAGGCGGCGGAGCTGCACGCGGCGGTGGTGGGGCAGGGGCAGCCGCTGCACGCCGACGTGGCGCGCGTCGTCGGGTCGAGGAGCAAGGCGCAGCTCGCCGCGACGCTCGAGCGCTACAGGCTTGAGCACCGTGGCGGCGAGGGCGGTCTCGTCGAGGCTCTCGCCGCCGGCCGCCGCGGCGACCAGCTCGCCGCCGTGCTCAAGGCCGCGCTCTGGTGCCTCACCTCGCCGGAGAAGCATTTCGCGGAGGTAAATAAATTGGTCGAAATGTCTCAATTTTGTTTCGTAAAATGAAATTAACGTTGGCTATTTTTGGTTTAGGTGATCCGGACCTCGATTTTGGGGCTCGGCACGGACGAGGAGATGCTGACAAGAGGGATCGTGACGAGGGCGGAGGTGGACATGGAGAAGGTGAAGGAGGAGTACAAGGTGAGGTACGGCACCACGGTCACCGCCGATGTCCGGGGCGACACGTCTGGGGACTACAAGAACATACTTCTCACCCTTGTCGGGCCTGAGAAGTTATAAGTATCCATGGATGGACGTTATCTCGGGGTTTGGATGTTATGTGTTGGCAATGGGACATTGTTTGCGCATTTCATTTGGACAGAATACACCGTGTGTGTGTGTGATGATGATGCGGGTATCAGCGAAATGTGGCTAGAATGGTGATTGTTTCGTTGGGTAGATTTATAAGGGAACATGTTCATCGCATTCTGGTGCATTCAACACTTGTTTGAGACAGTAGTATGGTATGGGTATCGAATGTTTAATAAGAATCAAGAAAATTACTGGAAACTAATGAAAATAATTCACATAGAAAGGGGGCATGTTGCATCCTGAGTACCATGGTCATTAACTCATTTTATGCACATAACGGTAGCGATTCTTGCTTGAAATTGACACGAAGTAAGAGGAACAAGCCAGACATCTATGCTGTTTCATCAGTACAGTAAGCAGATGCCATCTCACTTCTTCCTTGCAGCAATTGCTGCAATCCCACCAACAAGAAGTCCGACAGCAGTTGTGGCGATGCCTATTCCAATCAGACCATCTGCACAGTAACACATAGAGATATATTTAGACAGCAGTATCATATTATTGCTTTATCAATTACCATTCAGGGGCCTCGAGGCTGTTTTGGGAGCCCACAATGCCTAGCTCATCCCATGGATGGGCCAGGATTTTCGTTATTAAAATTAGGTTTCTGTCTAACTGATGAAAATGTGGAAAGAATAAATAAACGTGACTTGCAATACGATCCATCATGTAGCTCAATACAAAACCAACAATGTATGATGAAACAGCAACAAATTTCTCTCGATGTCTTACCTTTGGCAATTTTGTCTTCTATAGCCTTCCTGAGAGACAAAGCCTGCCTCCAATCAGGTTGAATCTGCAAGGAAAGCCAGTTACAAGATTAACTGAGGAAACACCAAGCACTAACCAAACATGTTGACTAACTAACTGTACAAAGTCACATTTTAGCTGGTGCACAAAAAAAAAAAGGCTTTACATGGATGATCACTTGAAATTGCTCGTGTATACTCAGATTAAAGCTTTCAATTCCATTTCGATTGTGAACAAAGGTAAGACAAGAAAACCATATAAACTCTTGGAAGACCACGCAAACATCCCATGACTCTATAACTCATGATACCAAACAAAGTTAAGACAACAATGCAGAGCAAACCACTAGAATCTGTCAACATATAGCACTGCACAGCAAAATATCCAAAGCCCAAAACATCTTCAGAGAAGTTATAAAGATACAATTGTGGTCGAGATGAAGTGATGAATAATAGCATATTGGATACCAGCAATATCATAATTTCATTTCAGCCAATACCCCCAAATCTCTTAAAAGATAAAAGCATAGTAAATTCTAGAAGCATTAGCAGATAAGGCATCTCCACCAAGCATGAGCTTAAACTCATTAACTTTGCTTTGCTGAAACTGGATTACAAGTCACAGGGTGAAACTAACAGATCATATCAGAGCCTATTGATTTGCATAACATCATCAGTACATTTTGTTGACTAGTCTGGTGAAGTAAAATAATTCAATTTTTGTAGATCAACAAAAATTTGGATGCCGACTCAATTGAAGAAACTAGAAACAATACATAGTGTAGCCAACATGGTGTCAACTTTGGCTATGAAATTTCAGTCAAAAAGGATGGAAAGCTTAAGGTCAACCTGACTTCTATTGCATCATATTGCACAAAACAGCACTATTATGGTAGTTGGCACAAAAACAGCACTATTATGGTAGCAATGGATTAAGTCACCAAAAGTCCTCATTGGTTCAACGCAAACATTAATAGCACTTACACCAACAATCAAAGCTCTGTTTTGCAGTCACCTAAGACCTAACAGCACAGTACAGTACATCACTCTACCCATTTTGATAGCACAAAAACTAACCGACATAAAGTTGCTTCCAGAAAATATGGCATTACAGAAATGAGCTATACCAGTGAATCAACAAGCTAAAAATTCACATACATACCTCCAAACAACGGTCCACAAGCTGCCGGCTTCTTGGATAGTCACCATTTCTGTAGTGTCCAACAGCCAGCAGATATAGCTTCTCCCTAGTCTGCAGTGGGCTGCTGGATTGATCTAACGATGCTGTGAAATAAGATAAATTGATGAGAACAGATTTGCCTGCAAGAAGAATGTTGTGATTATTGAAAACAAAATAAGATATGAGACCTTCAAGCATGCCTATTCCACGATTTACATCTTCCTGATTCTTGGAGTGCACAAGTGCCCAAGATAGCCTCATAATGCTGTCATTCTTCTGCTCTTCAGTTGTAGACTCAGCTACCTCTCTTTCACAGCCCTAATGAAACGTACAACCATGAGAAACGGTACAAATACTGAGCTCATAAGCCTAACATTATTCGGAACGTATCTAACAGAACACAGTAATGTGATTTTTGAAAGTGAGACTGGTATAGTGGTATGTGTGCATTTTTGTTTAGTCAGCATTGAATAAGATAATCCGAGAGAAACTGACTCCAGTGGACTAATCAGACTGTGAGCCGCTAAAAATAATTAAAATCACACAACGCGATAAGAGAAGCCAATTTTGACTAATCCATGTTGCAATAAAAACCGCGAGAGCTAATCACGGGGAGCCGACAGCATCATGATTGAACATACGAGGCACTGTAAAAAATGGGGGCAGTCTGCCATGCCGCCTAAACTGAACACGCCCACCGTTCCACTCGATCATTCGCTCCCCTCTCTCCCCGCGAATCTCTGCAAGGTGCTCCACCTGGTTAGTACAAGCCTCCAACCCTCGGGAGTCACTAATCCACAAGCACCGCGCAGAGATCTCGCTAGAACTAAAACCTAACCATCAAATTGCAAGAGAAAAAAAAAATCCTATTCGAATAGGAGGGGAGAGAATGGGGGAAAAGAGGGGGTCCTCACGGCGATGATGTCGCGGGTGCACCAGGGGATGGTGTCGCCGCCGGAGAAGAAACTCCCCACCGACTCGACGAGCTTCCCGATCTTGGCCTCCATGGCGAAGCAGGATGCTAAGGTTCGATCTGGCGTCGCGGGGAAGAGGAGGCGACGGGGGCAGCGTGTCTATCCGATGGGTGGGATGGGAGGGAGGGAATTGATTTGGGGGTTGGTTGCAAGTCAAGTCGCGCTGCGTCGCGTGGGTTTTGTTCGATTTTTGCTTCTTCTTCTTCGGCGCTAAGGAAGGAAGAGGAGAACTTCCGGCGACTTCTCGCCGTGCCACGTGGGTCCCTCGTTTACTTTACCAGGGCGAGCCAGGGCAGATGTTTCGTCCTTTTGGGCTTGGAGACGAGACGAAACAGTAACGCGTGTGGCCCAGTACAACCGGTGTGGCCATGTTCATGTTGCAATTTTCAGTTTTGTTTATCGACTTCAGTATTTGTCTCGTATCTCTACGGAGAGAGAATATAGATGAATCTCTGAAATGTCTTGTAAAATAAAATTTTCTACTAACAAAATTCTCAATTAACAGGAGTTACAGAAAATCTAGAATTACCTACGTCATGCTACGGTAATATTGGTAAGGGTTTAGTAAGATTTAATTATTACATAGCGCTAAAGGTTATCTCACTAACATATGAGATAATGGATTCCTCAGAGAGCCTTGCTCATGACAATGGATCATCCAATTGGTGGAACTGTCAAGGTCCTATCCTCGTCTCTGTTGTCTGACGCCGGAGCATGTGCGTAAGTAGCAATAAAAGATAGCAACACATATAATAGGATGCACAACCGAACAAATCTTATATAAGTACACAAATATAAGGATCTTATGGCAACTGGCGTCCAATTTTATTATAGATGACATCATGTATCTTTGTCAACATGAAATCCACCATGCCAAACTATTGCTAAATAAAACTATGATACATGGTTGACTGCATCTATCACCGCCTCCTTCACACCTGATCGTGGGATGTGTCAAATTGCTACAAGAACGACAAAGCCAGCTAGATTTAACTCTCTGCGTTCAAAAGGAGCATATCATTAGGGTCGTGACAAAAAACAATGGCCTTATCAGCTAAAGGAAACTCAAACATTTTGCCTTGTACATAGACAAGCAGAGTCATCAGTCATGCATCCTCTTATGTTGTGGCGCAAGCCCCATAAAGTCTAGCAAGGTCATCTTTGGTGTACCACTGTCTATGCCATCTAAACACAAAAGAGATATTGTCTGATCTAGGGCAATCCATAAGGATGCAAATATGTGGACGGTTGCAAACTGATGCTTCTTGACCACCAACTATGACATGCTCAGTTGGGATGCAAAAAGAGAGATAATCAAAACATCTGGTTACTGAACATAGTCTCGTCCGCTCTAATACCCAGGCCTGTTCGGTCGGCTGGGTTAGGCTGAAAATGGCTGGGCTGAATGATTTTTTTTATAGGAGTTGGCTGGGTTATAAATGGTTTTTTCCTAAGAACTGACTGGTCTGGCTGAGCCGACCGAACAAGTGATGAGTCCGGCCCAGGTGGGGTTGGACGAAAGCCCGACACACCAGTCCGGATTCCTTGAATCCCACAATCTTAGCACTATACGCCCAAAGTCCAACACACCGATCCGGACTCCCCGAATTCCGCAATCTTTGCACCGCAACTCCGGCACACCCACTCGGGGAAAGGCTCAATCACCCTAAAAGACTAGTCTGATAGGGGAAAGGTGGCTCTCCCTTTTAAGGTTGCTTCCTCCTCTCAAGATAAGCAAGGTGGGATTATTCAGAGGCTCACAAGGTCGCCGTCCAACTACAACTAGGCCACTCAACCCATATTGTTGCGTCTTTATCAGCGGGTAATAATGGAGGATGCTCTCATCAACAGGCCGCCAGTACTCAGCCAACCTTGTTGGCCCCTTGCTCTTCTTATCTTTCATGGACTTGTACAAATCATTCTAGATTGTCGTCCATGGTCTAATATGATCATGTATATTGGGCGTCTCAATATTGAGAACCATACCTCCACCTTGACCTCCCTAAGCTTGCGCATTTTATGTGCCATGTAATTATTGTGGGAAACAGAAGCAAGGCGTGACCGAAAATTATCCACCGGTGCATCATTCATTCGAGGATTGTCACATGTTTTCAACAGCTCATCCGGGTGTATCATTTGCCCCGGCATATTCTCTGAGTGATGATCACACAAGTGGAGGAGTTAGACCTAGTAGTGTCCCTTATCTCGTAATATTGTAGTTTGGACTGGAAGTACAATGTGGTTGTTATAACTTCGCTATGCTTCATCAATTGTGTCTCACGTTCTAGCTTTGATGTCTATCCAAGCAATATGTATAGAGTGACTCAACGGTGAAGGAGCCAAAATGTTCATACTAGGAGGATGAATGTCGCTAGCTAGCGTCTAGTTGAGGGCAAACGAAACTAGATGACTTGCCGCCTTTCTTAATCTGTTTGCCCTACCCTTTGTCCTTGTTATCACGAGCCATCATGAACCTAACAGCAAGGACAAAAGGTCAAACAAGGAAAGAAAGAGTGACAAATCGTCTCAATCTGTTCATCCTCGACTGAATGCTAGCAACGATGATCCTCCTACAATAGACACCTCAGCTCATCGGCATCAACCACTGAGGTACTCTACTTGGAGTGCTAGATAAAATCCAGTGATGCCAGGATGGGAGAGCCAGTTGATGAGGCATATGTAGCGTTGCAACAAGCAAACCATAGTTTCGAGTTCAAACGGCAATGACTCGACACATTTGACACTAGTCTGACTATTCCATTGCCGATGATCATCGTTTATAGTTAGAGGAGACATCAAGGCCAATTATACATTCAAATAAGTTGCTGCAGGCACATGACAATCCTTCGATGAACGATGCAACGGTGGATGATTCACGGTCGCAGCCTTCTCATGTTTCCTACACCGACTTTAGACCTTTTTGTGTTCACTCTGTGGTTACGTTTGCTAGCATGATGCTCGACATGTGGACCATGTAGAGGGTTCAAGACAGACTCAATGATAGGATATGAAAGCTCAACTTCTCCAGTGCCACCTATAGCAACAAAAAATAAATTATAGACAAAACTTTTACATTCGTATTATTCACGATTTAAAAGACAAGACTGAAAAAAATCACAATGAAAAACCTCAAATTCAACTTCAAAATTAAGTTTGAAAATTTAAATTTTTGCCAACTGCTGAATGATGGGAGCCGTAGACAGTCAGCCAGCCGCCACCGTTCCTCCTACATCCATACCACCTTCTGCTGCACCTTCTGCCGCATTACATGGGAGGACACTGCCACTACTGCCAAGGTGCAAGGGCTACACCACCGCCATCGTTATGTCACCTGTAGCTACTGTAGAGGGCGACACACACTGCCGTTGTTACATGTAACTACTGCAGTGGGCGACACCACCGCTGCTGCCAAGGGGCCATCTGCCATCGTCGCTGAGGATAATGCCAAGGGGCCATCTGTCATCCTCTTGAAATCATCGACATGGCCGCAAGGGTTATTGCCATTGATTAGTGCTAGACTATATATATTTAATTCATGTATTATCTCTGTCATTGGCAATCATGGAATCATCTGTATGTTTACTTAGTGAAATGAATATTGAACCAAAGGGCATGGCTGAACTCAAAATCTTGATCTCGGTCACTGAACATCTATACGCAGCAAGATTCTGTGGCTTTGCTGACATGGAGAAAACAGATTGATCTGGAGAGCAGACTGGAGACATGGACGAACTGAGGGATCCTGATGCCAACAGCTGAGACTTACACGGGACACCTAAGATCTGATCTCATACCTTCCGGCTTGAGTCTGGGCTCGAAAACCTTTGTAAGGAGCATGGGGAGTGTTTCTGATTTCCAGTTTATCAATTTGAAGCCCGGATAGCGCAACCCCCATAATCTTAAATTTCACCTCAAATGTTGGGAATGTATGCAAATGAGTAAGCCCTTCTTCGAGGCGTAAATTCCCCGAGAGAGATGGTGCTTTGTCTTTTGGAATCTGCCCTATCGTCCAAAAGCAGGTCTGCTTAAAGGAAAAAAATAAATCAGGCAAACAATATACATAGAGCATACAAAAAACTAAATTTTCTGATACAAAGTGTAGTATAAATAGTTGATGACATTTGCTAGCAAGCATTGAAGCTGCAGGATTGCTTTTACTGAGAATCTAGATCCTAAGTGTGACTAGTCATATAATAAGCACGATTCAAGTAACAACTGATGGGGAAAGAAAGTATTGACCTGATCAGCAAGAATATCAACTGTGCCGTAATTTGCAGTCAAATCAGCAGAAGCAATAAGCGGAGGCAATTGAAACTGCACTGTTATAGAATCTATAGGTTTCCCAGGATCATTTTTGATTCCCACCATCACATTGACACGACAGTTCCCGGAATCTGATGTTAACTGTGGTTTCACATAAATTGGCGTGGTCTTCAATTTCTTAACCCTGGTCATTTATGATCAAATAATGAGTGCAAATATAACAAGTAAGTTGAGCATAGCCAACAGTAATTGACCAAAAGAAATTCATGATCTTGGATATACTAAGAGACAGCAACTATTAATGCACCTGTAACTCATGAGCTCGAACTGTCCGTCAGGGGGGACAAACGAAAGGATCTGATTGGACTCCCAAGGTCTGAATCGGACACAAGGGTGGAACCTCACATCATTGATAATTGTAGGATTAGAAAAAGACAAGGTCAGTTCTGGTACACCTGGAAGGCTAGAATTTACTTGAATTTTACCATATGCTTCACATTTCACTAGAGCTCCTTCTCTGTAAGCAAAACAAACCAAATGTCAAACATAAAAGAACATTCTTTAATGATCTTGGATATACTAAGATAACAAGATCAGATTTTTTTCGAACATGCAGGAGATATTCGTATCTTTTCATTAAACAAGAGAGAAGAAAGATAGTGGTTGTAGGAGTTAATATTGTGTTTATTCACAATACATGTTTCATTGGGATACTCTCTACTGCTATCACAATTAATGGGCCTGAGCTAGACTACAGAATTTAACAGTTTAAATATGCTAAAATTCAGTAATAGCTTACTGCAGATATTTATAGATGGACGACTGAAAATACCTGTTCATGAATGTATCTATGGCCTAAAAACCAAATTTGCAGATTTATTGAAATATACTTAAAATATCTAAAGGCCAAGATGAAAGTACCGGTTCACGCATGCATCTAGTTCCTCAACTATGTTAACATAGACTTCATTGCTTGCATCCTTGACAACAGTTGTTCTCCAAGGTACAAAAGAAGCAGTTGCATCTGGAAGTTTGTTACCAATATTAGAACTCTTCCCAGTAACAACATTTAACATTTTGCTGACAATATTTGGTGGGGCAATCATCTCTTTCAAGATGTTTGGCTCAGTAGTGAGTGGGTAACCATTGTCCATCATTTCATCTAAAATCTGCACTCATGCAAGTATTATATCTTTTAGAGAACAAAAAAAATATGTATACTATAAAAATTTACCTATTACTGGTTCCAAAAGCAACTAAATATTCTGATATTTAGAATGCTGCATGCAGCCTAGATAGATGATTCACATAATTAAATAGAATAAAAAATCATATGGAGTGTTTTGATCAATACATGGATACAGAGCATTTCAATTGTAGTAGTGGGAATCATTGTCAACAAGTTAATAAATACTAGTGCAGTTCAGTCACACTGGTAAATTAAATTTTAAACATCTAGTCAGGTTGTAACACAGTACATGCAATTCAAGAACATAAAACATTACAAATGCTAGATCACTAGTGTAAGGCTATGTTTGGTATTACGGTGGATGGTATTCTCGTTTGGTCCAACTGCTTTTAGACATTTTGGCATTTGGTAAACAGCTTTTCTTTGACCTATGTTGTGAACGATAATATTATTGTGTTTCAAAAAACATGAAACAATCAGGAAGACATGACAGTTGAATAACATAATTTGTCTAACCTTAATATGATCTGTAAAACTAATCATCGCAATTATACATTTTCATTTCAATAGTAACATACAAAAATAAGCACAGAACAGCACAAGCCTACAAACAGAAATTGAGCCTAGTAAATGCTGTCTTAGTTTTAAAACATGTACTACCATGGTATACAAACTATGTTCAAAATTTCTATATAGCTAGAAATTTAAAACCAGCCCCTCAGAATGTTTGTCTCCAATAATAAAGTGAAGTGAAACTCTAATACCATCCAAATATTTGCACTAGCCTTTCTAATTGCAGAAGACTACAACAGATAAAAAGAGAGGATAATAGGATAGGCAACAAGCTGCAAGTGCAAAGTTATTTTGCGATGTCACATAGAAGAGTATATCAAAATAGACCTGATATACAAGTACAAAGTTATCTTTGATTATGTCTTCATGTAAATCTCCAAGATAATCTGTCAGGACATCAGCAACCCGAGAGAGAAACTGGAAGCACCATAGAGAAGGAGAAAAAAGAAAGGCTGTGATTAGTCACTTGGTCACAATTCCTGACATTCAGTGAGGAATCACTTTAGCAAATTACTGCAATATGCATGCTTCAAGATAGATAGGTATGACATAATAATGGGTAGTAACGATAATTTTAGAGTTAGTTGCATGTTTTTACTGATAGTGCTTACAAATTTCTCAAGTCATTCATCATACATTTCATACAATCAAGAAACTTTCAACCACCAAAAAAAACTAAAGCTTAGTAGGGATCTCCTTAAAGTGTGTATATGATCCCAAAGAAAAACTCAGAGACAATACATGTTTTAAACATAACAGAATGGAGCGCATTATTCAAGCTGAAATCAAGATGCATCTCACATAGTCACGTGTGAATTTTAACACTGATGAATGATGAATCCATGGCCGACTATTGTCTTACGCAGAACAGAATTGGACATTACTCAAGCTGGCATCCAAATGAATCTCATATATGTGATATGTGAACTGTAATGCTAATGATTCATGGCCAAATATCATCTTCACACTCTACATAATAGTACTAAAATATATGCAGATTCCAGGATTTCAATAGTTGATACTATCAAAGTTCTAGAAATACCGGTTCCTTATAAGCATGCCATGTAATAAAAAATCACTATGCAACAACCACCAGTATGAGTATTATTGTGGGTAACGAATTATGCTATGCCGGTAGCGAATAACACATGATCTTTAAGACTCCTAATTCAAACTGGTTGTCTTCAGCAGGGCGATACAATTATGCTACACTGCCTATTCTACTATTACTACAGAGCTCCCAAGCAAGTATGAAAAAGTGCCAAGAAGATAAGCCCATACCTCGATTGCCATCAAAGGGGGCATCTCCACTTGGGTGCACGCCAAGAATGTCACCCCATTTCGATAAACTTGAAACAGGTAATGCGTCGGCGAAACCACCACCTGCAAGACCTTCCGAATTCAAGAAATATAAATCAGCAAAGGTGATCACAAAGCACTAACAAGCAACCAAATCAGCATGGCTCATAGTAGCTCGCAGATTAGAAACATAAATCCAGGGTATATCTCGAAGGGGGCAGAAAGAACCGAAATAAATTGGTAGTGCTACTACCTTGGAAGCGTCGCCGGCAGCGTGAGCGAGCACGTAGTCCCAAAACCAGCCGCAGATGGCGCGGTCCACACGGTGCGCCGTCATCTGCTTCTCCACCATCACCTCCCTGACACACAGAAATCCAGTTCAGAATCCGTCAAAGGTTAGGAACAGATCCGGCGAGAACCAAGGACGGAGGAGGAGGAAATCGATGCAAGGAGGATAGGGGGGATCGGAGGAGAGGGGATTACCCGGAATCGGAGAGGAGGAAGATGCACTGCAACATTCTGCCTCCCTCTCGGCGGCGGCCGGAAAACGGGGCGGGTCGCCGCCGGTGAGGATCTGAGACCTCCGGGCTTGTTTGGAAGCTAGGGAGGAATCTGATCCACGCAAGGGTGAATCCCCTCCCACCACCCGCGCCCCTTCGATCCCTCCTCAAGCCTGGAAGGAGGTAGGTAGCGGAAGGAGGAGAGGGAAGCAACGTGCTTGCCCACTGGAGTAGCAAGGAGGGAGGAGGCGCTCGAGTCTCGACGGAGGAGCGAGTAGGAACTAGGAAGGCAGCGGACGGCGAGATGCCTCGAGGTCGGGAACGATTCCCCTGGGTTTTGAGGGGTATTGGGCAGGGAAAGTCACCTTTCTCCGGCAGCCAAATGGGCTTTTTTGTGGATTGGGTTTCTCTCCCCCTCTTGGCAGGTTTCCCTCCCGGGTCGGAGAAATAGGCCTCAATACCCGCATTTTTCCGGCCTGCCAAACGTAGCTGGAGAGAGTTGCGGTTGAGAGTAGACCTGGCCAGATGAGTGGGCCGGACACGGGCTCATTTGGGTTTTTTCAGCAATTAGTTAGGCTAGCCCATGGGCTTATGTTCGAGCTCAATAATGACCTGGAAGTCCTTGCACGATTTGGTCATTGGGCCTCCCACTTAGCACATTTGGCAAAAAAAAAAAAAAACAACGTAAAAATCGAATGAAGCTAAATAAACTAACAAAACGAAGGAGTACAAAATAAAATTACAATGAAAATGCAAATATATAATTCAAAGTAAGATCATCTAAATATTTTACTGAGAATTTTTGAGTGGGCTATGTTAAACAAGCATGGGGTGGGTCTGTGTGGTAGAGCTCTATATTCTGAATTTTATATCCAAATTCTAATCCTTCCGTTCAAGGATATAAGTATCTAGGCGGGTTAGGTCCAGATTCATTGACCTAAATGCTTATACATTTGGATAGAAGGAGTAAGTTATATCCACCGAGGGTGTGAAGCTCTGTCTAACAAAGTGTTTGGCTAGATATAGCTCCAGACGCCCTAGAAGGGATGAAGGTAGTAAAATGGGCAATGATACCTTTGGTTGTTTTTATAATCTAGGCCCCCAAATGCTCAATTAGTGAATAGCTTAGAATTTTCTTTGAAAATTTCAAGCGAAACAATAAAAATACTAGTGAAGCCACCCCCGTGTGAACGAATATTCCAAAATTTAACGGCTTTGTGCTTTCAGTGGTAAGCAGCGTATCCGTCGACAGCGAGGCGCCCATGGTGGCTTTGTCAATCTCAAGAATTTGTCGGCCCAGTCTTTGGAGACGCTTGTAGGGGTAAGGCTTGTGTGTGCGTGTTCATAGAGATAAGTGTGCGTGCGTTGTGAGCATCTACGTTGTACTGTGTAATTCTTAAAAAAAATAGCCAGGTCCATAAATTTCTTATAAGCCATATAAGATGTCATCAATCCTAAATGTAGTGACGAAAATAGTCAGAAAACGGCAGCGCTTTTATGGAAACGATTCCTGGTCGGCCAGAAACTAACCATATAGACCAATTTAACTATTTAGTGACGAAATTAATACGTCACGGAAAAGAATTATAAAGTATAATTTTATTTTATAAAGGAATAAACAAAATATGCTATGTAATTATACAGAAAGGACATCCAGTTAGTCATAGGTTATGTGTTAGAAGTAGGTCAACAAAATCTGTGTTTGGTCTTTCAAAAAAAAAAATTCTATGTTTGATACAAAGACCTAGCGAAAGCTAGTACACTAAGGTGAGTAACCCAGTTTCAAAAATTGATACGTCAAATTTATGCTTAGGTGAGGGAGACAGGAGTTTAAAGATAGGGTAGAAAAACAAACTACAAATTTGAAGCAAGCTACAACATGAGCGACATGAAACTATGTGTGCGTGAATGGTGGGCCAGGTGTTAATAGTATAGTATATATTTATAAGTACCATTGTGCTATTAAATTTGTTACCGATGACTTTTTAAAAGCTGATAGGTAACTATACTATTAAACTTATTAAATTTGCTCTAAGGGGTAGTTTAAACTCACCAATAGGATGTGCATCTCCTTTAGTCAACGCCAAAGTTGTTGGCTAATAAACAAGTAAGTTAAAGGTTATTGAATTTTAACACTTAAGTAGTAGTAGAATTAATCCAGCAATAAGATCAAGATTCTGGGTTTGTAGCAATATTAAAGGGCTGATATTATGTCGATGGATGCTGGGGTTTAATAAACAGACAATTAGTCATATTTGCACCAGTTGATATTTTGACTAAGGCATTTCCTGATATGTCCTGTTTACGTGATGGGAAAAAAACGAGACAACTTTATGCATCGTCCTCACATATAGGCTTTTAAAACAAGTGGCTGTATTTTCAGACAACGACATAAGCAGACGGTGCCAATTTTGTGTTTACGCCAGTTATTTTCTTCCAATATGTGGTGTTTCTTCTTTGCTGATGTGGCGATTTCTCCATCAGTTTCAGCTACATGAGCTTCTTGCGGTGATAAAAGGCTTTTTCATGCCTTTCCCATCCACTCCTATCTATACCAGCTACTCACATGACAATTTGGACTAAGCACATGTAGACCCTTGATTAGTAATGAAAACTAGATATAGCATAAATTCAAAAAAAAAACTAGATATAGCATGTACATAAACTTATCCCGAAAACCCTAACTAAATAAGTCTGCCACTGTTAGAAAATGTTAGTCATGATATAATACTTAGCTGATTTGGTGGTCGCACCGTGGAATTTTAACAGCACGAGCTTCTCGTGATGAAAAAACCTCTTTGGCTCTGTATGCCCATTTCCATCACAATGTGATCTAAAAGCAAACTTTGTAATAACTAACACAAATACAACTTGGCAGCTAGCTTGTACTAGGAAGAAATAGTCAAAATCTCAACAAGAGAGAGTACTCCTATCAATTTCGTCAGAAAAATGGTAAAATGAGACGTCGGATGGTCTGCGATCGCCTTCACCCGTCAGACGAAAAAGCAATCGGTTGTTGCACTCTTCCTTTGATCTCTCCATGGTACACGACGCCACATTTCACCTCTCGTCTCCCAAGTCCCAACTCACCTGCGGACTTTGTGCTTATCTCCCTTTCAGGAGTTGTACACCTGCTGACTTTATCGTCACACCGTAGTATTACGAGACATACACTAACTGCTGAGTAGTACTACTAGTACTTGATTGTGAGCTCTGACCTGTAAGCCCTCCGACAGCAGGAATGGCAAGTTCACAAGTCACAACTGGACTTACCAAGTTTTTTTTTTTTTTTTTTTTTTGGGGGGGGGGGGGGGGGGGGGGGGGTGATGTTTGTCCAGTGTACTACTTGTCTGTGTGGCTGCTTCTGGCACTGGCACCATCCATATCCATCTGAAGGCCAGGGCAATCATGCACAGTATCAATGCTGCAGCACTGACTCTGACATGGAACACAGTAACCACAATTGCAGAGTCTGACATGGAACACAGTAACCACGATTGCAAGACTGCAAACAAGGCTGCAAATGGCTACAGAACAAAACCAGGAAAATCCATGCCCATCCATTGATTTCATTCCACTCCATGTCCACATGCCTGTCATCACACTACACACAAACAAACGATGTTGACAGAGGAAGGAATCCATAACGCAATCAGACAACCTCACAGCTCCGAACGGGGAAAAAAATCGAACTCCTATGTTCCTTTTCCTGTAATGTAAAATTGTGTACACAAATGTGTGGTGATGATGATGATGGATGATGAAATCGATCAATGGCACCTAATCGGAGCAATCGCCGGAGCCGACGGCGGCGGCGGCGGCGGCATGCGGGTTGCAGTCGTCGGAGAAGAAGTCGTTCTGCTCGAGGAGGGTGCGGATGCCGGGTTCCTCCTTGCCGTTGGCGCTGGGATTCGCCTCCAGCCTGCACTCGTCCTCGTCCGGGCAGACGCAGCACCACACCGCCGGAGCCCTCGCGGCGGCGGCGGCCGCCGCCGCTCCTTCCTCTCCGCCACCGCCGCCGGAATCACCGCCCGGTCTCTCCCTCCGGCTCCTCCTCCCTCCGATCCCCTCACCCACCGCCGCGCCGTTTCCCCAGCAGGACGCCGCCGCCGCGGGCAGCCTCTCCCGGATCGCCTTCGCCACCGCCGCCTTCCTCCGCCTCCCCTGTTTCCTGCTCCCCCCACGCCCCCCCTCCTCCTCCTCCTCCACCACCCTCCTCCCGGAGGAGGAGGAAGACGACGCCGTCGACGCGGCCGAGCCGGAGGTGGACGGCTGCGATGCTGCCGGAATATTCCTCCGCCGCCGAACCACCCCTCCCCCATCTCCCCCTTCTCCATCAGCTCCCCCATTGGTTCTCCCCTCCCGCATACATGCAACCCCCCAGAAAATCCCCCTCCCGTTCCTCGTCGTCCGCCACCAGAGGCTCGCCGTGGCACGGCGACGGCGGCTGCGATCGACGACGTGGTGGATTGGGGATTGGAGAGGTGGGAGAAGAGGAGGACGACGAGGAGGAGCAACCAATCGCAATGCGACCGCGACGCAACGCGGTGCGGTGCGATGCGATGCGGCTAATCTAAAAATTCTAAATTCGATACCGAATTGCTGCTGAATTGGAGCACTATTATTATTGGATTTTTTTTTGGGGCGAACAGCTCGAATACGCTGTCGCCTTGGCCCTTGGGCCTTCCTCCCTCCTCTCGCTTTCGTTACAAGTGGAAGCTTTTTGTTTACACAGCAGCAAGAGACCTGCGTCGTCAAAAATAAATATGAAAGGAACTAATCTTGGCTTTACCACTTAATTATGGACTAATGGGGGAGAATTTATATACGCAATAAAAAGGGTGGATTTGATTTGACTAATTGTTTAAGGTGGGTGATGATCTAGAGTTTGCGCAATAGCGTCGGCATCGGTGGTTTCATGACTCGTCGACACGTTCTCAGTTTGATCGAAGTGGCCAACATTGATTTTTCAGGTGTGAATATATTTCTGACAGTAAATAGTTAGATAGATTTGCATAAAATATTTGATGATAATGACGTGGCTGTAAAGTATAAACATGATATGTCACTTTTTTTTTTCATCTGGGTTTTATGTGTAGTTAAGATTGAGAGCTTGGGATCTACACCTAACGGTCCAAAATCAGCTTATTTTACTTGCATAGGCCAGCCCAATATTAATAAGAATGGACAGTTGGATAAAATTTAAATAGCTTATGGTGTAACTGCACACAATGAAAAATTTAACGATTCCAACATAAGAGTGTCGTTGTAGCCTTGGTCCTTCCCTAACTCTTTCATTACAACTGAATTTGAAAACAAAATATTAAACATAAATCAAGTTCTGCATGAAAATAGTGACGGAGTTAAATCATGGTTATGGCAAAATTCATTTCTTACATTTGCATATTCGTTCAACAATTACTTTTCAAAAACAATGCAAAGTTTCACAAATGTTTGAATCTTCAGTGATTTGGTGTTTTAAGTTTTTTACCCCTATTCTTTTCTATCGCATTTCTAACTCTAGGTATATATGCCAATGGCAACAAAATTATGTTAAAAACGAACGATCAACTCCTGGCCAACTAACAATGAGGCATGTAACGAACAAAGCAAAAACCTTGAAGGCATATAAAAGATCGAACAAATCTTAGGGATGTAGAAAGGATTGTGCAAAAATTGAGGGGCACACATGGATTGTTTTCAATGTAATGGAGGATAAGCTAGAGAATGCTGGGTTGGTGGTTGAAAACGGAGAAGCTAGAAAAAGAAACCCAATTTCTTTATTTTTCTAGCTTCTTGGATCATTTCTTGGATTATATAACTATGAATTCTCGGAATTTATGTTAGAATTTGGTCTACTTGAACTTTTTGCAAAGCTCCTCCAAACAGGATAAATGTCAAAGCTGCTAGCCTTTGCTATGCTTCACGACGATGACTTGTGCAATTTTCTTTTAACTAACAGTGTTGTTATGTGTTTTTTTTGATCTATTTTTTCTTATAAACTGCATGAATTACTTCTTTTTATAAATTCGGGTAGCACTCCTGCCGTTGGTGTACCAAGAAAAGACCAGTGTCTCATATGGACACGGCTCGTTTCTCCAGCTGGTGGTGTAGTGCTGCTAAGCAAGTTGCTAATGATCTCAGTAAAGGTCTTCATACTCATGTCACTATTATTGCTCGGGTACTTTGGAAACACATGCGACTGTTTTGAGTGAAGCTGCACCTAATGTTGTTTTGGTTATGCTGCACCTAATGAATGCAATTAGCAACTTTGTGCAAGTATCTCAAAAATTTCAATCGTCTGATTTCATATTCCTGGTGCCTATAGTCACTGGTAGAACAAACTTCTGCTGATCGCCTTCATGTTTCTTCTTCTTCTTCTTCTTCTTCTTCAGAAACATCTTTCTTAATTTACCTGTAAATTGGGTCTGCCATTATAAGGAATTTGTGCAAACCACATTCATCTGAATTCCTTACCTGTTAATCCACATTCATCTGAATTCCTTACCAGTTAACTGTGGTTTATATTTTGGATCACTGGTGCTAAGTCGACTTTTAGTTTGTTCATTATGTTCGTAGGAACATTCCTTGCGTAGTAACTTTACGCAACTGATCGAGAGACACTAGCCAATCAAGCGACGCTACTTTCGGCCGCAACATGCCGAATGCAATACATCACTGATTCATAGAGATGGGCGAAGACATTCATCCTGATCCAAATGCAGTGTAGCCTAGCAGGTTTATCGCCTACTTCACGCATAAAAATTGATTTTTTTTTATCAAGACTCAGAATGTAAGCAAACCTTGGTAGCTGAATTCGATAGCACGCAATGACATGGTTTTCAGACTCATGTTTTCTCCTCCATCTTACAAAAATAGTGCCTAGGAGCTCTCTGCCCTTCCACATTTCTTCTCTCTTATCTCAAACCGTCTTCTGCCCTAAAGGATCTTTCAAAGCGGACACGGTGGAACATCGAGCTTCGTGCCAGCCTGGATCTGGCCCCATCCAATGAGGCGCCAATGCTTCTCGACACGACGGCTGAGGGCAACCTTCTCATTTTTGCTTGTGCAGACAGGGGCAGTGAGCTGAAGCTTGGCAAGATCAACCCTGACAGCAACCACACGAGCGCCAGTCGACATAGATCCGATGTTAAGCATCAGGATTTCACCCTTGGTGAGCTTAGAAACCTTTCCAGCCTTCTCAGTACCTTTTGTCCTCACACCCAACAGCCTCCGAAGGAGGAAAAAGTTGATCTGCATGGAACGTCTAGATATGTAAGTAATGGCCATTTTTTCTCGCTAAAACATGAAGTAATAGAGAGTTGGCAAACCTCGAGCTCCACAAAGACATCAGGAAGTGACCCAACTTCACCTAGAACCTGACCAACAAGTCTATCAGCACGTGTCAAAGTTGGATCCATAGTTGTTCCCACACCAATAAGACCTCCTGGCACAGCAAATTGAAGTTCATTCTGCTCAGCATAGAGCGAAACAATCCTTGAATAGATTGGGGTGCATTTGATGTTGCCGCTTTCATCCTTCATTACAATGCCAGGACGAACTTCAATGTTCTGGTTCACCCTCAAAACCCCCTGTAAAGAAGCATTACCATTCAAATCATACCTAACATAGAAAAAACTAGTGATCAAAAATCTAATTATACTGCAAGTTACATGAGGGAATACATACTCTGAGGATGCTGCCACCAGCTACACCACCCCTGATTTCATCAACCTCTGAACCAGGCTTGTTGACGTCAAAGGAGCGAATAACAATCATGTTAGGAGGGGAAGTGAAGTTCCTTTCAGGAATAGGGATTCTCTTCACAATGTATTCACAGATCACATCAATGTTATACTTAAGTTGAGCAGATATTGGCACCACCGGAGCCTTTTCAGCTATGGTACCCTGCAGTCAAAAAAAGATCCATAAACAAAAAGACAGATGTACTCATCTACAAGATAATAATGGACAATACCAACCTGGATGAATTTCTGGATTGATTCATGCTGATTCATTGCTGCACTTTCCTGGATAAGATCAATCTTGTTCTGAAGAATGATGATATGTTGGAGACGCATGATTTCAACCGCAGCAAGATGCTCAGATGTCTGGGGTTGTGGGCAGCTTTCATTTGCTGCTATCAAAAGCAACGCTCCGTCCATGATAGCAGCTCCATTAAGCATCGTAGCCATGAGAATGTCATGCCCCTGTTAAGAGGAAATGGGTAGTTTTATAAGACATGTAATATTTTCTCAGTTCTGACTTCAAGACGTCACAAAAGACCAATATACAGTGGTTTATAAAGAAGAGTTGAGATGACATCATTTTATAATTCTTTTATCTAAATCCTTCACTCCTGTATACGGTCATGTGTCTTTTAGCAGAAACAGTGTCTGCAAAAAAACACTTATGCAGGTGCAATCCCATAATCATAAATTGATGAAAGAAATGTTTTAAACCAAATATGCAGGCTTGTGCAAAGCCATAAATTGCAATAAAGCAATATCGTTAAACATTCAGATATAATCAAGTCATGTTTAGAGAGTAAAAAACACAATCATATGCAACAAAGGGCTTGGTTTCATCATACCGGGCAATCAACAAAAGAAACATGTCTCAGCAGTTTCATCCTAGAGTTTTCAAACCCAGGCACATCACAGTGAGGGCTGTCTTCTTTTCCACTTCCATAAGCCCTTTATATAACAGAAATGAAGTCAACACACAGTATAGAACAGACATGTACAAGAGCTTGACTCAAAGCAGCAGTCTTAATCAGGTGAATGGCAGATAATTACATAGTATCTTTCTGAAGAATCAACTATTTGAGATTCTAATCAGAACTTCTACCAGATATTAACCGGAAAATAAGTTATATGCAGAGAAAACATTTTTAACATGGTGAATTGATAATACTACAGAAGCTCATCACATTAAAAAAATCAAGTCATTTTAGTGATTTGTTTGCATACTTGTAGCACATTGGTCTTGGACATTTCTCATCTTCACATTTGTAAATTTTTGCATTAGCATAACCAAGCTTTATAGTGATGTTACGCTCCAGCTCATTCTTGAAACGAACAGTCTACAAATCACAAGGAAGAAATGAGAACAATTAAACAAAATAAAAACACAAATTATACATGAAGTACACACATGCTAAAAACGATTGAGTGGTTCAAGAATCATCATTAGGAACCAGTCTAGCAGAACTACAACTGTACCACCTTTATAAGGAATTCCAGCACATATTCTTCTCTACAGTGTAATATTATATGAACCCCCAGATACAGCTGTTCTGAAATCTACACTCTACAGTGTGCGTTTAACATATACATTTTAAAGTTCTCTGCAATTTACTCCAGCATGTAAAAAGGCACATCAAAGCATCATGTGGCAGAAAGATACGGAAAAGTCGCAGGTTACTAGTAAATGTGAGGCATAATTGCCAGGTATACAGAGAATTTGGCTTCATCACTCTGAAAGAAGCGTGATAATCAAATATATTATTAATACCTGAACTCCAGATATAGCTTTCACAACAGTAGACTTTCCATGGGCCACATGCCCTATGGTACCTGAGATGTTACACAATGATAAAGAATATCATGCCAATGCAGGAGGTTCACAAATCGGAAGCGCAAAATAATACAACTTTGCAAAGTCCCAGTTATAAAACACAAAAAAGAGGCATGCAGACCATTAGGTATGAATTGCATTATCATATGAAATTTGTAGACAAAAAAACACAAAAAGAATGCAGTGATAAGTTTTGTAATTCTGCACCAAAAGCATTGTTAATAGGATTGCATCAATACCAATATTGATCGTCGCCTGACGTGAGATAACTTCAGGCGATAATGGATGAAGCTTTGTCACGTCAAGCTTGCTTAAGTCCTGCTCCATCAGTCCTCGGCGAGACATGTTTGAAACTGCAAAATGATAAACAGAAAGGTCACCTACAGTCTAAAAACAACTTGCAGGTAAACAGAAAACACACTATCTCCAACCCTGCATAGCTAATATATGCTAAATTTGATCTATATTTGGCACCACATACAATCATTACTATTAACCAATGTACTTGTGTAGAGGCCCATAGAACCTAGTTTGTTTTAAGCCAGGATATGTTGATAGTTGAATTTAGCAGCTGTACTAATAAACAGGAACAAAGAAGTAGAAGAAGTGAGCATTATAAGATTATGATACTTCCCGTGCTACATGTGTCTTCATCAGGATATCTATAATAAGCTAGCTATGCTAATGTTATATTTTTATCAGGTCGTCTACATATAACTAAGCATAAAACTTCAAGTGCAAAAACAGCTTCGCATCTGCGAGTGCACTTTTAGAGGTTTACAAGGTGATTTCTGTTAAAATAGTCAATTCTGCAGGGTAATGGTCTAATGGACTAATGACAACCTCAGCAACTGCAACTTAATTTCTGTCAGGGTTCAGGGGAGGACCTAACACCACAATTTTTTTGGGGGAAAAAACTATTATTAGTACTAAGTCAAGACAGAGAAACCCTAGCTTACAGATCTATAGAAGAGAAGATAAGGTTAAGGCAAAGAGAAAAGATGTGGATCGAACGAGATAGGGATGAGAAAGTAAGAGGATGTGCATCGTCGGCACGGGCTACTCACCGGCGGCGGAAGCAGCAGGACAACGACGGCACCGCTGCTTGCGGAACGGATGGAGATCGGCGCAGGCGGCTGGTTGGGCGGGCGAGCTCGCGCGCGAGGAGACGGGAATCGAGGCGGAGGGGACGAACGGGGGGCGCGATTGACTTGGGCGGGCGCGAGGGGTCGAAGGCGAGAGCGTGCGGAGGAAGGAGAAGGGCTGCGACTCGCCGGTGCTCGCGGGCGATGGAGATCGGCGGCGACGGCGCAGGCGGAGGCGGCGGGCGAAGGAGACGGCGGAGGAAGAGGGCAAGGTGGGGATGGGGAGATCGTGTAAACCCTGAAGGCCTGAACTTCTAAGTGCAAGCAGTCGAGAGGGCCCGTTACGGTACCCCTGGAATGGGCTTTTGGTAGCCCGGTCTGGATCTGTTACGGTGGTTAGGCCGAAACAAATCTAAGGCCCGTTTATTGCCAAAATAAACTTTACCTATTTATTGGTATTATCAATGTTTGTTTGGTAATGTCAAAATTTTGGTAATATTTGATGTGAAGGTTTGGCTTGATGGTAAAGTTTTGCTCGTTTTGTACTATACCAAATTTTGACATCACCTAGAACGGTTAGGTTGATTTTAATAGCAAACTGAAAGCCAACAAATATGACAATGAGGTAGATGAACTACCTCCTAAACTAATAACCGAAGCCTCGAAGTATGTAGTACTCTCTCTCCGGATACAAATATTTGGTGTTAGCTAGTTTATTTTTGAATTAGCTAGCGTCAGAAAAAAAGTTGGAGGGAGTATATGCTTTTTAGGCAGTTTTCATAGAATAAACTCTGATTTTTATGCTTGTCCAATAAAAACAAAACGTACATAATAGAGCCCTATCAAACACTCAAAACTCCGTGGAAAAAATACAAATCTTATACTGCTTTCTTGTAAATAATCATTAGAGTTTCTACCAATTATTGTTGGCCAATCAGACTCCCCAAACTACCAGAAAATAGTCTTTTCCTGATGGAAAAAAAAAACATGTTGGCACCCCGCTGGCTGTGACTGTGAGGAGCAGTCGATCTATCCTCCTGGAAAGACAAATCTGACACGAGAAAGTGGAGTTTTCCTATTGGCCCATCATAACATTCAGGATACATGCCCATCATAACATTTGCAGTGGCGGGGCTAGAATTCTAAGGTTGACTTATAAAATAAGGGAAGGGGCAGAAAATTTACAGCGAAAATTTCTACAGTTGTATATTGTATAATAATATATGACAGATATAACACACAATTGAGCATTATTTCATGGACCGACTAGACAAAGACCGAGCACCATTTAGTACCGCGCAATCCCCAAGAAAAGGTAAGAGGGCATTTCCGTTTCGGAAACCACACCCGCGCACGCAATCCCTCGCGCGCAGCCCCCACGCACGATATCCGCCGCGCTGTCCCCACTCCACCGCCCGTCCGCTGTGGGGAACGCCAGACCAAGGTCTAAACGTTTCCGCGATCACATAACTGCCCAGTAAGTTCAGTTATGTGAAGAATGATACAGAAACAGTACTTCGATAATAATACAAACCGTAAAGATTCTTAATACAACACTACACAATCACACTCACGCATAGGATTACGCCCTTAAACTTACAACCAGAAAGCGCAGTTTTACACCACAGGAACAGCCTGAGCGTAAAGTCGACCTAGAAGTCGAAAACCTCGTCTTTGTCCCACACCAGAGGGTCCACTGCTTCCTCAGGGGCTTCTCCTGCAACTTCTTGGCCGGCTGGAGCAGCAAATATGCAAGACTGAGTACGAATGGTACTCAGCAAACCATGCTAGGGGAAATTAAAGTAATGCAAGGAATAACAAGGAATGAAACTGGTTTAATTCTAAACCTTAGTAGTAGTTCACAAGCAACCCATTTATAAACAACTTTTGAGTTAAAAGGTTAAATCTTATGCCATCCAATTACCAAGTTTAAACCATACCAAAATTACTTATGCCGATAATCTGGAATCACCCATAGACATAACTCCATCAACCGAGAGTACGGTGTATTCGAATACTGTTCGACTCTGCAGCGTCTTCCCAGCGTGAACCGCACGATACCCACAACTTGTACGGAGTTGGGATAACAAAAATGAACACAAGCTCAAACTTCTCTCCATCCTACCTGACGAGTAAAGGTCGTGTCGGTCGTCGGCCTTGGCGGGCCCACACCGAAGTTGCACCCAACTAACCTCGACAACCACTCATCAGTACGAGATACCAAAGGCATTAAAGACGGGCCTTTGGATCCGTCAGCGGCGCGGCCCACTCCGATACTCTCAATCAAAGTTAACCATCACTTGAGTCCAAAAGAACCAATACACAGAAAGGTTATAGAGAGCCAATACATAGAAAGGTCTCAAAACGACACCAAGATGATATAAACGGTTAACTTCAAAATCAAGCGGGTGGTGGGGTCCATTTGCAGGATTTTAATCCACCGAGATTATGTTCATTCAAGTCCGATTACTCGGTCATGACGAATGGGCGTAAACTATGTCACTTATATTGGCACAAAGGGGTTGTAACCTTAATTTTACAAATGAACCAAAGTATCTCCATAAAATCTTATAACTTGACATAATTCACATAATAACCATTTCTTTCAGTATATTAACATGTTTAACATAGGTTAACAAAGGGGTAACAAGCTCAATAGATATAACAATTATAATGTCTGGTTTTCTATGTTGAAATATTTGGACCAAATTACCACATGCATACTGTACAGTACTTCAAAGGTAAGCACTAGCTACCCAAAATAAACCTCTAGCTCCAGATTAAGTTCAATCATGATCAAAGGGCAGCGTAGTCGTACCAATCTTGTCCGCCTACGGCTGCAATAGCGTGGACGTCCGTGGCGAACTCCGATCCAACTCCTTCGGCTCCTTCCGGATTGACGACGACGTAATCTATCGTTACACAAATAAATAAAAAGACTAAGCGAATAATTCCAAATAAACTCCAAAAGAGCAAAAGAACCCAGAAAGTGTGAAAGGAAACAAAATTAGGGTTTGCGGAATAATTTGGGAATTTTCGGATTTTTGAAGGGCGGCAAACCCTAGGGTTGGAATTTTGGTTGCGACAACAGAGTGTAGGATTGTGACAAAAGTGGTTCCATTGGATTCGGAATAATTCCAGGAGTCCGGAATAGGTCTCGGATTTTGATTTGGTGGTCAAATAGTCAATGAATCAAATAAAATAGGAATTGATTTTTTCTGGATTTATTTTTCAATGGAAAAGGCTGGATTTTCTCTCTTCTCTCTCTTGCACAGTGGCCGGCCGGCAGGGGGAGGACGCCGGCAGCGATGGAGGCTGAATACCGGCGTGGGGAGGATGGTTTCACGGTCTCCAGGGGGAGGCGAAGCTTTTCCCCCCTAGTCCCTGCCGACGGCGACGCGCCGGCGAGGCTAGTGACGGCGAGCAGCGGCAGCGACGGCGGCGCTCCGGCGAGCTCCGGCCGGGGCGGCGAGGCTTGGGAGCAACAGGGAAGTGGGGCGGCGCAGTTGGAGGCGGCATCCAGCGACGGGACGGCTGGCAGGTGGCTGGCGGCGTGCGGCTGCGACAGCGGAAATAAAGCAGCGGCGTACAGGCGGTGGCGCGGGAGCGTGCCGGCGAGCTCCGGCGGCAATTTCGCCGGGGAAAAAGAGGGGAACTGGTCACAACAACACTATAATTCCATTTTTACCTTCAATTTGGAATTAGGAGCAACGATTGCGACGAATTTTGGAACTTGGTGGAGGAGGCCGAAAACCCTAGCTCGGGCTTGCCGGCTCCCGCGACGGCGATACAGGCGACGATTGGTGATGCGGCCTTAGGGGAAAACAAAGAGGAGATGATTATGAATCTTTTTTATGTGGGTGATGATCAGCGAAGAAGCTTGGAGAATGAGATTGAGTAGAGGATGTGGATGGCGGCAATGGTGGTGATGGTATGCAGAGGTCAATTTCGAGAGGATGAATTGGAGTTTGAAGCTTATCTCTGTCGGGCAGTGGTTAGCTTCTTGCCTTTGTGGTTGTATGCATGAGAGGCACGTACACACTGCAAGCTGCTGTGTGGGTTTCCTCTAGCAGTTGTACGACGGCAAAGCTTGGTGAGAAAGGGTCAAATATCTGCATAGCTCACATACTATCGACAGGGAGCTGAGGCAGTTGATGAGATTGGGTTAGGCTGGGCTGCTGGATTGGGCTAAGGAAAAAGAAACAGAACAAGAAAGGTTGGGCCGGGCTGAGAAACAAGTCGGCAATGACAAGGAAATTGGCAGCCCAACGACGACGCAGACATGTCGGCGAGGGAGACAAGAGGGAGATTCTGCACTTTTTTGGAAGAGAAAAACTCAATGAAAGCGCAAGCATTTTTAAAATAGAACGAAACGGAAAACTCGACGCGACGGTTTTCAAAATCCACAAGAAAAGAAAAACGGTTTTAAAAAGTTGTGAATTTTAGGTCTGTTACACCCGCGCGCGATCCCAGCGTCTCACGGCCCACGCGCCCCGCGCCGCACCGTCCCCACGGCCCACCGAAAAAAAATGACAGCCACCGCCTCTATTAAACTAAATTACATCCACACTGCTGATAAAAAAACAAAGTCACATCCAGATTGTAATAAATTTATATCCACACTGTTGATTCTAGATTGTACAAAAGTTACATCTACATTGCAATAAAATTATATCTGATATTAAACTAAATTATATCCATACTGACCTAAGTTACTTCCTCTGTTAAACTAAATTACATCCATGGTAAACTAAGTTACAATCCATACTAAACACGTTCCCTATTAAACTAAATTACATCGCACTGATGCTAATTTACATCCTGCCACAGAACTTAGCCTCATATAACTTAGTCTCAGAATACATGTAACTTAGTTCATCATAGATGAAACTTAGTTCGACATGAATGTAATTTATATCCTAGTGATAATGATTGCTTAATGGTTAGATACATGCAGCAACACTATAATTACATCCTATGTATGGATAGTTACATCCTGGAACACTAAAAATTACATCATGTATGTGGGTTCGAAGCACCACGGGGGGTTGCCGCTGTCGTCATCGTGCAAATCCCCAGTGCAAGTCGTCACCGAACCCTAGAACACAAGCCACAAAAATTAGGAGAACCAAAGCATACCCCCGTAAAAAAAAGGCATGAAAAAACACCGGTGAGGGACACCTAGATTTGTGGTGGACAGTGGATCTACTTGATGGCGCAACGAACTCAGCGCGGGCACAACCTCAGATCCGGCGCGACGACGGTGTGGAGCAGCGGGGGAGGCAGCACCGGATTTGAGGGGAAGCAACCGCCGCCGTGGAAGATCGTTGGGGATGGGGGAGCAACCAACACCGACAAAGATACCGTCGGGAAATCACCGGGGATGGTGGAAGAACAGGGGAAGAGAGAGATGGGGATTTGAGGGGGAGCAACCGCCGCAGCCGCCATGGAAAATCGCCGGGGATGGGGGAGCAATCGACACTGACGGAGATACCGATGGGAAATCGCCGGGGATGGGGGAAGAATGGAAGAGAGATGGGGAATGGGCAGAGAGAGAGGGGGGAAACGACACTCTCTTTTTGGTGCGGGTGGACACATGTTGATCAGGCGGGCGTTGCGCGGGTACGGTGGACAGGTGCCGCGCGTGCAAGCATTTCGCTAGTTTGGGCAAATCAGCTACTACTCTCCAAATAGATTTTTTGTTATTTCATGTAACAGCCGTAAAATTCACTAAATTTTTAAAACCGTTTTTTCTTTTTGTGAATTTCAAAAACTGTCGCGTCGAGTTTTCCGTTTTATTTTATTTTAAAAGTCGCTTGTGTTTTCGTAGAGTTTTATTTTCTCTTTTTCTTTGTTCCTCTCCCAAAAATGCAAAATCCCCACTTGTTTCCCTTGCCGACGTGTCCGCATTATCGTCGGACCGTCGATTTTCTCCTCGTTGCCGACCCGTTTCCCAGTCCGGCCCATTCTTTTTCTTCCTTCAAGCCCAACTGAGCCCAGTCCAATTCCTCCACCGCCCCTGCTCTTGTCTAGCTGTATGAACACAACACGCAGATTTTTTATCTTTTTCACGAAGCTTTGCCGTTGCACATCTTCCAGAGAAGACCCACGCAGCTGCTTGCGCTGAATCACCGTGCACGCGGCGCACTCTCCTCAACCAGATCGCAGCTGCTGCATTCTCCTCACCTCCCATCATTGCCGCCACCTTCATCCTCCTCACCATCACTACCAATAAGTCTCTTCGCCGATCGACACCAATACGAAAAAGATTCGTAATCACCTCCTCTCCAATTTCACTTAAAGCCTCACCATCTCTCATTGCCTGAATCGTCGTCCCTGGACTCAACCAGCCACTGCTAGGGTTCCAGCCGCCCCCAAGAAAATCACCAAATTCATCGTAATCGTTATTTCCCATCTGAAATTGAAGGTAAAAATGGAATCTCCACATCCTCGTGATCATTTCCCCTCTTTTTCCCCATCAATTCCGTCACCAGATATCGCCGGCGCGCCTCCGCGTCGCCGCCTGTACGCCGCCGCTGCCCTGCTTCGTCCCGCCGGCTGCACGTCGCCCCGACGCTGCAAGCCGCCTCCCTCCAATCGGATGCAGCCACCAGCTTCCCCTCGCCTCCCTGCACCTTCCAAGCAGCGCCGCCCCAGCCGGAGCTTGCCGGAGCGCCGCCGCCTCCTGCCACAGCTCGCCGTCGCCAGCCCTGTCGCCGCATCGCCGGCGCCGGGAATCTACGGGGACGGCTTCGCCTCCCCCTGGGGACCGTGAATCCGGCGCCCAATCGCCGGGAGCCGGCCTCCATCGCCACCGGCATCCTCCTCTGCCGGCCGGCCTCTGGGAAGAAAGAGAGAGAAAATAGATTTTTAGTTGAAAAATAATTCCAAAAAATCCCTTTTACATTTTCTATTTAATTCTTTGACCAATTGACCTCCAACTTAAAATCCGAAACCTATTCCCAACTCCTGGAATTATTTCAAATCCATTGGAACCATTTTCGTTGCAATCCGAAGCTCCGTTATCGCGACCAAAATTCCAAACCCTAGGTTTCGCCCTCCACAAAAATCCGAAAAATTTCCAAATGTTTCCGCAAACCCTATTATTGCTTCCTTTCACACTTTCTGGGTTCTTTTGCCTTTTTGAAGTTTATTTGGAGTTAACCGCTTAGTATTTTTATTTATTGTGTATCGATAGATTACGCCGCCGCCGAGCCGAAGGAGTTGGATCGGAGTTCGCTGCGGACGCCCATGCCGTTGCAGCCCTAAGTGGACAAGAGTGGTATGACTACACCGAGCCGAAAGGCAAGTCATGCCCCTTTGATCATCAATTGAACCTAATCTGGAGCTAGAGGTTTATTTTAGGTAGTCTGTACTTATCTTTGAAGTACTGTATAGCATGCATGGGATATGGGATATTTTAGTCCAAATATTTCGACATAGCAAACCATATTTTATTCTTGTTATATTATTGGCCAACCTTGACTTTGAGCTTGTCATGTCTTGTTAACCTAGGTTTAATATATTACAATGTGGTTATCATGAGAATTATGCCATGTTTTATAATTTATGGAGATGCTATGGTTTATTCGGAAAGTTAAGGTCATAACCCCCTTATGCCAATATAAGTGACATAGTTCACGCCCATCTGTCACGATCGAAATACTCAGACTTAGCGTATACTGCTCCAGTGAGTTGAACTTCTGCAGCCTTTCTGTGTATTGGTATTTTAGCCGTAAAATTGTGCACGGCAATAGAGAGGTGTGAGATGATTTGAGTGAGGGGACTGCGGGACCCTGTTTCGTGGTCTTAGAGGACTGCGAGTTCCTCTAGGTTCGTACAACTATGAGTGGGCAGGTTGACGGGTTGGTGCACATCCTCGTGAGGGCCAAGCGGAGGCCAATAGTCAACTTATCCAATAACTCACTTGGCAGAATGGAGATGAGCTTGGGACAGTATTGCACTATGTTATCCTGACCCTGATCAGGTCGTGGGTATCGTGCGGGTCACGTGGGCAGACGCTGCAGAGTCGAACAGTATTCGAATACGCCGTACTCCTGGTTGATGGAGTTATGTCTATGGGTGATACCAGATTATCGGCATAAGTAATTTTGGTATGGTTTAAACTTGGTAATTGAATGGCATATAATAAAGAACCTTTTAAGCTTAAAATTATTTATAAAATGGGGTTGCTTATAAACTACTTTTAAGGTGTAGAATTAAACCTGTTTCATTCCTTGTTTTTCCTAGCATGGCTTGCGGAGTACCATTCGTACTCAGTCTTGCATATTTGCTGCTCCAGTCGATCAAGAAGTCGTAGGAGAAGCTCTTGAGGAAGCAGTAGACCCACAGGTGTGGGACGAAGACAAGGGTTTTGGTTTCTAGGTCAACTTTACGCTCATGCTGTTTCTGTGGTGTGGAGTTGCGTGTTTTGGTTGTAGTGTAAGGCCTTATGCCCATGCGTGTGTGAGTTGAGTCGGTGTTGTAATAAGAATTTTTACGGTTTGTATAATTATCAAAGTTTCTGTTTCTGTATCATTCTGCATATAACTGAACTTCCTGGGCAATTATGTGATCGCGGGAGCGTTTAGACCCCGGTCTGGGCGTTCCCCACATTTCATATATCATAGAATTATAAATTGCCTGCTGACAATTGTTCAACATATTAACTATATCTTTACCTAGTTAAAACACTGATAACATTTCCGTAGTCCGTCCCTTTCATCCGTGAGTTCGATGCGGATTCCGTCGGCCTCATCTGATCGTTTGCGACGTTTCCCTTGCATCGTCCCTGTGCGATCCGCCCAAATCGAATGCCGGTCTTGTTGGGCACGCGCTGTTACTAGACTCGATTCAACCATGCTTTTCTCTCACGTCCGCTGCTTTCCACCGCTCAAATCTATCGCGGATTTTCCTTTACAGCCTTGTAACAATTGTTGGCTATGTGGTTCCACAAGTCACGGTCAAACATGTTGGGGCCCAAGAAAAGGATATTTGCATGTTTGGACCCGACTAAACGTAGACCACTCGTCGGTTAGGCTTAACGCGCGATCCCCCGAAATAGAAAAACCGCACTCCCCGCAACTTCCGAAAATGGAAAACCCCACCCTGCTGCCCGAACGCGCTTGATCCCAGCGTCTCGCGGCCCACGCACCCGCACGCTGCGTCGTCCCCACCTCAATGCCCACGCGCAGCCGCTACCTCCCCCCACATCGATTTCCTTCGCCTTCCCCGACAGCCGCCGCCGCCATACTCGAAACAAGCTAGGAAGAAGAAAGAAGAAATAAGAAAATAAGGAGACAAAACACCAAATTAAGAAAAAAGGGAAGGGGAATAACCTAGTCTCTATCAATCCATGTATACTTTTGTTCTGCTTGGAAATTTCCAGGTTGACGAAAACTAGGTTACAACCCTAGTTGCACTAAGTTACATCCCTTGCATTCCGGATTGTACTAAGGTTAGGGTGAAAGCGGTAACGGAAATTCCCGATCGACCGTCACTCATTTCCGAAAATTACCGACTGGAGGAAATGGAAATGGTTTTGAAGGAAACGATAAACGGAAATGGTAAATTATATGGAAATGATATCGGAAATGATTTTGCTAACTACCGACCTTTTTGTCGGTAACCGGTATTATTCCGGTAATTACTGTTTATGAATATGGAAAAATACCTTTTTCATAAGCCCAACCCCAAAACTTAACTTCTCAACTATGATTCCTCTCTCACATGGTGGCATCCTTATAGACAATATGGATGTGACTTATTGCTTATGTGCTGCCCTATGTTGCAGACTTTTCTATTTATGTATCTTGTTTTATCGTGGTCTATTGACATATCGCTTAATACAATGAATTCTTAAACTTATTATCAATTTAATATGCATATAGTTTATTTCTAAAATGAATTACCATTTTAGAGTATTCCGACCGTTACCGACATGTTTCCTACTGAATATTCTATTTCCGATATGAACGGTCTAGAGGGGGTGAATAGACGCAACCTAAAAATAATCTTGCAAACACTTAACAACGGAAGTCAGATCTCCGGACAGTCCGGTCCAATGGTCCGGACAGTCCGGTCGGTCCGGATGCTCTGGCAAAAGTGGTCGGAGCCTCCGGACCAGCAGTCACGAAATTCCTCGAGGGGAATTCCCAGAAGGTGCAGGAGGTATAGGAAGCAATACAGAAAAGGAGACAAAGACACAACGAGTTTTTACCGTGGTTCGGACCCAAAGATCCTACTCCACGTTGAGGCGCTCCAGAGAGCGAGATCAAACGATCTCAAACCTCACCCAGCTATCTCACACAAGTTGGCCTCGATCTCCAAGGAGCTCTCAGACTAGCTACTCCCCGGACGATCCCATGATCAAGTCCCAAGCCGGGAGTTCTAGCCCCTAGTAGCACCCTTGCTCTATCGATCCCTACTTCTATGTGATAGCTGAGTTTTATACTCACTTACCTCGTTAGGGAGAGGAAATCCTGTACAAACTTCTCCCGGGCAACCACACATTGATTGGCACTCCAGGCGACACCTAGCCGTCTAGGAGATGAAATCTCCTAGAGTAACAAATCCAACCAGCTAGATCTTGCCTAAGCTCCAAGTGCTCTTCAAGGATCAAATCCACACACTCTCACAACTCACCCTCTCTTCTCACCTAATCCCTAGATCAATCTAAGTCTAAGTGAGGAGAAATAAGTATTCTAGAACCCTAGGAGTGGTAGGAAGTGAATGTGGCAGCCAACCTAGCTCAGTGGGAGAGGATGGGCTTAAATAGCCCACGCACCTACCCACTAGCCGTTGGAAACAGGGGGTCTGGACACTCCGGACGCTTTGTCCGGACAATCCGGACCTCCTAGCCGTTACACCGTGACGTGTAACTGTGACGTCCACTAGCCGTTTGAACGATGGTCCCCATGTCCGAACACTCCGGCAAAAGCAGCTAGAGGCTTCGGACAGTTCATGTCCAGACACTCTGGACATAAAGTCTGGACACTCCGGACTCACTGTACCGAACCAAAACGTGCAAATGTTGTGTCTTACAAGTGTGTCTCTCAGACGCTAGTGTAGACTTGATCCTTTAGAGCATTCAGAGGTTGATCCAAGTTCTAACTAGCCGATCCCCCTTGATAGTACGGCTTTTCCTACGACTCAAAATATAAATGCAATCCTATATCTAATCCTTTGAGCCGCTCCGCCGTCCCAATCATCTTCACTTGAATTCTCGTACAATTGGGGGGGTCACTTGTCTTCTTGCAAAGCTTCACAACTCATCAACAATCGTTAGTCCCTTAATTAATATTGTCAATTATCACCAAAACCCACTAGGGTGGATTAGTGCACTTTCACGATATTCTCGTATTTCCCATACCATTTTCATTCCCACCGGCTTACTGTTTCCGATAAACAATATGGATGTGATAATGGTTTGCTTGTTTACCGACCGTTTCCGACCATTTTCATCCGGTTACATCCCAATTTGTACAAAGTTACACCCAGATTGTAATGAAGTTATATCCCATATTGAACTAAATTACATCCACACTGACCTAAGTTACTTCCTCTATTGAACTAAATTACATCCATGCTGAACTAAGTTACATCTATGCTGAACTAAGTTACATCCATACTGACCTAAGTTACTTCCCCTATTGAACTAAATTGCATCCATGCTGAACTATGTTACATCTATACTAACCTAAGTTACTTTCCCTATTGAACTAAATTACATCCCAATGATGCTAATTTATATCCTGCCCTAGAACTTAATCTCATAATGGATGTAACTTAGTTTCAGAGTAGATGTAACTTAGTTCATCATGGATGTAACTTAGTTCGGTATGGATGTAGCTTACATCCTGGTGATGTAACTTACATCCTGCAACACTATAATTACATCCTGTGAGTGGGTAGTTACATCCTGCAACACTAAAATTACATCATGTGTGTGGGTAGTTATATCCTGTAACACCAAAATTACATCTTGTGTGTGGGTAGTTACATCCTGCAACACTAAAAAAATACATCATGTATGTGGGTTCGAAGCACCACGGGGGAGGCCGCCGCTGTTGTCGTCGTGCAAATCCCCAGTGCAAATCATCACCGAACCCTAGAACACAAGCCACAAAAAAATCAGGGGGACCAAAGCACACCCCGTGCAAAAAAAACCACAAAAAATCACCGGTGAGGGGACCCCTAGATTGTGCTGGATGGTGGATCTACTCGATGGCACGACGAACTCAGCACGGGCACAACCTCAGATCCGGCGCGGCGACGGTGCGGAGCGGCGGGGGAGGCAGAACCGGATTTAGGGGGAGCAACCGACGCCAATGCCACCGCCGTCGTGGAAAATCGCCGGGGAAGGGGGAGCAGCCGACGTCGACGGAGATGCCGCCGGGAAACCATCGGGATGGGGAAAGAATGGGGGAGAGAGAGATGGGGAATGGGCAGAGAGAGAGGGGGATACGACGCTCTCTTTCTAATGCTGGTGGATATGTGTTGGTCAGGCGGCGTCGCGCGGGGACGGTGGACAGGTCTCGTGCACGGCGTGGGTCGCTGGTTTGGGCAAAGCAGCGACTACCGGTCGCTTAGATTTTCCGTTTAGTAAAGCTACTATTCTAAAAGTGGAGTGGAGTAGAGAAGTTGGAAAAACGTAGCTTCACCCTCATAGTATAATTTTTAGGAGCAAAGCTGTAGGTCCACTATATATTTGGTAAAATTCCAGCTTCATATGACAAAAATATCGTTCGCAAAACGCTTTCTAGAGTTGGTGTGTTTCCTCCGATAACCGGCAGAGCAAAAGTTTCAAGTATATTCTCTTAGCGTCGGCTAGCATTTAACATTTGTTGTATGGAGGCTCCAATTGCTTCGCTGTTACTCATCTTTCACAGCCAAAATTTAAATTTTCAACTTTAATTTTAAAGTTAATTTTAATTTTTTTCATCATAATCTTTTTTCAGCTTTGGATTTCAAATCGTGAATAATGCATATGTAAAAGTTTTATCCACAAATTATTTTTTATTGCTTCATTCATGTATCAACCGCTTATTAGAAAAAACGAACCGATCACACCCGAAGTCGCATAGGAAGATTTTGGAGAACAAGAGCTGGTGAAGCTTGTGACCTACAACCCCGTCCCAAAATAGGTATTTCTGGAAAAATGTGATATATCCTACGACATCGAATCTAGACAATCCTCTCAAAAATGGCTTTATTCTGGGATGGAGGTAGTAGACAGTAAATTGGGTTTGACCCTATGCTTTTGTGCTTTTCTAATGTAAAATAACTTTTGTTAGCTGTTTTGGCTTTTTCCAAAAGTCAGATCAAGATCAGTAAAATGATCTTCAATTCAACAGAAGAGCCAAACAATAAATGAGATCGCTATAATTGAATACTTGTTTTCTAATATTTATTGTAATTTTAGTTTTTCGTTGCAACGCATGGGCACGTTGCAAGTATGGTATAAAACCACAAAATGATGAGAAGTTTTACAATTTAGAGGAGAACTTTTCGATTCAATAAGAGTTCTCTTGACGTGAATACAACCAAGCAATCATTCAAGTGTTTTTGCATCATCTTAACTTGTTCTTGCAAGAAAAATTCAGAATTTATTTAGTTAAATGATTTCAAATAATCGGTGTTCACCACGTTCAGCCGTCAGCACAATATGCAAATGCATGTACAGCATAACGCCCAAGTAGCCCAACTGATATCTCTTGTTTTTTTTTTCTTTTTTTAAAGGGTACAACAAAAACACACACGCACTCACTGAGTCTCACTCCACACTCACACAACACCACACGCACACGGCAGGCACACATACATGTCCAACACACGCTGAAAACAGACTTACGGAGATAAATTTCCATGGGTATGGAGACGTATAGTACCACTGAACGTACACGTATATATCCTATAACTAACTGGGACCAACCTAGGTCAGTCCCGAAAAAAAAAGCCGAAAAAACCGACGGTGAGGCCCGTGAGTCGATCATAGGGATCGAACTCACGACCGGCCGTTCTCACTACAAAGAACGAGCCAACTGCACGTATTGTTAGCACCGATATTAGAGAGAGCATCAATTTGGGACTGCTTTTTGGGCTTGTGCCAGCGTAATGAGGAGATGAGGGAAGGTGGAGGAACTCATAGAACCATCTACAGGTACATGGGATGCTGCTTTGATGGAACAAACTTTTTGGGAATGTGATGTGCAAACCATTCTGTCTATACCGTCTGTACCAGTGCACATGGACATGGAGGATGTGATAACATGTCACTATGATAAAAGGGGAGTTTTCTCGGTTAAATCAGCTTACAAGATACATAGAGAAGTTCATAGGAGAAGGAGTCTCAGGGGAATCCCAAGTTCCCAACTACATCAGGAGGTGATGATGGTAGACAGAATTTTTTCAAGAAGCTGTGGAAAGCAAGGGTCCCGGGCAAAGTAAAACATTTCCTATGGAGGTTTTCACTGAACACCTTGGCACTGAGAACAAATCTGAAGAGGAGAGGAATGGAGATTGACACAAGGTGTGTAATGTGTAACCGAATGGATGAAGATGCAGGCCATTTGTTTTTTAAATGCAAATGTGTTGTGAAGATGTGGAGGGAACTAAACATGGAGTAGCTTAGACTCAACTTATCTGATCGGCACTCGGGGGAAGGGGTCCTGCAAATAATCTGGGAGAGGCCGGTGAAGGAACAAATAGTTGCTATGATGGCGCTGTGGCATTGGTGTGCACAAAAGAATGTCGTAAGGGAGGGAGAAAGAGGGAGGACGACGGACATACTAGCATATATGATCACTGCCCAGGCGGCTGAATTTGAGAAGCTGACCGAGAAGGAGAAAGGGATGAAGGAGCAGCGACGAATGAAATGGCAAAGGTCGGAAGAGGGTTGGGTCAAAATAAACACAGATGGGGCATTTGATGCAATGACGAACCAGGCGTTGGCTTCATAATGCGTGATCACGACGGCGAAGTAATCCACGCAGGGGCAGGGTGGGCGCAATACCTCCAGGATGCCTTTCATGCTGAAGTTCTTGCTTGCGATATGGGATGTGGCGACCTGCTCCGTCAAACCGTGTTGACGTCGCGATCTACCGGATTATCATTTGAAAAGTGAAGTTTTTCAAACCATAATCCTATCAGAGTAATGCAGTAGAAACAAGCCAGGAGTCACACATAACTTCTCCTTATTATTCAACAGGGTTCTACACAGAGGTGGGTATTATTTAATTATAATTTCCACTTCAGTACAAACCTACAATACATATTGTACATACAATACCTAAGCAAAAGTAATATAGGTTGTTCCTAAAAACCTCTAAGTATCTAAATCTTCAACTTCGCCATAGAGGTCGTAGGGTTCTTGCTCTTGTAGCATCTCAGGATTGACCAGATAGAATACATCTTCTAATCCAAAAGGATGTATAGGAAAGGCCGAAATATCTGTTGAGGGTCGAGAGTATATAGAACAGGGGTGAGTACAAGCTGTACTCAGCAAGATAGAAAGAAAAGAATTTATAATAAAATGCAAAAGAGTCAAAGGATGAGATTTATTTTATAAACATAGGTTTTTCTGAAAAGAATCATTTTTATTTATAAAAACTATTTTTCACCTATCGCATAGACCAGAACCACCTATAGGTTCCTTTCCTGCAACGAACGCAAATTTCAATCCAGAAACCAAGGAGTGAATATCCACATATTACTCTGCAGTGGGGTACTACTTTACCCACAGTTACTCTTAGCTTTATCGCCAACCAGATTCCACGTTCCATACGAACGTGTGGCCTAGCCAGAGAACAAAGCTGTTTCCCAGAGCCAGTAATCCTAGTCCTTCTCCCAACATAGTGATAACTATGTCGTTTGTAAGTGGATAAACTCTATCCCCTTACTCCACCGGCGGAATATAGCGCCAAGGCCGTAGCCAACCGATACATGGCATTCCCGCATAACCCATGCATCTAATATTACTATATGTTCCCATGAAAAGGTAGGACACTTGACTAAGGTACTCTACTCAGCCTGGTCCATACCAGGACTGTGGTTAGTACGGAAATACGTCGTATAGAGGTAGGTGAAAACTGATTCTTAACCTTATATTATAACATATGTAGAGGATCCCAATCCACCATTTATCACTCAAACCAAGGCATCCTCTACCAACCAATATTATGAGTAAGGACCTTCATCGTCCGAACTCCAAGCATAACAACTAGTATTTTCTACTTTTATAGAAAATAGATTTTCCATGCATATAATAAAGTAATATTTATCAAATCATCTTTAGTAAAATCATAGGAATTCAATATGATCAAAGAGTATCTTGTCTGAATTCCTGGCCTCGGCTTCGGCTAAATAGAATTTATCCTGAGATTTCGGTAATTTCTCGATGTCCCGATCTTTAACTGTAATATAAACAAAATTGGATCGTACCTATTTATTTTGGTAAAATAACAACAAAACGAATGAACTATTTTTAAGGTCCTACAGTCTGCATAAAATTAGTCGTAGAAAATATCGCATACAAATTAATTACGTACAAATGTTCTCTCTCCTTTCTTCTCTAATTTTTACTAACCTTTTTCCTGCTCTTCTCTTTTTCCTGAACGCACACGGGCAGCACCTCTGCTTCTTACTGCTAAAGTCACCGGCACTGTCGCCTCCTACTAATGTTGCCACCGTGCTATGAGGTGGTGAGGTGAGCAAGCTGCAGCACCTCCTCTCTCTCTCTTTCTCACTTGAGCTCACTAGAATAGAGCCTTGCTACTACTTGCTTGCTCTAGATGGATGCAGTACTAGTGTGGTTGTACAAATTTGTGGGTTTGTTGAGGAATGCAAGAGTGCTTCACCTCTATTTATATGCTCAAGTTTTGAAGATAGGATCAATGAGGTGGCAAGATAAACTTCAAGTTGCCATGGTTATCTTCATGAGGAAATCAATGGGGGCATTTTGTTTTACTTTACCAATGCTCAAATTCCCATGGGTGCTATTGGTTTTGAAGCCATACTCATCCTTGGGGAGTTGCTAGTAGTGGTAATATACTTCTTCTTATCTTGATGAAGATGGGTGTCATGGGATTGTAACTTATCCAACATTTCCCCCTTGCATATCCTTTTCATTTAGTGGATAAACTTGATAATACCATGGTTATCAACTTGTTAATGGTTTAGAAAACTAGGGGTGCTTGTAGTTTTTGTATGACTCTAGAAACTTCTAGGAAGTTCTAGAAAGTATGGTTGGCTAAAATTGTTGTTGGAAGGTTCTAGAAAGTTCTGGAAAAATTCTGGTTTTTAGATGGCTAAATGGTGATTTTGAATCTGAGGGTCTTTTTGCAAAAAGATATTTTTGAAAGATTTTGTGGGTTTAATTCCAACAATTGGAATTTAAGAAGGAATTGTGGGCTAGGTTGGTTTGGGAAGAAATCTATTACCTTTGGTTTGTGCAAAAGATCCTCGAAGATTGTCGGATGATGAAACCCGTAATTTGAGAGGATCCTGATCAGTCTTGGTCGGTCAGTCTTATCAGAAGAAAAGAAACTACTATGGGTCTGACGAATTAATTTTTCAAAAATCTAAATTTCATGTTAAGCAATCAAAGTCTATACCAATTTTTAATAATTAGACTTTAAGGTTATCCGTATTCCTTTCATGGGAGTAAATCATGCTGCTGAAAAGGAGATGCATAGTGTTTGTGTGGAGACTGAGTTGCAATTGTTGATTGCGGCCTTGTCAGGGAATCAGTCTGAGCTGTCTCCCATGGGAGGCATAATTCTGGAAATCAAGAGAGCTATACACTTCCATTTCCATCGCTTTCAAATTCCCTACTGTCCTAGAGAGTGTAACCGTGTAGCACATGCTTGTGCAGAGATTAGATGTAACTTAAATATGTATGAGTTATCCAGCTGGGAGGGCACACCTCCAAGCTTGGAACAATTGGTGTCCGGCGATTTGGCCGGGACAATCAGTTAATGGATTTTGATATTCCTTTTTTTAAAAAAAAAGATACCAGGGCTGATTATTGGGTTTCTTTGGCCGAATTCATCATATTTTCTATACAATTATTGGGTATTCATACAATTATTTGGGCAGCGTGACACCTCCATATTTGGGTTTGTTTCATTTGTACACAAATGTTGAAAGAAGAAATGGGCCAAGAAATAAAAGGTAAAGAAGGCACATTCATGGGCCGCACACGCTCCCGCGTGCAGGCTTTATAAAGTAATAAGTTCACTTTACATCCCTCATGATGACACCGAGCTTGAAAATTGTTCCTTAATCGTAATACTAGAAATGTTGGACCTCGAAGTTACATAAACCATTCAAAACAGGTCCTTGGATAGTACAGAGGTAGTTTTTTGCTGACTTGGCATCCTAGTCATCAGGAGAAAAATAAAATAAAATGTGGGATCCACTTGTCAGTGAATATAACCTCCTCTCTCACTTCCCCTTCTCTCCTCTGACCTCTCTCTCACCTTTTTTTCCCTCCTCTCTGGATGCAGCATGACACTGCTATGGCGGCGGGCATGGAATGATGACGCCAAAGGTGGCAGACATGAACAACAAAGACACCAGCGGCAGGTGCAAGATTATGGTGCCGGCATCTGCCACTCGAGCAGTCCTCCCCATTGATGACATGATCTCTCCTCTCCAGCCAATGGCGTGGTGTCAGCTTCAGCCTCCCTCATTGTTCACCGCCCCGTCGCTAGCGTCGAGGGTTACGTCGGACCCCGCACCCATGGTCATCGCCATGCGTCCACATGACGGTGAAAGTAATATCATCAACATAAATGGCTATAATTTATAAGTTCTCTTAGATCCTTTAGAAGTTGACCGGGACGTATGTAGATGCCGTGAACTTAGTTGCTTTCAGTATCTACCTGGAGTCCAACCTTTTGGGTACTGGGCTAGAATTAAAAGGGGTCCAGCCCAAACTAGGAGCCAGCCACCCTTTCCTGACTGAGAAGGGACCCACTAGGGTTCTGTCGATTACCTCGCCCCTTTCTCCCACCTGATTGCCAGGTGGCCCCTTCACATCCTCAGGTGGATCCACAAAGAGGGGAGTGCGGAGAGTCCGATTTTGAACATCGAACTTCTTTCTCTCCCATTACTTCTCTCCCTCTTCCAGTTCTTCCGCCTCTTGTCCCAAATCCTCGAATCCCTAGAGGAAGTCCACACCTTTCCATCCAAAACCACCCCAATTCATGGTAGGGACGGAGTTGATCTCGTTTTTGGGGGTCGGACTCCACCTTCTGCATTATGAGGGGAAGATTTGGCCGGCCAACATGGAGGTCTCATTGATGGAAGAGTCGAAACCCTCGACCTCAAGACCTTGGCATCCTTGCTACCTGAGGAGAGGAATGGGAGGCCGAACGAGTGCTACCCCGGTTCGGCCGACCTACTAGTTTGGCCGAACTAGGAAGGGAGCTGGCCCCTCAATTCCCTGTTTGGCTACGCGCCCCCCTCACTATGGAGATCTAGAGAGGACGTTCTCATCCATCAAGACTCTATTAGAGACTAATAATAGGTGAGGTCGGTCCAAAAAACCGATAAAAATCCATTTGCTCAAGGCGGATGATTTCTGAGGCCGACTTAGTCCGAGGAAGTGACTAGCCCCTGACAAATCTGGGGTGTTAAGTGCACTACACCAGACAACTCATCACCAAGACAGCGGTTTCACATCTAGGGCGTGTGAACACCGATTGGATATGAAGTCGCTGATTCTCCGAGAAAAGGAGAAGAGGAGGATGGTGGCCTCTAAGGAGTTCTTGCCCCCTCCATTGTGGAAGTTGGTGGGGCAATTTGACAGCGATGGGGAGAAATCCTCACCGGAGGAGTCAGTGGTTCGCTTAGCCTCTCGTGTTGACAGATTGACCTTTGAACTGGAGGCTAAGGGAGAACCTGGTGGAGAAGAAAGTTGAAATCATTGATCTCAACGACGGCTTCTCTGACCTTCATCATGCACTTTGCGCTAAGATAAAGGAAGTGTGCAAGGGCAATCGGGAGGGATGACATTTTTGGTACCCCGAGTCCTTAGGTCCCCCTAGTTATATTAGGTCTAGGTTTCCAATAAGCATGCTTAGGTATAGGTCATTTAGTCTAATTTAATTTATTTATTTCATTCTTATTTTCTTCATGTAGTGCGCCAGTCATGATAAAAATAAAATAAAATAAGTCGGCTCTTTGGTCTTCCAACCAAGTGAGTCCTTTTTGCTTCACTCTTGTCTTTGCTTTTTGTTTGTGTCCAATAAAGTGTCCCAGGTACAAAGACAAGTATGGGGTGATCTTGCACATTTAAAGCTTTAACCAAAGCAAGATCACCCTTAGAAGTGATGAGCCATGGCAGTTCAGACCACACAAGGAGACTTGTTGCAACCAGACCCAAGGAGGGGTCGACCGAACCACCTTTGCTCTGGATCACCTCGACAGATTTGTACATTTCCTCTATGGTCAGGTCGCATCTCCCAAGTCGGGCTCGTCATAGAATCCCTCATCTGAATATCTTCTAATTTGCATAATCTTGGCTTAGTTTTATGAATACCAGAATCCCCCTAACTAGCGTGACAATTGTCAATGACTGACAAATCGAATGCGTGATCCGTTAGATCTAGGGGATTCGTTGATACAAACACTAGCAACAATACGAGACAAACACAAGAGAGATAGAGTTTTATACCAGTTCAGGCATCAGTCAGGGTAATAGCCTTACTTCCTGTCGGGCGTGTGGCATGTTTTCCTCGATCAATGTATTAGGCTTGCTGCGGAGTACAATAAGCCGATGCATAAGCCTAGTCTAACACTCGACTAGTATATCAGAGGTATATGACTATATATGCATATGTGGGCTAGTCAAATTAGTGAGGTTGTTGACGGGGCACTTCTGAGTGTCTTTAATTTGCTCTAGCGGATTGTAAGTCGTCAGACTCAATTGAATGTGTCCTGAGCCATCCAGTCTTCTGTAGATTTATACCCCCCGTGAGAGAACAGTGACCTAGTCAAACTCAGATATTCAAAATAGAAAGTATGACATGATAAGAAATGAATAAGACTTTAGCTATCTGGATTGTATCTTTCAGTACATAAAGTTATTACTAGCCATTTCTAAACGTGTACTACTTGGTATGCTCTCTCTTTAGTCATGAGGACATCACATATAACCATATACATAACTATATGAGTTATCATATACCGAGTATTATGATAATATTTATCCCGATAAACTTGATGATTCAAGTTTCTAGCTATGCACTTGCAAAGCATGCATGGGCAATATGAGAACACAAACATTAAAGACCTTGCAACTCCCACCTTCTTCCACCAAGCTATGGCACAAGTTATGTATTACATAAGATTTAAACCCAAGTTACATTACAATCACAAGCTAATTTTATTGTAATTACACTGCTACTATATATATAGGTGTAGCTACATTTGATATTTTTTTGGACGATTTCGTCTCAAAGGTTTGCATAAGTAATCCTTTTATTCCAACACACATATCTCGGCCCATTCCCATTCGTATCAATTAATGGCCCGGTAAAACAACGTTTCACAGGAACATGCAAGCCAACGCCACGGCTGTGGCGCACCAAACGAAACGGCCGATCGTCGTAGCCGTCGAAAAGGGTGGCGGCGCGGTAGCCGGTGACGGTTGGTCGAACGATTCGAACGACAACCCCTTCTTCCCTTGGATGTCGAAAATCATGTGCGTTCCCGTCTGGATCAGGCTGCCGAGCACCGACAGGCCATTTGCGTCCTGTGACGGCAGTATCGTCAAGCACTCCAGCCCGGCATCGTCGTCCCTGTACAAGTAATTCCGCGTTTTCAGTTCCATTACCGCGTTGCCAGTGAACACGAACGACACGGCAGGGAGCTTCTGGTAGGCGGTGGCCATGTACTGGCTCGTGTAGCACAGGTCAAGGCCAAGAGCGGAGCCAGATACAATGTTGGATGTCCCTAGCACGTTCTTAAGCTCGTCCTTTAGAAGGTCGTACGCTGTTTTCTCCAGGTAGGTTACGGGCACGGAGGTGCTTAGGACCGCATCCGCTCCACCATTGTTGCCGTTGGGAGCCAGCAGGTCCTTGCCACCAACTAGTATACCGGTGAGCTTGACGAAGTACAGGTTGGGGTAAGTACCATCGGGTAGGGTGAGGAACGGGGTGTAGTAGCGGGGGTTGCTGGTCCGCGGTACGACGCCGTCATCGTCGCCGAAGACTACGAAGAAAGTTGCGGTGTCTGCTGGGGCATCCTCAGGGGGGAAATAGTAGGAGAAGCTGCCGAGCTGGAGTTGCGTGACGAGGGAGAAACGCCCATTGTTGAAGCCGACCACACCCGAGTCGCCGAAGTACCCATCGTTGCTGGGGCCGCACCCAAAGTTCACTTTGCCCACGTTGGTGTCCCCAAAGGTGAAGTTTTGGAAGGCGAGGTATCCGCTCGTCGTCTTGCCGCCGTCACTACCACCGTACGTGTACGTGTAGGAGCAGGCGTTATTCGCCCCGCGGCAGTAGTTCTGGGGATGCATGCAGAACACGCTTCCGCATGCGTATATCTCCTCATGCTGCGCGAGGTAGACACCGGGCGTGCCCGTGCCCGTGGTGCAGGAGGAAGTGTCTTCGTAGCTGCACACTTTGCATGGCACCCACACGAGCTCACTGGTGATGTCGAAGGCGCCGTAGACGACCTGCGAGCCGATGGTAAAGTTGATGAAATAGGCTACCGTGGTGGTGGCCGGGGCGTGAGTCGGCACATTGTTGTTGCTGCCGTCGCCATTGCTTGGGCTGGGGGGCAAGAGACTGCCGGCCACGTCCGCCGCGTGGTCCTTGAAAAGGTCGCGCAGCCCTTTTTGTTGCTTTGGGCTTATCCTGAACCTGAACCCGGAGGAGACCATACCCGGCATGAAGACGAGCATTAGAGAGACAGTAGCAATGACAACTGCAAGAATTCGGTCGGCCATTAGAGGCAGTCAGACAGCGTCGCCGCCTCGATCGAGTGCAGAGCTATTCTGATCGATCAGCTGGTTAATTACGTGGAGACACTGCCTATATATAGTGCACGACTAAACTGCTATTTGTAGCCTTCGACTAAATAAGTAACGATGGCGATCTTACCTTTGTAGTAAAATCGGACGCACCACTCCTGCTCACGGACAACGCCACAACGGATAAGCTTATCCAACAGTTAACCACCCATTAATTTCACCCCATCCCCTTGATCTCTCCCAGACGCCATGTCTCCATCTCTCCCTAGTAGGTTTTCAGTGATCAGATGTGGATGCTTACTGCCTTCACCATATTCTTCAGCCAAATCGACCAGCTCTAACACTAAATCTTACAACTATATGTTAGAGTTTGTGCCCCGTATATGTACAAAATCGATTACTCCATCCATCCCAAAAAAAAAACACAATCCTGGATTTGAATCTAGACATAATACGGTTTGAATCCGGATTCAAATCCAGAATTGCGTTTTTTTTTACAGAGTGAGTATATGTTTAAGGTTTAAAGTTTGTGGTAGGTGCTATAGTAGAGTCGGTAATATCCTAAGCTCTCTTAAATAGAGAGATACACCTGAAATAACCGTACGGCGGTGTAATATAAATGATGGGATTGTACACAACCTGTAGTTGATGGTTTTGAGTAGAGTAAAGCTTCGGCACTCTCTATTGACAGTATTATACTTCTAGTAGAAATGATCTTAACCATTTGTTTAATAGGACATATTAGTCATTTACTAATAATTCAATAGGGGCAAGACTATCTTTTCTCTTTTTCTCTCTATTTCCTATTTATCTTCTTTCTAAACGATGGAAGCCATCAGATCCGGATTGACTCCTACGCACCGACAGCTTCCACGCTATCGCTCCGACACCCCTCATTTCATCGCTCCCACGCCATTTACCCCTTCACAGTTTTTTTCTCTTGGACGATCGTATCTTCAAAATTTCTATTGTCTTAAAATATTTGGCAGTATAGGTATATAGATTAAATAGTCAATATTATTTTATACTGCCAGCGGAGAGCACCGAAGCAGACTTCTTTTCAATAAGAGGACCTTTATGGTACCAAATACTACAAGTATATACTAACAGTATATAAAAGGATATAAAGGAATTTCATATAAAGAGAGGAAAGCAAGTCGATTTTAGGTGACTGCTGAGGGGTGGCGCCTTTTCTTTTTCCTTGTTTCTCCTTCAACTTGCCATTCCATCCCATGTGACATTAATGCGTACTTTTTTCTTAGTCATCCGCTCACATTCTCTCTTCATTCATTTCTTCTCCACCCATCACTTTTGCCATTGTATACGTATTATCCTCGACGGGAACTCTATTATATTTACCTGCTCTAAGCAAGTCAAATATCTATATGGAGATGTCCCTTTGAAAACCAAGCAACCAAACCTTATAATAACACTGAGAACGACCTCTATTAACTGGCGAGGACGGGTTCAAATGGGTGACCAATCGATTGTATAGTTGCAGCCATAACTTATGGACCATGTAATAATTTAGTTGGATCCACATAAACAAGAGGGGAGACTTACTTGTTGACCTTTGATCTTCAGTCTAGGTTGTAGTATCACCTGAACCGTGAGCACCGTGGAGTGTGGACATCGGTTAATTAAGACGACTGTGACATCCATTAACTGAGAACGTCTATGATGTCACGTACGTACAACTGTAATCTTAATCTATCTTGTCTTTTCATTATGCCTAAAACAATGTAGTAATGATACATACATACTAATGTGAATGATATATGAAATGTGTGTCTGAGCTGATACGGAAAATTTGTTCTATACTTTTCCAGTCCCAAAATAATGATAAGATTCAAAAACTTGTTCAAAAAATATTTTCACTCTAGATAACTCCCTCCCATTCCATAAACTTTTATATTTAAATTAAGGGGCAATTGTACCCATGCCCTCACTTTCAACCCCAATTGTTGTTTTACCCTCACTTTTTTAGGGTTTGTTGTTTTGCCCTCACTTTTTCAAAACAAACCCACAGTTTGCCCCCACTTTTGACAGCGAAGTTAACGGTGTTAGTTTTATGGTTTAGGACATTTATATTCTTGCTTGTTGATGCATTTTTGCCCTATTTTTTTTCTTCATCTTGTGTGATTGTGTCACTATTTTGTTGACATAAGATGAGCATGTCGTGTCATTTTTTTTACTTTCTCTGAATGGTGGTAAATACTAGCCAAGTATTAGAATTTGAACAAAATTTTGACAGAATTCAAACACAACAAACACAAGTCACGTATATAGCATGCATTACAACCAACTTTCCATCCACTCATTCACTGATGGTAGAATGGTAAATTAATATTTTGTTAACCTTTTTTAACTCCCATCTATATTTGTTTATCCAACATACGTGGGGCTGACCTAACGGGAGTTAGAAATGAGGCAAACGGTGAGTTCGTTTTAAAAAAGTGGAGGCAAAAAAGTAAACCCTAAAAATGAGAGTAAAACAGTAATTAGGATTTAAAGTGAGGGCATAGGTGTAATTGCCCCTTAAATTAAATAAGGTCTATGCCAAACTTGTAAAACTTTTATTATAAATAACTTTTAAGATACTTAGTTTAAAATTTTAAAAATTATATGCATAGATTTGTTTTACAAAATATTTTTATAAAAGAAGTTTCTTGGGACAAACAAAGCCAGGGGCGACCACTCCTGGCACAGGACAACGATGATTATACAGGGAATGGCAACAATAACCACTGGGATTATACGGTTGGCCATTAATGGAGCCTGGGAGATGTAGGCTCCCATCGTTTCTCTGTTGGCTTAATTTTAAATTCTTTAACTTAATTTTGAAGTTGTTTTTGAGGTTTTTGCATCATCATCATTTTTCCAGCCTTGAATTTCAAATCGTGAATTACATGGATATAAAAGTTTTACCTACAAATTATTTATTGTTGCTTCGTTTATATTGCTACAACTATTTGAAAAAGCGAAACGATCACACCGGTAGTCTGTCTGCTCAGCTTGCTATAGTGCTGCTATATAGTCTTAGAGCAAGTTTAATACAAGAGTTTACCTATTAGATTTAGTTTAAATTATCAACATATTTGTTCATGGCTGCAAGACCAAGGAGGAGAAAAACTACTCTGTAGTCTATTTACTCCACGTCGCTGAAACGTTTAGTTGCCACGCGTCTCACCCTAGATGAAATGGAAGGCAGCACTTATGGCCGCGTTTGAAACCGCATGTGAAGGATTTTTTCCTCTCGTTTTCCGTTAGCACCCTTCCCAAAATAATTATCCGGGTACTTTTTGCAAACGAAGTTTATATACAAGTTTCTTTAAAAAATCATATGAATCCATTTTTTAAGTTTTTAATAGTTAATACTTAATTAATCTTGTGTTAATGGATTGTCTCGTTTTACGTGCGAAAAAAATCCAAAGCTGATGAGTGGTTTCAAACGGGGCCTTAATCACCGCAGCCCAGGTATCGCCGACATTAAATCAAGTGTCCACTTTTCCTCTCCCTCCCACGTACTCCCTCTATCCCATATTATAGGGGATCTCATATTATAGAAGATTTAGAGTTTTTGTCTATAATGTTTGACCACTCGTCTTATTCAAAAAATTAGTAAAAATATAAAAATGATAAGTCATGCTTAAAATACTTTTGATAATAAAGTAAACCATAAACAAAATAAATAATATTTTCAAAACTTTTTAAATAAGACGAAAGGTCAAATTTTATCAACAAAAACTCCAAATCCCTGATATTATGGGATGGAAGGAGTAAATTTGATGACTAAGAAATTTTTTAGAGTTTGCTAACTCATGCTATTGTACCTCCTACTCTAATAGCCTACTCTTTCTCTTTTTCATTTTCTCTCCTTCATATAGACTTATAGACAACTTACAACCAACTATTGTACTTTCTCACTGTCCCATAATATAGTAAAATAGAAGAGGATTTGACCCCTCCTAAAATAATGTATGTGGACACGTGAGATATATGTGTCAAGATACATTATTCTAGGAGAGGTCATGTTCCCTTTTAGATTATTATATTTTGGGACGAATAGTACTTGCTCTTATGTTGAAAGCCAAAAATGCTTGTGGAGAACAATGACAGGTTACTTATGAAACTAGAGATACTATGTTTCATGCACCAGTAGACTGCAAGTTATAATATAATAGCGAGTGAATTGCACTTTGGGTCCTATTTTATTACCCTAGTTTCACTTTGTACCATCGTCTAGCATATCTTTTCACTTTGGACTAGATAAGACTGCATTTGTTTTATTTTGGACCACCGTTAACTCTCCTCACTAACTGAATTAGCATCTTTTTCGGCAAAGGATAAGCTACACATCAGCGAGAAAGATCATCGGTGTGTAGGTTTCGATGTTCTTAAATTCATTGATGTGCTCGAAAAAATAGTTGAGGGTGGTGTAAACTGCAATAAGTGTAAACTTACCTAGTCCAAAATAAAAAATTTGGTTGGATGGTGGTCCAAAGTGAAACCATGATAATATAAGGTGGCCCAAAGTGCAATTCACTCTATAATAGCCATCAACTGAATAAATAATGCTAACGCCGACCAACCTTTGGACAAAATTAAGTCACACGCACCACTCTTACTCATATCAGCAAGTGGCAAGGGATAAGCTTATCCATCGGTAAACTGTCCACCCATCTCATCCTCTTCTTCTCTCGTTGTACATCTTAATCCCCCTCAGCTAGGACTTCAGTGAGATATAGATGCTTCCACCATTTTATATTAAAGTTTGTATCGAATATGTGTACCAAATTAGTTACTAATTACGACTTGAAGATGTACTAGGTTTTAGAATAATAGCGGAGTTGGATTCTATTCTATACTCTCTCTTAAATAGAAATACACACATGTTGTAACATCACATCGGCAGTAGCATAGGTAGGCGAGAGAGACCGTCGGCGGCACAGCTAATTAGACATAGTCGTTGCTTACCCCGATAAGCTGTAATTATGCTGGATCAACGAGAAGCGCCCATAGTCAATGTCTCGGGAGCAGGCATGTCGCTGGACCTTGCTAATTCACAAATATCGTGTCTCGGTGTTATCTCCACTTTTGTATATCATAGGTGTTTATCTTGTCTTTTTGCGATTAACTACCAATCTTGATTTCAGGCTAATTTTCTAACAAGTGGGCTTGTTGGATTGGATTAGTCCGCTGGTCCGGTTGGTTCAATAGGCTGAGTCCAAGTTGCCCTAGTGGATTTTACACGCAAATAGGCCAACAAACTTCCATTAATATCGTTTAACGGTGATGTTTGACGGTACATAAGATATTTGGATATATGTCTTGCGTGATAGGATCTATGAAAATTGTCACTGAAAGCAAAAAGCGGACTATCGTGATAATTCTTCAAGTGACTTGGGACGATAGTATTTTTTTCTCAGTATCAGGTATTCGGTTTATGGATATGGTAAGCATAAATGATTGGATTTATTAGTTTTGTCCATGGAGGAAAATTTTCAACTACATTTGGCAAGGCGTCTATGATGGTAGAAAAGAAGGTGGACTACTGTTGCATGTTGAATCCGGAGAACAAAGTTATAGGAAGGCAATGCAGTCTCTTGATGATACTGAGCCTAGTGTAAGCTTGTCAGGGTGGCTTGGCATGAGCAATGAAAAGAACCAACTCAAATTCGAATACACAGAGGTTTGCGCAAGGAACATGATTAAGACTGACGTGGCATATTCACCAAGATGCATGTTGTTAGAGTTTTTGTCGAATATGTGTACAAAGTTGATTACTAATTAGGACTTCGAGTTGTACAAGGTTTTACGATAGTAGCTGTCGGTGCGTGTGCACGACACGCGGGGATCCCCAAATGGAGGGGCCAAGATCGCAGATCTCAGGCAGTGGGTGGGAGCACGTTGCAAGTGCCCCCCGCCGAGCGACGGTGGTCGTGCCTCCTGAGCAGCTCCCAACCACGCGTGAGAGCATGACACCGGTGCTCTCGTCGAGTGGCGGCGTTCGCGCCTCCTGCGCAGTCCCCAGCCCCCTTCGCCCATGGAGGGGCCGAGACCGTGGATCTCATGCGAAGAAGGTGGCATCAAACCATGGTGCGCGAGGAAGCGCATAAGTCTTGGCGAAGAAGACCTCACCGGAGAGCGGGAAGCTCGGAACCTCAAGCCTCAGCAAGCGCACCCCCTACCTGGCGCACCAGCTGTTCGTGCGTGTGCACGACACGCGGGGATCCGGGGGACCCCCTTTTCGGTTCGGCACAAGGGTGCGGAATGCCAAGGCCTAAGTTGAGGGGGAAGAAGAAGGTGGGCAGGAAGGAAAAATCCCGATATGCACACAAGACACAGAGATTTATACAGGTTCGGGCCGCCAAGAGAAAGGAGGTGAATAGGTGATGATGAGGGCCTGTCACCCGCGCCTCACATCGCAGTAAATGTGAGGGGGTAGGCGCCAGACCTCTCTACCGCATTAAATGCGGTAGTTGGCCATTGGGGCGTGCCATGATCATACACGTGCGCACCGCGTGCGTCTCTCGAGCCGCGGGGGATAGCCCAACCTTCTCCTGCGGCGTGTGGCCTCCCCGCAAGCCCCCGTGTGCGCCCTCCTCAGGGGCGTGCCGCGTGGCCTCGGGTGGCCGGAACCCCTTCTGCGGGGTGTGGCCTCCCCGCACGTCTCCTGGCGCGCCGTTCTCAAGGGCAAGCCACGTGGTCGCGGGTGGCCCGAACCCCTTCTGCGGGGTGTGGCCTTCCGTAGGCCTCCGGGCGCGTCCTCCTCAGGGGCGTGCCACGTGGCCTCGGGTGGCCCGAACCCCTTCTGCGGGGTGTGGCCTCATTGCCGGACCCCGAGCTCGACCCCTCTGGGGGTGCGCCGCGTGGGTCCGAGTGGCCGTAGTCCTCGTGCATAGGTCCGGGGTGGATCGGGCTGCAGCGATCGCCTAGCCCCTTATGTTTGGGCGAGGCATCGGGCTGCCTCGACTCCTCCCTCGAACGCGGACCTATAGGTGACAAACCAAGTTTAGACTCCTGTGGATACCCCTGTATCTATATCACCGATAGTAGCGGAGTTGGACTTTTTCTTAAGGCTTCTTTTGAATAAAGAGAGACATGTATTGTGACCGCGTGACGATAATAGCATAGGTTGGCGAGGGAGCAACTGTCAATGGCATAGCCGATTGACGTGGCCATTGGTTACCTGATAAGTTGTAGTTACGCTAGATCGGAAAGTAGTGCTCGTAAAATGTGCCCTACGGAGTATGTCTAGCCAAACTTCATTAACAAATATTGTGTTCTGATCTCTTCAGCACTTTTGTATTTTCTATGGTGTTTTATCTCGTGCTTTTGTGTTTAGCTGATAATTTCGGGTCTGGTTTTATAACACTTCATACAAATATCCTCTGCAAAGTGGGACCCATATTTTAATGCCTCAATCAACGGCTCCCTGCCTTTAATTACGGCAGACATCTGGAACTCTCATGAGAATGAGAGGTCTGAATGGACTCGATCGTTGCCCGCTTGCCACCCATGGTTGATCCCGCTTGTCCTATCATTTAAACCCGGTTGAGATATGAGATAGCTACTTATAGTTTTCAAAGGTTTTTTTAATTCAACAAGAAAAAAATTTTGTGCATGTGTGATGTTGATCCAAAGGTTCAATATCCCTCTCGCCTCCTACGAGGTAAGATGTTAATTATTACTAACATTTAAGATCTGTCAATATTAATCATTATATGCCGTGGTGGAGCCAGCATGTAATTACAGTCAGAAAAAAAAAAGGAATCACACGTTAGTCACATTGCAAAAAATAACAAATATATATTTTCTCACTCCTTCCCCTTAACTCTCTTGCCGCGCCGATGACCCATGCAGTGAACAACGGCCTTCCCGACTTCCCCTACGCCAAGACCCGACCAACGCTAGAAGCCAGACTCGACCAGCTCCTTCACATACATAACATCCTCTATACCATGTCGGCGACCTCCCCAACCTTTGACCTCCTCCTGTGTTCAAGCCTTACCACCAACCAACACCGCACGATGGACTCAACCAGCTCCGACACATGTAGCCTTCTCCTCCATAGCTCCTCGGCAGCCTCCCCTCGATCTCGAATGATCTCCATCCCACATGCTCATCCTCTCCTCTCAAATCCTATCCTAGATGACGACGGGTAGAGGGCAGTGGCCAACAACGGCCGGTTGGCTCATCCAAGGGGGTAAGGTAGGGGTAGTGAGAGGTCGCACGTGCACATTGCGGCCATCACTTCATTATAGCAGATGGGGGAGCTTAGGCGGTAGCAACCCCTTATGTTAAGTGGACAAGTTCGGAAGACCTAAAAATACATTTTTGATAATTTGGGGATCTGTATGACATACACAAACAAGTTTAGGGATTGTACATAAATTTTGCATATTGTGTGGCATGCTCTTGTTATATAATACTTTTGAAAGTATATATATGTAAATTTTATTATTTTAGATAATATTTATTAGTTGGTGTTCACCAAGAGTGTGTGCGAAAAGATTTGTGGGCATCCATAGGAATTATTTCCTCGGGATACATGCAAGAGCAAGACCCCTACATATGAACAACAACAGCAGCAAAGCGCACGCCACAAGATTTTTGCTCTGATATTTTTGTTACATATATCTAGCTAGCTTTGCCACATTTCAGATGTCCGACACATCGTCACATCTCATGTATACAAAACACACAGACGTAAAAAAATTAATCAAAGTGTGGTCTTGGCTGCCCTCCGGACTAGCACAACCCAGCACAAAACCCTGTAGACGACGAAGAACCCTATCATGACCCCAACATTGACCCACTTCATCCCCTCATCAATCCCTCTCCCCCTCAGCACGTCACCCCCCGTCCTCAAGCACGCACCTCCTCCTCCTCCAACCCACGCCACGCAACTGTCACGATTGCTACCTCCATACTCGTTGATGAGCAGCAGGTCAAGCGGATACCTGTACATTGACACGTAGTACATGAACGCCCAGTACCTGGGTATGCTCTCCTTGGGAATAAAGTACCCGGAGAAGAGGAAGAACACGCCGAGGGAGACGCAGATGAGGGAGTTTCCCAGCACGAAGTCGGGCGACACGGCGCTGAGGAAGACCACGAGCGAGCTGGCCATGAGCACGATGAGCCAGACCACGAGCGAGAAGCACACGAACGCGTGGACCGTGGCGCGGAGGCCCGCGAGGAAGTAGACTGGCGCGGAGAAGAGGAGGGACACCGCGAGGAGGCACGGCGCGAAGACGAGCGCGTTGGCGACCACGTAGGAGGAGAGTCGGTAGGCTCGCCGCGAGGCCTCCCGCATCAGCACGCGGCGCTCGTGGAGGAGGATGGGAAGGGCTTCCACGGTTGAGGAGAGGAGGAAGCTGAGGCTGAACGCGAAGAGGCCGAGACGGAGCGCCACGCCTTCCGGGTCGGGTCGGAGTCGGAAGTAGACGCTGCCCAGCCCGAGCCCCGCGATCAGCGCCTGCGCCGCGCGTGCCGCGAAGAGCTCTTTTGTACGGTGCATCGTTCGCCAGCAACGCACCGTGAGTGCGGCAACCTCCACTGCACGGCTACAATAGTAGTGGCCGCCGTGCTTGCCGGCGTGCACAACTAGCTCGCCTCCTTCGTCGACGTCATCGTTGACATGGTCATGATGTGTGGTGGTGTTGGCGTGGTGGGACTCGAGTTGGGAGGTGACCTCCAAGGCGAGCTCGAGAGGGTTGAGCTGGATGGGGATGACGTGGCCGAGACGGGAGAGGGAGTGCTCGAGAGACTTGAGGGTGCCGAAGTGTGCGACGGCGCCGTGGGAGAGGAGGAGGAGGGAGGAGATGTATCCGAGCATCCGGTAGCTTGGCTGGTGGACGCTGAGCACCACCACCTGGCGTCGCGCGCGGGCCACGTCGCGTAGCAGCGACAGCACGTCCATCGCCGACCGGCTGTCCAGCCCGGACGTCGGCTCGTCCAGCAGCAGCACCGGCGGGTCGTGCACGATGTCCACCGCGATCGACACGCGCTTCCTCTCGCCGCCCGACACGCCCCGCGGCGTCCCGCCTCCGCCGCCGACGTAGCTGTCGGCGACGTCGGTGAGGCGGAGCTCGTGCATCAGCGCCTCCACGCGCTCGGCGCGCTCGACTGCGGATGAGGAGCGGGCGAGCCTGAAGCGGGCGGCGAAGAGGATCGTCTCGCGGACGGTGAGGAGCGGGAGGAGGTTGTCGTCCTGCGTGACGAAGCCGCACGTGCGGCGGAGCTGCGACCGGGAGGTGACCGGGTGGCCGTTGATCGACACGGGGTGGGGTTTGGTGGAGATCTCGCAGCCGGTGCCGCGGCCGGAGAGGATACGGAGCAGCGTCGACTTGCCGGCGCCGCTGGGGCCGACCACGGCGAGGATCTGCGAGCTGGAGGCCGTGAACGACACGTTCTTCAGAAGGCCGCCGCCGCCGCCGACACCGTCGCCGGTGGACACTGGTGAGCTGGTCGACAAACCCAAGAACGAGAGCAGCCCGGCGGAGGAGGAGGAGGAGCCGCGGCGAGGGTCGGCGCAGGAGAGGTTGGAGACGGCGAGGGTGTGGTTAGGAGGGGAAGGGTGATAGAAGGAGAAGGACGGCGAGGAGGCGGAGTCCGGCGGCGAGGAGGAGGACGTCGACGTCGAGAGGATCGCCGGGTCGAGCTCCGACGACAGGTCCTCCATGGCTGGCTGGAGAATGCAAGCGATCAAGACGTACGGACTCTGATCGCAGCACGGACAGGAGATTGGGAATCAAAGGAGGCTACTCAAGATGGATTAGCTCCAAATGGACGTGACGAATATATGGTTGGCCAGCTAGCTCACCATACTGCTCGTCCTACGTTGTTGGATTCAGCTAAGCTAACACAGACTCTTTTCTTGAACTTGTAACGCACTCACTCATGCTTGTCACGACACACCATATCCAGCTTGTCTGTGGTGCATGCACATCTTCTAGAACAGAGCCAGACTACAGAGAATTAGAGGGGCTGGAGTACTTGAGAGAGAGAGAAGGATGGATTTAGTGTGAAGATTATAAGGGTGATTGGTTTGGTGGTGATATTAGGGCAGAAAACCCCATCAGGTGCCTATCTGCGAAGAACGGAACAAGTCACGATTGGGTGCGAATAGTTGAGACAGAGGTAAGCAAAGAGTAAGTGGAAGCGTGTGCCTCTTTGTTTCAGCTGTTTGGGTGAGTGGCGTTGTTATCTGTGAGCTGCTTGTACCTAACTGAACTCTGTGTGTGTCGCGGCGGTTGGACCTAACCGTCGGACAAATCTAACCGTGCTTGCGTTTCGTGGCGGTTGTTGGGGGTCTGGTTCGTCTGCCGTGTATGTTTATACGAGGTCATAGTAATGATAATAGATCGAACCAACCAACAATTAAACACTCTATTTAACAAGGAACCTTTCTTTCGTGGTCAATATAATTTCCTAACCATCCAATAACCAGACATTTCTGATTATGGTAGAAGTTTTGTGCAGTACACATTTACTAGTAACTGATAAATTTGACAAAAGTTATGTAGTAGACTTTACTTTAAAATGTCACTTTATAAACTTTTAACAATGATTAGTCAAATTAGAAATACATTTATTATATAAACATAAAATTTGTATCAATGATTGAAATTTCAAAGTACTCACAAAATATTGATTTTGTAGATATTAAGAATATTTTCCAGCAGATTAGTGTTAAAATTGTGATCTTAAAAGCTTGTTCTGAATAAACATGTTTGAAATAAAATACCAATATATAAAAATCCTTAGTGATACTAATGGTTACTATAGAATTTTGTATAAACGCAGAAAACTTACTTAATCCACACCATCAGATAAGCCGTAAGATCAACAAAATTCCGTTCAAGCTGGGGGAGCTGAGTAGCATGCATTTCAACAAAACAGACTTTAGAAACAGAACTGCACTCAAGTCAGCCAGAACAAAGCTTTAGATCTTTCAGAGCTGCTTTGCATCTCAATCTACAATTAGCACCAAAATATTCTTCATCATCATCGCTTAGAATTTGCACCTATATTTGCCAATTAAAGTAAAATCAGGAAGAGCATAATCTAAAATTGATGCACTTGCTTATGCATTTACAGGACAGATTAGCCGGCTGCCACTAACCATTTACATCACTTGTGCTTGAACACTCTACATTCCACACAAGGAAATGGAAGACGAAAGAATCATGTAAAAAGAATGCAAGCCCACATTTTTCAAACAGCAGGCCCTTCCTCATCTGGGCGTGTTCAAACTATCATAGCTGCGTCAGCACCCATGCATGCCAGGGAGAGCTTTGCTTCGTTGTGACTGAACAAGTTAAACTTATAATGTCAATGATGTACATCATTATCAATACTGCCAACCGATTTGTCAACCACTCGAACATTATACTGTTCATATACCCGTGCTCGATTCTCTTGCCACCATTGCTCTGCTTGTGTCTCACTGAAACGCTTCCGGCTGCATTCAAATAACATAGAATCAGTGAATATGTGCTATTGGAAACTACAAACTTCAAGTTCTTTTTTACTTCCTCTGATTCACACTGTAAGGTGTTTTAGTTTTTAAAATAAATTCATGCATGGATGAATGTATATGCTTTATGTATGTGTCTAGGTTCATATGGATGTTAGTTAATCTAGACGAGGGAAGTAGAGGCTAAAACACCTTACAATGTGGAGCAGAGGGAGCAACTCCTAAATACTGCACGAGTCTAAAAGCAACCCACAACTCCAGAATCATCGAATCACATGGCAAGAACATTTTGACCTCCTAGGAGTATACAAACAGTTTTTTTTTTTGCCATGACAGCACCAAACCAGGGCAGAATTGACTAAGGGTGTCAAATGATCTTGGTTTTGCAAGTTGAAGGATATGATTTAGACAGTATTGTTGTTAGTTGTTAAATGAAAATCACATTATTGTATTTTCTTCGCATTCTCAATCTGTCGATGACTGATTATTATAATATAAAAAGTGAATATTATCTATAGAGTTCGTTAACAGTGGTATTGTGTTACAAGATCGTTCATACAAGAGGCTCCACTTCATGCTGTTCTCTCCATAAAACGAAACCACAGTATACCCTTTCTAAATTACTATATACAACAAGAAAAAGGACTACATGTAAGTCAAATTAATAGAATACCCAAAAGTGTCTACGATTGCCACTAGTTAGCTATAGTCTCCTAGACTACTCATGGAATATTCAATGTATATATGCAAAGAACATTTCATAGACAAGATTTTTGCTGGCTAATATTTGTATTATCATTATGTATGAGTGTGGTTGGTGTGTACCTGAACCGGACCCGCTTGAGATCTCTAGCCCCTCCAGGTAAGGCAGTAAGAGTGATGTACACCCCTGGCTCATCTTGCTCTACCCATTCAGACTCTGAATCAGGTAACCTGGTTCCATTCTTCACACTTTCAGGGTGCTTATTTCTAACTGAAGTTGGTCCATTGGAAACAAGCAACCCATTAGAACCGTTTAAACAGGTTTCTGCAGAACTTCTTGGGCTACCAAAATTCTCAGATGCAACAGATATATCAGTTGGAATAGAAATTCCTGGCAATGGTGGCAGTCTGCTGTTCTTCACCAGTCCTGCACCTTCAGGTAGCTTCTCTGCCATGCCCTTTAACTACAAGAATTGTTAGTGAAAATATTAGACATGTTACAAAAAACCATCATTTCCTAATACACAAATAACATCCAAAAAATGCCAGTTTTTTATTTTTCCCACTTTCAAACTCTACATGAGCAGTGGGTTGTTTTCCATCTGTAGTAATGCATGAACATTTACTAATCATAGACTTAGAACCTAGAAAAGTTGTGCTCATCAAGGCCTCTCAGAAGGCACCATATGCTGCCTTCAACCAACCAACACTTCTCTAGGTTTTGAGCCATTCGGTTTCAATCAGAGATTTTTGCTTAGACATACTTGAAGTTTGTTAGCTTATGAATGACTGTACAGCATCCATTCCACTTGATGTAAGCAATCTTACTTGTGCAGTTAGAGATTTAATAACTTCCTTTGCAGCTTTGCACTTTGCGGTTTCCTCCCCTGCAATTGAAATAGCTTCCTTCAACTGCTTAGTTGTTCTTTCCAAATCAGCTTCCAGTATCTGAGACTTCCGAGTAAGATTTTCCACCTGAGATGTTAAGCTTAGTTAGAGAATGCAATGTTGACCTTGCTTGCAGGCAGTGAAAATATTAAGTAGATAAGAACTACTGGATTACAAGACAACAGATGGTTCAGATCCATGAATTGTCACAGAAAGGCCACAAGATTAATAGTCAGAAGAAAAACAGGACTGCATACAGAAACTAGTTATTTGTCATGTTTGCATAAGATATCTTGAATTCTCTTCAGGGTTCCAAGGTTTACAAATGATTCCCAATATTCAGTTAAACTTACATTCCTACAACTTACTGAAGGAGAATACAAATTACAGAGATTAGCTAGATAAACAATGTATGTAGCAGTAAAATATGTACCTGGGACCTCAAACTTATAACCTCTTGGCTTATGCTATCATTTGGCTTCACACCATCCACCACTCTTGGAGAGGTTAGACCACCCAAAGTAGGAGTTGGAGTTGTGGATCGAGGAGGGCTTGCTCTTCTTGAAACAGGTGATGTTGCCCTTGAAACAATTCTAGATCCAGGAACTGATGCCGAGAAAAATTTCTTTGATGAACCAAAGGATTTCGAGATGTTGAGCCCACTCCAGTGAGAACTGCCATTTGGAATAGGGGAAACACGACTGCTATTGAATTCAAACTTCTTGTTTTTCTTTGAAGTTTTGTTATCCATGTGCTTGAAAGATTCCAATGATGACAATCTAGATAACTGGGCATTTGATTTTGTCTCCAACTCTTCATCAACAGAATCATTGAACCCCTGTATAACAGCTCCCCGCTTTGCAGAAGAATATCTATCTGTCTCAGGCCCCTTATTCAACTTGCTGTAGCAGCTATCACAGACACGATAAGGCTTGTTTGGATTTGGTGCTAATGAAGCTTTCAGAGATTTCTTACTGCTGCAGGCGTGACAAAACACAAGCGCACAATTGTAGCAATTATGACGTTTTCTCCTCAAGTTAAATGGCAACCGACACCCAGAACACATGGACTGATCAACTCCAGAAACCCACTTGTGAATGCATATTGCTGCAGTGAAGTTAATCCCGCAAACAACAGTCCGGACTTGCTTATCTTTCAGAGATTCAACCAAAGTAGGAGAATTCCTATCATCCGTATCTCCATGTCCTAACCGGCCATTTGCACCTTTACCCCATGTATACACCTCCGTCCTCGAAGTCAAGACAGCAACATGATAAGCGCCACATGAGATCTCCTCCACAAAGTTTTTATGTAGCTTCCCTTCAACACGCACAGGAAGCATGCCATCTGCCTGCGGATTTCCAAGCTGACCATAGACAGGACTTCCCATTGTATATACATGCCCTGAGGTAGTCAGCGCCACCGTCATACAGTGACCACAAGCAACTTGACAAAAGTTGGGCTCGACCAAAGCAGCAACACATGTAGGGACAAGTCTTGTTTCTTTGTCACCATGCCCTAAACGACCTTTATCACCATCACCCCATGTAAAAATCTTTCCAGATGAGCAATTGCTGGAACTAGAATTACCGACCATAACTTCAACAACCGCAGCGGTGTGCCAAACACCACATGCTGCCCGAACAGTCCGAAGCCCTTTGAGGGACTCCACTTCTCTAGGAACTGAGAGACTCTGTCGATCTCCATGGCCTAGAACACCAAAAGACCCATCTCCAAAAGTGAATAGCTGCCCCGCAGAGGTTACTATAGCAGTGTGCCAGGGGCCACATGAAATTGATGAAACATGTATGCCCTCTAATGGTCCATTGACCCTTTTGGGAACCCAATGACTGACATCATTCCCATGTCCTAAAAGCCCAGAATTGAAACTACCATTTCCCCATGTGTACAGATCCCCAGAGAGTGTAACAGCACAAGTGTGGTACTCACCACATGCTACTAGCTCAATGTTCATGCTAGCAAGAGCATCAATAAGTTTTGGCTGGGGCACGTCACAATCTACACCATGACCAAGACGACCACCTGATTCCTCACCCCAAGAGTAGATCTCTCCCTGCTTAGTGACAAGTGTGGCATGCCTTCCTCCACAAGAAATGTTCTGCACATCAAGCTTTACAGCAAACTCCAGTGGTTTTGGTATAAAACAATCCATTTTTGGACCTGAGGAGTTGCCAACTCTTGAATTACCACCACCAAGAATCCCCTCCCCAGTACCCTCTCCCCATATGAAAACATCACCTAGGGCATCACCATCATCATGACCAGAACCATGACTCGATGAACTAACAGCACTTGATAAACTGACACGAAAAGCATCCACTGGGATGCCCCTTGAGTGTACATTTGTGTTATCTGACTGCCCAGAAGACACAGAGTGAACAGATCCAGCATTAGAATCTGATGGGAAGAAGGGTTTGGGTGGGGCTGCATATGATACAATGTCAGAAAAGGCCTTCTCCAGCCCAACCTTTGGTGGGCTCCCAAATGGACTACGAAGTCGGTAATTGTCACTACCATCCTGTGTGCAGGACAATTGTCAAGATGTTTTCAATGTTATTGAAGTATACAGCAAAAATAAAAACCAACAAGGTCCGAAAGATAAAACTGTTGTTTTGCTGCTGCAAACGGCAAACCCATCAATATCTATGTAATGAGATCATATGGATCACATAGGTATGAAATAGTTTTTTGCCGGTATGCTGTTCAGATCTTAGATTGGCAGCATGAAACCAAAAAATCACAAAGAAAAGATGGTACATATGATAAACAGGAAGATAATATTATTGTTCTGTGCAGGTGATGGACACACATAAGAGAATGGCATAGCAGGATGAGCTGGACGAGCGGTGGGCAATACCTTGTGGATGCTGTCATTGCTGCTGAAAGGAGAGCTCAAAGGGGAGCTTCGTCTTGTGTAAGTTCTGGGGCTAGTTGTACCAGAGGAAAGCATATCACTTCTTGATTCTGTTCTCCATTTTCTTTGATGACTACGTGATATGAGTGTTTTTAGACCAGCAAACCACACTTCAGCTTCATCCTTGTCCTTGCATATCTGACATTCATCATAAAATCACATTCTTACACAAAATCGACTTCCAACTACGAGCAAAGGGATTCAGTGTGCATCAAACGAGAAAAGCAGACCGATAAGACAAACGTTACATATAAATGAACAGTACAACTTACAATATCCAATGATCTATCATGAGATATGAGAGAAAATGACTGGCATTCCTTTTCTGGTCGTGGATACCTCTGAAAAATTGCCTGAATTGGCAAAAGAGAAGCAGACCTTATTAGGAAAGATATACGACCCTTATATAAAGTTGAATACTCCATCAGAAAATGAACATAATAAAACATCATAGGACAGATTAATTCATAACTCCCATAAGCAGTTTTCTTTCAGAGGCAGGGCAAAAGAAAATCATAAATGAATCATGAAAAGCTGCATCGATTTGAAAGGGTATGGTAAATCTGTGTTGTGTGAACAATACTTGTGTTTACAACTAATTCTTAATGGGCATAAATTTACATCAATAGTACATCTAGGAAATATTTGAACTAGAAAAGGTTCATGTCAGATACTGAAATCAACACAACAAATATGGTCAACTTGTCAATGAGCACGCAACAAAGCTCCTCTTAAAGGGAAAGAATCTTGTTAGGGTAAAAGCTGAAAAGATAGCCATAGGTGTAATCATAAGGAGTTAGAACTAAATCAAACAGGCAAAAGAATTATACAGTTGACTTAGTCGATATAACATGACTTCTTATCACAATGGCCATTAATAATAAGTGGAACATATATTCATGAAATAATATAAATTTCAAAAATGGTAACTCACTGTTCGCTGTCCAGGAATTATTCTGGACACATGGCTCAATCTTAGTTGTTTTTCCTCTTTCCCTGAGAACCATATCAATATAGATTCATCCTGAAGGAGCAAAAAAATACCAAGAATATCCATAAATGTAAAGGATGAACAAAGAGGGCTCACAAATCTGCAAGAGAAAATGCAAACAAAGCTCACATTGGAAAGCCTAAATGGGCAAAATTTTGGCTTCCCTCTACGGCCATACTTCAACAAGTATGCTCCTTTCTTGAGAGCAGTTATGGCCTGAAAAACAGTAGGATGGTTGTATCAAGCATCAGTAAAAAGTATATTGATACTATCCTCATAAAAAAACAGAGCTATGCAAACAGATAGCTCTGATTTTAGATGCCACAGAGGGCACTACAACACCATGGAACAATCACTCTCATTCTAAACTGTGCATCAATAGTTTCAGTTGCAGCTAACCTTTCAAACAATTTGAAACTACTTAAGAATTGAAAAGGAACACCATATTTTGTATAGCTCTATAAACCAATCAGTTAAAACCAGGAAGACTGAAAGTATAGTTTAAAGCTATTAAAAGGAGAATGGATTACTGAGCTAACTCCCTGAAACACAGGATATAAAATACAAACGTGGAAGAACAAGTGCAAATGTCTCCGCTGATTGATAATTTCTAAACCATTTATCACCTATCAAAACAAGGCATTCCCCTGATAGCACATATTGGTTATTCCCCTTGAGGTAAACCGTCAGTCAGAACTCCATTAATATTCTTCCATATACCACGTGTACACAGAGAGAACAAAATGGAAACTCATAAAAATGAGCAAAGAATTTCACAAGCTCATTCAAGGGGAAAGTCAAGTAACAAATTAGCCCTTCCCCTCAACTCAGTACGACAGAACTAATATACTAGCGGTAAAGATCAACTCAATCAATCAAATCATGCAGAACTAACCAGCAGCAAAAAGGTTGGGAAACAGTCGTAACATACAACAACTCCCAATTCAATCATATAACCTGCACCAGAGCAAGTAACTACAGCAAACAACGAAACCAAAATATTACACCGAAAAAGTTTCGACTAGCAAACACAAAAACTGTAGCCAAATCAATGTCTCTAGGAGATATCCGACCCCCAAGAGGCCAAATTACAGTAGTTAAATGGCCGTCCACCACAGCACCCTACTTGCAGGCCGCAGCAAAGCCGAGGCTCCAGACTCCCCAAAAATTTTACGGACTGTTTCTCCGCGGGGGACAAGCAGAGCCACTGCGGTAGCAGAATTCAGCACAGCACGACGCGAACAAAGTGCATCTACATCCCAGCCAAGCGCGGCGCCCAGACGAGAAACACCCGCGCTGTGGATTTTCCTCGGCATTTCCGAACCGAGCTAAGGGAGGATCGGGAAGCGGCTCACCTGCTCGATGTCGCGCTCCACGGCCCCGGTCCGGACGCCGCCGAGATCCGACGACGCGTCCGACATCGCCGCCGCCGCCGCACGCGTGCGGCCGTCACCGCCTCACCGCTGCCTTCCTCCTCCTCCAACTCCTCCCAGGGCACCCCGCCCGCCACATCCAAGCATCCCCTCCCACCAGCTGCCCGATGCACCTTCCCCCGACACCAATGGCACGGGACCCCTTTCACGCCCCACGCGGGGAGCTCGCGCGCAGGCGACGACCAAAATAAATTGGGCGGAGACGCCCACGGCGGCGGCCGCGCGAGCTGGAATCGGGCGGAGGGGGTTTGCGCGGGAGGGGAGGAGGGGGAGAGCAGCGCGCGAGATGGAGATCGAGGCTCGAGGCGAGGAGAGGAATGGTGCGAGGTGGGAGACGAGACGGGAGAGGAGAGGAGAGGAAGGGGACCTCCTTTTTTTTTTCCTTTTTTTTCTTTTTTTCTCCCTTTTGGGTGGAGACGAGACGCGAGCTGGTAGGTTTGTTACGCGTGCGGCTCTGCGCGGCGCCGTGCGCCGTGCTGGGGAGGGGAGAGCTGTAGCCGTTTGCCCCTTTTTTACTGGAGTTTTTCGTAGTCGCCGCCGCCGCCGCGTGATTGTAGTACTAGTAGTAGTACTCCCGATGCGCTGCGTGGCGACGCCCGCGAGCGGCGGTACGGGCGACGTGGGGCCCACGTGCAGAGGGAGATAGAGAGGGGATTCTGGGTGACGGCGAATCTCGGTGGCTGCTGCCAGCTGCCAGCGCGACGTGGCACGAATCGGGGATAGCGACGCGTGGAGGTACACGCTACGTACGTCCTGCTGCGGGTTGCTGGCCTGGTGGTGGAGTCTGGACTTCTGGTCTTTGGATTCGCCGCGTCAGAGGTATTTTTCGCTTGCTTCTGCCGAAGCTTGGACGATTTGTACAGCCACCAAACTCACGGAATTTTACTCCTGCATATGCAGGAGAAAATAGTTCCTTTTCAAGTAAAAGGTAATGGAAGTACCATCACTTATTATAAATGGGTGCATTTTTTAAAGTTTATATATGTTTTTTTTAGTTAGCTTCAAGACTACATCTGGTGTTGATGAACCTAATTTACCAAATTACTGCCATATCACCATATGTTGAATCTTTTTTTATTCTCCAGTGTGTTAGGATTGAGCTATTGGATTCCTATTGTAAAAATTAAAACAGTGGCCATTCATGTGCAAGAATTCATAACCAATAATCATGCAACTCAAATGGTCAAAGTTAACGAAACAAAATTTTACTTCCTTAAGAACGAATAATGTGCAGCCGTCGATATTTGCCTGTTGTTTTTCCTTTGCATTGCATAGCCTAGTTTGTGTCTTTGATTTTAAGGCTTAAATTTTACTGCTAGTATCAATGCAGTCTAACGTTAAATATAACATCATATTGTGATTTGATTAGAGGAGTCACTCGTATTATTGTGGAGTATATATCATACAGGCTTTTCTTGGTTGAGGTGGACACATCCTAGCCTAACATGGTGTTCTCATGCGCCACTAGTCCTCAAGCAAATAACAATTATCGTAGTACAAAACAACACGGGACTAAATCGATTAAGGGGACTAAACTGTGCAATCTTTTTCTTCAAAACAACTGACTTATTAGTTAATCATGCATTGATAAAAATGTCAAAAGTTGTGTTTAATTGGCAACAAACAATAATGTGGTAGCGTATGATGAGGCTTCGATTCAAGGCAAGCGAGCTGTAAGTTGTAATGACCACACTATGAATGGCTAAATTGCACAAACATCACAAGATATGATACCAGCAATATTTTTGCTATTTTAAAATATTATAATTTTATATTAGGTGAAGAATTGGGAGTGCTTTAGGATGGTGCACAACTAAACACTAACTGGGTTAGCCACTTAATTAGCTTTTTAGACCGTGGGTAGATTAATGAATAGTGATTTATTAGAAATAACATGTGCGGTTGAGTTTATAAAAGCTAATAGAATATTTGCATTTTTATAATCATTTGAGTTGAATGAAAAATATATGAATTGTTAATTTTATATAAAAAATAAGATATCTGTATGTTTGGTTATAAAAGTGCCACAGAGGGATTCCTTCGATTACTAGAATGTTTCCAAGGCTTCAAACTTATTTCCTCCTTGCATCACAAAACCACATACATATTATGCGGGTGCGAAAATATATTATGCATTTTTCCATTACAAAGTTTTACATTATTTGCATTCCAAATAAGTCCTTGTGCTTCTAACAAGACCACATATTTTTCTATTCCAAATTGGCGGTGCCATCACTATGCGGATCGATAATTTCCCTCCTCATGGCATTACACATGCAGAGTTACATGAACAGAAAAAAGTCTACATCCACAACTCTTTCTTTCAGTGCACCGGCAGGTTGCCCAATAATTTGTGCTCTCTTCCACAGGAGTGTGAGGACCATCGCTAGCCTAAGCTTAGCTGCGCCGATGTTGCAGGTTGGCAAGAAGACATCACAACTTTCCACATCTCCCCAATGAAAGAGAGAAAAAGCCCCTGCTTCCGGCTTCGCTTAGGCAGGGGACGCCCCTACCTCGAGTTAATCACCACCACCTATCATTCATTCAGCTCCAAATGCATTCCTTCAAGCTCACGCCAATGCAAAACATTGTGCTCCAACATGGACATTTTTATTCCCTGAAAATCACGATGTCTGATTGGACAGTTAAAATTCTCCATCATCACATGAAAGAAGCAAGAAAGTTGTAATAATGACAGAACAAAAGGGTCGTGGCCATTGGTGAGGGCAAGGAATTAGAGCTTCGACAGGGCATCTGACCCAACTAACTTACTACAGTTTCACACAGTGCAGTGTGCAGTGCAGCTTATCACTTCACTCTCTTCTGATCAGAATTATAAGGGGCCCTTTCAGCAGCAACACACCAAACTAATCCCATTCCATTCCATGCATATATGTGTTGATATAATATGCATTGGCATCTATAATAGTAAAAAACAATTGGCCATGGTCCTGGAAAGGTGGAAAGGTTGGGGTTGGACTACCGGTGGTGCCAAATGGTAATTGGAGCATGCATCTGCTGCCTGGTATGTGCTGGAGGTGGTCACTCATTCGTTGGGCGGCTCTCTTGCAGGCTGGCAAACTGTGGAGACGTACGGTTGGACCAAGAGGACGAGCGTGTAAATGCATTCAGTTGCATAGCGGTGAGTGGCTGTATAGCACTCAGATTAAAAAAAAAAACTTCCAGGTGTTTTGGCCGAATTTTGATTCGATGCATCCGATTTTATAAGTAAGATAAAACTAGATGTTTGATGTTTCACCTGAATTTGAGATCTATCCTAAATAGAGGTCAAATAGTTTGCCTTGAAATGTATCTTTATTTTTTACATGATCAACTCTATCGGCCCACATTTACACAATATTGATATGTGTTGTCCCTATTAGTGAATCCATTAGTGTTTTTTTCTGTTCACTCCTTATCATTTACTCCCTACCATGTGTCGTGTTTTGGCCATGCTTTTCTCAAGCTTGTTCTTGCTTTCACGGTGATCTTCTCCTGTAGCATCTTCCGTAGAGGCCGTGCGTGTGCAAAAATTAATGTAGAGTATTTTGCTCCCAACGACCGTTCATATTGTCTTTTCATGTTTGGTGCTTCGTGTAAAGCCAGCGATTATACAACAGAAAAGAACCATGCGTACATCCTAGCTAGCCTAGCCAGGCAAAGGGTGGCAACTGCCCTATCGCCTTTCCAGGACACGCACGGGCGTCGCGTAGAATATCAGGGCGCGCAGGCGCGCAGCTTGGTTGCTGCCGCCTGCCGGAGGCCCGGAATGTGCCGGTGAATTAGGGCCTGCTTGCATACCGTCCTGAGAAACGCGCCTGACTCATGTGTCCGATTTCGGTCGTCTGCGGTTGGATGGACCTGCTTGAGCGAGAGTGCTCAGGCCAGGATACTAACCAAACACGTTCTTAATCCCAATCATCATGTCAGCTTAATTAGGTACCAACCAGTATCCTTATTGTCACTTTGATTCCTAATCCAAACCACACGGAAGACTAATTTTTCTTTTAAATTTTTTTTGGTACGGAGGTTTATTAGATGACGTCCACCCATCTACTGTTATACTGTTATGCATATAGCTTTCCCGAACTTGGTGAGAAAACGGACAGCTATTTTGATCCCTTGAATGAATGTTTCTTTGTTTGTTCAAATACCATATTTGAAAAGTTATTGCAAATTTACACAACATTCACATAACGTACATATAAACTTCGCATTTTTTTTAAATTTAAACTTTTTCTTGTCGATGTGTAGGTTGATTTTGAACTTCATTGCACTATGAACTTGGAAAGGTTAGCATCTATTGTTTAAATTAAACTGTCGTGAACTATAGATTTAAAGTGTTGTATAGAAAAGCTACAGATTTAACACCTAATTTCTCACAAGCTACATATTTAAGGCTATATATATCAAAAAAATTACAGATTTAGTATTGAAGTAATCACAAAACTATATATTTTTGACCTTAAGGCTGCGTTCGGTAGTGGACGGAAAAAACAGTATCGGCTACTGGCTACAGTAAATCACTACAGTGATTACGCACGCAAAACGGTATTAGCACGTGATTAATTGAGTATTAACGATTTTAAACTTGAAAAATGGATTAATTTGAATTTTTTAAACAACTTTCGTATAGAAAATTTTTTCAAAAGTATACGGTTTAGCATCTTATTTTGCGTGCGCACGTTACTGTAGCATTTTTACTTTGCGTTTTAGGGGGACACTGTTTTTTCTCCCTTCTGCCGAACGCAGCCTAAATCCCTAACACTATTGTTATGTTGGACCTATAAACATTGATATTTTTTATTATAAATTGTGCTAAACATATAGTTTGTGATACTTCATCTTAAATATATTTAAATATATAGTTTTGTAATAATTTTTTAAAATATATAGTTTTGTGATATATCACCTAAAAACTACACTTTTATTCAAAGTATCTGTAAATTTGTTTACTCAAACATTTAAATTGTTAGGTTACAACGAAGTTGTATAGTTATATTTATCATGTGACACAGTATGTAGTAATATAATGTCAATGAAATAATTAGTACTCAAAGATTGACACCAAAAATGTCCGCCCTATGACAATGAAAATAGGAACAAAGGCCTTGTTCCGTTGCTCTAAAAGATACAACGGTAGTCATACAGGACTAGTGTTTTGTATTTTTTTTTAAAGGAAGGATATATTAATAGAAAAGAAGAGTGTTTTGTGTTTAGCCTGGCTGCAGCGTAGCCGCTAAGTTGCTGTAGCCAGGTCTGTCTGAACATGGCCAAAGAAGCGATAATAAACTTCTAATCTTCTACTATAGTTAATTAATCATGCCAGGCTACGACTTCGATTAATTTGGTTTGATCAATGAGGCCCTGAGTACTTTTTGTCAGTACACGCGACAATCCGGCAGATACACACTATACAGATACTGACGGAACTGTATGTCAATCACTTGCGCGCATCCGGACTCCGTAAGCCTGGAAAGCGATGCAGGTCGATCGAGGGGCGGTGGTGGTGGAGGTGGATGTATACCTGCCACTGGATACGGAAAATCCATACCCACAGTCATATCCATATTGTTTGGGGAGGGTATGGGTAAGAAAAAATTATCTATTTTAGTTTTAGTAGAAGAGGGTAATACTCATGATTACCCGTTTTACCCATATTATTTTTATACTTTTGTATAGTGTTAAACTCGGATCCTAAAATTTTAAAACTCACGTTCACACTATAAAATTTTGTCAAATTCAATTAAATTTTGTAGGGATGATGTATTGTATAGAGGAACAACTTTGTATAAATTTTGAGCAAAATTTAAATATGAGACCCGCATATGCATTATCCATTTTACCCTTTACCCATTAAATAATACCTATTTTATCCATCCCAATGAATATGGGTAATCAATGAGTATGGATAAAATTGGATATGAGATTATGGGTACAATACCCTCCCCAGTAGCAGGTTTAGGTGGATGGGGTTTGGTGGCCCGGCCGGCCGTGTAACCCGCGAGCTGCCGCGTGAACGCAACACCGGCGACCGTGCGGGCGTCGTATGATCTGGTCTTTGTCTAGTGGCGTGTGCTGTTTTGTGGACGTCGACGCTGACAAATATGCGCTGCGCGCTGTGCTTTACCTGAATGTCAGTGCTAGTGCTTGTCAGTGTCACTGAACGTATAAGAAATTATGAATGACCACTGCTGTGCTAAGCAAAGTGCAATGATGATCGTGCAAGTTATGGGTAACTACAACCGATGAGTTCTACCCGTCCCAAATAAGAATTCCTTCCGTCCTACAGTAATAAATTTTGGGTTACAAGTCAGATTCGTAGCTAAAAATTCGTTTATTTTGTGATAAGGAATAGTTCAACGAAAGAGATAAATGATCAACTAACGCAGGAAAAATGACTTCACATCTTAAATAATCCCTCGACATTGATGCAGTTAGTTCTGTTAGTAATATGTCCTAGGCAATCATAGAGATGATTGTATCACATACATACTATGTCATATTATGAGTAAGGGCTCCATTAAAACGTATGGTTGAAAAAACACATTAATAGAAAAAATATAGAAATGTCGTAGAAATATATGTAAGATAGAGAATTAAAAAACATAGAAATTATAAAGAAAAGTTCATTTGGAATACAGGAATGTAAAGGATCCTAAACTGAACTCATTTGTTTTTATTTGACATGGACAAATTAGTGCATGAACTAGCTATCAATTGGACCCAAAAGCCAACAAGTTGCCTAAGGACCTGTTTGTTTGAGTTGTAACTTTTGGGCTTTTCTAAAAGGCTGTTACATGCTTTTCATTCTGAAAAGCCAAACTTTTAGAAGATGTGTTTTGCTTTCTGGGTTCAAAAAGCCACGGAAAGCTCATAAAACTTAGCTTTTTAGCTTTCCGTACAAACTCAGCTTTTCTGAGTTTTTGTCTTTTTAGAAGCTGCACGAAAAGTTAGCTGTTTGTTTGAACTTCTGACTTTTCACGTTGAGAAGTTGTCCAAAAGCTCAAACAAACAGGCCCTAATTTGATTGATTGAACGATTATTTTGGAGCTTTCCCTAGTTATTAGTGCACAGAAATTTTACAAAGAGCTTGCAGTGGATGTTGAAATTCATGTGAAATCAAGGGATAGGAATCCCTATGATATTCCTATGACCAAATCATGCATTCCAAAGGCACAAACAGTAAAAAATTCCATAGGATCTGCAATCCTATGTTTCTCCAAAATTCCCTCAATCCAAAGAACCCCTAAAGAGTTGTTCCGTTACTTGAAATAGTGAATTTATTGTTGGTCAATGAATATGCGATTCATTTGTGTGATTCTCTATGTGTTATGTTACTATTTCTAGATGGACTCTAATCATGTCATATGTGCAACGAATATGATTCTAAGATTAACAATTGATGATTATATCTCATGGATCATGGTATGTAGATACCAAATCAATAGTACGGACACATGTTATAGAATAAGTCGTTGGACAGAGCCATATGAGACACTGCAAGGATTTCTTGTGCCAACAGTTGGTCTCAAGTAGTGTAGACGTTGATTCTTTAGACCTTAAATCGTCATGGTTCTCAACATGCATAGTAGCTTACTTAGGTACTGTCACAGCACCGTTAATATAATCTTCAGGTTCAATATGAAACATGTGGTGAGATGTGATCGATCAAGATGGGATTTCCCCCCTCCGCCACATCGGCATTACGAAATTGCATGACCATGCCTAGCGATTGAGGAGTCAATCACGATGAGTAATTTATTACATGATCGAGTGAATGATTGATCTATTGAAATGATGGCACATGCTCTGTCTCGTGCTTAATTAATATCTAAGACAAAGAGACTCAAACATAGATATGTTACAGGCTCAGCCGATACGATCTTTGCGTATACTTGGCATGTCAATATGTCTAGCTAGAGACCACTATTGACAGTGAACAAAAAGATGCTTTCGGATTGCAACCGAATATGCATGAACCTTTCGGGTCTCACACTTAATGGATTGGAATGAAGAGTTGGATAAAGATCTGACAAGTGCTCGGTTTGGATAGGGATCCGAGTAGAGTCCAAATAGACTTAGGAGGTTCAATCAGAAACTCTATATATTCAAGGGCGAAGGGCTAAGGGAAACACAACATCTAAAATACTAAAAACCTTAGCTGGCTCTCCCCACGAGCAAAACCCAAGACGTGCTGGTGCTAGTATAACCACGGACGACGTCCACCACTGGAGGCGTTGCTGTGTTGCGGCGCTGATCGGTGTGGAAACACGAGGAGTTCGCATGAGAAGCAGATGCTCGCGCGTGGAGGAGACTACTTTCTCTACATCACGTGTGCTTCGTCAGGATCAACTACCCCGATTCTACTTCTGCTACTCTGTTTGTCAAGTGGTAACGATCTATGGTCTTTATACTCGCAAGATATTCTGGATAATAGGATAGAAATTTTGATTTATAGCTATCATGACCTACACGTATTCCTTTTAGTTCGACTCCATTGTTTTTCTACTGAGCTGATCAGCACAAGCCAGTTTTTGGCTGTTTTATTACGGCCGAGTGGAATATATGGTTATTGTTGGCTAATGTTTCTTGCTACCCGATGGGATTAAACTGAACAGCATAATTAAATGCAAAAAACCAACCGATGTGAGCCTTCATTTTTAACTAATTTCCATCATATAAAAGGGGATAAAGGAAGTATAACCATAAGAGAGATGAGCAGAGCCAAGAGCTTATTCACAAGACTGATCAACTCAAGACTATTATGCTAATCATGCAAATTAGGAGAAAAATTTGAATAATTGTGCTAAGGAAAGGTATCGTTAAGACTATTTTATGAGAGAACTTAGACACTCTTAAATTGTTTTTGGGTTCATTTTAGCAACCATCCCCTAAACAGCTTAAAGCAGCTCGCTTTGCTAGTTAACGATATTCTTCCTTTTTCTGTGTAGAACATGAAAAATGATATACGAGAATTTGAAACTCTTCTCTTTTCTTGTGACCAAAAGGCGACAGAGCCTTGACGCAATGATGCACATAGCATTCCTGGAACATTGGAACACAAAAGTGAAGTCCATCTGCTGCCCTGGAGCTATTGAAGCATTTTCGGGTTTGAGGGACCATTTTTAGGGTCCCACGTGCCAGTGCCTCTGGCCTTGAGCTCCTCCCGAGTGTGGACTGTGGAGTTCCAAAAAGGATGTTTGCTTACACTAAAAAAAAAAAAGAAAGGATGTTTGCTTCGGTGTATGTGTATCTGACAGCGTCACGGTAGGCCGGCCGGCTTCCTGCAAACCCGGACTGAAGGGTCTACAACTCTACATGTGCAAAGCTATCTCAGACTCTTCTGATGATTGGCATGTCTGCTAAATCTGCATGAAACTCATGTCTTTGCAAGCAAACAGATACTATTAATTAGAACTTTGGTCTTTTGTATCTAGGCAGCACAACACGTACATCCTCTAACCTCTAATAGCTTCGGTTTTCTCAGCCTAATTTTATGGCCCAAAGAGGTACAGAAGATATTACGGGTGTGTTTAGTTGCAAGCCACACTTTGCCACACTACAATTTGTCAAATGTGTGGCAAGCCATATAAAAATATGGCCAACATATTGTCCGCCACAATAAATGGCTAAAAAGTAACTCTATAACGTGTGGGTCTAAAGTGTGGCTTGCCACAGTTGTAGTAACCAACCAAACACTATCTAAAAAAGTATGGTGTGCCTCAACTGTGGCGTGGCAAGTTGTGGCTGGGAACCAAACAACCCCTATATTTTACAAAAATATATATATATTATATTTTCTATTTTCTAATGTAAAATGGTTACTGCTCAATCCTTGATAGCAAATTTTAAGTTTTGTACCTCTCGATATATATTAAGGACCATATATTTTCTTCAGTGTTAAACATTTTTAACACTGACTATTAGCGATGTAATTGCCACGATAATTGATGTAGATCAATAATACAATATATATAGTCTAAACTTGCCATATCTCTACAACCGACTTATAGAAACACTATTGGGAGACATTGGCATAGCGACTATACTCGGTTCGCTACCGGGCCGGACTATAGGAGTCGACGGCCCAAAGTCTTTAGAAAAAATGAAGTAGGAAGACCCTTGGTGACAATGTCAGCGTAATGAGAGGACGTTGGGACATAAAGAACACGGACATCTCCCAGTCCGACACAATCACAAACAAAGTAAAGATCGATCTCGATGTGTTTCGTCCGCTGATGCTGAACAGGGTTGGTCGACAGATACAGCACTGATTGTCGCAGTAGGCCACCATCACACAACGCAATGGTGTGTGGAGCTCTCCCATGAGTTGGCGCAGCCAGGTGGCCTCAGCAACGGCATTAGCCACAACACGGTACTCAGCCTCAGCATTGGATCACGGGATGGTGTTCTGTCGCTTCGAAGACCATGAGATCAGATTGTCGCCAAGGTAGATTGCATAGCCCGAAGTGGATTTGTAGGTGTCCGGGCATCCGACCCAGTCGGTGTCCGAATAAACAACCAAGTGATCAGCAGGATGGCAACATAAGCGAAGCCCGAGATCAAGTGTGCCGCGTAGATAGCAAACAATCGGCTTGAGAGCTGTAAGATGAGGCTCCCGAGGATCATGCATGTGGAGACAAACCTGCTGAACGGAGTAGGCGATGTCGGGTCAGGTGAACGTCAAGTACTAAAGAGCACCAGCGAGACTGCGAAACTGAGTCGGATCGGCAACTGGAAGACCGGCAGTGCAGACACCTTGGCACAAGTGTCAATTGGAGTACCACATGGTTTGCAATCCGTCCATGCCAGCTCTATCGAGAATATCAACCATGTACTGACGCTGAGAGAGGACCATGGTGGAGTACCGCATGGTTTGCAATCTGTCATGCCAGCTCTGTCGAGAATATCAACCATGTACTGACGCTGAGAGAGGACCATGGTGTTTATATTTCTCGTTCAAACCATGGAGGAGGTTGAGGACGAGGGTGCGGTCATTGATGTGTTTGCCGATGTCACCGAGAGCATCCGCCATGGACTTCATCTTGAGGCAATAGTCGGAGATGGAGAGATCGCCTTGACAAAAGGTGCAGAACTCGGCCTCCTGTAGCATGGCACGACTTTCACGGTTGTCGAGGAAGAGGTGCTCCAAGTCACACCAAATGGTTCGCGCAGTCGTTGTGGGCTTCATCACTGATTCGACGAGCTCAGAGGAGATAGTGCCATAGAGCCAGGAGATGACGACGAAGTCGAAGCAGTTCCAGTCGGGGTCGGTGGGTGGGATGACGACGAGGATGTGGTCGATGAGCACGTACTTCCCAAGGACAATGAGGAAGAGTCCACGCCACATGGCGTAGTTGGAGGCGCGAAGGCCGAGGATGACGGGAACCAAAGCCTTGATGTTGAGGACAGGGATGGCATGTGCATGCAGTGCATTGGCTGGGGCAGCTTGACCATCGAGGGCGACCGCGGAGAGCCGAGACACGAGGAAGCTGGCATCGGCGTCCGCCACGCCAAAGCCGGTATGCAGCAGGGGGATGTCAACACGTGCGCCAGGTGCGATGGGCATGGTGGGCGACGCGGGCGCGGCGGAGGCGATCGGCATGACGGATGTACCGGTGGCGGCGCGGGTGCAAGCTGCGGCGAACTCGCTTTCAGGGGCGGCTAGAGCAGCCTCGCGTGCATCGATGATGACCGAGCGTACGGCGAGAGAGTCGTTGGTGAGGCCAGGCAGAGTGCGGCTGACTGTGGCGGCACGACCAACGGGGTCTTCTTCCTGAGCGAGGCACACGGCCTGCGACGCCATCTCCGCACCACACGGCGGGCGACCTCAGCCTCCTGCGTGAGGCGCTCGTTGGCGCGAGCGGCATAGGTGTCCATCGGCACTTGCGATCGGGAAGATGGGATCGGCGGCAGTTAGGGTTTTTGGTTGAAGTGCAGAAGCGCAAAGATATTTGATACCATATTAGTGATGTAATTGCCACGATAATTGATTTAGATCAATAATGCAATATATATAGTCTAGCGCTTACCATATTTCTACAGCCGCCTTGTAGAATAGTATCGAGGGAGATTGGCATGGCGACTATATGCGGTTCATTACCGGGCCGGACTATAGGAGTGGACGGCCCAAAGTATACAGTCTAACACTGACACTTCTAGCTTTTATTTGTTTGGAATGAAGGTTGATTATATTCTTGTGTCTATGTGTAATACAATAATTGGATGCCTATTGCCACAATTACCCTTCCATACTAAAATAATGACAATTTGCAGTTTCCCCGCAAAAAAATGACAAGTTGCAATTTGAGCGATCAATTCTCCAAACTTTGATATATGAAAAAGAATGTGATATAATATATGAAAAATGGTGTTAGCATATTTATGATGAAAACATTTTTCATAATGGTGTGTCTTTGCTAGTTTTTCATGATTATATGATTAAAATTATGATGATCAGAAGATCATATCAATACTATATACGACAATATGATCTAATACTATTATTGTTGTCCAGTATTGGAGTGATCTGACTATGACAATATAATGCATATTTAGATGGAATCATATCTTATATACACAACATTTTCCGGGAACACTCCGTGCACATCAACTAATAAATATTAGCAAAAATTCTAAAAAAAATTATACATGTGTTTGAAATGGATGGAAGCATATATAACCAACTGGTTATTCTCTTCTAAGGCTGCGATATGACGCTTCTGCAATTTTTTGGTCCAGTTTTAACTAGTGCTCTGGCGGAGTATTAATTAGTTCATGGGAAATGGAATGATGTCAACATTGTTTGCAGGAACGGTTGAGCAGTTGAGCTGCTCTGAAAAAGTGTGGGAAGACTAGTATATACGCGCCATGAAACAGGGAAGACAAATCTTTGCGAGATTCATGAGCCCTGCAATCAGCGATGGCATGATTGCGCCTGGTAAGGGACAACAGCGTCGTGGATATTTAATGAGTTCACTGCAGAATATTTAGTTCTGACAGCGAGAGGCACTTACGCACTTGTCACTTTGTCATGCTCTGCCTGCTTAATTTGGAGCATTCCTCCCGGCAGAATGACGAACCAGCTTCAGTTTGATGGATACTAACAACTTTGTCCATTCACTTTGGTTGTTTGTATTTATCTGAACGACGCTTACAAATTACTGAATGAATCCAAGGAAGAGCCTCTCTCACATTTACTGGTACTCTGGTAGTCCTACGGGCTCGTCATTAGCACGTGATTAAAGGAGTATTAGCTATTTTAAATTTAAAAATAAATTAATTTGATTTTTTAAACAACTTTCGTGTATAATTTTTTTTTCAAAAAACACAACGTTTGACCGATCGGAGAGTGTGCGCACGGAAAAAAGAGGTAAAAACACTGTTCTAAATTGTCGGCACTGTTTTTTTTAAGTAACAGTCAAACTGCCCCATATGCATAACTAGATACAGATCAGAAGTATAAAATGGAGAAAAAGAAAGAGGGAGAGAGATTTAACTGAATTCTTCAGACGTATAGAAGGCTTGTTTAACACCAACCCCTCTCCTCCTCCTCCCTAACCTGTTGCCATCAGCGTGCCCAAAGCCTTGCCAGATTGACATAAAAAAGCAGCCTGGTGGGCAGGCAACCCAATTAGAACGCAGAGAGGAAAGGCCCAGTTGCAGACGACTCTAATGGGCTGGTCAATGGGCTCTTCGTCCGTGGGTTGAGAGCGAAATCCACAGCCTATACACTAGTGTGATTTAAGATTGATTTGCAATCTTTGTTCAGATTTATATTAAGCTGCTGTATTTAGATGAAATGCCGTGAATATTTTCAGATGTACTGTCCTATATCTTAAATTTACTGAACCAAGCTTGTCAGACCGTTGAAGCATACCTTTTCAAACTTGGTGTGTCACTTTTACAGTTCTCAAAAACTTGGAGCTGAGTTAGTTGACATGTTTGTATTGCGATCATTTTATTTTGAGGAAATTAGAGCCATGACATTACTATTTCACAAAATTGGAGATATGACATACTGGTCCACATTTCATTGACTCACGTGGATCCCATATGTTATTGATTAACGAATGACATATTTCCAACTTTAAAAAATTGCAATGACATGGATCCAATTTATTTTTGGCGTCGTTTGATTCAACACCGACAGAAAGTGCTCAAATTTGACGCTACAAAATTGTAACGCCCCGAACCTCGTATTCTTAGTTCGGGTGCTACAATGCTTACAACCTAGTATCAGTCCCAAGACACGTAAGCTGATACTCACAAAATACAATAGTGGATCAAAGTAACTAATCCATTACAACACTAGGATACATCCTTACATAGGCTACGTCCAGACAAACTCCGGACAGTAGCAGGGCTTTACGCCTAACACTCACAAATAGAGATTACGAACACGCAAGCGGAAGCGAAACAACTAAGGCAGCGGCTCGGAAAGGAGACTAAGCGGCTAGACACACACAGCACACAGGCACAGCTGGGAACTAGGACGATACTCTAAAACTCTTCGTACTCGGTCTGCTCCTGGTAGAACTCCTCGGCAGCAGTCTCGTAGGGGTCTTCTTCCTCAACGCCTAATTAATTATATAGGAAGCAAGGGTGAGTACTAGTGTACTCAGCAAGCCATGGGAATTTGTGACATACAAGGCTTACGAAAGAAGTTAAGGGTTGAGTTGCATAAAGCTGCGGTTTTGTAGCAAAATATTTAAAACAACCTACACGTGAGTCAAGTTTTTAATTGTAGCTTGAGGAAAGGTAAAGAATCAGGGTAAGGCCACCACGGTTCGTCTCAACGCGCGAACCAACTCATCATCGAGCATCCCAGATGTCTCGATCTCCCGGATCCCACGGATCCTCTTTCGGCCCCAAAGGCCTACCATTGGCACGAAGGCCGATCTCGCAACACACATCTCAACTCAGAAGGTTTTTCTTGAAAACAGTTGGCAAACAAAACTATGCTAAGAGAGTCACCGCACAATCGCTCGTATCTGGGGGCACGGCTGTTCGAACAGGTTTACACTCTACAGAGGTCGTACGCTTTTCCCACGCGACACGAAGCTTACTCCAACGACCCGTCGATCATCGGAAGTTCGTGACAAGGTTTTTCCATAGGTAGATTAGGATTTCTCACATTGCATGGCCGGGCTGACTAACCGCGCAACTGGTATCAGGCTATTCGCGCAGCCATCGTCTACTTAGGGCGCACACCCAAGGTACTACGGATCCCGTGCTCCCTCACAAGGCCAGACCCCGGCGATCCCAGGTCCTGAGTCCCCTACACAAGTAAGGACCCAGCGGCCTGTCGCACGCTCCACACCTTACCCTGTTGTGTCCCACAACCACCAATATGCAGACAAGCATAACCTAACCGAGTACTCATCCAGAGGCATACCAACATAGCCCGCGTGGTCGCACTGTAATGTAAAGGCGGATGGAATCCCTAAAAGAATCGGTCTTTAATTAGTACAACTTAGCCAGTCCCCAGGACTTCTCGACTAAGCTCTACACATTTCGCAAAACACCCTTTTTCATTTTCATTTTCTTAAACCGAGTAATTTTGTGAATGAACGAATAATACAAGGAAGAGCAGAAAAGTGAACGTAGCAGTGCTAAGCAAAACTAATTTCGAAAATACCATTTGCTCACAGCATTCCGGCATAATTTTGATGGGGTTTGCCAAAGGTTCAAAGTATTCAATCTACGGAAATTGGTTGTAACAGACCCAAAAATTGCAAAACCTAAAACTAATATGATAACATGTAAAATGGGGTCTCCTCTGTGTTGTGGGATTATTTTGCTTGTTTTTGGATTCTTCATGTATTCATACTTGCACGCATATGCATTTAAAAGCACAACAAATAATTTTAATAATTTTTGTGTGTAAGATNGCGAAAGGATTGGGGGCCGGGCTGCCGGGACTGAGCGACGGCGAGCGGCGTCTGTGGCGGCGGTCAGATGGGAACGACGGGCGCGCGACGCCAGCGCGCGCGGACGTTCGCCCGATCCAAACGGACGCGGGTCCTACTTGTCAGTGTATGCCTAACCATCGGGCGAGCGCGCGCGGTCGGTGCGAGCGGCGGGCGCGTGCGGGGAGAGCGATGCGGGCCATGGGCTATGGGCCGTGGGCCTCGGCGGCTGTACTAGGCCGTGTAGGCTGCGGAAAGGGGGAGAGAGAAAAGGGAGGGACGGCCTGGGAAGAGGAAGAAAAGGGGAGAAACCGGCCCATCAAGGAAATAGAGGCTTAACAAAATAAAAGGTGTATTTTGGGTTGGGGTAAAGGATGAATGAATTTGTTTTTGGCTTAGGAATATGAGGAGGGTTTTTAGGGAGGCCAAGGAGAAGACTTTTAGACACTTTAAGATATAGGCTTAATTAGTCTTAAACTATTTGTTAGGGAAAATAAATTTCATTCGACAAAACCAAATGAAGAACCAAACTTTGCAAACAATTTTAATTTTTAGGAAAATAGTTTTCGGAAATAAATTAAAATCCAGGCTTTACAAAAAATTTGTTAAATTTTAAGGTTACTTGACCACTAGGGGTCTCATTGTATGGCCATTTTGACCAAATTGCTGAAATTGTATATTCATTAATAAAAAAATAATTTATTTGTGAAACTTTTGCATATTTGTTGCTCATGATTTAAAAGACACACCTAGAAAAAAAAACTATGATGCAAAACTTCAAAACTAATTTTAAAATTAACTTTAAAATTCAAAATTTTAGCATTGGATTATAATCCAAGTGCCAACCGATTAGGCCCTAGGAAATTTCGGTAAGCTAAATTGGTGATATTATAACAAAAACTAATAAGTGTAGCAACTCATGCTAGCCTTAATGTTTCATTTTTTAGTTAAATAAGAGCAAATTGTATTTTGCACTGGGTAAAGTGCATCTAGTTTTGGATTATATTTGGGACAATGATAAGTTTACTTGAGTTTCTGTTCTCTAAAGTCTAAAACCCTTCAATACTGCACAAAGGTATTTTACTTGGATCGTGACATTGTTAATACTTGAGATCTATTGGACCAAAAGAAGTGCAAGCCGCCAAACGTGTCGATTACCAATGCCTTATGCCATCAGGGATCAATGGAAACAATCGAGCATTTGTTTTTTTTTTCATAACCCTTCATTGGAATCTTAATCTCGATTTCAGTACAACAATGATTTAGCGGCAGAGAAGAATCTTTGGAACAAGTTGCTTCATGAAAATTTTCTTGGTGGTGACCTAGAAAATTTACACCTAATTTTGCTTTATGCGGGTTTAGCATGTCATTTTACTTTATAATACGTTTGATTTCACTTATCACCGGGATACATAATTAAACATATAGAAATTTCATCAAAATTTATAATATCTGAATGAAACTTTGTCTAGTTTTCAAAGTTTCACCAATTCCCCTCGTAGTTTATAAGATTTTTCTTCAATTATATGGCACCATTCACTGCAATTTTAAACTCTGAATGAAACTTTGTGAAATTTCGTCTAGTTTTCAGAAGTTTCACCAGTTTCCCTCGTAGTTTATAAGATTTTTCTTCAATTATACATATGGCACCATTCACTACAATTTTGTTTTGACATACCCGGTGCAAAGTTAAATATATGCATTAAACCAAATCCAAAGTGAAATAAGTTACATACAACATAAAATGAAATTTACTTATTAAATAATGAGTGTGCACTTTTCGTCAAGTAAAACACATTCCATTTCACTTTAGACATACTCTCACTTTACATCATGGTGAAAACTATGTTGATGCTCCCCTTGTTAATTCAATAGTCAACTGCAACACAAATTGAAATCGCATGTAGCGCAAAGGCTAGAAGGCCACACCAGTTTTGTGGAAAACGGTTGATACGGCCGTATATATGGCCGTTAATACGGTGACGGTCAGCAATCCGTCACGTTTTAGCGAAACGGTGTTCTTCTGTCGTTTCGAAACGCATAATTCCCGTTATGACCGATTAATCGGCCATTTCTGTACAATCGCTCTCGTATAGTCACTTGTATAACCATAAGACTTAGCACAACAAATAACTACTCTGGCCTATTAGCGGTGTTTCTATACGTACATATAGTTACTATGCCATTTGCTCTTCCAAAGTCATTGAAGACGATGACAATGCAAACGTTTGGCCTCCCCACTGCCGCTACCTATATTATTATCGGTGTGTTTAGAACCTATCCTTATTAAGATATTGTTGAATTAATGTCATGTTAACATTTCTCTATTTAAGACTAGCAAAAATATATTTAGTACATGCATTTATTTGTTAGCAAACGCCAAATATCATAACTTATATAACTTATATGTAGATTTACACGAACGTTAAATTTCCGTCAAATTCCGATTAATCGTCTGGCGGTACCCTTCCGTCCGCCGACGGCTTCCACAACACTGCGCCACACCGTGCGTGTGTGCTGGGCTGCCGGCCTTGATTCGAATCCCAATCGCCTTGCATGCTTACCTTCTTATTCTCTATCGATCGATACCAAATTCCTTCTTCGTATTAAAAATTTTTCGTTCCAAAAAAAATTACAGCACACGGAAATTTAGCAAAGACTATACTAGTTCGACCAATCGACTCAACTGACTTCTTATCCAAAGCAGCATTCCAAAGATACACACTCAATGACACACATGGTCTTCTCTGCCCTTCAAGCACGTCATTACGTTGGTCCTCATGGGCACACGGAACACGTGACCAAATTGGCACGCTACCTACCTACTGCACATGCTAATTTGAAGACCAAAAAGGTGAGTACGTACATTGCCTTCTGTCCATCGATCGGTTGCATATCAAATTAGTTAAGTTAGCCATCGCCTTCTCGATCAGCGCCGTCCTGGCGCTTTGACTGACGACGACGACGACGAACGGGCAATATCCAAGATGAATTAGCATTGGCGTTAACCGTAATTAATTAAATTAGTACTCCATCCGTTCATTTGTTTATCATAGTATAATGAAAACCAAATCATTCACAATTGATCATCATATAGTTGTATGAGCATAAATTTTGTTGTAATGTAACCAATGCATCACGAAAATAAACAGCTAATTAGGCCCTATTCGTGAAAAGAAAAATTTTGGATGTCACGTCGGACGTTAGCCAGGGGTTGGAAGCGGTTTTCGGATATGAATGAAAAAAAATAATTTCGTAACTCGTCTGAAAACCGCAAAACGAATCTACTAAATCTAATTAAGCCATTATTAGCACACGCGGGTTCTACAGCACTTATGACTAATTATGGACTAATTAGGCTCAAAAGATTTATCTCGCGATTTCCTTGTAAACTATACAATTAATTTTTATTTTAATTAATATTTAAAGCTTTATATATGTGTCGAAAGATTTGATGTGATATTTTTTGATAAATTTTTTTTTGCCAAACTAAATAAGGCCTTACTGACTGCAGACCGAGTCGAAATAGTCATCGAGGTTCACATGTCGTGCTTAGCTTGCAGATATACCAGTGCTAACTACCAGCTGCCAGCTTGATCGGTTTTTCCAAGCGCGTCCAGTAGTATTTCCCTTGTTTTGAACAGAGGAATTGTAAGGCTGGGGGTTTACGGCGGTTGGATATTGGGACTTTGACCTATTTTGCTATTCCAAATAGGTCCAGTCGTTATATGTGGGTGTAGAAATTTATCAGTTTATGCGGACAACATATGAGCATATGGTTAGCTTATGTCACATATTTCTTCATTTTAAAATATAGCAACTTTAAGCTCTAGAAAATCATAATGTAATAATCTATCATCACCTAATCCATCATAATAATAATAATAATAATAATAATAATAATAATAATAATAATAATAATAATAATAATAATAATAATAATAAGTGGTGTTGGTGGTGGTAAAAGAAGAAGAAGTAGAGATCACAAAAGTAACCTATGTTCAGAAAATCGTCCCTATCCTTATAAAATTGCTTAATAAGACCTTGTTTCAGGCGCAGACAAACCGACCATAAATAAACACACATGGTATCCGTGAACTGTTAGATTTTATTGACACCTAAGCCATGATCCAAAGCCTAGGAGGTGTCGAGGGGATGGCGACAGCTACAGGGCTTTCCCCACCTATGGTAAGTGGCAGTGGAGGTATTCTCTATAGCTCGCGATAACAATGGAGACAAGGCCTCTCCTGGGCTTGCAAACGATGGCAACAAGACATCCTCACCTAAAGCTGGCCATATAGCGTTTGAGGGCTGGCATGGGTCGGTGGGTGCTATGTCGATGTATTGATGGTAAGCTCTTGTTGTGGCACCGCACAATGAAGCTGGTGGCGCGGCCTGACGTGCACGTCCGATGACGGACACAATTCGTAGGGCTTCTCTTTTTTAGCATGGGTCCATGTCCGTTTTTACGGAGCACAAAAATACTCCACCATTTAGGGCCTCTTTGATTTAAAGGAGTGCTAAAAGAATTTTGGAGGAATGGGATTCCAAAGTATTTTTTCCTTTCACCCTCTTTGATTCATAGAAAGACAAGTAGAAATTCCATATGATTACATTCCTATGAGTACATTCCAAAGGAAACTAAAAAAGAGGTCAGACCTCTTGGAATTGAAATTGAGTGATTATTCCTTTGTTTTCTCAATGCCTCTATCAAAGGATTCTTTTTAAGTTTTCCTGTGTTTTTTCTTCCTATAGGATCTGAGAATCCTACCACTTCAAATCATGTATTTTTCCTGTTCCTTCGTTTTTCCTACCCTGCGAACCCAAGGGGCTTTCATTCATTTTACCCGGCCCTCTACTACGTAAATCTAATTTGATTTCAGAGGCAAGATTATTCTTTTATCTAAAACCAATTTTACACCATACAAGACATGCACAAGCCTCCGTTTATGGTTAATTAGTCTTGGCTACAGCCATTTAAATAAAAGAAAACCTCTTTTATTCTATGACATGTCTAACCGTTTATTCCATGACTTGTTCAATTTTCAAGACCTTGTTGTTGTAGTATGATTTTCTTTCATTTCATTTAAAGACAGGATATAAGGCACAATGTACAATTATTTTTTTATTATGTGGTATGTATAATAGTATTTATCCTTAAAAACAGAATCATTGTATCAACTAGGAAACATACACATACGAGTTCATCATTATCGTATCTTCTTGTTGTTGTCTCTAGAGCTGTTAGCAAAATAATATTGTTCTACATAAAAAATACAATGTGGCGCCGTTATACTTACAACAATCGTTTTTCATATATGCCCTTTAAATTTTGGTTGGTATGACTTGTGAGTTGGGACTGTGATATAGGTCAACTGAAAAGAAAAAACAACAGCAGAGGTGCTGCATCAGTTAAAAATAATAATCCACAGCATGGTTCGGTCAAGTGGTTATTGGGCACCCTTTGTTGAATGCGACCGTCAACACCGACATGGTTGTATTAAATGCATAAAGTATTAGTACTATTCCTGACTTCCTGGTATATATAAAAAATATTATGTTGTTGTTTAATGCCATGGCACAAGAAAACGCATGCACGAAATGAGGAAAACCGCTGATTTTGATGCCGCTGACGGTGATTTATACGTGTGCAAGACGACCAGGCATGCGATCTGCAGTTCTTTTTTCTCAAGCATGTCGGCCAACTAATAACTTGTATCAACTATCAATTGATACACCGCTTGAAGAAGGAAGCTGTTTGAAGATTGACCTAGCTGAGAACAAAAACAGTGGGTGAAAACAATGCATGGTATATTTAGACATGAGGCACCAGCTAATTGTAGCGCAGCCGTACGTCTATTATGTCTAGAACTCAAAAAAAAGTCATTTTGACGTTTGTGGTGGTTTTGAAAAACATTTTCTTTTTTTCTTGCTGTTTGATTGTAGTATTATAGTTAACAGTCTTTTGTGCATACAAATTCCTTAAATGTGTGGATTCTGATCATAAGCCGCTAGAATGCTAAGATCACATTATTAAGAATTAGTTTGTTTAGAGGCGTAATAATCCGGCCCTATGATATGTGAATTAAATGCAATAAGTTTGTGCTTTGGATCAACCGATTTTTTTAAAAAATAATTTTATTTTTTAAGAACAAATATATGTAGAATTGATATTCTTTTTTTCTTAGCAATCATAAGTAAGCACATAACATTGATCCTAATTAAAATCAAAATTAGCTTTATCTACAATGATAGCGCACTCAACCACATCCTAAGATTAACAGTTAAGAGCCAAGTTAAGCATGACATTTTCAAACATTTAGCTCCAAACTAAAGCAGTCACATTTACTATTAAATAAAAAAATGATAGGGCATATTTTAACCCTGCTTGCTAATGATATGGCTTTGAATGATGAACCCGGGGATTTGGCCCTGCCTGCAGACCTAATACTGCTTTCGACGATAAGAACCACTCACTAAGCACGATTAGATGGTAGAAGCTTCCATTCCAAGCTCCAATCGGTCGTTGACATGACAAGACTCCCACTAATTAAACAATGCCATCTCGTTAGTTTTTTGAACACCCGTCTGGTCAACCCCACGTAAAATAAAAAATCAAACCCCATTCTTTGACTTTTCAAATGTCAACCCCCACAATTCATTTCTTTTATTCAACGCTCCCCTATATATACATCTCCGCACCACAAATCCCCAAATCTCGTAGAAGAAATTGAAGATCGTCTCTTCCTCAGACCTCAACCTCAGTCCGTACTGGATCCAGAAGCTTCTAGAACATTCTAGCCATGGGCAACGGCATGTCGCCGTGCTTGTACTGCTCCCCGGCCGTTCACGGCGAGGAGGAGCCGGCGGCGAGGCTGGTGTTCTGGGGCGGGCCGGCGAGCCAGCTGGCGCCCACGGGCACGGGCAGCGCCGTCACCGCCGGCGACGTCATGGCGGAGCTCCCCGGCGACCACCTCGTCTGCGCCGGCGACGCGTTCTTCATCGGCCTCCCGATCCCGGCGCTGACGGCCGGCGAGGCGCTGGCGGCGGGGCGGACATACTTCGTGCTCCCCGCCGCGCGGTTCTCCTCCGGCCAGGCGCTCACCGCCGCGTCGCTCGCGTCGCTCTCGCCGTCGCCGGCCGCGAAGGTGTCCCTCGCCGGCGGCGCCTCGTCGCCGTTTGAGTACGTCACGGGCGACGACGGCATGGCTCTCATCAGGGTCCTTCCCGAGTTCATCGAGAAGGCAATCACCGCCGCCTGCGGCAAGGCTGGCGGCGAAACGGCGGCCGACCAGCTGTGCAGCACGCCGGAGCTGAAGAAGCACTACATGCAGCTGGTGGGGAGGCAGCGGCGGCCGTGGTCGCCGGGGCTGGAGACGATATCGGAGGCCGGGACGCGGCGGCGGCGGCGGAGGATGCCGTCGCCGGTGAGGCTGGTCGCGCTGGCGAAGGCGGCGTCGAGATAGCATTGCCTGCCGCAGCCGCGTTGAGTTCAGATTTTGCTTCTAGAGGAAGAAAAGTCAGCGATGTGCATAGATACGGATGGAGACAAGTATACAAATTTGATTTATAGTTCTAGCTTGAAGCTTCTTTTGAAGACAGCAAACTCGATCATAATTTATGCAAAAATTGCAAATTGAAGAATTAATTGATCGTCCAATTTTGCCGCAAGGCAGACAAGCTCATTGCAGCTCGTATTTTTCAGTTGCATTGACTGCGGTTTCCAGATGGTCCGTAGAATGACATTGGAGAACTCAAAATCCCAATTTTGGTTTCTTCAAAAGTTACCCCTTCGTTCCGAAGGGTGACTTTCACAGAGTTTTTTCGAGGAAATTTCTCCAGAATATAAATTTCTACAAGAACAGGGAATTGTTGTGTTTGGAAGGCGGCCATAGAATTAATTGATTGTCCAATTTTGTCGCAAGGCCGACAATACTTCTTAAATTTCATTGTTCCATTAACTTTAGTTTCTACTAGATTCATAACCTCGAAATGACACCGGAGAGCTCAAAATTATTCTGATTTGACTTCCCTGAAAGTTAGTTTCCTTTCTTTTCCTTTTTTTTTGAGCAATTTAATTCCCATTCTGAAATGAGACATCACACGATTTCCGTAGCAATTTCGTCAGAAGCAATTCACTTGCTACGAGAGCAGAAAAAATTCGTTGTATTCGGAAGGGGGCTTTTAGCTAGGACTTCAGTAGTCTGAATTTCCTACTGAATGTTTGGTTTAATTTTCAAATCAGCCACCAGTTAATCATGATTGTTGGTTACTTAAGCTCTAGGGTTGGAGTAGAATATGACAGATCTTAGTTAGGTAATTAGGCCATTGCTTTACTACTCCATGTATAAAGCTAATGAAAGCTCAGTTCCAGACCAATTGACACAATGGACATAACCAACAAAAATTGAGGTCATGGGTAAAGCAAATGTTGTTTTTGGCTCGCACTAAACAAAAAATCTCGCATGGTCTACTAAAAATGTTGGAGCTGAAAGTGGGTTGATGCAGATAGAATTAGGGACCATGAGAAAATGACCGATCGAAAAGGAGATAAACAATGATTCAGAGCCTAGATATTTCCATTGCTTAATGAAACACTCGATTATCTTAAAGTAACATATCCGTGCAGGATTAAGCCATAAAATTACTTACTGGGAGTGGTGAATGGTGGTTCAATAAGATAAACTTCGCCATTCAAACACACCTCGACGATTTGATTTAACTGAAAATTAACACCAATAAGAGTTAAGATAAAGATGATGACATAAATGAAAGGAATAAGAATTAGTTTAATTCTTCAAAGATCATGCTAAAAATCATTGGACAGAGGGACTAACGTTTTCAGCGATCTCCCGAACCCCAAGAGTTGACCCTTGCAATCACCCTAACCCTAACAAGTCAAACCATGAACTTTAGCCACACATCTCATCAGACCTTGCTGACGCTACACCAGCTAACGTAAACAAAAGCACTACTACTACTACACTAACCACCCTTCTAATACTAATCAGTGGCAGCGAGCGTGCCAGGTAGACACCGTGTCAATCACAGGAGAGTTGAGTAAAAGATTACGCGAGATCCGCGTCGTCGCCTTTCGCGAAAAGCAGCATCCCCGAGTGGATCCCTCGGCCGCCGCCGAGCCGAGCGTACGAATGGCGTGCATCCGAGAGATTTCACCGGGGAGCTCGGCAATTGCGGCCGGCAAACGATAGACGATAGTGCCTAGTGCGTGGTGCAGGCATGAGAGGTTTGATTGGCTGGACGTCTCGTCAGTTTCGTCGGAAACGGAAGCCACTTCGAGCGCTTTGTGAAAGTTGTATGAATTGACCTAACCTGGGAAAGATATCTGTGCTTGCGTAGACCAACTCTGTGGCTGGTTATAGGTGATAGACTGGAGTAATACGGAGTAGTAGCTGTGATAAGCTGACCAGCGTGTGGTGCAACTTGTGTGGCAAGCAGGGTTATACGTACGCTCTATTTGGCTACCGCTGTTAGGCCATTTACGACTGAGGCCACTCGGTTCGTAGCCTTAGTTTGTGTTGGAAATCTAGTCAATTTTTAATATAATTTAATCCAGAAATTCAGTAAAGAAATAATTATCAAAATAATGCCACTAAGTAGATAATGATCTTGTCAAAAGCTATACATGTTCAGCACCAAAAAGAACACGATAACACCTATCATGTTCATGATCAAAGTGAGGATATCATACCCAGAGTTGAATGTAGACGATCTATTTGATCCGCCATGGTTGTCTCCTCCATTGCCTCCTCCTCCGTTGCCTCCTCCATTGCCCGATCCATCACCAGTTCCATTGCCATTGAGCTTGTCAATCGTTTCGTCGATTGCCATGAGGAAGAACCTTGAGCAGTCGCGCGAAAGCGATCCCTAAAAACTATATCGCCCGTCTACCCGTACAGGTATTCGCGACGCGGCGTTAGTTTTGGAGGCCTGCTTGTTCTAAGATCTTGTGTACGCAAGAACTCAGAATCGAGGATGAAGAAATTGCAATGCAAGAGCTTTAACTTCAAGAACAATGGTGGAGAGAATGAGAGAGTGACTTCTCATTTGCCAAGGAGGAAGAAGTGAGAATGAATGGCTAACTAATTGAGTTCTAATGACCTGTTTATGAAGAATAAACGCGGCCATTAAATCTCCAAACGTTTTAGAAGTTAAGACCTCTAATGTCCGCCTGCTACCGGACATTCCGGTAACATCACCGGACAGCCCGGTAAAATGGTTCTGTTCGCAACAGAGGTATTTTATCGGACATTCCGGTAGTTCTACCGGACATTCTGGTTGTTCTACCGGACAATCGACCGGGCAATTTGGTAAAAATCAGCATCCAACAGAGAGTTTTTACCAGACTATCCGATGACTTTACCGGACATTCCGGTGTAAGAACACTCATCCCTTTAGCTTATAATTTGTACTTTTGTGTGTGTTTGAAGTTTTATTATTAGATTTAAATGGGTCCAACCCTAATTAAATCCAACAGTGTGTGTTTAGTTCACGAAAGAATATTTTTTTGTGTTACATTCAATGTTTGACCGGATATCAAAAAGGGTTTTCAGACACAAATAAAAAAAACTAATTTCATAACTCATTTGTAAACCGTGAAACGAATTTATTAAGCCTAATTAATTTGTCATTACCACATGTAGGTTACTGTAACACTTATGACTAAACATGGACTAATTGAGCTCTAAAGATTCGTTTCGTGATTTCCATATAAATTGTGCAATTAGCATGTGTTGAAAGATTTGATGTAACGTTTGTTGGCAAAATTTTTTAGCACTAAACAAGGCCTTAGCCATAATTTGGGTTAAAGACACGCATAGAGAGACGAGATCGACAATGCAATGTGGCCTCGAAATGGCTCACAAAATCTAAAGACACCCCGTGGAAGCTGTTTGGCCCACGGTGGTCGGTGGGAGTGGCCTAGTGGAGAAGCCTCAAATTTTGTTGGGCAAAAATACCCCTAACGATCCTATTCCTTGTCGAAGACATCAGAGAGTATGTGGGGCATTCGATGGGCTCAATTGGCCACCTGACTCATTTTTCCCTCCACTCCCTTGTCTTTCTCTCCCCACCTCCGCTGAATCCTACAGCTGTCGGTCCATAGTCCTCGCTGGCAATGAGGGAGAAGTGCGCGGGGAGTGAGGAAATGTGAATGCAGGACCAAGGGTAGTTCAGGGCCTCCTCTCTATGAAGCCGCTCGCACCAAGCCTCACCGCCCTGTGGTTGCTCTTCCCCTCGTCGAGTTGCCCCGCACGTCTCTTTTTCTAACATAGTTGCGACTAACTTCGTTGAGACATAGGAGTAGTCACAGAGTCCTATGTGGCGTGGTTAAGGGCGTTAGCTGTGTTGGAGCAGAATGCTAAATAGGAGCATTGTGAATGCCCTTAGGGATCTGACATTTTTTCAACATGATGGAATATTTCATTAAGATTCAATACTGATTTGGCTTGGGATTTATCTGATGTAAGGTTGAACTATGCAGATTTGCTAAAATTTGCGCAGACTTCTCTGCTGCTTGTACTGTACCTAGGGGACGGCAATTTTACCCTAGGTAAGTATCTGTGGGTACCACGCTGGATAGGTATACAATCACGTGTATAATCTTCTGCCCTTGGGCATGCTTGACATGATGCCCGAAATCCTATTGGGTGTGTGGGTGTACGTGAGTATTGTTTTATGTCTATAGGTAATCCAAATCCAACCTGATACTTTGGCACATTGTCATATGGGTACATACAACTCAACTAACAATATATACATATTACATACTTAAAACAATTAATATTTTTTATGAATGTTATATGTGCATCTTATTAATTATTGAATGCTTGTGCTAAATTGAAGGCTTAAAGTGTGGCATGCCTTGACCAGCATGTTAGCTTATGAGTTGCAATTTGTGTTGATCTATTGGTCATAATTTGCTAGCTTATTAATTATGTTGCTCTCTATTTAATTATCTATACAGATTATCGATGAGAGACAAATCGAATACGTGATTCGTTATACCGGAAGATTCGCTGATACAAACACTAACAAGAATTCACAATAATTATAGATGGAGACATTTTTACATAGATTTAGGCTTTGCCGGGTAATAGCCTTACATCCTATGAGCCCAGTGGATTATTTTTCCTTAATCACCAGAGGTGGCTTGCCGCCCCAACACCCGACTAGTATATATGTGGAGCTAGTCGAAGTGGCAAAATTATCGACGAGACGATTGTGTAGGTGTTTGATGTGCTTTGGAGCATGCTGATTTAAAACCATCTTAGAGCAATCAGACAGCTACAAAATCGGATGTTTCTGATTTTTTTACTGAATTACACTTTTGCATGGTAGAACATATTTTTGTTTTACTTTGCATCAGATTTAACACATACTTTCACTTTGTATCTGGGTGCCACAAAATAAGTTTCAATTGATTTTAGAGAGGAGTTATTAAATCAAAAGAATTTTCATGCATTTTTAAATTCTATAATCAGACTTTATAAAACCTAGCTTAAATTCAAATTATTTTTAATTTCCATTCATATATTTTATAAAATTATTTTAAATTTATATTGTACAGCTCGATATAAAGTAAAACTTTGATATCCTGATGTAAAATAAAAATATCCAGTAAATCTGATCCAAATAGAACTAGCTACATTTTATTCTAAAGTAGTAGTACTCGTACAATTCGAACGGAGGTTTGGATAAGACAATGAAGCTATGATTTTGCTTATGCTGAAAAAAAAAACCAGCCAATTAATGCTAATAAGCATCAGCAAAAGGTAAAAGGATGAGCCCTCGGACCGATCACGGCGATTCCACGACAAGTTTCCGTCCACTTTCTCCTCCGCCGTCACTTCCACGGTCCCCTCACCCAAACCGGTCCGCGGCCGTCACCGATCGCCGGCAAAACCACCGGACGGCGGACGCGGCGGCGATTGCCCGCCGGCCACCACCCTCCATTCCCGCCGCCGCCGAACTGAGCCGCCTCGCCCTCCTCCTCCTTCCCTTACCTCTCCTGTGCCGTAGTGTGGCCGCGATCTCTCAGATCCACCAAATCCGGAGCCCCGCTGCGATCGATCCTGGCCTCCCCAAATCAGACGCCTCCCAGCTCTCAATCCTCTCCGGCCCCGCCGCCGGACGCGCCTCCTTTGCGGTGAGGATTAGGGGGTCGTGTCGTGCCCTGGTTGGATTGGGGCGGCGGCGTCGAGGATGAGCGGGAGGAAGAATGCCGGCAAGGCGTCGCCGTGCCTGCTCCTCCTGATCTCGGTGGGATGCTTCTTCGCGACCTACAACTTCCTCACCATGGTCGCCCACGGCCGGGGCCGGGACGGGCCGCGGAAGATGCTCGGCGGCGGCGCGTTCGCCGCCGGCTCGGACCCGTCGAAGAGGTTCCACGTCGCGCTCACGGCGACGGACGCGCTGTACAGCCAGTGGCAGTCGCGGATAATGTACTACTGGTACAGGGAGATGCGAAGCCGGCCTGGCTCGGACATGGGCGGCTTCACGCGGATCCTCCACTCCGGGAAGCCCGATGGTTTGATGGATGAGATACCTACGTTGGTGGTTGACCCCCTCCCTGAAGGCACCGATCGGGTGAGGACTGAATTGTTCATTTTGCGATGAATTAGTGTAGATGACAATATTGTTTGTGAAGTTGCAAGGAGCTTTTTTGTTGATAAGTTGTTGCTACTCAGGGTTACATTGTCCTAAATAGGCCTTGGGCATTTGTTCAATGGCTGAAGAAAGCAGACATCAAGGAAGAGTAAGTAGAATTTTGTTCGTATGCTTATGTTTTATACTAAATGATCTTGTACTGGTGGTTTCCTAATGGAAGAATTTGCAGCTATGTACTTATGGCTGAGCCAGATCACGTCTTTGTGAGGCCATTGCCAAACCTAGCTCGTGGTGACGAACCAGCTGCATTTCCGTTCTTCTACATCAAACCGACTGAAAATGAGAAAATACTGAGGAAGTTCTTTCCTGAAGAAAAAGGACCGGTCTCAAAAATTGATCCTATCGGTAACTCTCCAGTGATTATCAAGAAGGTATCTCTCATCTTGATTTATGATTTATAGAATACTTTGGTTAGCTATATGAGCTATCAAGATAGCATTGTCTGCCCAAAACTTGTTCTTTTCAGTTCTACATAACAAACATTCAAGAATATGGCAATGACATAATTTAGTACTCCACTATTTCAACACATGAATGATGACAATCATTACTCAACCTATTCTGGAATCTTAATGCCTTCAAAACATCTCCAGGCCCAGCTTGAGAAGATTGCTCCAACCTGGATGAATGTTTCATTGAAAATGAAAGAAGATGCAGAAACAGACAAAGCTTTTGGATGGGTTTTGGAAATGTCGGTACTGTTATGTTTATAATTACAGTTACATCTTGATTTAAACTTGTACACGCTTATCAGTTATTGCATTCATGTTAATAGGTATGCATATGCTGTCGCTAGTGCATTGCATGGTGTGCACCACAACCTCCGTAAGGATTTTATGATTCAGGTCCGTAGAAATTTGTCACTAGATAGATCATCGTATAGTTCATGGTGATGGCTTGTATAACAAGGTGTGCCTAATACTGATTGCAGCCTCCTTGGGACCTGAAAACGGAAGGCACATTCATCATCCATTACACTTATGGGTGTGATTATACATTAAAGGTGACTACTGCCTGACGTTAAGCATCTGTCATCATGTCAATGATGATTTTTAATTGTTGCACAAATATATTTATCCAGTGCCATCAAAATTGTACCTGATAAGCTTCTCATGAAAGACCTTTTGTCTGTCGTAAAACTCAGGGTGAGCTAACGTATGGGAAAATAGGGGAATGGCGTTTTGACAAAAGATCTTATCTTCGTTCACCCCCTCCAAGAAATCTTACATTGCCGCCTCCAGGAGTTCCTGAAAGTGTGGTATGTGCATACTATTTAACTTTTTTTTTTCAGTACAACTGGTGCCATTTCCTGTCAATCATGATTGACCTTTTACGTTTGCAAAAATATAAATGACCTTGTTGAGAATACAATATTTGGCGTAGATATAATGCCCACTTTTGTCCTACCATTTTATCACCCCCAACCCTCCACACACACAACCTAGCTTTAGGTGGGTTCTATGTGTTAAATTAAACAATGCCACAATCAGAAAGAGATGATTGGATAGAAAGGCATCTTATGTACTTTTTTTTTTTTACAAAATCAATGATTATTTAGTGCAACCCTAGGTCTTATATGTGCTTCCTGCTTTGTCCGTGTAATGTTGTTACTGTTTCATCAAATACAATAACATATCACCTAGTAAGTGTATACTTACTGAAAGCAAGCCGATCTCCAAGACCCTAAAAATGTAAAAAGGAAAGTATATAAGGTTTAGATGTGGATCAAACATGCAAGTTTACTCTTATGCATATTCATGTTAGTATGTTACACCAGATACAGTAGGACTATTTTGCTTACATTGTTGAGCATGATTTCAAAAGCAAAGAAAGAAAGATGAGTACTTGAAGCTAAGGCCAAGCCTGATCTCCACTTCCCTTGATATGGTGGACACTCCTAATTAGATTTTCTTTGTCAGTATGATTTTTCATAATACTATAAGCCACTCCCGAAAATGGTCTGTCTACTAGAACTGATTGAATTTGCTCTTTAGCATTTGGACTTTACTACTTGGATAGGCCAGATTTTATGCATTTCTCTGACCTTTTCAATTCCTCGTCTCTCCCCTTCTATTATGTGTTGGGGGAAATGTATCACCCCGTTTGCGTTGGGCATGCTAATGAGTTATTGTGATGTGTTTCTACTTATCAAATGACTGTGAATCATTGGGTTTTTGAACATCGGTTATTTAAATAGGAAAAAGTCCACTTTACAACCCTCTTAACTTTCTTGAAAGTTAAGAAACAACCTGGAGTTTCAACCTTTGGCCCTGAGCTGTTGCTCAAGCTCAAGCTCACTGTAGTCTGATGGGTTTTTGAAGGATCTAATTGATCATGATTCAGCCTCATCCTCGGGGAGATCCTGGACATTCACATGAACACATGCAGCAATGCAACCCAAAATAACCTCACTTGATCGATTTTGCTAGGATAACAACGCCGCTGAACCAATATACACTTTGATATGAAATCAAACAGTTTGGTAGGACCAATACGCAGGGGAATTGATCAACGGGAAAGTCAGGACCCGCTAATTTAAGTTCATTTAGAGACCTCTTGGCTATTTCAGCTTTTACACCATACCGACCTGTTCATCTGCCCACAACAAACTGAATTTGTTTTAAGTTTAAATTTGTCGTGTTCTCTCCATTTCTTGCTATGTGCAGCTCAAAGGATATATTGGTACAGATTCAATATTGACTGCATGATAAAATGGCTGATTATTGTATTCTGTTCTACTACTACTTTGCTGCATCTGTTTTGATTTTTTTTTCAGAAATAGTAAATGACTGTAAAAAGTATTACTCCCTCCAGGTCAATATTTATTGTCGTTGAAACCTTATGTGGCATGTTTGAAAAAAAAAATCTGTTGTTTGAATGTTTAAGTGGCTGTTTGGAGTGCTTTGCCCTTAGTTAATACGACGCTTTCCAAAAAAAAGTTAAAACTCATTAGCCAATCCTGGAAATCGAACCCACATGCTCAAGGCCATGGCGCATGCACTAAACCATCGAGCTGCAATTATTTTCTTAACTAGAAATTGCAGTCAGTGACATTTAATATGACACAATAGGAAATAGGCACCTAAATTAATGCAATCTTGGTTTGTGAGACTGCGTCCAAAACAACTATTATTATCAGCCTGGAGGCAGTATAACCTTTTGGCAGGTTTCAAAGTTCAAGATGTAAAATGCACCTTTTCCTAATGGACAATGTGCGAGCTTCGGTAGTATTATAATTCCAATCTATGTTCAGGCCAGCTAATTCCTGACCTTGCATACCAATGTGAATTTCTTTTTCAGGCCACCCTTGTGAAAATGGTCAATGAAGCCACTGCAAACATTCCTGGGTGGGACGAAGAAAGATGATTAATAGTTATGCCTGAGTGTTACTCAGCTGATAGTGTTTATGTCAGAAACCATCGAAAGATATCAGTGGTCAATAAAACAAAAGAATCAATGCAAGTTCTTAGGTGGCAGGCACAGTTGGTTAGTTCCCACAAATTGACCTAGAATTAATTTTGGCAAGTAAACACAATAGCTATTTGATCAAATGAGGTGGTCCAGTTTTGGTGTTGTAAAGCCAAAATATAAACTTTTGGTGATACTCCTAGATCATTCAATTGTATTGTAAAGCAGAAATATAAGCCAAGTTTGTTGCAAGGGAATGTTACTCGATAATTGAAGCTTGAGTCTTGACACTTGTGACATTACATGAGATTCTCTAAAAAAAACTATTGTGTCATGAGGGGTTGAGGCATGAGGGGATGGGCTCATGATTGATAGAGATGGTTTGAGAGGTGTACTCTAATGGTGGAGCCTTGGATTTTATCTGGTGAACATTCCCTAGATAGTTGCGAATAGGCAAGTTCATTCATGGGCATCTTGCTTGTGTTCATATCCCTTTTTACATGCAAATTTCTCTTTCTTTATCTAAGTTCTGATGTCAAGAACGAAAGGCCCTGTTTAGTTTCCAAAAATTTTCACCCACAAACATCACATCGAATCTCTAGACACATGCATGAAGCATTAAATATTGATAAAAAGTAAAACTAATTATACCGTTAGGCTGTAAAACGATGAGACGAATCTTTTAAGCCTAATTAGGCTATGATTAGCCATAAGTGCTACAGTACCCATATGTGTTAATGACGGCTTAATTAGGTTTAAAAAATTCGTCTCGTGGTTTTCAGGATTCGTGTCCGAAAATTCCTCCTGACATCTGGTCAAACTCTTGATGTGACACTTGCACCCAAAAATTTTTGGGAACTAAACACCACCTAAGAGGAGGATAAGTATGGAGTATGAATCTATCTAGGTCTTCCTAAAACAGTTCCCCTGGTTTGCTCAGTCTGAAGTCTGCTTTGCTTTTGACCTGGAAAATGCAAAGAAGTACTGCATCATTTATTTCAGGTTATAAGAGTGGTGTGGAGTGATCATATTTTCCGATGAAAACACTCGTTGCCAATTCTGGATTCCAATCTGAACAGACTACAAAAGGTACCTACTTTGTCCAGAACTAAGTGTAACAACTAACAAGATCATTTTTATCTTTCGATACCTTTAAGTAAAGTCAAGTTCACATTCCCCGGTATATTTGAAATTGATGACAACCCAACAAGCAAAGCAAATGGTTTGGCAATTGATTCACAGGTCACCCCACCAATTGCCCACCTTAAATTGTGGCGAAAGTTACGATGTAAGGAGACCAGCGTTGACTTGTTAATCATTGAAAGCGTGCCTATCACTCTAGTTTCTTTAGTCCAAAACGAATAAGATTACCTTTTGTCTTTTTAGCTAGAGCCAACTTCAAGCCTTCATGCTCTAAAATTGTCTATCATCTTTCAACCCCACATAACTTTGAAGCCCATCTTTTTGTCCCAATAATAGTAGTAGAGGTAGTATCACAAGACTAAGGTTTTGTAGGTAATTAAACATTCTTACTGGAGCCCTCCGTCTCGGCAAGGGCTGCGTTCTTGGTGTGTAGGGTGTATTTGATGGTGTACACGTCTTCCATATATTAAAAAAAAATCAATTCCAAGTTCCAATATATTTACCGGAAATAAATATGTGATTCTGTTTGAAGGCTGGAACTCTAGGAATTTCATTTAAACCAGTAAAAAACTCGAGTGTGTTAAAGGCAACGTTGCTTGATTGCTTCCCTGCTGAATCAATGGTTCTAGCCGTCCAACACAAAAAAATCTTCCTGCCTTACTAGAACAGTTCACCGATTAACATTTTTTAAACTACATACAGTACGAATAGTGCGTCAGTTAGGTAGAGTTAATGATCAAACGAGAAGAAAAATCCATACTAGACATTTCCAGCTGAATCGGCAAACAATCATACAACTTTGGTGATTAGTTAGAACGGTCAAATCAGCATATAAATCCAAGATTGAAATATGATGCAAGCTAAGCAAACATAAAATGGTGAGGTCGCAAGTGAAGAATACGATGGTGGTGATGTACAGAACGTAAAGCAGTCAAAGGTGGTGACACACAATCTATATACATAGATTAATGCCTTCCAAAGTAGAGTTGTCATACAATCAACTCGGCGTTGTAACATCAGAGAAGTACTGAGCTGGTCCTAAACCATTTCCATTAAAAAGGTACTGAGCTGCTTTCTGAAACAATGTAGTAATTTACAACAAGCTATTTATACAATCCTTCCAAGGACACTTAAATACTTAATGACAGAAACCAAATATTCAGTGCACCGTCCAAAATAATATTGCTTGTGCAATATCGTATTTATCATTAGGGCCAAGGAAAGGACAGAGATTATTTCTTCTAGTGATAAGTTGAGCTGACCTGCATTAAGGCATTAAAAAACAGTGTATGTAGAATTTCTTCTTGTTTATATTAACACATTGACGATATGCGTTTGGAAACAGATCAAAGTCAGGAACCCAAGTATCCACAGTTCGATTATTCGAGCAATGCATAACTTTAACATGATTTGTAGTAAATGTTGTAACATCATATATTTAAATATTACGAAGAATGATATTGTTGCCGGAACAGTATAAAATAATGGAAAGGAATTGCGTCTCTTGTTAGCACTTGCTGATACGACATTTTTTCCATCAATGCGATAAAAAATACATTAAAAATAAAATGCATAAATTTAAATAACATGCATTTTATAGGCCTAGCTAGAATTGCTAGCACTAGAAGTGATTAAATATATATTCATTTCTTCGGTTAGTTCACGATCAGAGCTTCCCATGCTAGTAAATAGACGCAGGACTTAAAATAAGAGTTGACTAAAGAAAAGTAGGATCGATATACTCTATTCCCTCAGTCACAAAATATGTTTTCTAATCTAATATATTTGGACTAAGGTTTTATCCAGATACATTGGACTTGAAATTGTGTCAAATCTACTCCAAGATAACTATATTTTAGGACAGCTATAGTAGCACTGAATTTATTTGGAACATGCATTCCATTAAACTCTTTTCCTCTATAAAGTATATTAGGAATAGAGTTTAATGAAACACCTATTCCAGATGAATCTGATCTGCCAGAAAGTTAGCTTACTGAGTAGTCAGTCGGGTTAGAGCAAAAAAAAAAAAGGAAAAGAAATTTACTTGATTGGTTTTTGCATATGATCGAGAGAAAGCAAGTAAAACAATTTTCTGAAACAGCAAAGTTTTCTCATCAAATAAAATGGCGTGACCACTAGTTTTGATTGCTACAATGAGCAGGAATTTTAGGCAACTAACTTCGGTGATTATGGCGACATACACATTAAAACAAACTTTGCTGTCGTGGTAAAGCAGAAGTCATGATTATCTAGGACAGCATATGTAAAGAGTTTCCATTGAAAAAAAAAAGAATCATGGACATATAAGCAGCACAGAAACATGAGGTTCAATGTTAGAACATTCATATGGAGTCATCAGTAATACACTGACTGGAAACTCCGAAAATACAATGAATAACACAGCAACAGGAATATCAATCAATAATGTCCTAGACCATTGTTACAGGATTTCAGTAGAGATCCTTTAAACAGCCAAAGTATCATGAAGTCTTTGCTATCGAACATAAATTTAAAAGAAAGCATGTCAAACCTTAGAGCCATAGGTCAATACAACTATGCTAATGCATTCAGTGATTCAAGATGTGGTGATAAATTTCAGATAAGAAAAATGCACATTGTAATGCATATGGCTCTAATGGATATGCATCAATAAATTTTTCAAGGAGGATCCATCATCATATGCAAGGAGAAACTGAAATCACTGATTGTGGGACGCTGCAAATATCTTCACACAAAACAATATGAGAAGATCAATATTGCAGTAGCTAGTGCTAGGCAATACTAGTATATACCATTTAACAAGAAAATGAACATGACTATTACTCAAATGGGTAGAAAAAAATGGATACTGTCTATCCCATTGTTTCAAACTATATAAAAAGATAAGAATAACTGGATTATGGAGTAACAAGTGTTACTCTTTGGCACAGCTATTAAGGGGAGATGCAAAAAGCCTCTTTTATGATGAGGGTGGGTGCCATATAGGCACACAGATTAATCAGGGGCTATAGTAGTGGTAATATGCATAATTTGGTGCCAAACGTCACATTCATGTTGTTACATTTTGAAACAAAATTGAATAAAAACCGATATATTTTGGGACGAGGGAATAAATAACAAATAGCACGAGTATTTTAGACTACGAGACTGAAAGAGAAGAAATAATCAAATTATCCCGTAGTACTAGTAGCCAAGATGAAAAGGGCATCCCTCAATTGAAGAAGTGAACAGTTGCGCCGTTAGTCAAGCTAGAACGCAACCAGCATTGTTAAAGCGGTATACCAATTCTACAGTGCACTGCATCAAATAAAGAAGCAATCTGAACAGTAGCCGTGCTCCCGAAAGTTAGGCAGTATTCGGAAGGGCGGCATGGACCAAACGCTTGATTAGTCACACAAGATAACAGCTTTGATGATGACAAGATAGCCTGATCACCATGCAATGCAGGTGCACTGATAATTGACACAAAGATTTGGTACAGTAGCTTAGCAAAACCGACCAAACTCACTTATTGGACAAGACATGAGTAGGTGTAGAAAACACAGCAACTATAATTACTCCAACCAAAACAATGATTAAATATCCATGACGATCTTTCTGTAACCACAACCAGCAGTGGAAGGGTGTTCATCAGCGCCTTCCTTTCTTTCCTTTCACATCTTTTCATCTTCTATGGGATCTGGCAGGGGGAATAAATATGGGGTTTTGAAACAAAGATTAGGAGAAGTTAATCTCTCCTGGCATTGTCTAAAGAACGTGAAGAACCAAGTTTAGCAAATGGATCATTGGTTTCCATTCCACGATTATGTTAATAATTTCCAATAGGATTATTCTACTAATACTTAGAGAAGACTATTAGAGGTCCTATGTATGATCCTATCCTATCACCAAATGCATTGCACACTGCCTTCTTGCTCTTGGCTACAAGCTCCATCACTCCTACGCATTGCTTAAAGAAAATACAGCAGCCAAGCATGGCTAATGGATTATTATTGGCTTCCATACCATGCCCCAAATTAGCATTTCTAATCAAGATTATTTTAGTGCAAAGAGAAGAATAGTCTTATCTCAGCACATGCGTTGCATGTTCGTCTCTTGGCTACAAGTTCCAATGCATGGATAAGATGCTTAACAGCACATACCACAGCCAAGTAAATCCATGCCTTCCATCCCTGTTCCTACCAACCTCTTTGGACATAAAACTGGAAAAGGCACAAGCAGCTCAATGTGGTAAACAAGACCGGCATAGTCTGAGAAGTGATGGCATGGAACGATAGGAGAGCATCAAAGAAGCTTTTCAGCTCCATTCGCAATTCCATCAAGCGACACACTCATGCCAAGTGTATAGTACTTTACTACTCCTATATAACACTAGACGAACTCCAAATTACTCTACTACTACAGTAAATAACAATCACATGCTCATGACAACGTAATTATCTTATGCAAATGTGAGCAGCAAATTAACCTGTAAATGATTGAACTATTTCATTTCCAGCTTCTAACAACAAGACTACCAGGAGTACATAGCTGCTACTCCTACATAGCTGTAGCAGCAACATTAACAAGAAACGAGAATTATGCCACTACTAGTAGCAACACGGACAGTACTAGTTGTAAACTATACTAGCTAGACCAAACAAAAGGAGGTGATTTTTTAGTAAATAATTGATACCTCATGCTTACTTGATCATCTTCTTGTACTAATTAACTTTCAGTTCATGGTGTTACCATAGCCCAACCCCCCAAGGATCAGGGGCCCGCTGCCGCCGCTGTACAGGTGCGGGGGCACCGCCGCCGCCGCCGCCGCCGACGCGCTGCCGAGGTGCAGGTCGGAGATGCTGGGCACGGCGGCGGCGCCGTGGCTGGGCTCGTCGTTGCTGCCGCCGCGGCCGTCGTCGGCGCCCTGATCGTAGAGGAACCCCCTGAACATGTGCCCGTTGATGCTCACCGCCGCCTGGTACGCAAACTCATCGTCGCCGTCGTCCACCGACGTCACCCGCACGCACCGGAACACCGCCGGCGCTCGAACCTGCCTCGGCAGCCCGTCCCTAAACGACGCCACTGCAACGAATTGAAGTGTTAATGTTGTTGAATTGTGCAGTGTTGATCGGCGTGAGAATTGGGGATGTGATGTGATTACCTTGGTGGCTGGAGGAGGTGTCGAAGCTGCGAGGGGAAGTGGAGGTGCGGGAGGTGGTGGTGGTTTGGGAGCCGAGGAGGCGGGGTTTTTTGGTGGTGGTGGTGGGGATGGAGGTGGGAGGAGGGGATGAGTTGCCGGCGGCGGCGCCGGCGGTGGCGAGGTGCTGGCGCTCGCGGCGGCGGGCGGCGGGGACCCAGGTGCTCCTGACGTGGGTGGCGCAGTCGAATCCGCGGCTCTTGCAGCACGTCCGGCAACGGTGGTGGACGCAGTCCTTCTTCGCCTGGTTGCCGCACTCGTGGCACGTGGCCCCGCCGCTGCCGGAGCCGGAGGAGACGCCGCCGATTCCGCCGTAGTCCAGCATCGGGATCGGCTTTCTGTCACCGGACATGCCAGCTCCTCCTCCTGCCGCCGCCGCCGCCGCAGCCGTCGGCGATTGCCAGAAGTGGATTGCGCTCGCCGCGCCGGGAGACTTGTCGGCGGCGTCGATCGCGCACTGCCCCGTGCCGAGCAGCGGGAACACGGGCTCGCCGCCGCCGGCGGCGGCGGAGCGGTGGTGATGGTACGAGGCGGTGGGGGCGACGAGCACCATGCCGACGTCGCCACCGCCACCGCCACCCCCAGCAGCAGCGGCGGCGGCGGCGGCTAGCCCGTAATTGAGAGCGGCCGCGGCAGCAGCATGGCGCGACGACGACGCGGCGGCGGGGCCCCAGAGCGAGGGCGCCACCCCTCCGGACGCGGCCGCCGGCGCCGCCGCGGCATTGAAGCCGAGCGACAGATCGTCGGCTCTTCCGCCGCCGGGCGACGCGATCCAGCCGGCGAAGGCGCCGGAGTCGGACTGGAAGCGCCGGCCCGCCGACGACGCCACGCTTGCTCGCTCGCTTTTCCCCTCCCGATCGACCAGGGTCCGAGAAAAGCGCGAGAAGATGCTCGCTAGTAGAGCTACGGCGCTAGAGCCTAGTACTACACTACTACCCCGTCCTCTCCTCCTTCCTTTCTCCCTCCACTATAAAGAATCTCTCCAAGCAGAAAAGAAACCCTCTAGCCTCTAGCCCCCTACCTTCCTCCCTTCTCCTCCTCTCAAAGCACAGCCTCGTCCTCTCTCTCTTCTTTATCTCCCTATCTTTTCAAGTGGAGTACTTCCGGAGAGAGACGAGTGCAAGAAAGAAAGCGAGAGGGAAGAGAAAGAGAAGAGAGAGAGGGTCTGGGCTCTGGGTCTGAGAAAATCCTCTGTGTCTTGGCGTTGGGCAGCGGGGGATCGAGACTTCTTGTGGGGACGGAGGGCAGAGGAGGTCTTCTGCTGCGGCCGCCCTCTGCAGACTGCAGCAGCAGCGCGCGATAAAGGCTGCACCCCTAGCTGCTACTGGCCTGGCCGCCTAGATCGGCAGCAGTAGCAGCAGCAACTGCGCGGCTTCCCATTGGCCCTCACGCGTCGCCTTTCCACGCCCTCCCCTCCTCTAGGGCTCTACTCATATAGTAGTAGAGGAGGACCAGAGGTAGGGTAGAGTAGGAGCCAGCTACGGCTACTATCCAGCTGCTACGGCCACTATCAAAGGGGTCTACGTCGTCGGCGAGCGAGAGGCGGCCGTCGGCGCGGTCACGTGGCCGCGGCGCGCGGCGCCGGTACTCGCGTACGTCTCCGTCCGGCACTACGGTTTAGCTGGAAACGGAGCAACGTGCCGGACTGCGCATGTCGCCATCGTTGCGAGACGTGCGCGCGTTGTGACTTGGTGTGAGTGGGGGTGGAACAGTGTGGCGGGTACTGCTGCCGTGCTGCGCGCTAGCTAGCTCCGTCGTTTGGGCGCGTCTGGTGACGACGGGACGCGGGAAGTCCAGTGACCAGTGCCTACGGCCTACCGCCAGTTTAACCGCGTACAAAGACTTAACTTTGAGCAACAATACGGAATTAATTATCTTGCTTACGGCAATTTTATAGGTGACAAAACAGTCAAATATGATTCTAGTATAATAAGAGTGTTATTTGTTTGAGATGGAGAAAAAACTGTTGAAAGTTTTCTAACGATTCTAGAATACAACGGCGTACTGCTAGATTGGTATCTTTTGGGCAATACGAAAATAGATACTTTTAAAAACCTAATGAAAACAGGACATATAAATAATAATAGTTGTGTACGTTTGCCTACTTGGTGAGATTAGGTTGGCCATTTAAAAAGACTGAGCAATTTCATCTAAATCTTTGGCCTTCGAAAGTTTCGGTCATTTAAACCTTAGCACTGAAATGAAATGTTACATAATTCGATAGAACAATTCGATTTCAGTTAGTTTGGTTCGGATTCGGTCAAGACCAATGGACGCCTAAACGGAGCTATGGTGGATTGTTAGGATGCGAGCGGCTAGAGTGGTGGTGAATCAAAGGGCGGGACAGAGGACAGAGAGGACAAAGGGAAGCCTAGAGGTTGAGCATAAGGGACGAGGCTGGTGCGTGATGATGCGGAAATAAGAGTAGTCGACGAGGGTATGAACATGGAGGATGGTGGTGTCAAGACTTAAGGTTTCCTTAAATGTTGGATTGGGTTACATGGACTAGTATTGTCTTTGTTAGGCTTCTAGCTATTAATTTTGCAAAACCATTTTTTACTAGTGCCCAAATTGGCTTTTTACAGGCGGTGGAGCCAACTCGCCTGAAATCAAAGGTCTATAAAAATCGACAATATCTTCACAAGTGGTTCCATAAGCACCCCCAAAACTCAAATTCTGCATATATGGCTAGGTTAACCTGATCATTAATTGGCGTGGATGATTTTTAACGAAAAATGAAAATACAATTGGAAATACCCACATGCAATTGCCCTTTGCATGCGGTCCCATTTTTACAGATCAAAGACATTGCAAATACCCACATGTAATTGCCCCCTGGCATATGCATATGGTCCCATTTCCATAGATCAAATACATTGCAAATCATAGCAATATCACTTGTTCACCACACAAAACGAGTAAGAACAAGATTCAATATTCAGTAGCCAGTTCGATATTCCACTCAAAAGGGAAGAACAAACATGGAGAAAAAAAGAGAACTTATGATTATGGAACTCATAGGTGGTGTTGTGGTGGTGGTGGTGGTGGTTGTGGTTCTGGTGGTGAAGGAAGAAGGGGATGATCTCCAAAGCCCGTCGACAACAAATCCACCTCTCTCAACCTCGACAGCAGTGGATTTGCCTCTTCCAAACAAACTAGCAATGGATCTTCCTCCTCTAACGCTCTTTTGCCACTTGCTACCTTTTGTCATGGGAGAGGGAGGAGAAATCCGCCCCTCTCCTTTGTAGCTGCCGACCTTTCGCCGGCTGAGAACCTTGTGAGGGATGTATCCAGAGGAGGCCATGGGCGGTATTTGTTCCCCTTTGGCTTTTTCAGACCACCGTATTAAGAGGATTGTCTACAAAAGTAACCCTACTTTTATATTCCCTCTAGTTGTTTTTTAATTTGAAGTTTTGAATTATTTTCCCATATGTGAAGGGGGAGTAGACTTTTACATGTAGTCCACGCAAAGTGGTCCGTCTATGAATAATTCATTGGGGATAAAGAAAAAAAAGAATCCAAATTCTATACTCAATTTGAGCATCTTCAGCTAATTGAGTACTTAATTATAAGAAGAGTCCAAATATTTAAAATTTACTACTCTGTCCCAGAATATAGCTATTTTTGGGTAGAGATGACATTTTCTAGTACAACGAATCTGCACAGCCATTTGTCCAGATTCATTATACTATGTTATGTCACCTCCACCCAAAAGTAGCAATATTCTGGGACGGAGGTAGTAACTAATATGCTGACCGAAAGGAACTTTATTGTCCTTAATATTTTCTTGAAAAAACTAAAGAAGCTTACATTCATCCTTAATAGAAAATAGAGGAAGTACCTTAACTTTGGTAGAGGAATGGGCATTTGCTTGTTGATCCGGGGGCGGATGAGGGCAACAAGCCTTGTCTCCAATGGGCTGTAGAGAGGACGCCACACTTCCCCTCACCTCTTGTCCATAAAACGATTGGCATTCTTTGATAATTTAAATGGTTTTGCTTAGAACAACATATATTGAGAATAACATATACTTCCATATGGGTACCACTTCACTTATTTCAATAACATCTCTCTTCTTGATACCCATAAGATGGCACTCTATTACTCATAGCATTGTCACTTTTTGACATTTAGTTTGACGACAATATCTTGGTAAGATTAAGGAGTTTTGTCTGCTCTCAAACAAATGGATGTTTTTTTTTCATGCCAATTACGTATTTAGTGTAATTGAATTTGGTTATAACCCAAATAATAACTCGGCAAAAAAGCTTCATTTTTAGCTTATCTCGTAGTAGTAGTAATAAACGGTTATGCCCACTGACATTAAACACTATTCCAACCATTCAAAACAAAATCATTACAGAATGAACCATAAACTTTCGGTACTACAAATCCAAAAACATAAACTTTGATGTGTAGAAATAATTTTGCCTTCATGTAAATACCCTTAAATTACAATTGGATCCACCTCTGGTAAGAAAGCGCTGTTATGATGAGGACTGCAAGATGGATCATTGATAAAAACCTTTAAACCACTAAGTTATATTCCCTTCATTTCCAAATGATCTGCATATTTGGTTTTTGATGGTATCTTCAAATAATCTGCGTATTTGCAACAAGATTGTTCGTTTCTTGTGCATAAGTTAAGGACTCGTGCATATATGCATGTATGCCGTTGGTGTCCTGTTATTTACAGGATGAGAGTGTTCACCTTCTCAATGCATGTCGCTCAAAAGAGTAAAGATAGAAATTAAAGCATGCATGTATTGGTACGAGTGTATAATCCAAATATAAAGATCATTTGGAGACGAAAAAAATATAGGTTTTGTCTTAAATTATTATATGTGGCTCAGCTTATTTTTACCAATGACGGGTTACAGAACAACAAACACTTGTCCTAACGCCTCATTAAACCGAAGAAAAATTGCAAATTTTCTAAGGTACCAGTAGCAAAGTTAGTAGAAACCACAAACCAATTATTAGGACTGGATTGGACGTGTGATGCTCACGGCTTGATCATCGTCCTACCACAAAACACAAGGACAGCCTATCTTGCTTACAGATCCGGTCCAAAAAGAAATTAACCGAGCGCATTCCACGGAACAACAATAGCGAACGTCGTCGACGCCGTACACCGACATGTGCGAACGACGGTATGAATCCTGAATCACAAAGGCGTCGGCCACGTTGCCCGCGCCGCGCGAGTGCCAAGATTATTGGCGCGGTGGCGTGGCACCTGGACCGACGTTGGAAGCCGAAGGCCAAGCCGGGGCCCCGTACCGTACGACAAGGCGCCAGGGCCAGAGGCAGCGCAGGCGGACGGGCCAGCGTCCCGCGATTTCAGCACGGCTTGCCGCCTGGCCCTGTGGCTGGCTCCCCTACGCACGCCGCCTGCTATAGCTTCTCCCTGGTCTTCCATTCATGTCGCCCTGTCTCCCCTCTCCTCTCTCTCCCGCGCGCGCCTCGTTGTCCCTCCCAAAATCTCTCTCTCTCCTCTCTTGCTGTGTGAAATTAAAGCCTTGGCAGAATTACAGGCGCACCGTTTGGCTGCAGAGATGTTCACAGACTGCGGTGCAGAGCGCAGAGTGCAGACGGCCGGGCCCCTAGATCCGCTTTTCTTCTCGTCTTTCGCGTGGAGCACCGTGCCTCTTCAGTGATCAGGCGCCTAGTACACGGATGCCAGGGCCTCACGTCAATCCATCGGTTCGGTCGGTCCCTCCCTGACCTACGGAGTGTAGGATGCGCGCTCCTGCACTCTTTTCTCTTCTCGTCTGCTTTGAACCGCGATTCCCGTGTCTTTACCCTGTCCCGTCTTTCTTTCGTTCCATCGTGTGTGTGCATGGGGCGGTGAGGCCGACTAGGTGCCCGGCTCGTCTTCCGCTCTGCTTCCTGGCTCGTCTGCCTGTGTGTGTGCAGTGTGCCGGAGTTGTGTTGCTGGAGAGGGATTGAGATCCCCTGCACTCCAAGCAGGTGCAGTAACGGTGTAACAGTCACTGAGAGATAAGCGAGTTCACATGGGCCCATATATGACACATAACTTCGATTGCAGAGGATCCTAATCCATCAGAGAGCATGTCTTGATCGGCTTGGCTCACTAATATATATATAATGTCAGTCAAATAGGTGGTTTAAATTGGCATCTAAATTTATAGTATAGGTACCGGTTTTAAAAAATATCTTCATCAATATTTATATGTGTCGATTCTTTACTCAAATAAACACAAATAACATATTATATGTTACTGGCTTTTTAAAAACTGATACCTATAATATAAATATATGTGTCGACTTTATATTTAACCAACACCTACTTGACCGACACACTATATATCAGTGAGCCGAGCCGATTGGGACACAGTCTCTCTCTTTCGCTCTCCCTCTGTGTTCTCTCTCGCACACGCTTGGTGGCCCTCTCTCGCTCGTGGGTCATGGTGGCGGAGGCATTTTGAAGGGTCTTAGACAAAACTGCTAGCTATGGGCTCATGCTAATATTTTTTACTGGTTTAATATACTATATGAACGACTTTTTTTGCGAATGTGACACAAATAGGTATTACTATTATGATAAAATGAGCAATTGTAATACGATATTTACTTCTTAAAAATAACAATAAATGTCTAATGAAAAAATAGAAGAGCATGATAAGAAACCGTTGACACAAAAAATTACGCACAGATACACACAGGCCTGGCAGATCTAATTCACTCTAGTGCAGTCCAAAAAAGTCAGGTTCAGGGTGTGCCAGTTGATTTGATCATGCAATCAACAAGAATAAGAAAAAAAAAGATCTTAATAGCTATTGGCACTGGCCGATAACAGGCAGCCAATGCCAATGAGGTTTTGGAATTGATCGGCTATGTGAAGAATAATGGAACTCAAATCGGCTGTTCAAATAGGATATAATCCATTCAATAATTTTATCCTGGGTAGAAACAATCTTGATAGATCGGAATCAACTGAGACAATATAATACCGAGACTAACAAAGAGATTATTTCAGAATTATATGGCTATGATTCTCTAGCCGATACAAGGAAAAGATAAGATACTCAAAACAAAAGATAAGACGTCGGCTGAAACCCCAGTGAAACTATATGCATTACTAGTCGATAGGTATAAGCGATTAGCTTGAAATTTAACACGAAAGATTGGACCTAACTAAGACCGTTTGTGTCAAACCCCTAATCTAACCAATCTATACTAGCTGATTAGTTTTGCACACAGTGGTAAATATATCATGTCTTATTAGCTTAAACTTAGTTATTTAGAACAAATATCAATCTTGATTAAAATATCAGACTTAACAAGAAAGTCATAGTCAGATTGAACCGATCTAAAGTATATAAGCTGATCTATAATTAGACATATATGATACACAACACACACATCGATAGACTGAATATATTGGACGGAACCGAGAAAGTACCAATCTAGCCCACACAATATGAAGTTTGACAATATGTAGCTTCTTCCGAAGTTCAAACCAAATCGATGCAACACGACATGCGAGCACAATCTCGTCAAAAAAACCAAGAGAATCAGGGTGACGATACGCCGAAGTTGTTGTATTATTTGATCCTCATTTTACAATACCCGGCTATACAATATTTATACCCTTAGCCAATTCAACTCCTAGTAAGACATGACCCGATCGGCTTAACATATGCGATCGTTAAAAAAAGGAAACTAAGACTCCTATACTTATAATATTAGGAAACTCATTGGCTTTCCTCAGACCCAAAACCTATCCTTAGATACAAATCAGACCCCATTAAGGGAACCGATAAACACATGCTAATTGAACACCAACCAGATCTATCCAATAATCATGTCGTCTATTCCGCATTATCTGTAATAATCCGTTCCAAATTCTGGTGTCAACACATGCCCCTGGTTTGGGGGTAATGGAAGTGCTCCAAAATTACTTCTCTTTCTCCTGGCCCATTAACTCATTCAGCCCAAATCCATCTGAATCTTCTAGGGTATAGTAACGACACCTTATTTTGACCGCCCCATGTTGAAGTCCTATTCAATCCACCGTTCCATCTTCTCCTTCCTTCGCAAGCCTTCCACACCAGCATATCTTCTCTCTCCTTTTTCTCCGGTGAACCCCCGACGCAATCAACAAGTTCATCAAACTGAACCAGATCGTTCAATCGACCTCTTCAACAATGATCCCGGAGGTAAATAGAATCCCTTGCTTACTTCTCATAATCTCTTTACACATTTGTGTCCTTGATCCGCATTATTTCTGTTCCCCCACCTCCTATTGTTCTTCGTATTTATCTATTTTTCACTAATCGCAGAATTTGAAGAACCAAATCGTCATCCCTAGAATCGACGAAGGCTATGCATTCTCCCTAGGCCCTATGAGCGATCCTGATCCAACAGATTTCATTAATGTCAAAACCAATCGACTTCCTTTTAAGAAATCCAACATATCTTTTATGGCATTGGAATAACTCAATAAGGTATTGACCCTCATCTCTTATGAACTCTATAGCTCGCTATACACATATTCCAAGACAATTAAAAAAGGGGAGTTGGCTCTCATACAGATTTATATGAATGAAAAAGATAGTAGGAGAAAATTAGAATAATTCTTACTCTCTCCATTCATCTTTGATCCTCATATAAGATTTATACACCAAAACTAAGAATACATTAAATCACATCGATTAAGATGTCATGCATAACATGCACACATTCTTTTATAATACATATATCGATTAACACAACATGCATAGTAACTTTTTTGGCATGTACATATTTTTTTCGTGATGCATTAGTTATATTGTAACAAAGTATGTGTTTATGCAACTATATAAAAATCAATTATGAATGGCTTCTCAAATCTTATATAAAGATCAAAGATGAACGGAGGGTGTATAACTTATCTATTATACATGTTAATTATAAATAAACTTATAGCATCAGTATTTCTGTTTCAAAATGTAAGAGATTTGACTTTTTATTTGGTATATGACCATTCGTCTTATTAAAATTTTTGTTCAAATATTATAAATAGTAAGTTATAGTTAAAATACTTTTTTAATAATAAAATAAGCCATAAATAAAATAAAAAATATTTCCATAATTTTTTAAATAAGACGAATGATCAATTTTTGTAAAAAAAGCTAAAGCTTTACATTATTAAATGAAGATAATACTTTAATCTATTTGGTTTTATAATTCTTAATGTTTTGGATCAACTTTCGAATCAAACTTTTAAAATAGTGCGTGTGCTACTCCAATGTGTGAATTGGTTCGAATTAAACAAACGGCCCAAATCCCCAAACACCGCAACTTGTTCTGTTGTTCACCGAGGCCATCTCACCGTGGGCCGTGTCGATGCCGCCGAAGCGGAAGCGGAAATCCCGTGCCCC
>CM002483.1:11571024-11612180 GCA_000325765.3 Leersia perrieri
TCGCCGCGCTCCGCGCCAGGTTCCGCGCGCGGTCCACGCCCCTCGACGACTCCCGCTGCCGCGACCTCCGCCCCGGCGACCCGCTCTGCGTCTCCTGCCCCCTCGCCGGCGACGAGCTCAAGTTCTTCGACGCCGTCCTCGAATCCGTACGTTTTACGCCCTTCTCCCCCACTCCCCTCCCCCTCTCAATCCTGAGCCGTCGATTTGCTTACTCCAGCGGAAATGCAGGTCTCGCCGGCGGCGCACGAGACGGTGGACGGGGAGGAGCGGTGCGCGTGCCGTTTCTCGGTGCGGTGGGCCGGTGGGCCGCTCGAAGGGGGCAGGGAGGAGGTCGGCGTCGAGCGGATCTGCTGCGTGCGACCCACTCCCGTGGAGGACGCCGTGCTGTCCGAGTTCTTAGACGGCGTGGCCAAGTCGCTCGGCGGTGGCGGCGGCGCCGGCGAGGGAACGCGACGGCGTGACTTAGGTTCGTCGCATTATGCTTGTGCGATTTCCATTCCATTGTTGTGCTTGTGAAACTGTGAAAATATGGATAGGGGAATTTCCAAACAACTGCTAGCTAGGTTCTAACTCTTGGGTTCGATCAACTTGTACTCCTGAATGTTGTCGAATGCTGAAATGCATAACCAAAAATTGCATATTTCGTTTGTGGCACCATCACATTTGATATCTTCGTTCAACTCAAAATGGGTATCCGTAAATACGGAGTATCTTGTTATCTGAGAACATTGCTGTGGCTTATAAGACAATTACATGTGATTGGATACAACGAAAAGTAATTATAGGCATGACATTTTTAATTGGGAACGTATCCTATGCACAGAGGCTTTTCGTGCATAATCCGTGCATACCAACTAATAAATATCATTAAAAAAACTGAAAAAATTTATACATTTGCTTACAATAGTACCATTCATATCTGTAAAGTCTTATCTTAAAATCCATTATACACAAAGAGTAATAAAAAAACAAAATTCTGACATATTTTTGGCCCAAAAGCGTCAGATTTTTTATTTTTTTGTTACGGCTAAAATATTATGAATTTTAAGATGAAACTTTGTAGATGTGTGTAGTATTAAAAGTATTAAAAGTATATGTATAATTTTTTTCAGATTTTTTGATGATATTTGTTAGCGTGTGCACGAAGAGTTCTGTGTGCATATGATATATGAGTATATTCTATACTTCTTACTTCTTGTCACTGTCAAGCTTGACAACAATATGTGCCGGACAACCACATCTGGTTTGCATCAGTTTCAGTGTTTTTCTTTTTTTTTCCAGATTCATCACTAGCATTTGTTACATTGTTCTGACTGTACCCTTCCCTAGAACAATAATACCTCTTGAATAATATTTCCTCGTTTTCCTTCTTGTGCTGACCAACACGAACAGAGAAACCAGCTTCATGTGCATACGACTTGTAGAATTCCTCCACATCTGTGAGAGTATCAAAGATCATTCCAACAACTGGCTTTAATTGTTCTTTAGAATTTGTGTTGCCTGTGTCACTTGTTGCCTATAGAAGTGTAAAAATTATATGATCAACAAACCAAGCAGAACTAGTGTGTTCAATTGTTCATTGTAACTTACTGCTACACTCGGAGAAGATTTTGTCCGTATTGTGCCTCGATGTTCAAGGTAGGCTCCAACTCCTGAGTCGATGTCCTCAATGGAGACAGAATCAACGCTAATATCCATGGTGACGGCGGCGTCGATCTCCATGGCCGTAAGCACTTACAAGTGGCACCAAAAGCTGATACAACATAAGAATGTTTTTAGGTCTCTAAAAAGAACTACCGATGGCATGTACTTCTACAATACCTTTCTCCAATACTCATTCAGGAAAATAATTATAAGCAACAATTGAGATATTCACCTCAATACTGTTCTCAAATATTTTGTTCTGGGAGAAAACAATATAACGGAAATCACATTTATGTTTGATTTGACTGTGTTATGAACCTTATAAGAAAAAAATGGTTGGAACACAGGAGATTGATTTCGTATGATTTAGGTAAAATGGAATATTTACCTCTGTAGTAGCATAAGGATCCGATGCGGCAGCGGCGTGGCGATCCGCGAAGGCAGCGGCGATACCCCAGGCGGCAGCGGCGCGACGATCCAACTCGACAGTGCGCTGGGAGGGCGCGTGCGGCGGCAGCGCGGCGAGCGCGCGTGCGGCGGCGACGATACCCTACGCGCGCACGTCCGCCTGGATCGAGCGAGCGACGTCTCGTTTGCCTGGATTAGGAACGACGCTTCGTTTGGAGGGTTGTTTTAGCAAAATTGTGATTAGGAAAGGTAATGGTGGGAGGGTTTAATTGCTAAATTTTTCCACCTCTCAATCTGGCCATTGGATGAGGATCCAAGGGTTGTGATGGGAGTTTGCATAGTTTGTATAGGAAATTAGTTTCCATAGGATACGGTGCCTTTAATTATGGCAAAGAAGTCCTAAACCATATATAGAATTAAAAATTAAAAATTGTCTGAAACGAGCATAACAGTCAAGTCAAGTAAGCCACGATTCTTAGGGCAGTTCCAATGCGACGATTAGTAGTGGCCTATATCCTCCACATCACCTAGAAGAAAACCATGCAAACACTAATAATTCAACATGATAATTTAATACTAACTCCATCTAAGAATGATTATATCTTCAATAAAGCTAGCTTGCTATATCTAAGTACTTTCAAAAACAACTTCTCCAATGGTTTAGCCCTCAGCAAATTCTCCAATGGAGTAGCTCATAATACAAATGACTAAATCATCCTCACTTTTTCTGGAGTATCTGCAAGAGAGAATAAGAGATACTCGGGTGTGTGATTGGAAGCTGCTGCCACCCGTGTAGGAGATTTTTGTGCAGCTTGCACAGTTGTTCCAGCCCAGCTGCAGCCGCAGAGTCTGCAACACAGCACAAGCGATCAAGCCCATTATTGTTTCCCGTCAATCGAGATAGCCAGATAGCGTGGTAAAACAATTCAGAGATATGAAAAATATTAACACAGAAAAGGTGTACGGAATATAAACTGTGCATACCTTGAGATTGAAAGCATGAAACCCCTTCGTAGACCACACTAAAATCTCCGGAGATCACTATGAAAGTGGTACGAAAACAGAATCCAGGTGTTCATGCTTTTGTCAGAAATCAGGTCTCTTATTAGACAATTGCTTTCATCAATACCACGCAACTCATGGATGCAGTTACGTATGTATTTCCAGAGCCCAAAGAAGTTGTACAACATTGAGTTCTTAGGTTAAATTTGTGTGAATTTGATTACGCTATTTCGTCATTCGTCAAGATGGCGAGCATTCGATGGATAATTGGATTCAGTGCTCTGTTTATACATCTTTGCTATTTGCAATGCAAACAATCTTGAGCCAGCTGCTGGCAAAACAAATTCCATGCAACAGTTGCTGCTTTTGAATACCATCATTTTGGGCTTTTTTAGCCTATGTTGGTCATTTACTATGCAAAGTTGAAATTACAGAGGAACATATGTTTTTAGCTCAGCATTCCATTTGGATTGAGATTTATCAACAGCTTTAGTCTTGCAAACACCACACAATTCCCCATAGTTTCCTCATTTTCTCCTTCCAATTTATCCCATCCAATCCTCCATCGAACTATTCCAATTCTGAATAAGGTGCGTGTATGCGGTTGAGCAGTAGATTTCAGAAAGATGTAAAGTAACTGTTGCCGGCCCCTCTTTTTTCTCCCTTGAAAAGCTTTAGGTTCAACATTACTAGGTAAGAGTTGGGAATTTTTCTCCTGAGTGACCTGGAAGGTTGCACATTGCCTGATTTATTGTGCAGAAGTCTCACTCAATTGGGATGGCATTGCTTAAAGGCAGAGCAAGCAACCAACATGTGGAAGAAGATGGTGAGGGTGCTGAGCTTCAAGCCGAGGCTTGCTTGGAAATGCAACTGGCCAACAAACCAAAAGCTATGGCTGACTATCCATCCTTCCATTTTACTGCATCTTTCAGCTCTTCTCACGGGTATTTATATCATGCCATGGGCAGCATTTGCTCTCTGCTGATCTCTGAAGGTTGCAGAATTCAGAGCAGCAGCACCGGGGAGGTTGTCACACGACAAAACATGGTTCCGTTTGAAGCAGGCCAAGACATTAGCATGTTTGAGGATGTACAAGAGGAGTTTGATCCACGGCAATCTATAGAGGTAAGTGTTCTTAGGGAATTCTAGCAGCTATTATGATATTGCGGTGCAGTTTTGCAATGATTTTTATGCTCTTGTAGGAACGTTTTCAGTCCCTTTTATATAAATTTCCACATATTAACACTGAGAAGAGGATTTGGAATTTGACCGTATAGTTTTATCCATAATCCATAAATCTATGCTTACATTGGCTTAAAGATGATGGCCATTCCACTGTAAAAATTTGTGATGAAACTTGTTTTTTTGAAAGATCACGATGGATCTTGTTGGTAGTAGTAGTTAAGGACCTCAAAAGATAGAGAGCGTCAAGCATGGATCTCAAGAATACGTAGGGAGCATTCTCCATTTTATGCCTTGAAGAGGACTTGAACCTCCATCGATTTAGGAATGACCTCTCACACACACTGCCATTCATAAGCAAAACCACATGCAGTAAGAACATCAGCTCTTACAATTCAGAAGCAAGCCCTATTAAACGTGTTATAGCAAAATCTTGTGCAAACAGCAATCATGACCTCAGCTATTACGTTGTTGTAGATGATTTGTTGTACATCCGTGGTGGACGCAGAGGCCGGGTTTTAATACGTTATCTAACAAAAGAAAAAAAGCTATTACCTTGTTACAATTTCAAGTTGCTACAATTTCATATAGAGGAGCACTGTACTTCAATTTTCATTTCAAGTTGCTACAATTTCATATAGAGCAGTGTAGTTCAATTTTCAACAAAATTCATATATGGTCTTCTCATCTTTCGATTACATGCACTTTCAGTAATCCAACCCAGCTGTTTCCTTTTTAACAAGAATACACTAGCATCAACTAATTCAATTATTTAGCTCAATACACCAGCGTAGGAAACCAAAACAAAATGATCTCAATCAACAGCACCCTTTCTGTTCACAAAATCTTACAGAACATTATTATGGAATCTATACATGTACTACAAGAAGGGAAGTCATGTAATTCAATTGAATTTCTGGTTGCTATAACATACAAAAGGTGCAACTGTAATCACCTAGTTTGCAGTAACTAAGTTCACCAAAGTTCTGTGGCCAGTATATACCAAAAAGAAATACATTTTTGGCCTTTTTTTTAACTTACAACATATCAGCTTTCCTCAGCTTGACATCTCTTCTATGCAACCGTGGAACTGAATGAACAAATGATCTGTTGCAGTGCACAGCATGGAACCTGACAACAACTTGAAGCTCACTGAATTTCTTTGGTTTCACTCATCATGCATAAGCCAGCAAAGTAGCCAACACAATTGAAAATACCAAAAGTGAGAGCGTCAATGGTTGTTTTCTCATAGGACTTGCATTAGGCAACCATGGATATGCATCTGGAGGTGGCATGACACAGTTATCACCATTGAAGTACACACGGCGTGGAAACGCCCATCCCTTGTCAAAGGTGAAGGTCATGGAATCCTTCCGCAGAAGAAGTTCTGACTGTGCATTTCCAAGTGGACCAGCTTGCATGAGCAAATCATTATAGAACTTAACTCCCCAGAACATCGCCGTATCATCTAAAATAGAAGGAATAAACTCCATCAGATAGATAATAAGAGGGACATATTACAAATGCACTCCATTTTTTAATATAAAGGAGAACAATTTGTAGATTGACTTACTTATCTTGCTTCCATATGGAGTAAGTGGCTTGTAGTTGAAACTAAACAGCTGGGTGATATTATTGAAGTTAGGATGTTGGGCGACCAAGTTCCACTGTGTGTAATTCATACGGTAGTTGAAGTTCGTGATCGTGATTTTCACTCTCCAATAGTCCTTGTAGTTGAGTTTCACATGCCAATGGATTCTTATTGGGCACATGTGGGAAGTGCATTGGACAAGAGGCTGGCCGGTCCATTTGCCAGGGCCATCAATGGCAGACTGTAAATACGGTGAATTCTCACTGTGGAAACACATGGAACTTGTTAGAGCTTTGCAAAAAAGGTAAGACCTCAGCAAGAAGCAAAATACGAGAGATGTTTATTAACTCACTTTACACAACTTCCAGGACTAGTCCCATTGTTTTGGCAACCACAAGAGCATGTTGGGCAGTTCACAATTGTGTCATTATAAAATGATGAGAGAGATACACAGCAGGATGGAGTCTTCTGAGCAAGAAATTGGGAGTATGTGCAGGTCACATTCCATGTCACTACAAACAGAGTTTACTTTTGTTAAGAAACAAACACAAGAGAACTTTCTGGTATAAGATTTCAACATAACTTATATATAATTATGATGCTGACAGCATTTGACATATATTATTTGCTAGAGAATCATATTAACTGAGCTAGGCTACATTTTCTTAGGTCTAGCAATAACCTATTATCAACTAGTATTCATGGTGATTTCCTTCAATGGATTATATCTTGTTACTAACCCACATAAGGTAACCTATTTCAACCATGCATCTTTTTAACAAGTTTAGGCTGAAAATGCATTTCCTTAAAGCATACAAGCAACTGATATTAAACATTAAAAAGTCACAGATCAGATACTTACTTAGAGCTTGGGTAGCCCTGCGCCCATCCTGAGTGAAAAACTTAGTAGGCCTGACAATCATAGCACGCCCGCATGTGTACCCAGGACCTGGGGCCTTGAGAGTGAAGTTCTTAGGCAGCTTGACTGTCTTGTTGGTAGTCCCAGCAAGACCTACACTGATCTGGAAGGAAGAAGCAGCATTTGCTGGGTCCTGATTAAATGTATTTATAACTCCTGCTTTACAGCAATTGGCAATTTGCATGTTGTATGGGGTTCCTGGAAGCAGATCGACAATTGTGGGATCTTTCTTGCAGCAGTGGGGCGTGCCGCCCTTGAACTTTGAGCAATCACCCTGCTCAGTGGTCTGTGCTCCAACCATCGACCAAATGACCTCCTTCTTTGCCCATGTCCACCCCAGCTGCCACCCAGGTGCCTGGATGTGCCGGAATTGTTGAAAGTTGAACATAGTGACCACAGCCTGCACAAGAGACATTCAGGAGAAATCATGATACACATACAAGGTAGTCAGATATTCATGATATGCTGACATAAAACTTGCTTGTTTATTATTGTTATTTGCAGAATATGTTTCTTACCAGCTGGTGGTTATGCTATCAACTTTGTACTACAAGACAACTTTATAAAATAAAATAAAACAAAATAATAATTGCCTAAGAATAGGTGGGGATGCAAGATAATACAGCTATTGATCTTGGGTTGACACTTACAACATAACCATCAGGAGTCCACTGCATAACGTCCCATTTTATCGTGATGTTCCCATTTGGATCCAGGGAATCATAAGCCTCTGCGGTAGCAAAAAGGAAAGTGCACATCAAGATCCCGAACAAGACAACAAAAAATGTCTAAATTGGCAATCTGGGAGATGAACCCTAGGTAACATCCTGATCCCGATCTGGAAGATCCACTCGACACATCTAAGTTCACAATAGATTCTTTCAGCAACAAATTGCAATTATTATGAAAATTTAACTGATCTGCCTTTATTGAACAGATCAGATCCATCATCGCCAGTATCCAGCGATAAAAGATTCAGGAAGGCTGACCACTGATTCGTGTGAAAAGAAAGCTCCATGCTCAATGGCGCTAAAGCTACCTAATTGGATCCCATAATTGGGCAACAAGAGTAGTAAAAGAACTGAATTACTGAAATTAGCTAGACCCGATCTGGCTTGTCCAAAAACAGAAGCCACCGACACACCGAACTGAGAGCCACCGACACAGTCAGGACTAAGGAGCAGCAAAGCGAGAGTCGCATTGCCCAATCTCGTGGTCACGGTCAAACCCCACAACGATCGGGGCGGACGGCGCATGGATCTGACATCCTGACCAGCTCGCCGGCGCCAGCGACCGACACGGCACGAGGAGCCAGATCAACAAGGAGAGAAAAGAAAAGGAGCCGGAACGCGAACCTGTGGTGGTCGGCGCGGAGAAGAGCAGCACCGCCGCGAGCAGCACGGCGGCGCAGCAGCACGCCACGGATCTGGAGCTCCCGCCGCCGTACATCACCGCCATCCGCACCCAAAATGTGGAGGGAGGAGTGGCAATTGAGCCGCGTCGTCACCTCCTCACTTCCCCTCTCCCCTCTCCTGCTCTGCGCCTCGGTAGGAGGAAGCTAGCACTAGCACTCTATATCGTGGCGCTCCTCATTTTTCTTGCCCGCGCGAGAGGAGTGGTAGATGCGACGCCGACGCGCCAACCAACATCCACAGGCAGAGAGAAAGAAAGGCAAAGGAAACCGACACTGACGAGGGGAATAAAAAAGGAAGAGCGGAGGGGGATGAGTGACAGTGTGACAGAGGCTCTCCTCCCTCTTTCTGTCGGTGGCACTCGACCACCACCACTGTGGCTTGGTTGGTGCCGCTTGCTGCTGTCTGTCTCGTGGACGTATCAACAACCCCCGTTGCTCTCGCGAACGCCGATCGATCGACGACCTTGCTGGTGTTAACAATTCAGAATGCTCGTTTGTTCGTTGATTGGTTGTATTATTTTTTTCTGGGAGTAATCAATTGAATGGGTTAGCATCGAGATGTCTAGCTGGGATCTGTCTACTGTTATTGATCGGCCAGCGCTAACTCTAACAACCTCGGGGTGATATCTTTTCAATTAGCTTGACAAAATTATAATACTAATACTGGATATATTGGATGGTCTAAATAGAAAATCTCTCTGACAGTTTTTTTTTTTACAAATCATGTAGTTTTTTAGGGTAAACCTCAGAAGAGGACAAAGAGTGCCTGTTTTCATTAAAAACACAAGAGATTTGTAAAAACATCACAAGCGCATGGTTAATTAGGAAAAACTAGCCAAAAACCAACATGGAGAACAAAAGAAGAAACCGACACGAAGAAACACTTGTGGTAATACAACTGACACTCGAACTTGAGACAGCGAAGCAAAACTCAAAAAGAGCAGCTCCGACTACCCACGACCGAGACAACCAAACGACGTAGGAAAACACAAGGCATGTTCTTCTAGACGAAGCCTCCAGCAAGAAAAGTAGTGTCCAATACGCGAATAATGTCCGTCCGAAAAATCGAAACAAGGTTTTCATCCAAAAAAAAAAAGATGGGAGCAAAACGATGACGTCTTCGAGAAGGAAACGACACCCACAGACGTCGACACCATCAGCATAGTTCATAGACTATGCAGGACTTTCACCCCACTCACACTTCCTGCCAACAATAGAAACCGAGGGCATCACAGCGCAGTTGAGGCGGGCACGGTTGAGGGTTATCGTTGCCGAGCAATACCCTAGGCATGCAGCTCTGACTCCACCCCAACCCCAACTCAGCACAAATTGGGAAGAGAACAACTCATTACCACAAGAAACACTAAAGCACACACAGAGCAAACGACCACCCGTTGGCCAACAGATGGAACCCAACCACCAAGACGTCTAAACCAAGTCGAGAGCTCCCCGCGACTGGAGACGGAAGACCGGCCAAAAGGAGGGAAGGAGCTCCATAGAACGGTAGAAGACCCCAACAGAGAGACCCAAAGCTGCCGAAAGGTCGCCAAACGCACTGTAGTTCTCCGTGCCCCGCGTCGAACCAACAGACAAAAAACATCAACGACAGCCCAACCAAACCAATGAACGGCCCCCTTGTGGCTTCACCGATCAACTTGTGCCGACCAACACACCGGCCACTGGGGAACAACTGACAACTGCTGGCACGAAGCCGGCCTCCTGCCACACCTCGCCGGCCACCTTGGGGAAAGGACAACTGGCACCTTTCCAACTCCGGCCGGAGAAAACACCAACATGCCGCCTCCTTCACACCGCTGCATCGGGTCGAGACATCGTGCCTCGACCCGCACTGGAAACCCACCGCCACAGTTGATGAAACTCATCGCTGGTCCACCGCCATGCCAACAAGCACCGCCCGTCACTAGCAGGCCATTCTCGTCGAGCCGCTGCTGAAGCACAACAGTCACCATGCCCTGGCAGCAGGGTCGCGGAACCGGACGCAGGGGCACTGATCCGGATGCAGGAGCGTCGGATTTTGCGATGACAACGCAGGATTGAGCCGCCGGCTGTCGCGCCGCCACCCACGGCAGCCAGGATGGACCTGGCCGACCCGAGCACGAAGGAGTGGAAGGCCCCCACGTGCCCGAAGCTAGCACCCACGCGCCATCGTCGACGCCTGCACCCGCGCGCTGACGACGTCGCCTACGCCCGCACGCAGACAACACCGCCGCCTCCAGCACGCAGGCCGCCGCTGCCGTCCGCAGGCTTTGGGCCGCCGACCGCCAAGCCGCTCCAGCGATGGATCCGGGCCCGGAGGCGCCAGATCTGGTCCCGTCGCCGCCGTCCTTGCAGCTGGCCGGCTTTGCCGGAGGCAAGGCAGACAACCACCGAAGGAAGGTGGAGGGGCAGCGAGCTCCGCGTGCGCCCGAGTCAACTGAGTTGACGCCTGCACCCAAGCCCTCTTTCAAAACTCTTAGGAAAAAGAGTGTTTGTAGTATAGTTCTATAAAATTGCCAGAAAAAATGTTTTTTAAATCTTTTACTTAACTTATATAAATAAATAAATCTTCTACTATATGTATATTTAGCTCCCTTTTTGCCATTTTGGGAGTGGCATTCTCGGAGCATGGTACACATTTTGTAAGTCTGATTGTCTTTTGCCACCTACATTATATTACTAAAGCCAAAAAAAGAAAACTAAGCATCAGTTTAGTTATGGCATTTAGCTGATCGATTATCGTGTTCACGATTGATGTATTGCAGAACCATTCATCAGTCTCATGTAATCAATGATATGATTGAACCATTCAGACAGTTCAGCATTGGATTCAACCGAATGTTGAACATTTAGCAATATTACCCAGTTAGTCATTCCATTACGCATGGCAAACAATCAGTGATCACGAAATCCATCGCTCATCAATCTTCATTCACAAGCACTCATCGTCGAGTTAAAATCTCACTGTACACAACACTATTCTGAAGCTATAACTTGGCTTGTCATTGGGGTCTGCCCCAACGTCTCTCCTTGGACCTCATACAACAGAGCGATCTTTGCAGTGCAGCACGGCACGGTGCTGCACTGCTGCCCTTTCTCTGACAGCAGCGCACGCTCAACAACGCAGGGGTCGCCCTTTCCTCCTCTTGTGGCGGTGCGGGGGATTGGCAATGAGGAGGTAGCCCATGGCGGCAATGAGGAGGAAGCCACACAACATTCTCTAGAAGATAACTGACAGTTATCGGGGTGGACGCCTTCATGTTGGACCCTAACTAATATGCTATCGAAAAAACACAACATGTTTATCTTGCTGCTCTCCTAGACTATTTCTCATACTCTTTATTTTCTGCTTTATTTTTACCCTCCTATTCACTGCACTCACTTCATATGCGATTACTCTCACATTGTTAGCCATAATAAAGTAGAAGGTCAAGTTTAGTTTAATTACTTGATTGATCTCTTTGTATACAGTAGCCTAGGAATATTACCGTTTTAAGCAATATAAGCTTTTAAAAATAGAGCTATGCAAAAAAAATAATAGAGAGAATGCAGGTAACAACTAACAAGCATGATAATATGATCAAGAAAGACAATGATATAGCAGGTCTGATGAAAACAACAATATATATAGATAAATGTTCAACATCTTTACTTATTATTAAGAACAAACCCAAATAAACAAACCATAGATCTGGTACTTATTGTTATTATTATTATTATTATTATTATTATTATTATTATTATTATTATTATTATTACAACCAAGCTTCAAATATTATTCGAGAAAAAAATTCATGATGCCCTGCTACTCTTATCCATCCAAGCAAGCAATCAACTCAAGTACCTGGAAAGATGTAAAGAAATTCAGATTTGAAATCCAAGCAAGCAAACTACTTTAATAAGCTATTTAAACTACAATTTGATTATGGACATTTAAACAATAAGATACACCATAGTAAAAGATAAGGCATGTTCAACAAAAAATTGTAAAAAAAGAAAAATCCTTATGTGAAAGAAAAGAAAAAAACTAATACATATACTATTTACATGAGAAACAACACTACTTGATGCTAACAAATTAAAGTATATAACTGCATCATACTACATGAATATACAATATTGTACTGGTATCGTCGTAATTATAGGATCACAACCTAATGATATAAGATGCAATATAAGGCCAACATACAGCTGTGACATATATAAGGCCAACATACTATTCACATACAACTCATTTTGTGTTTGTCTTAAGCCAAAATTTCTCAAGTTTAACCAACCTTATAGGAAAATGTAGCCACAATTTCAACACAAACCAAATATACTAACAAAGAAATATTCAATTGTGGATTTCATTATACTAATTAGGTGTTATGAATGTTGCTACTTTTTCTAAAGACTTGTTTAGACTTGACTAATTTTGACTTAGGACAAACCAAAAGAACTTACAGGGCTTGCTCGGATTGGAGGATTTGTGGAGGAAAAATGGAGAATCACAATTCCCACAGGAAATATTATTGTTCATCCATTCAGATTGTAAGATTACATGCGTAGGAAAAATGGAGGGATATTTCCTATGGTGCTGATTTCACAAGGAAAGTAAAGGAAAAAAAAACATCCACTCCAACCTCTTTGTTTTCATTTCCTTAGCAAATCATGTGTTTTTCCTATGGTTCATCCGAACACTCATTCTTGTGAAAATCCCGTGTTTTGAAATTTTCTGTTTTGTGTACACATCCCTACCATATTCCTGTGGTTTTCTTATCCCGCGTTCCGAACAAACCCATAATGTGGAACGGATGGATATAAAATATGATTTAAAAATAATCAAAATCATCAGAATATTTTTAAATGGTTTTTAAGAATCTGAATTAATGGTGTTGGTACCATGAACAAGAAGTTAAATTGGTGCCAAACAACCTCTATATGTTTACTTGCCTCCCAAGGCATGATCTAAAGCACTGCCATCTATATACAAACATTAATTCAGTAACAAGTGAAATGCTCGCTCCCGTACATGGATCATATTGTAATTTAGGTGACACGCGTAATTGCTCCCCTCATGTCCACCCAGCCTAGGGCGACACGGGGGGTTGACAAGCCGTATGCCGCCGACCACCTTTCCTTCCCTACCTCCTCCACCTCGCCGCTGCCAAAGGGCTCGCCGGCAAAGTCCAGCGAACCCGAGGACGGCGGTGGTGGGGCTTTCCCCATCAAGTCGCAGTGGCTTGGGCCGCTGTCACGGCTATCGGCAAGGGCGCCGGCGGGCGTGGTCTGTAGCAGCGTGGCCCCGACGGTCGGATTTGGCACCCTCGCGTTCGGATCCGCCCTCTGTCGGCCAGATCTAGCGTGGCCGGCAGCGACGGGCTGGGAAGTTGCGCGGGCTTGCGGGACGGCAGTGGCTGCGGCTAGGCGCAGTGGCGTCATGCTCGCGGCGGTGGCGGCTGCAGCAGGTCGCGGGGCCGTCGTCCTCGTCGACGGCGGCAGCTTCGGGGCCTTGGGGCTTCGTCCCCGGCGTCGCCCCGTGCCGGTCTTCACTTCCCCGCGCTGCCGGCATCTGCGCGGTCTCCGGCTGGTGGTGATGGCGTGGATTTGGATGCCTCGGGCCAAATCTGGGTCGTCATCCCGCAGGGACCTCACCAATGGCTGCTAGCCGCCGGTTTAGTTGTTTTTCGCCATGTTGGACGTTGTGTATCCTCTTGTTTATGTAGCGGCTCCAGCGGCATGGACTCAAATACTCCCCCTTGCTAGTGGCTGCCCCGCTGACGACATCCTCTCCCCTGAGGGTTGCCCTTTCCGTTTTCCTTCTTCTTGTAGCCCCTCTCTTGTTTTGGTCGGTCCTTTCCGGCTGTGGGTGCTCCAGGAGATGGGACGGGGCATGGCACGACAGTGGTTGTTTGTTGTTGGTCGTGTGGCTGCAGGTGTGGGTCGTGCTTTCATCGTGGTTGCGGCAGCTAGGTGCTCGGCGGAGGTGGTTTCTTGGGCTAGCGTCCCTCGTTGTGACAACGTCTTGCTTGGGGTGGAGTCGGAGCTGCTGCCAGTTGGCTTGCTGGGCAACGATATCACCCTTTCATTTCGTTTTGCACCTTGGTGACGTCCGCATGTGATAGGTAGGGGGAATCTATGGCGAAAGCCTTGCCCAGTTAACCTGTTGCTTACAACGACGATGTCTGCAGGCGCCGTTTTCCTTCCTGGAGGCGTTGTATCTAGATTCCTCTTTATCCTTTGGGTGAAAACCTAGTCCAGTATTTCTGGACGAGCGATGTCAGCGTCTTTGACGTTGTTTCCTTGTTGGAGGCTTTGCTTTGAAGGTCCTACCTTGTAACTAGTGTGTCTCCGTCTTCTCCTCCTAAGAAGTCAGAGCTGCTTGTAGTCAAGCTCGGCAACGATGACTTAGGCGTGGTGGTTTCTCTCTAGTTGTGCTGCCGCCTTTGTTTACTTGTCTCTTTGTCTTATGTATTACCGGTTCTCTTTTGACCGTGCAGTTCAGGTTGTATCGGTTTTCTTCAATTAGCCGTGCTCTGTATGGTTTTTAGGTCCGGTTCTCCTTATAAACAAGGTTAACTCTCTTCTTCTAATATATCCGACAAATCTCCTGCCATTTAATGTTAAAAAAATGCTCGCTCCCGTGCCTTGTTCTTCCTATCCTTTAACATGTAATGTACTACACAATAACCACACCACAGGTGTACACATGACAAAACTAAAAGAGGGGGAGGAGAGCAATAGGGAAAAGGCGGGGTCCTCTTGGTCAAGTTACATACATTTTTTTTATTAAAAGAATAGAACCCAACACTAGTAAATTGTGGGAATGGCATGGATGCATCCAATATACAAAACAAAGCCAAAGTACTAAAATAGATTTCTTTTGACAAGCTTTATTATGCATATGGCCTCTAATCGTCCACAAGAACAATGGGTCAGTCAACAATTTCCCCTCTTAATTTGATACACCTGGTCAATGCCTATAGTCATTAAATTTGTGTATTACATAAGATATGTCCTTGAGAAATGATATGCTCTCTCCATCCACAAATATAAGAATTCCTAGAGTGATACTTGTTTCTTCAATCACTTCACATTTTTTTTCCTCATCTTACCTCCAACGCTGGAGCCTAGAATCCCTGATGTAATGAGAGGCACCAAAGTCTTTTTCTCTCAAGTCTCAATCTTAATATATGCTAATCAAACTAGAAATGCTTATATGTGTATAGAGGGGGAGAATAGCCTGTATAGATAAGAATAGAACTTTGAGTTTGCTAGGTCACCACTCGATCATGATACTGGCCTACTCAATCAACATATGCTATGTTCGTCACGATATGGCACTGAACAACTTTATGACGGAATCTAGTTAGTCCTAGTGATGAACACCTTATTTTCGTCACTAAACCCTACCGCCCCTTATCGATGGTCATAAAACGAAATGACATAATGACGAATTGCTCTAATGCCATGAACAATTCGTCACAAAAGGTCATATTTATTGTAGTGATAGGAGACGCCTTATATATGACTACATCACCTATAATAAATAATAAATAAGTACTCCCTCCGTCTCAAAATACAACTACCTTTGGTTGGATGAGACATTTTGTAGGACGATGAATCTGGACATAGGTTCTGTCCAGATTCGTTGTCCTAAGAAGTGTCATATCCGGTCAAAAGTAGTTGTATTTTGAGACTGAGGGAGTACATAGAGTTTGAGATGAGAATATAATTACAACAAGTTGGTATGGTTGAAAGAAGAGATTTATTCCATCAGCTAATTAATAATCTACCGTTTCCTTCGCGTCAGACCTTATATCTTGTTCATTCTGGACACTAGGCAGCTGTAATATGTTGTTGTTGCCGGCAGAATCATCTTGATCGTCCTTCAAGAGTTGGGTAAGAAACAATTGCTGGCAATTAATTAACTGAATTTCGGATCAAACAGGATCAATTATTACTAGCAGTATAAAATGGTCTCATCATTTGACAAATGCTATTCGAAGGCATTTGCCGGTTTTTACTAGTAATTTGATTATCACGCAGGCAGAGAATACAGTACTGGTGGGAGGGGAGGCGGGGCGGGGCGGCAGCCTCCCCTCCGCCGGATCTGGCGGGAGGGGAGGCGGGGCGGCGGCCGGCTGAAGGTTTTTTTTTTGATTTGTGATGTGAATTTGTACAGGATGTATTTGTGATGAGAATTTGTGATGTAGTTTTTCTGAGAATTTGCGATTATTTGTGATGTAGTTTGTATGAAAACTTGTAATTATTTGGGGATGTATTTAATTGTGATTTGGAGATTATTTAGGATGATTTGTGGATACACAGTGCATAGAGTTAAAAACAATGAAAAAAAAGAAAAAAGGCTGTCAACCATACCTGCCTCCAACCTTTTTAGTCCCGGTTGGTATACCAACAAGGACTAAAAATAGATTTTTAGTCCGGGTTATTTGAACCAGGACTAAATATAGACATCTTTAGTCCCGAATTGTTAGTCCCGGTTTGACTATAAAGAGGTTCTCCAGCAGTGATTCCTTAAATTCATCACTATATATTCCCATTGTAATGCGCGGGTATCGTCCAGTTTTATAAATGGATACGCCGTTGGATGAGACTTTGGAATGAGTGTTGAATATTTTATTTGGTCCAAAATATGTAATTTGCATTAGCATAGTACATAAAAAAATTCTAGTGAGTATGTAATGTTGATAATTTTGAATTAAATAGAATGAGAAAAATAAGATGACGAAATACCTTGACATATTTAACAGTTCACGTATACTTGTCTGATTTAGAGTGTGTAATTTTTAATAAAATTAAAGAAAGAAAGATAGGATGAATACATTGACATATTTAACGATTCACTTATACAGGTCAAGATTAGAGTACGTAATTGCAATAGCATTATACATTGAAAAAAATTCTAGTGAGTATGTAATATTGTTAATTTTGAATTAGATAGAATGAGAGAAAAAAAAGATATGATGAATACATTGAAATATTTAACTTTCATATTTTTAGATAATGGAAAAGAAACTAGCCTTTGTTTTTAAAAAGCTACAGCCCATTATTACAAACCTTCATACATGCTTCCAAAGTCATGCAAAGTGCGACTAATTGGCTACTACTTATTATTATTACAACAGTTTCAAATATTATCTGAGAAAAAATATGCAAAGAGTGCTGCTACTCCTGTCCATGCAAGCAAGCAGTCAGACTAAGTACTTGTATAGATAAAAAGAGGGTCAGATTCAAGCAGGAAAATTACTTTAATAAGCCAGTATTTAAAATGCATAATGATTAAGCACAAATAGAGCCTATTAATACTAAAATATATTTGTTTTGGCAGGCTTTATTATGCGTATGTGGTATCTAATATTTCACAAATCACAAGAACAATGGGTCACTCAAAATTTAATTTACCCCTTCTAAAGTTCTAATCAGCCTGGTCAATACCTATTGTCATGAAATTCTCGTGTATTCTGCAGACGTATAGCGTTCGCTAAGACACCACTCGATCATGATACTGGCCGACTCGTACAAGAAGCTCCTATAACTACAAAATAAATACATAAGAGTTTGAAATGGGCACACTTACAATAGGCGGGCTTGATTGAAAGAAGAGATATAATCCAGCAGCTAATTAAGAATCCAACATTTCCTTCTTGTCAGACCATATATCTTGTTCATTCTGGACACTAGGCAGCTGCGTTATGCTGTTGTTGCCGGCAGAATCATCTTGATCGTTCTTCAAGAGATGGGTAAGAAACAATTGCTAGCAATTAATTAATTGAATGTCGGATCGAAATTATTAATTCACTAAATTACTAGTGAAAACCAGGCACATACCTCTGAATAGCAATTGTCCGATGCTGAGACCATTTTATCAGTGTTTATCCTGGTTAGTTCGAGGGTGGGACTGGGAGACTTAGTATCGACGTTGGCTGCTTGCCTCAGAGCAGCTTCCACTTCCTCCACCTCGCGAAGGTTAGCATTCTCACAGTCGACGTCGATATTCACTTTCTCAAGACAGGACTGCAGGTTGGAGTAGATGTCAGGATCGGTGCCGTTATCCTTCATTTCCCGCACGCTAATACGGAAGGAGGGTTCGGCTTCTTGAACCTGATAATCACACAGGCAGCAGAGTACAGTAGTTTAACATCTCGCATGCTTGTAGTTAGCGAGTATTGAAATAGCAAATGAACCTAGCAATGAATAGATGGAAATGGAACACACGATAGTATCATACCTTCAAATCTTGGTCAGACAGCATATCGTATTCGTCCGTTCTTATCATTTGGAGAGTGGGACGGTTGGGATGGTCTTCCACTGCGCGCCTCAGGGCAGCCTCTGCCTTGGCGACATCCATCTCAGAGGCATCAAAGCAGCTGACCCATGCGCTGACTCGTTCGAGCGAAATTAGGTTCACCAGGCCAAAGTCAAAATCAGAGATTTCATTCATTGTCTGGCGCCTAAACCGCACAGGCACTGAGAAATCAAGGATTTCAAGCTTTGGCATGGCACCCTGCAGAAACTTGAATTGCATTGACACCTTGCAGGCCCTCAGATTCTTAAATCCATCGGCAGAACAAACAATAAATTCTGGAATCAGGATTGGAGTTGGACCATTCAGGTAGAGACAGAGATATTGGAGCTCAGGAAGCCTCCCAAGATTCTCAATGTCCTGCGCTCCAATAGTCTCTACTGACGCAGTCAAGTAGCGGAGGCCCGGAACAAGTGAGCGGTTTATTGTGGCCGGCAGCCAAGAGAAGCTGATACATGCAATGTACAGAAGCTGGAGTTGTCGAGGCAGCTCCCAGCCTTCCCACGTAGCGCCTGCCGTACTTGTCTCCCCAACAAACTGAAGGTCTAGGTTATGGATTTCACGTAGACTGCACAGTGACTGCAGGAATACCTGGTGCCAACTATCGTCGACTGCATCATAAAAATTGATTTCGAGCACCCTCAGTCTCGTCAGCTTGCCAAGCTCCCTAGCAAAGTCATATGCTGCTGACTCGCCGAATATAGGGTTTAAGCACAGCTCTTCCAGGCTCGTCAAATTCCCTATCCTATCAACCGGCAAATTTCCAATTTCTTCAATTCTCATGTACATCAACTGTGTTAGGGAAAAAACAGTGAGCGGCAGTTCCCTTATCCTGGTGCCGCTTATTATCAGAGACTGTAGAGACCTTAGATTCCCTATTTCTTTTGGGAGCTCATCAATAGGGGCTTTATCTATAACTAGGAACTTTAGATGGAGCAACTTTCCGAGATCCCTGAGATGTGGGATTTTGCTAGATTCTATCATTAGAACACGGCAAACTTTGAAGATACTAAGTGGATGCATATTCTGAATCTCACTATTTTGGATACTAAGTGTCCTCAACAGCTCTGGCATGCCTATGGTATCCTGAGGGATCTGCTGTAGAATACACCCTTCGATGGACAACCGACGAGCCTTACTGTGAAGACTAGGACTAGGTTGGCTCATTTCCTTCATTTTTGTTCCAATCTCTGAATGTGTACAGTTCACTAGGCTGAATTTAGTCATGAAGTTTTCTTCCCTTGACAAAGCTTGGATGAGATCTAGCACAATATCATGAAGACGACAAGCACATATGGAGTGATCAGAGTTCTCTACCGGTTGAATCATGCTTCTATTTAAAAGCTCATTGAAGTACCTCTCTCCAAGTTGAAATAGGTGACCCCCTTCATTGTCAAGATGAATAAATCCTTGAGCTATCCACCTCCATATCGATCTGTCTTTTGAAATTGTAGAATCTTCTGGAAACATGCCAAGATCAAGAAGGCATAGCTTAAGATAAGAAGGCAGATCATAGTAACTGTAAGAGAGTATCCTCATTGTGTTGTCTTCATGCCCAAAATTAATAGAGTCATACGTCTTGGACCAATCCTCCCATGGTCTATCAACCAATAAACTTGCTATCGCAATGATAGCTAATGGCACACCACCACATTTGTCCAAGATTTTATCAGTCACCTCAGCTAAATCATTCTCAGGGCATTTTTGTTCCTCTCTAAATATTCTCTTGTAGAACAACATTTTTGAGTTGTAACGACAAAGTGGTTTTAGTTTGTAAACATCTCCAGCTTGAATGCCAACGTCAGAGTTGCGAGTAGTTACAATTATTTTACTTCCATGCTTATTGTCCTTTAAAGCACATCTGAATATGTCCCATGATTTTTTGTCCCAAATGTCATCAACAACAATGAAGTACCTATTAAAACATCATAAGAGCCGTGCATAAATTAATTCCTAGATATATGCAACGACCTGAATTTCAAGTCAATTTCAAAAATAAAGATTATATGTCATATATCAATAATTAATCAATTAACTACTATATTTATGGGAAATGGGAATAATCCATTCAAATTATTTATATTCAAAAGTGTTAAAGTTACACAATTAATAATGTCGAAGCTTAAGGCACAACTACACCAATAATAATAAAGATGAAAAATAATACCCTATTTGTCCTAAAATACAAAGCGTAGTAGCATTTTACATGTTCTTCACCACTTTATTTTGACCATTAATTTATCCCAACATATTATTAAAAGCAACAAAATTAACTTTATATGAAAATATTTTTAAATACAAATCTAATGACATCACATACATAACACTACAAATACAAATTGCTAGTTTAATTATTAGTCAAAACTTATAAATGGTATCTTTGCGGAAAACAAGGATGCCATATATTTTAGAAGGAGATAGAATATCACCCTATAAAAATATTTTATAGTGCTAATCCACAGAGAGAGAAAGAGACAGAGAGTTGCAGCAGTAGCAGTAGTCGCCGTCATTATAGCCGCAACCACAGCCGCCGCAGCAGCAGCCATCGTCGCCACCTCTGCCACAGGTCCACAGCTGTTCAAGCATATGCTAGGGAAGAGGGCGTCCATACGGTGAGCAGTGAGGTTGAGGAGGAGGTGGATGTGGATGTACCGAGGTACTCGCCGATCGATGGTGGGTTTCCGGTTGGGCATAGGTAAGGATTGAGCCCATGAGAGGAGGAGGAGGAATCAAGAGTTGGGAGCAGGGGTGTTATGACCATGCCAACTGAGTGAATCCAAGGTTGGGTGCATGGATGATAAGTGGTTCCTACTAGTCAGTCTTGTTGCCATGTTATAAGGCAAGATGTCATGTACCGAGACACTCAGCGAATGAAATGAAAATTGAATAGTTATGTCTGAACCCGAATGGATCGGAGGCATACAAATCAACAACAGTATTTGAGATAATTTAAGATAACTTGGGAAGAATCATGCATGGACAGTAATCAGATAAAGGGAATTGGGAATAGAAGAGACAGGAGGAAGAAGATGAACTCATGCACATGATAAGCGGGTCTTAGAATTAGGAGTGGATCCCACTAGTCAGACGTGTTGCCATGTTATAATGCAAGCATATGTACCGAGAGAATCAACAAATGAAATGAATATTGAATTGTTATCCCCTTCCTTGTTCATCTTCTTCCTCCTGTCTCTTCTATTCCCAGACCCCATTATCTGATTTCTCTCCATGATTCTTCCCAAGTCACCTTAAATCAGCCTCCGATTCATCTCGGGTTGGGAAGTTGCAGTAGAGTATCAAGGCGGCATAGAGGGGGCGGGGTGGCCGCCTGGCCGGCCGCAACCTTGGCAACACGTTGATGTGTAGGCAGAGAGAGTTATAGATGGCCAATTGGCCGCCCGGCACGGCACGGCCCAGGCAGCCCAAGCACGGCCGTGCCTGGGCCGAGGCCAGTCGGACCAGCACGACCCAATAAGCCGGCCGTGCTGTGCCGAGCCAGCCCAGCAGCTGAAGCTGCGGTCTAGGCACGACCCACGACACGGAGGGCCGTGCCGTGCTGGCCCGAAGGCGTGATCGACCCACCGTGTTGTGGGCTGAATCTTTTGATTAAGTCTAATTTTGGTCCCTCACAATGTAGAATAAGTTTACTTTAGGCCCCAAACTATAGAAATAAGTCTATTTTCAGTCCCTCAAGTATAGAATAAGTATGATTTGACCTAAGATGTATAGAATAAGTCTAATTTTGGTCTTTTTTTTTTATTTCTATCGGACTGTGCCGGGATGACCCAGCATGCTACACCTCAGGCCCAGACACGACCCAACAGTTGGGCCGGGCCGGCATGGGCCCGACAATGGTTAGGCCGTGGGTCGCGAGCCCTATGGCCATCTGTAGAGAGAGTTGGAGAAGAGGAAGCAGTGGGCTAGGAACATGTGGAGTACTAGTGTAGGCTGTAGACAGAGTGTTTAGCAACCTGAGGAAAGGGGGTTTTTGACGAGCGAATTGATGACGAGATAAATAAATAAATTTATTTTTAGTCCCTCTTGTTTGATAGAGATGGTGAGAATTTATAGAGAATTTAGATGAAAATGGATGGTTGATATTTGTTTAGGCAAATTAAAGGAGGAATTCCCACCCTACCTAGGTAATTAATAGAAGGGAGTTCCTTCCCTTAATTCCTCATCACCATCCCACATAAACTCTCATTCCCATCCAAACAAAGTAGTTAATAGAATCATCCCTCTAAACTCCCAGTTCATCCTACCCCCCTCCTCCCCGCCAACCAAATGCCCTAGTGTAGTTGAGGTGTGGAGAGCGAGAATGGGGTATCCGAGACTAGGTCCCACCCATCTTAGCATGTACTACCTCAGTCCCTGAATAAAGCTATTTCCGGGAAGGGCCTATCTAGATTCGTTGTCCTATAAAATGTTACATCCTCCTAGAAGTAGCTTTATTCTGGAACGGATGTAGTAAAAATCATGAATATGAACATAAATGTGCATGTGAAAACGGTTAATTTTGGCAGGCATTTGAGTATAGTGATCTCATCCGCTTGTAATAATATGCTTTTGCATGTCCATAAAAATGTGACTGCCGAAATCTGTTTTGGCTGCATGCAAAAATGATTTTCATAGTAGTGAAGGGCTTATTTGGTTTCAAGCTAATATGTGCCCTATCAATTTTAAGGCAACTTCAATAAGTAATGGATGAGTGTTTGGTTTGATGCCAATTCTTACCCACATTAGTGTATGTCGAAGCGTGTGCTCCTCGAGCGGGGATCCTATGGACCCCCTTTGTTGTTCGGCCCAGGGGTACGGGTTGAGGTTTGAAGCTTCGCTAGATGTTTGGAGGGAAGTCAGAGTGTGTGTGAGAAGATTGGAGACAGAGGAGCTTATACAGGTTCGGGCTGCTAGGGAAGCGTAATACCCTACTGCTGTTCTTGTTCTTGATATAGTGGATGAGAGATTACAAGGATTTGGTGTGGTGATTTTTCTGTACAACAATCAGAGTATTATCTAACTCTTCTGCCTATCCCCTTCTCTCTTGCTAGAATGGAGTTCTTCCCTAGAGGTTGGATTGGATGACTGGAATGAACAATAGCCGACCGGGATCCCTTTCTACGAAGGACCAGGCCTCCTTTTATAGTGCAAGGGGACACCACAGTGGTCTTACATTTTCAACTCTACTCCTAATATTATAGGAGCAGCTAACGCTTTGTCTTGTCAGGGGCCATGTCTTGCTCCTGTTTGCGGGAGTTGGTGAAGTAGCAGGCGGCATGGTCATCATGCTGCTGATGAGGTGTGTGATGTCTCTCTCCCACGCAGCCGTCCAACGCATTAAATGCGACGGTGACCAAGCGTGGCGCGGGGCAGGCGCATGTGACTGCTTTCGACTCGCGGTCTCATACTGAAGACTTTCTCCCCTCCTCTTCCTCTCGAAATGGGCAAAAGGTGGGTGATGATGAGGGGCTGACAGCCGCGCCTCACGTCGCAATAAATACGATGGGGCAGACGTTAGACCTCCCTCTCTATCCAAGGGCATTGAATGTGGTGGTTGGCATTTGGCTTTGCTCCCCGCACCTCTAACAGGGGGAAGTGTGGGTGAGTGACGTAGGGGGTCCGGGCATCCCCGGACCCTAGCTCCATAGGAGGCGAGCCCCCGAGTGATGTCCCGGGCCATATCCCTCGGGGTGGCCACGTGGTCGCTCGGTGCACAAACCCCCTTATGCGGGGCGTGGCCTCCCCGCAAGCCCCCGGGCGCGCCCTCTTCAGGGGTGTGCCACGTGGCCTCGAGTGGCCCGACCCCTGGTATTGAAGGAAGCCCACGTCCAAACCCGGGCGCAACCCCCTTTAGGGCGTGCCACGCTGGTTCGGGGCGACTTTCTCCCACTATATGGGATACCCCCGTATCCATATCACCGACAGTGTAACATACCAAGAAAATAAAACCTAAGTAATTGGGATTCATTTGTGTGTGTTTTATGAACTTGTTTCCAAATCTAGCAAGAAATTTAAACTTTTTCTTTAAGTTTGAACAACAGACAAGATCAGAACTTCATGTAAGAAACAAAAACCAATAACCTTGTATACTAATTTTCCATGATTTTGCAAAAGAAGATCTCTAAAAATAATCTAAATCATTTTAAAAGTTAAATATGAACTTAATAAACCTAAATTGGTGAATGAGTGCATGTTTGTTGGCCTTGAGTGACTTGAATTCTTTTTGTGATGTTTTTAGAGCATTCTTGCATAAAGAAATGGAATTCACATAACCTTATTAAAATAAAACCAACAAATTTAAGGAAACAAGAAAGTAGGTCTATAATTCCTTAAATCACATAAAATATTAAAACAAAATGCATTAAACACACTAAGAATCATATCTCTATGTGCTTGACTTATTTTTATTGTTCTTGGAAATTCTTGCATATCATTTAGGGCATTTGCATTTGTCACAAGCAATCTACAAATAATTATTGTAAATAAAATATACATCTAAAAATCTTGGAAAAATTCACACATATACTTAACCTTGTAAGTAGGCTAAAAGAATTTTTCAGTAATTTTATAACTTAATTTAGTGCCTTGTTGTTTTACTTCGAGAAAAGCCCAAATAGGAATCAAACCTGCCCTATTATCGTCCTTGACATGATTATCAAGGCTAAGCATTTAGGTTTATAGGAAATCCTTTTCACCCAAAGAAGAGAGCCATCTGTACTCTAACTAATAAGCTGAACATCAATTATACTAACCCTATCCATCATAGCCAACTCCTCTTAGCAAAACCTAAACCTAAACAGCTATTCTAGGACTTAGAGAATATTTTCAGCAAGATCCTAAATATTGACATCACTAAGCCCTCTTTAACTCCCTCTCAAAATTTGTCTAAAACCCATCTTGACAAACTACTTCATAGGAGTGGTATAATATGTTGTGATCTCTAAACCCTAGCACTTGACTGTACCAATTCCATTCCTAGATATTTCTTTTCTCACCTCCAAAATCCCATGAATCACTGAACCCAGCAAAACAACCTCATGAACCCTAAATTGCTAGATCAACAAGATCAAAGTATTAACCTTCTGAGAATTTCCTTTTAGCCAAATCATAGTACATCAAATACCCAAGCTATAAAGTACAACATCAAGGAATTCCCCATGTTTCTAGCTTAGTTAACCAAGCCACACAAGAGTGAACCATAGAACTAGATCCAGTGCTTTGAAAAAAATTAGGACATATGATACAATACAATAAAAGTCCATCATAAAGCCATGAAACTGTCTCTAGGATTGTCAACCAAGTATCCCAAAACTGAATCCTAAATAGAATTCAGGACTTGGAAAAATCTAGGCTGAGACCCTAATTTTCTATACCCCTTGACCATCGTCTCTTCTCCTCCATAATTAGCCATTAAGTATTCTTACTAGAAAATCTTGACCATTGTGTAGACCACCTCTCATACTAACACCAGAGGTAAACAACACGACTGCATGCCAAGATAGGAAGATAAACTAGCCTGGTAATTATGTCATTTTCACCTTGTTCATTGGCCTTGGGTCACTGCTAATGGGCCCCACAACCCCAGCCAAGCACAAGCCAAGGAGGGACACCGCCCCAGCACCCTAGCATCTAGGCCCTACCAGCATCCCTATATCGCAGCACACCACTGCCATGCATCCTCCATGCACCCCTACACCCTGCAAGACACCCGAGAGTGTGCCACGATGCCATCACCATGTCCCCTTTCTCCTTCTTGATATCCTCTTCCACCCACAAGCTCAACATCCCCTCCTCATTACGTTCCAAGAAAAATTCTAAGGTTTCCTCCTCTGGAACGCCGTGTACATCATCGTCTTCCTCGGCTCGGGCGAGCCCGTCACCGCCGCCTTACCACTCGGATGAGCTTAGCCGCTCTCTGTTCTTGGGAACGTGATCTATTCACCTTGCCTAATGCTTCCATGCCTTTTTGTCCCATATGGCATTCATTGAGTAGATGCCATCGTTGACCTCGCCGCCGGCCTCTCGGGGTGTTGCCGCCGCCGCAGTTCGTGTTCCCGACTCCAAGGTCAACGACGTGCATGCCCACTTCGCCGACACCTCTTAACCATCCCCCAGAGACAGTGAAGGGAAGGAATCGGCATGTGACGCTGCAAACCGTGAGGGCACCACCATTCCTCTTCCTCTCCAGACGGGCGCTGCCGCAGCCGATTCGCCGTCTATGGTGAGTCATTCATCGATTCCCTCCGCATGCAGCATCAATAGGCCCTAACTAACCTCTCCCCACCATTTTCATTCTTAAATTGAGGCTGAATCGACCGGACATTGTCGCCACCGGAGTTCTGCCGCAGACATGGCCATTTGTATGCCGCCACTGCTAGCCGGACCCGACCAGCGCTAGGCTTCTGCTCGGTGAGCTTCCTAGAGACCTATAACACCACACGCATGCACTACATTGCCATATCCTAGCCTCTAACTCCCCACCGCCATGTACCCCAAAACCCAATGCCGCGCGCATCGGAGCCACGACCCTTCCGGCCACCAAGGACCACGCCACCACCACCAACAGCTTCACCTCAACCTCGCGAACCTTTCCCCCTTTGGTTGCTTCGTCTGGAAACCCTCCGTTCGTCGCCGGCGCCGTCAACGAGTTCGTCGGCCGCCGTTGCTCAACAGCCTCGCGATGCCGTGATCACCGGCAGGTAAACTCCAGCCGCCTCTCGCCGGGAAACCACCACCGTAAGCTTCGTCGGGAACCCCTCAAGTCGTGCTGAACACTGCCTTGTCCTGTTGAACCGTCGCTCGCCGCCGGCGAGCTCCACCGAGACGCTTGGCCGGGCATCTCACCCCCTGTCTCCCAGACAGGTGGGCCCAACCAGTCATCCCCTTTCCCTCGCACGGACCGACCGTGTCTCACCAATACACAGGCCCCACTCAATTAGCGCCCGAACTTCTCTTAGCAAAAGATTTAAACAACCAAGCACTAAAATGAAAAAGAGCAGAAAATTACAAGTGGGGCCGAGGACCAAAGCGTAATAAAATAAAATATGGAGAATTCTTTATGATGTTTTCGCCCATGTGGTGAGGGACCGCGGGTGCTATTCCTAGAAATGTGAGGGGCCTCTCTACAAAGTTGAGACACCGACAGGTGGACCCCATTGGAATTAAAATTTGGAAATAAAACAAAAACGGTTTACTAAAATTTCTTTTGATATGAAAATATGTATGACTTGTAAAATGCATAGAGAATTCATATTAACTCCAAATAATGTCAAAATAATTTTGTTGGATTCATAAAATTATTATCTATTTTACTTTGAACTAAAACATGACACTTTCTGTAAATAAATACCTCTAAAATTTGTGTAGTGGATAAATAATATAATATATGCCTAGAACTTGTAAAACTTGTAGAAAATTCATCCTTGCTCCAAAAATTTTGAAACCAATTCTGTTGGACTTGTAAAATAGTTCTCTGTAATTAACTTGGTTAAATAAAACATGACCACTTTACTGCATTAAATTTCACTTAGCATTAAATGGCCTTATTTAAACATATGATTTGTAAAATCAATAACTCACAAAAGGAAGCTAATAAATATAGATTCCTCCACCATAAATCCTATACAACCAGAAACAACCTACTGCATCATTTGCATTCATTTTAGAACATTTTTCATTTTATTCATATTTTTTGTATTTATTCGTGTACGCGTAAATTGTATAGATACCGGTATTCTCGAGGATGATTGGTGTATTATGCTTGCTGATCTGGTGGGGAAACACTATTAATGAAGGAAAGTCCCCCCCCCCCCCCTCATTTGAACACTTTTAAACCTATGATTGAAATGGGCAAAATGTTTGTATTGCAAAATTGCATGCGATTAAAGTTATATGAAATGGGGTAATGGTAGATATAACCTAATAGCTACATATTCCCCCTTGAAACTTGAAATTTCTACTGGTTGTAACCCTAGAATGGTTTATAGTACTTTCATTGTGCTCATATGGGTATTAAATTGCTTAATATGCCGCTATATGATTTGCCATATTCCCAAAAACAATACTACTCGTGATGGATATTTTATACATGTGGGACTTTGGATTTTTCATGTATATGGACAGTGGAGTGTTTGTGGATTACTTGTGAACTAAAATAGAGATGAACAAAACTTTTAGACTTAAGCTGCGAGTGGTGTACATATGGTGGTAGTTGTGCACCAATAGGGGGAGCGTTCGCCTGACTCGATTAAGGACAAAACTCTATATCACCAACTATTGTATACCGTGCAAACCACATGTGCTATTTATTGGGTCGCCTTTAACCTATTATGTTGTTTAAAGTTTAGCCTTGTATCCTGGTAGGCCAGAGTGTATGAGTTAGTCGGGTTTGATAACTAAGAGGAATTTCCTATTGTTGGTGTTGATGTTGATTTATGATTATTGTCTCATTGCGTGATGGCCATATTACCACACTATTTTGGATTTGGACTGAAAGAAGTCAATGTTGAAATTAAATTCAATCGGGTCAAGGATAGGCGATTGGAACGATGAAGCAATCGGAACAAGGTCAAAGCAATCAGATCGATTGAGCCGATCGAGTCAAACCTGGATAGAGCTGATTGATCGGAGTCAACATCAGGCGGTCAAGTGCTGGATTGTATCGGGTTTTTATATGGAATCCGATTGTATCTAGGATAGGAAAGTTTGTTAATTTCCTTTTCTTGTAAGAGTCAAAGTCCTATTTTGTAAAGCTAGGAGTCCTAGTTTCCTATTTGTAAATGATCATATATGTTAAGCTGATCATGTCGTGTTTTAGTAGGAGTCGGACTACCCATGGGTATAAATATTGTAGCCCGGGTACTGTAAAGGATATGCACACAATCAATATAATTTTTGGCGCATCACCACCCTAGCTCTCGCTAGGTTTTGACAAGTTCGTGCTATCGGGTCATGGTGCATCGATTAGGTTCGAACTATGGAAGTAGGTACATCTCGTCAAACTTTATGCATATCAATTAGTTGGTACTTTCTCGGTTAGGTCCGATATACTCAGTTGTTGTTATGCATGTCGTGTATCATATATACCATTAGATTATATATCAACCATGATACATTTATGTCAATATCATCTTAACTAGGACTTCCTTGATTATGTCTAATATTCTAATTAAGGTGCTAATTAGGACTTTCTCGGTTCAGTCTGATATTCTAATTAGGTTACTATTAGTTTCAATGTATCAAGGCAGAACTTTATACGAAATGGCATATCCACCATCATGCATGCTACCTATCGGTTCATCTGAATCGACTAGTAATGATCATCGGTTCAAGCTGTCTTGGTTAGGTCCGATCCTTAGAATAGTGGTTGCTACTATTCGATTTAGGTTTACTAATCGGCGGTATGTATGGTTCTATCGGGGTTTCAGCCAATAGTTTACCTTTTACATGCTTTATGATTACTTGCATCGGCTTATTGTTTTAATATGATTAGTTATAGCCGATTCAATTTCATATTTGACCATAGCCGGTCGACTCTAAAACTCTTGGTGTCGGCTACCTGTTATCGGCCTAGTGGCTGATAACAATCTGGTCTAACTTTTATTTTTTTATTCTTGTTGATTGCAGAATCAAATCAACTGGCACGCCCTGAACTCGATTTTGAAGGACATGCACTGGAGTAAGCAATCTCCTAGGTCAGCGTAGTATACGTGTCCAAAATTTACGTCAACACACACGCCTAGTATTCATGATGGCCATATTACCACACGATTTGAACGGGTGACTAAGTTTGTCCAATACAACAATGTTGTGCCTCGTGGGTGAGCTGGGTAAGCTTCATTCACAGCACTAAGTTTAATGTGTGGGCCTGCCATCTAGTGGCGCTATGGATGATAGCATGGAATAACACACATTGTGCTGGTGCAAGGCTAAATGATAAATAATGTAATGGTTTCATTGTGACCTCTAGACCATATTCACCGTGAAGAGTGTGGTAGTGCTTCACGAGCACGAGACAAACTAGATCGATTCACATCGTGTGGGCTTAAAAGTTGTACACACTGCAAAGTCTAAAACTAATTGATTAGCTGTGCTCACAGTCATGAGCGACATGATGAAGTCTCATGAGTATAGTCTATTGTTTTCTAAATGAGTTGTGAAATTGGGTCATGGGATATGCATACTTTATTGATGATGATGATGGTGATGATATTGACAATGACGGTGATGGGATGATGATATGTGGAGATAGAGATGATTTATTATTGTTGTTACAATGCTTTACTATATTATTACTATCACATGTTTCTAAGTGTGTTATAAAATTTCCGCTGCGAACCATTGTGAACTAAAATTAACATTTATGCCAATGAACCTACATATAGCCTTCCACCAATTAAGTCAGCATGTATGGTAGGGTTGTTTCCCCTTTGCCAGTACATTAACTTGTTTAATGTATTGATTTCTTGCTTTATTTTGTGTTTACTACTTCAGGCCTTGCTGCAGGTGTTGATTGTTGATTGTGGAGTTCTTGCAGCTTATTTGCTTGGTTTCCAGGATGGTTCTCACTAGGGATTACTCTAGTCGGTTTGCCTGTGGAATGGGTAGAAATGCTTTCCACTGAATCTTTACTATTTTGACATGAGAGCCAAGATAATACCTTAGTTCTATTTAGGACTATTTATGCTCATACTTAGGACCACTATATATTTTGATGTCATTGCTTTGATGAAAATGTATGGCTAGTCACTGACATCCTAGAGAATAGCTATGCATGAGTATGGGTTTGAAACAATTGAGATATTTGCGGAATAGCATATGGTATCGAGACCCACGGGACGTGTAGCGTGTTTGGCCGCCGCCTTCGCATGGTCTGATGGGAACGCCTCATGTGGACTGGCAAGCTATCTCTGCCATCTATCTCCTTTGTTTCACTCCCGATGTGTCATATTTATTATATTATACCACTCTGAATTGATGATATGCTGACTATTTATGCGTGTATAAATCTCACCTATTAGATATCGCGGTGACGTGTGCGTACGAGTGATAGTAAGTATAGTAAATATAATGCCCCATAATTAGTATAAATTATACTCTAGCATGCCATGGTTTTGGCCATACCAATATTTTGATAGGGTATAAATTGGCTCCAAAGCAAACGAGCCTGAAATGTATTTCAAATAAAGGGAAAAAATGTCCCATGCTCCCAAGCAGGCCTTAATTTTTCCATTACTAATCAAGGGTGCGATTTATAACTTTTTTTTTAACTCTTACCTTCTATAGGAGGTAGGATAATACTATTGGAGTCAGTTTTTACTTGATGTCAGCCCCAGATTACATGATACAATCTCTTTCACAAACTCATTTGCACGTGGTTTGTTGAGAAGATGACCATGAGCTAATCTGAAGTAGTGAAAAGATAAAAAATCACCAGGAATATCCTAGTAATAATAACCGTCGGATGCAACCACGCATCCAACACCTGCCAAGAGATCTCAAAATAGCCTAATTAAAAGCCTAATCAAGGTCAGATGTTAAAGACTCAGCAAGACTCCCAAAACATCAAACAGAGCCCACAAAATTGTATTTCTACGATAATACTTGGGCTATATATATATTTAGTGAATTTATACTATACAAAAAATTTAATCATTTCGGAGTGGTTTTCAGCACAAGTGGCATTCTAGCTAGTGTGATGGAAGGACTTAACTGAAGTTCATAATATTAGGAATGAATTTTTTTTCTAAACAACTGCCTTTATGTATCGTTTTGTTTTCAACCAAACGTTCAAATATAAAATAAAACATACCGATTTTTAATTTAAATTTGATAACTAAGCCATGCATACGTACCTCTTGGCCTGTAGTACTGTATGCAGTTCATCAATGAATCTCCCTTCGTTCCACCTTGCCATGTTCACGTTGCTATGAGTTTTGTCAAGTTGCTCCAGCGTGCTCTCAAAAATCCCTGTTATCTTAGGATTCCGACCAACAGAAACAAAGGCCGCACAATCAAAGGATTGTCCTTTAAGCTTGTCATACACTATTTTAGCAAGGGATGTCTTGCCAAGTCCACCAAACCCAACGATGGATATAACCTTCAATCTCATGTCACCTTCAGTTTCTGTCAACCTTCTGATCAGTTCATCCCTTGAACCCTCGATCCCAACAAGCTCATCCTCGTACTTGTACAGATTGAGAACTCGTGGGTCAACATTGCAGTTCTTGGTGTGATCAGCACCAGAGTTGTTGAAGGTGTACCTGGCACGCAGCTCGGCCAGCTCCTGTGATATGCTCTTGATCTCTTTGATGGTGCCAGAGATCTGATGGCGATCCTTGGCCTTCTTCATCACAGATGTGATCTTGCCAGAGATCCGCTTGAAGAAGTTGGGATCCACAGATTTGCGGCCTACCACACGCACCATGAAGGCATCGACGGCGTCCTCCATGTCGTAGGACAGCTCTCGCACCTGGCTGGCCCAGATCTTGTCCACCTCATCGAGCTCTTCCGGTGGCACGCGAGACACCTTGGCTAGAACGGCGTGGATCATCACCAGCTCCCTGGAGAGGGACTCGATCTCGGGCTTGAGGCCCTTCTGCACGACGTACTCCTCCTTGAGCAGCTCGGCTAGCTTGGGGCCGAGGCTGGCCATGGCCCCCATGGCGAGCTCCATGCTCGATCGCTCTTTGGCAGCTCACTCTGGTTGCTCCCTCTAGCTTGCTTCCTCTCATCTCATGGTCTGTATGTGTATGGGTGTACTACTACTACTTTCTTGGTTGTACATGGCGCAATATAATGTCTTGCTGAAGTGAATCGATGCACAGTGCACAATATGGGTGTGGTGTGCAATGCAGTCGTCGTGATCGCGATGAATCACTTTGAGTGGGCAAGATATCTCGTGGAACCAATCTCTCCGTGCAAACTATGAAAATTTTAATCTGAGCCACATAATTTTAATCCAAGGGTGTGTTGATGGGAGGTGGGAGAGGTGATTTGCAAAACTACATTTGTAAATCATCCCTTCCACCTCTCTTGAGTTTTGCAAATCACCCCTCCCACATCTCCTAAGCGCACCTTTGGATCAACAATATTCTAACATGTTAATACTTTATTTTTTGTATTTCATTTCATTTATGGTTCCTTACTACTGGTGTGGTCAGTGGACAATCAATAAATTTTTGTAACTCATGTTTTTAAATGATCAGATGTGTAACATGCAAATTAATATTAAACAAAAGTGGAGCTAAGCCACGCTAAAATATAGTGCACTAACTTAGACATTGGCACATGCTGGCATATGATAGTCTTAATTGGATGCAGTTGACGATGATTGGGACATGCTGGCACATGCTAAGTCTTTACTTGATGGAGTTGACGAAATATGGGAGGCTGAGCCCCGATCTAGTGGAAACGATATCTGATTAGTTTGTGTCTCCCGATCTTAAGTCATTAAAATATATAATGATGCGCGTATGATCTATGGACTTTCAGATGCTTGATCTGGGATGCATGATGCATGCATCTGTGCTGGTTCACTACTACAGGAGAAGGCATCAGTGCATCGGATCCATCTCCTCTCAGCCCGCCGGCGGCAGATCCACGCTCGTTGACGCAGGTTGCCGCCGCGGCGCCCGCTGCTGCGCACTGCAACGGCGGCGGCGGCGGCTTGTCAGGGGAGCACCTCTATCCAGCGGCAAGGAGGTTGACGGGCAGCAGGAAGCTAACGATACTCTGGATACAAAGCAGGAGAGCGGCCGGCCCAGTTGTTCAAGAAAGGCGAATGTTAGAGTTAATGGGCTTGAATGGGCTGTAGCATTGGGCGCCAATTTGGGCCTGTGACCCGCTGTCCATGACAGCTGTAACCTGTTGTGTCACTATAAACTAACTGCCTGTAAAACTCGGTAATTACCGTGAATGAAATGGGCGAAGGCGGCAGCGGCGAGCTCACCCGGGCTTGGTTTGAGTGTCGAAATCTATCCGTTCTTGTGAAGTTTGAGTGCAACTCAAGTGAATTCGTTAGGTAGCTAACGCGCGTGGCTCTACACGAGCAGGCAGGGGTCTGGTGCATCGATCGGTCGATCCCCGTGCCAACCAGCCAGGCGAGAAGGCGGGAGCGACGCGGTAGCGGCAGGCCACGACGGGTCCGCGACGCGACCGCATCAGGCAGCTGGTTGTTGCTGTGTAGCGAGTGTGCGCGGCGAGGCGAGCAAACGATGGCGGCTGCACCACAGCACCAAGCAGCCACAGCACAGGGTGAGGGAGGCGGGCGCGAGCAATCGGAAAAGTGGATGAAGCCGGGCGCAGGGATGAGTTACGTTTCTCGTTTTCTAATGTTCTTCACATAATCACTTTCCTTTCTGTCTTATCCTTCTGTGTGTAGATGGTGCTTTGGTTACTATGCCTTACCCACGCGTTTTCAGTTTCATTTGTTAAAGACGAAGACATGCTCTCTCCATGTTAATTTTTCAGGTAGAGTCTGCTTTCAGTTAATTTTGGGTGCTCGTGTTCTCCATTCCTTTTGCCCTCTTAATGTATGCGTGTTCATGAAAAGTTGGGTATTAAATTGATTTGTTTGGAGGATTCACCAGCCCGTTCGCTCTATTTTCCTTTGCCTCAGTTAGGCAGATCAGTGCGATGAGGAGAGGATTTGAGAAATAAAAAACGAGGACAGGGGTAAACATGTCTTTAACAGTTGAATTTAACACCGTTACTATGGCTTAACGGAACAATGGTAGACTGGAGCTTTAGTTTGAAAAGGCGAGGGAAAAAACACAAACCCTAAAAGGAAATGACAAAATCATAATTGCAATAAAAAACAGGGGCAAAAACACAATTATCCCTTTTAAAAAGTAGCCACTATGGAAACACGTGGAACAACCGTTGCTGTCACCCCCTAGAGCCGCCATCCCTAGAGCCGCCATCGTATCGCCTCCCCTTGCCACCGCCGAAGCGGCGAGCTGGGAAGGCAGCAACCGAGTTCTTAGCATGAAGAGCGACGTGGTGGTCTCGGTGAATGGCGACACCAACAAAGCGCGACGGTGAATTCGGTTAAGGCCGCACATGGCTTGGCGAAAGGGCGAGGCATGGCGACGGCAACCCCGGCACCTGTGACCAGATCTGGCGTATTTGTGCCAGATCCGACCAGGGTCTGCCTAGCGCCATTGGCTAGCGACGACACATCGCGTCGCCGGAAGCGTGGTGTAGCAGCATTGATTGAGGCGTCAGCGTTGGCCGGTAATGGTAACTACGGTGCGGTGCAGCACTAGCGGCAGAGGGGTCGGCCTGGCTAGCGACATCATGGTGCAGCGGCCAGATCGGAGTCGGCTCGCCCAACGACAACATGGCCAACCAGATTTGGGTTGGCCTAGCCTACGACGGCATGCCGAAGCGGTGGACGGCATGGTGCGGCGACGTGTTGACGCAAAATTCTGCCACTAGCTGCTGATCATTGTTGACAGGCGCATTGGCCGATGGAGTTCTTCGCGCTCAGACACACGAAGGCCTGGGAGATCTTCTTAGCTCCAGTACAGGTCCTAAAGGTTGAGGTTGCGGTGCTAGCCAGTTTGATCTGCAACTGACAAGATATTGTATGCTGATCTTCTCGAAGTTGATCGGCTGACAAGTCGATGCGTTGTGGCGCCTTCAACTGGTGTTGATGCTGATGATCCAGGAGCCAATCGGCTGAACAACCGATGATGGTGCGCTTTGAGCCGATTGTGGATAGAACGTTAATAGTCAATCGGCTGTATGTTAGACATAGATTCAAGTAATCAAACAAACAAGTGAGCTCAATAATAGTATCGGCTGTAAATAGTATATAACATGAAAAGCCGATACAACACTTAGATCTAATCATAAGATAACTTATTGGCTAACCCTCCGATGTGACATTGTATAAAAACCCATCGACGCAGTAGACATAAACCTATTGCTAGCAATTAGATAGGTCGGACTCAACCGATGCAGCATAAGATTGAAAGCAATAGGAAAACGCTACTAAGCCGAAAGATCTACATGATGTGATGGTTATAGCAAATCTATTTAGAACAACATTATGATTGTAGTTGGTTAAGATAGAAGATCAGACCTAACCGAGACAGTTCCAACTAAACCGATGCGTCTCTAAACACAATGTAATTAGAAATAGAATTGAGATATCAAATAGGCGACGCCTGCGTCAAATAGATCGATATATTGGACCTAACCGAGAAAGTATCAATCATCCCCGATAAAGACGCAATCGACAGAACTTACTTCTTCGCCGGAGGTCGGACCTAACCGATACAGCCCAACTTGGTAGCAAGACCCCTACCTCGACTTTCTTACAAAGGTTCGAAGCGAACCTATGTAGCCTCGATCGAAGGTCAAGAACCCGTCGAGTAGGTTGTAAACCTAGCGGACTAGGGTGGCGATGCGCCGAAACTGTTGTATTGATTAATTGTCGGTGAGGTATTACAGAGACCCCTGGTACATAATTTATACCCTTGGGTCAACTGAGTTCTAATAGGACACGACACAATCGGCTTGCTATATGCAACCGTTACAACAAAGGAAACTAAGACTCCTATACTTACAAAATTAGAAAATCCATTGGCTTTTCTTAGACTCCTTCCTAATTACATAAGGAAATAACTAAAACATGCATAATTAATAGATAGAATTAAACTGCCAATCCGCGATCTTCACGATTCCTTCCTGATTTCGACCTCTTCTTTCCATCGACTCATTGCTTGACCGAATCCAGTAAAGAATCTACCAAATTTGGCATTGACTCATCAATTAATCAAATTCTGGTGTCAACATGATGGTAACGCCAACTCTGTATGTATCAACGTCCATGACATGCGCTCTATGTCGGATCCGGTCGAGCTCTTGCCGTTATGGACAGTTAGAAGCATGGCGACGCCTGTGGGAGCCATTCTCTTTCTTTAAGCTGATGTTGCAATGCTCCTGCCGACTCGGTTACTTTTGTCTTGAGGTGAACTCTCTGGGTGAACACCTAGCGATAATGACATTCCATATGGCGTGTTCTTCTAAAAGCCATTATGCTGGAGATCCATTTGTGTCTTGGTTGGATTGGTTTCCTTTGATGAGGAATGTTCTAGACTAATGGTTGTTGTTTACTACTTAGCTAATCTTCGGCGTTTTCTTCCATTTTGGTTCAACGATGGTTGTCCATGGTGTTAAAAGCATGAATTGATTGAAGGAATCAACTACAGGTTTCAAAGATTCTAGTATTTTGGTTTGAGGAAGATAAGGACTACATAGACACGTCTTTAGAAGGACGAGGGCTATGTGCAATTTAGACTAACCATAGATGGTAAAATCTATTTTAGGATGGTCTTTCAAGTAGCCTTCTTATTTTTAATCAAGCTTTGTATTTTTATAACTCACAGTTATTAGTCTATAAATCATTTAATAATTAAATATAATTTCTCTAAAGTAAAGATCGTAATTAATTTTATTATTAAAAACTATAGGTGGCCTTTTCTGAGGCTTTTTCTTAATAACGCCTTCTAAGAAAGTAATCAAGAAGGATCAACATAACGCCTTTGAGAAAACGGCTTTAATTTCCTATCATCATGTTGTCAATCTTGTTCTCACAATTTCGCAAATGACTGACCATAGCGTGACTTCTTTTTCACTAGCAATTTGCGTAAACCGAGAATTACAAGTATTTCAAATTTAGGAAAAAGTAATCCAGAGTAAAGCCCTTAATTGTTCTATTTCTTCTACTCAAAACTTAATTTTTTATGGAGAAAATCTAAAAAATACCATTGACGAATGCCCAAGTCCCAAAAATACCATCGACAAATACAGTTTTCGAGAAATGTTACTGTACAAGCTACTTTGTCTCATAAATGACATAGTTGTTATGGTTCCATTAGCATTTCTTCGTCGTGCTATAGGATGAACAATATATTTGACGGCGCGGGGTAGAAGGAGAATGCACTGTTTCATCCCCGCACCGTTTAATGCACTATTCATCCTATAACACTTAACGTTGAAATGCTAATGGAACCTAACGACGATGGTATTTCTAAGATAAAATCATTTGTACGATGGATATTATGGACATTTGTATTTGTTGATGGCATTTATAGAACTTGTATGTTTGTGGCGGTGTAAGCCGTAACACCCCAAGAACAGAGTTCTACTCAATTGGGTTGTTGTCCAACATGGTTCATGCCGACCTGAAGCCTTGAATGCACCATACTGACCAGACATTGAGGGACTCATGTTATTCCACGGTCCTATGGTTCCAGACACATAGCCAAAAAAAATAAGCCCACTTTATATCTGTCAGCAAATACATTGAATTTAAAATCGTCCCTAAATTTTTATTGCAAGCTAGGGTCGCCGATGGTTTTCATTGACGTGCCATCCTAAACGAAAAAATAAAAAAATCATATGGGTCTACATGTCAGTCAACATTCCTTCTTCGTCGACCACCATGCCAACATTCTCATCAATGGCCTCGATACCGTGCAAGATGCCATCGCCATGCAGGAGCTCAATGTCTCATCCGCTGCTTGCTGTTGCTAGGAATAGTGGCAAACGGAAGGTGGAGCGAGGCGACGACCAATCGAATTAGTGGGGCCGGGGCAAGCACGGAAGGCGACGCCCACTCCCGATGCTCCGTTCTCGACCTGTGGCAACTGTTCACGATGGCGAGGGCAGATGGAGGCTAGAGTAGGACAGGGCAACAGCTCTCGGCTGACCAACCAATGCACCGTCATCAAGGGACTCATCATTAATTAGTGGGACGTGGAGGAGACGGCCGAGGCCACCTCCACCACCGATGTCGCGGTTGCTCTCGAACCGACACCAACTTTGCCACTGTTATTGTGGCTGCTTACCATGGCGGAGGCACTGGGAGCAGTCGGATCAAAGTCAAGTCGATGTTGTACTCCCTCCATACCCACAAAACAAGTCGTTTAGGATAAGCTTGTGCTTACCAAGAGTGATTAATTAGGGCTATTCTTCCTTGTCTGCCCTTATTAAATAAGGGTGTGGGTGCATTTCATTTGAGAAACAAACAGAGCTGAAACTGCTAACGCAGTGAGCTTTGAAGGCTGAGCGCCTGGGATCGACTCCAGGTGTGACCATTTTACATGGGAATTTTCGGATGGCGCCTATTTTTGACTGATTTTGCATGGGAAGTTTTGCATGGCTCGTTTTTTTCGTTTGGGCGCGTTTTTCGTTCGTTTTCTTGTAAGAACAAGAATTACAACCCTAGGCTCATGTTCTTGTGTGTTTGTGCTTGGCCAAGGTTTAGGAATGGAGAATGTGTTTTTGATGGTAAAATTGGTTGTTTTCCACTTGTCACTTATGAACATGCTGTGTGAAGTAGTCGACGGAGTCCGGCACCACCTCGACGGAGTCTGACGCCATCTCCGATTCTAGCCCCTCGACAGAGTCCGACGGTTTGACGGTGTTCGGCGTGTCGACAGAGTCCAGCACCTCGACGAACTCCAGCGACCCAACATACTCCATGGCGCGACCGAGCTCTGAACCCTAACTACAGCTGGGTAGCCAAGAAGAGAGACGCGCGTGTGCGAGCTTGTGGCATCAAGGAGACGAAGATAAAAGGATGTGTTGCATGCTGCATGCATATGCTGCCATTAATTATGTCCATTAATCACGTCGCCTCCTTTCTTGCCTCGCCGCTCGATCATCGGCTCTCGCGTCAGGGGCATATGCGTCCAAACTACAACCCGCTGAGGAACGATGACTTGTTTTGTGAAAACAGGCCAAGGGCCCCGTTCAATTCCTTGGCAGGTGCTGGGCTGGCTTTGTTTTTGGCTGGGCTGATCAGCCCAGCCGTTCGATTCCCTGGCAGGTGCTGGGTGGTGGCTAGGAGATGAATAGGGCTGGCTGGGCTGGAGAACCTGCTGAACCAGCCCAGCAATTTGAATAGGCTGAAGAGCCCAGAACGACCTATTTTGTGGGTATGGAGGGAGTACATTTGATTGGTGGTCGTTAAACACATTTCAACCCCCAAACTCTAGCAATAAAAATAGTAAGTGAAGTCCATATGCATCATTTTATTCTAGACTAATATTTTTCCAATATTTTTTTCGTGCATGACATGAGAGTTGCAAGCATGCTTAATGTTAATGAGAATTCTAAAGTAGTGAAAGTTGTAAATGGTCCATTTGATAGAGCTGGCCCTAGTCAACCCAGTCCGTCAAAAACAGAAGAAGAAAAAAAAGGTGAGTCACGAATCTTGACGAAACTTCTAGGTTCTAGTAGAAGTCTCCGATGATGCACCCGTTTGCATGCAGGAGGATGAGGTGCCGACGGTGACGCCGCTCCACTGAGGTCCATCGCCCGTCCTACCGCTTCCCTGTCTGGGCCGCCATTTGTCCCCGCCCCGCAACACACCGTGATCTCGTCCACCACAGGACCAGGGCTGTCCCGGAAAATTTAGAGGCCCTGTATGAAATCTTTATCAAGTACGAAAATTTGTGAAACTTAAGTGACAAAATAAAACGATATCAATTTACAGTCCATGATTTATTTCATAGCACCTCTGTTTCACTCTCGAGCACCTCTATTTCATAGCATTTTTTTACATCTCTCAAACACCTCTGTTTCACTCTGTTTAACAACACGCGGCGAATACGCCCCCCGCGTCGTCCAGCAGGGGCGACTCGGGCGGCGTCGACCACCCGCCGCCAGCCGGCCG
>CM002483.1:11615807-11649626 GCA_000325765.3 Leersia perrieri
TCGGTGTACATTTAATTGCTCGACGTACATTAGTAAGTAAAGACGTACATTACTACCGTACAATATATAAACCTACTACTAAATGAAAATAAATAGAATAATCAAATAAAAGCAATTGAAAATCCAAACTTTAATCCCGGTTCGTATTACAAACCCGGATTAAAGGTCTGCTTCCCCGGCCGGGGCTAGACAGGCTTTTAACCCCGGTTCGTATTACGAACCGTGATTAAAAGTCGACCTTCAGTGCCGATTATTTCAACCGGGATTGAAGGTCTGACCTTCAATCCCGAGAGCGTAGTCCCGGTTGGAAAACCGGGATAAAAGGGGTTTCCAAACTGGGATAGGCGCCCCGTTCTCTACTAGTGTAAGCATATGAATAACAAAATTAATTTTAAAAAAACTTGAGAATCAAATCGGCGTCACCACTCGAGATACTCACCGGAAGACGGAAGTCGAGGGACGAGGGCAAACCGGCACGGTACAGCAGCGCAGCGCTGCAGTGGTACAGGGGCAAAGGGCAAACCGTAGATCAACGATCGGCGAGTCGGCGCAAGCGTCAAGCGCAGCGGCAGCGAGTCGACGTCTCCAAGAGGTCGCCAAGGCAAAGGGATTGGTCGTATGCATGCGCGGACGGACGGCCAAAAATTCCGAAAATCAATCGTCGCTTCGTTTCCTTCGCTGTGTACGCGGACGTATCGTATTGGAATACAATCATCAATCGATCGATCTATCCAGCATCCAAGCCTCCTGAATCTGCCTTCTGTTTACTAGGCCAAATTAGAAAATAGCAATGGGCCTTCTTCTATATGTATTAAGGTATATGGGACTTGGGGGCCTAGGAATTTTGGGGCCCTGTTCAATCAATCACCTCGCAGTCTCGCACCCCTCTGGGGACGGGCTTGGTGACAGGACCACTAACTTCTCTGAATCACTAATTCACTATCGACAAACATGGTGAACGGTGGTGTAGCCAGATGGGGAAGTAGCCGAGGACGGCGGTGAGACACCATCCACAGGACCACATCACCACCACCGTATCTGACAACGAGCTCATCGGATCCGGACTCGAGCACACGAGTATACTGGATCTGACCACGAGTTTATTCTGAATCCATCATCTTTTCCGTCCTAACTGTACGAGTTTGTAGAGAATTTACGGGGAACCGATCGCACTTGTTCTGTGCGTCGGGTACGTGTTACTATAGGATGGGAAGAGCCCCCATCGTGGCCTTACAGGAATATCCGGAGATCAGCTAACCATGCGCATAATCTCAGGAACAGATTACATGTGATAGTAACAAGCTAGAAAGATAATATCTATCCTACCCGATACATACTCGGGAGTCTATTATCACATGTACATATCTAATACCCTCTCTCAATCATAACCTTGTGAGGTTGAGATTGGCCTTGAATTTTTCAAGAAGATTTGTTGACAGTGGTTTGGTGAACCCATCTGCAACTTGATCACCTAAAGAAATTTCCAGCAATTTCTGACTTACCCTTTCTCTGACAAAATGATAGTCAACTTCTATATGTTTCGTTCTGGCATGAAACAATGGATTTGCGGACAAATACTTTGCACCAAGATTATCACACCAAATCTTAGCTGTAGTTGGGCTCTTAATCTTTAACTCAAAGAGTAGCAGTGGCATTAGCAATAGCTTTGTATTCAGACTCAGTACTAGACCGTGACACTGTAGCTTGTTTTCTAGCACTCCATGATACTAGATTAGAACCAATAAATACAACAAATCCACCAGTTCACCTTCTGTCAACTATAATGCCAGCCCAGTCTGCATCAGAGAATCCACTAACAAGAGTAGACCCTGAGTTGTGTATATTCAATCCCATCTTAGTACACTGTTTTAAATATCTAAGTATTCTTTTTACTGCTGCAAGATGTACTATAGTGGGACTATGTAAAAACTGACAGACTTTATTAACAGAGAAAGCTATATCAGGTCTTAGTAAGTGTAAGATACTGTAAAGCACCTACTATACTCCTATATTGAGTTGCGTCATTTGGACCTAATATAGTTCCTTCATGCAATGAAAGTTTTTCACTTACTGACAAAGGAGTAGTAGATGGCTTGCAGTTCATCATCCCAACTCTCTTAAGGAAGTCATTTGCATATTTGTCTTGTGTTAAAACAATACCATTATGTACCTTGGTTACCTTAATCCCAAGAAAATAATGGAGCTCTCCAAGATCCTTTAGAGCAAACTCTTCCTTGAGATCCTGGAGTAAAGCCATTGTTGCCCTCTCTGAAGAACCGGCTACAATAATATCATCAACATACACTAGAACAAATATGGTTATATCTCCTTTATGAAAATAGAACAGCGAAGTATCTGCTTTGGATCCATTGAACCCAAATTCCATCAATTTCTTACTCAACCTAGCAAACCAGGCCCTAGGAGCTTGTTTTAGACCATATAAGGACTTATCAAGTTTGCATATGTAGTGAGGTTTGTCTTTATCCTCAAAACATGGAGGCTGATGCATATAAACCTCTTCTTCTAGATAGCCATGAAGAAAAGCATTTTGTACATCTAATTGTCTTAAACTCCACCCCAGAGAAACTGCTATGGACAAAATAATTCTAATTGTAGCAGCCTTAACCACTGGACTGAAGGTATCTTCGTAATCTATTCCATACCTTTGTTTAAAACCTTTGGCTACTAGACGGGCTTTATACCTATCAAGAGAACCGTCAGCTTTTCTTTTTATCTTGTAAACCCATTTACACCCTACTACATTTTTCCCTCTCTGAGGAGGAACTAGGTGCCAGGTATTATTTTTTATTAGAGCATCATATTCACTATCCATAGTAGATTTCCACTATTTATCTTTTAAAGCCTCTACATAATCACTAGGTTCTCCTGTACTAGTATAACAGGAATATTTAATTGTGCCATCAGTGTATACCTTTTCTTTGCGAATACCACATTGTGATCGAGTCTGAGGACAAGCAACCGGAGGAACTGCTGCTGGAATGATTGGAACTACTGCCTCACTGTCACTGTCAGGAGCATTGTCATTGTCAGTATCATCACTAGCATCACCACTGACCTCTTCACCAGTGTCATCATGCGTCTGCTGCTGTTGCTGTCTCCCCTGCTTCGGACGTGACGGCGGCCCGCGCAGCAGGACACGGTCGGGGAAGGCGTGGGACTCCGGACGCGTGGAGCAGGCAGATTGGCCCGAGGATGGCGAGCGCGGGTGGAGTGTCGGTGACGACTCGACTGACACGTCTGCAAGTGCACATGCGGTGGGATCGACACCAGGATCTTCCTCAATGTCAACGCCATCCGGATCCTCTGTGCCGCCTGGATTTTCTGTGAAAACTTCTGGAACAGAACCGTGAGGAGCATTTGTGATAGTAGGATTAGCCAAAAATTGATAAAACTGTTGTTCCCCATTAGTAAGTTCTGGTGAGAGTAAAGAGATTTCAGATCGAAGGCGTGCTTTGGCGTTCTCATGTAACTCAGAAAAAAAGGATAAACAGTTTCATCAAAAACAACATCACGGGATATGTAGACACGACCAGTGGAGATGTCTAAACATTTGAATCCTTTGTGCATATTACTAAAACCAAGGAAAACACATTGCTTGGAACAAAATTGCAACTTGTGCTTATAATAGGGACGAAGATTGGGCCAACAAGCACACCCAAACACTCGCAAGGATGAATAATCTGGTTTTTGATGGAATAGTTTTTCCAAAGGACTAAGATTTTGGATAACTCTGCTAGGAACACGGTTAATCAAATATGCAGCAGGCTAGAAGGCTTCATCCCAAAATTTTAGTGGCATATGAGCATGAGATAATAAGGACAGTCCTACCTCCACTATATGTCTATGCTTCCTTTCAGCTGACCCATTTTGTTGATGTGTATGTGGACATGACACATGATGCACAATTCCAACTTTAGAAAAGAAAGAGTTGAGAGCTTGATACTCTCCACCCCAGTCAGTTTGCATGGCTAGAATCTTTCTATCAAATGTCATTCTACCAAAACCTGAAATTCTTGGAATTTTTCAAAAACCTGAGACTTGTGGTGTAAAAGATAAACCCAAGTAAACTTGCTAAAATCATCAATAAAACTGACATAATATTTCTTCCGACCCACAACTCTGGAGCAGGACCCCATACATCAGAAAACACAAGTTCTAACGGATGATGGAAGATATAGGAAATGGTAGTTGATGACTTTTTGCTTGTTGACAAGCATTACAAACTGACTCATCTGACTGTCCTAAACAAGGAAGATTATGTTTATTGACTATTTGTTTAACCACTAATGATGAGGGATGACCTAACCGACTGTGCCACCGTTGCAAGGAAACTTTGGCGATGCTGTAGGCTTGCTTCAAGGAAGATGGAGGAAGAGGATAGAGCCTGCGCCATGATCTCCCCTTAAGGAGAACTTTCCTAGTTGCCAGATCCTTAAGAAAGAAATAATCACGGTGAAGTTCAAGGAAGGCAGAGTTATCATCAACACAGATATTAGATTTTTCTGAGTTTGAGGAACATAGAGAACATTTTTCAAATGAATTTTCTGATTACTAGGGGTATGAACAACAGTATTACCAATATGGCTAATTTCCATACCTGCTCCATTGGCGGTGTGAATTTGTTCATTCCCATTGTACCTATCCTTGACAGTGAGTTTCTCCAACTCACCCGTGATGTGGTCCGTGGCCCCCGTGTCAATATACCAATTTGTATCCACGCCATACGAGCCACTTGTTGTCGCCGCTGCTGCAACATGTCTTTCGTCAGGAACATAATCACCTTCATACCTGTGCCAACAGTCCGGCGCAGTGTGTCCTCGCTTGAAGCAGACTTGACATATGGGGCGGTCATCCGGCGTGCGTCCACGTCCACGACCACCTCCAGGGTTTCCACGACCGCGCCCTCGCTGGTTGTTCCCGCCGCCACGGTTGGGGTAGCCGGTGTAACCGCCTCCACGGCCACGGCCACCTCCGTTGTTATTGCCGCCGCGATGAGCCACGTTCGCAACACCTTCCTGAGCTCCACGGTAGAGCGCCACTCGCGCTTCATAATTGACGACCTGTGAATACAGTTCGCCTACTGTCATCGGCTCGGGCCGTGCGCACACGGCAGAGACGACTTCACTATAGCCTTCTCCTAGCCCAGCAATGATGTGCTGGACCATATCTTCTTCATCTATTGGGCGTCCGGTGCTGGCCGCCATCTCGTCGCCCAAGGCCTTCATCTTGCCGAAGAACTTGGGAACTGACATATTTCCCTTCTTGGTGTTGGTGAGGGCGAAACGAGTGTTGATCGCCCATGCCCTGGTCGCTGTCGAATACATCTGTTCGATCGTCGACCACGCTTCAGCCGCTGTTGAACACATCGCGACTTGTAGCAGAACATCTCAGGATAGAGATGAGAGGAGGTAGCCAAGGACTTGCTGGTCCGTGGCCTCCCAATCGTCGAACACAAGATTGCGCTGCTTGACCGACTTGCCATCTGAAGTGGCCGTGATCTCCATGTTCGGTTTCTTCGTCATGCTGGTCAGGTATCCCTGCAGGCGCGTGCCTCCCACTGCGGCAAGGACCTGGACACTCCATAGGGCGAAGTTGTTCTTCCCAAGCTTCTCACTCACCGGCTGACCTTGGAGTGGATTGGCGCTGCTGGTGGTGGAGGAAGAAGACGCCATGGCTTGATCGGTGTAGATTGGATCAGGGCTCTGATACCATGTACGAGTTTGTGGAGAATTTGTGGGGAACCGATCGCACTTGTTCCGTGCGTCGGTACGTGTTAATATAGGATGGGAAGAGCCCCCATCGTGGCCTTACAGGAATATCCGGAGATCAGCTAACCATGCGCATAATCTCAGGAACAGATTACATGTGATAGTAACAAACTAGAAAGATAATATCTATCCTACCCGATACATACTCGGGAGTCTATTATCACATGTACATATCTAATACTATCGACTCTGGACTCTGGAGGTCATGGCGAGAGGTGAACTGGTAAAGGCAAAGAGATATATAGTGACCAGTGAAAAAGACAAGAAGGGATAGGAATTGCAGTGAGTAGTGCGTCAACAATGCCAGCAAGGGTTACTTTACCGTGGTTAATAGATAAGCCGTGAGAGTTGAGACACGAACAGTACACTTTTAATTTGGTCAGCAAGCTAATTTAAGTGCTTTATGATGCATTTGCGCGAAACGACAATGGTTCTTTTGTGGGTCAGTGTAAAATATTTGGAAATATACAGTAAAAATATGATTGCAATGTAATAAAATGATTAGAAAAATAGAAATAACAATAAAATTAAAAAAGATAAGGAACGATCATGATTGTACTGAATCAAAGAAATTAAAGAAAATATACTTAAGTAAAAAAATAGGATGACAATTTGTACGATTTTTAACGCACATGTTTTATTGGAATATATATTGTAATAGATAAATGTATATAAATCTACTGCCATATCCCAATACCAAATTGAAGGCCTGGAAAACATAGGTCGCACTAGCTACTTAATTTGTTTGTCTGCAAACATAGGTAGTAGAGAAAATTCTCTATGGGTTTACGAATTTTCTCTCAATCTCTTATGTGTCCTTGAAATTTATCTAATCCCTTATATGTCTCTTAAGTTTTTATTTTCATCCACTCTGTACCCATTTCATTAGTTGACTTTTAGTTGACCATTAAATTTTCTCCAATCTATCACATACTTGTGTGCTTGTTCATTGAGAAAAATACAATTATCAAAAGTGAAGAAGAATAATTTTAGCAAAACAAAACAACACGTATTATTTGACCCACCAATTAAAATTTTAATTAAAATTTTAAAATAAATTTTAAATTGTATTTGACGAAATTTGTTCAAATATTTGTGTTGAAATTTAAAACGAAATAAACAATTTTTGTTTTTTTCAATTTCTTGGGAATATCATGTTCATTTCATAATATTTTTTAAATTTATTTTAAGAATTAAAAAATATTATTTAAAATTTCAAGTCAAATAATTATGTCTCATTTGATTTTATTATGAATTTAAATTTTTTTTTCACATTATAATTTATGTTTATTAAGTAATTAGTATACATACGAGATAAGGGCAATATATATAGTCATTTTGACAAAAGACAATCTCAACTAGTGGTCAATTAACGAAACGGGTAAAAAAGATGGAGATAAAAACTTAAGGGTATGTAAGGGATTGATAAATTTTAGGACCCAGAAAGGATAAAGGGAAAACTCGTGAGCATGTGTAGGTGTATGTACCTCATCGATCGATCGTGATGATGTATTGCTAACATTAAATATCGTTTTTCTATTTACAAAATTAATAGGATCTATTTAATTATATACATAGATATATGCCACATGCATGATTGTTGAGCGCGTTCCTAGCAAAATTAAATATCGATGCACATGACTGTTAATGACTTTTTAGCGTCGTTTTAGGCAGGATTGCAGTTGCATGTGCTAACCGAAGAATGATATTCCTATGAGTATTAATTATGTAGAGTCCAAGAATTGAGGTCAAATATGATGTGGTTGACTACGATTAATATTTTCATACCTGACGACGGGCGCACATATTCAATAACCTGCTCATTTTCTGACTGGTCTTAAGTTGCATTGTTGAATTTATGAATTAGTGTTAGGCACGCAGAATGTTACTGCAAATGATCGCTATGAAATTGTGAAGTTCATCAGCCAGGGCTAACTATCAAAGTTCAGACCCTGTTTAGTCTAGACTTTGATCTTCCAAAGCCCTAAGGGCTAACTATCTCTGGCGTCGGCAGAGCACATGGGCCCGTTAGATTTAATTGGTATATAAGCCATTTAAATTAATTTAGTTAAGTAAATTTCAAGGCTCATTACGATAGGAATTATAATGTTTTAATTCTTCATAGTAATCGAAGTCGGAGAAAATTGACATTCTAGGCTTCTCAAAAGTGGGTTTCGCTGGAATGCCCTTTCACAAATGGGTTTTATTAAAATACCCCTCTCAAACGATGACATCCCGCCGGAATGCTCAAAACCCAGCTGTTTGTCCATTTTAATTTTCTTTGGTCAATTTCCATTAGGAAATGACCAAATTGCCCCTGTCACCAAACCCTAAATCAGCAATTTGCTGTTGGCCGCCGCCATGGGGACGGAGTAGCTCTGGCGGTGGTGGGCCGTTGTAGTCGACGAGAAGGAGGAGTGGAGCACCTCTCTCGCCGCTGACGCCGACAATGACGAGCCCCTCTCCCCCGTACCTCCCTTTCTCTCGCCGCCAGCCACCGCCATGGCGACGAAGGTAGCTCCGGTGGTGGTGCACTGTCGCAGTTGGCGAGGAGGAGAAGTGGGAGTACCTTTGCCGCCGTCTCTGACGACAACGAGGTGAAGTTTGCCGCTGCCGCTGCCGACAATGACAAGGGGAAGACAGGGGGAAGTCAGAGTGCTTCCGTCGCCTCCCTTGTTCCCGCCGTCTTGCCGCTGCGCTCCGCCACCTTGTCCGCTGTATGCTAGAGTCCTCGTCGTCACGTCGCTGTGGTACAACACCACCCACCATCTCCTTCATCGAGGCCGCCGGCGACGAGGCATTGTGGTCCAGCCATCCAAAAAAGTGAGCAAAAAAATTAAAGATTTGCTAGGAGATGAATTTTGGGCATTCCGGCAGGATGATCGACATCGTTTGAGAGTGGCATTTTAATGAAACCCATTTGAGGAAGGGCATTTCAGCGAAACCCACTTTTGAGGCCCGTAATATCAATTTTCTCATCAAGTCGTAAGAAATAATCCATAGATTAATTAAAAAACACTAACAACTTCTAATCGAGTGAGGGTTGCTAGTCGTGTAGTGATAGATAGCTAATGGTGATCGATGAAAATCAACCCCTTGTCATTCCACGTGTCACTTCCTATTCTTATCCCCCATGTGTGAAGAAAGAAGCATTAAAAATTTTATTTATTTTAGCCATAGACAATATGGTTCTATGATGCATCCCTTCATCTTCGATCCGGCAAACTCGCACACACAAGGTTGTCTGTACGAGCAGGCCTTTGAAACTCTGTCCATCATGAATACTTGCATTGCATGGTAGACGGGCGATCTAAGTTTTTGGAGAAACGTGTTCTTCGCGTGACCGCTCCTTCAGCGTCGACTGCTTCGTAATAGACTACTTCGACTACTTTCAGATGGCAACGAACGGCGACAATGGTGCTGGAGGGAGCGGCAGTACGTGCTGATGGAGCTCCTGGTGTGAACGGCAGCGGGAGTGGTGGCGACAGTGGGAACGGATGTGTTAGTGGGAATGGCTCATGGATCGACTACTACCGGTTACTCCAACGGGTATGTGTTTATGTCATGTTTCAACATATTCTGCCATGTGATTTCTAGTATCATGTTAGCAGTGCCATGTAAAATATATTGCACATGGCAAGACTTGTTCACCAAGAACACAATCGATCAAGTCCCCTTCTAATCATGCATGTTTCAATCATTAGTGAAATCCGTGTACGGTGGGGGTTAAGGTCAGTAGGAACGAACAATGGCCATATATATATGTTTCTGAGCTAATTAAACAATAGAATACGCTGTTTCCTTCCATTATTATCAGCTGACCAGTTCCACACGAACTAATAATGCAGACGAAAAGTTTTATATTCTGGTTTAAGCAAGCAACCGCCAAACAAATTACTCAACGTATAAGCTAAACGCTATAAATAGGGACACGCTGGTGAAACGACACAACACAAAAAACCTGCAAGCTGCCCTGCTGCTCGTCCTTGCAAACCAAACTAACTACCTGTCTAGCTAGCCTTGCTCTCCGAGAAATGGCAAACCCTGCCCTGCTGCTCGTTCTTGCGACACTGTGCGCCTACGCATGCAAGGGATCCGTCGCCCAGTGGACTCCTGCCTTCGCCACGTTCTATGGTGGCAGTGACGGGTCAGGCACCATGGGTACGTACACATATCTCATGCTTAATTTCTGAAACCATTTGGCTTCATGGTTGAATGTGGTATATATGCCCCCCGCAAAAAAAAAAAAGAATGTGGTATATCTGCCATTTCTGAACATGTGAATGCAAATGCAGGAGGCGCGTGTGGGTACGGCAACCTATACAACGCTGGGTATGGGCTGAACAATGCCGCACTGAGCTCGGCGCTGTTCAACGACGGCGCCACATGTGGCGCTTGCTACATTATCAAATGTGACACCACCAAGACCACATCGTGCAAGCCCGGAACGTCCATCACCATCACGGCCACCAACTTGTGCCCGCCCAACTGGGCGCTCCCCAGTGACAACGGTGGGTGGTGCAACCCGCCGCGGCTGCACTTCGACATGTCACAGCCAGCATGGGAAACTATAGCCGTCTATCAGGCTGGTATCGTTCCTGTCAACTACCAGAGGTATATACACCCTTTCTGAATATTTAAAACAGTTATAGATCAATGGTATTTTTTAAACAGTACTCGATGCATAATTTACTTGGTTTTTTAATAGAGAAGTGAGAGAAATGATAAAAATCCTACTCTATCAGTATCTAATTATAATGTAGCCAACAAGTATTGTTTGTCAAATAGAGTTACAAATGTCGCTTTGCAGGGTTTCATGCCAAAGGAGCGGGGGAATCAGGTTCACGATCAGCGGACACGACTACTTTGAGCTGGTAACAGTGACGAACGTCGGTGGTAGTGGTGTGGTGACGCAGATGTCGATCAAAGGGTCAAACACAGACTGGATGGCGATGAGCAGGAACTGGGGTGCTAATTGGCAGAGCAACTCGTACCTTGCCGGCCAAAGCCTGTCGTTCAGGGTGAAGACCGATGACGGCCGCGAGGTAACAGCGTGGAATGTCGCGCCATCCAACTGGTGGTTTGGTGGCACCTACACTACCTCCTGGGTGCAATTCTAAATAAAACATACACATACAAATATACACCCGAAAATATACACACTGTGGTATATATTTAACTATTTATATAAGACTTAGTTAATTTTATATTATATAGAGAGAGAGAGGTTCACATGCATAGATATAGCTCTCCGATCCTTGTGTGAGGCTCCCACATTATTAATTATGAGCCATCAGCTCGTTTATATAAGACTCGTTTTGTACAACGTTGTGTTTGTGTGTGACAATTTCTTTTGTCAATGTTGGTTGGAGGCTATCGGTATAATGTTTTGGCGTCCACCGCAAGTTATATAACCGCTCACCTGGTTGTTGAGTGATAAAATTTGTTTAATCATGAGGATGCCACCTTAGAGGCGATATGTTTAATCATGGTTTATTGATGGATGATTCTAAATTGTTCTTGAAAGTTAACCCAACCTCTTTACTTGCACCTCGGAGATAATAGAATGTGCATCCTGGACCCCACATGTAAGTGAGACATTATGCGCACAGGCTAGGGATCCAGGGGCAAATAAGTCATCGGTTCAAAGTTTTTCTTTTTTGAAAACACTTGAATCTTCCCAAGTATAGATTTCTTACAGGAAAAAAAACTCACAAATGACCTCAACAAATTAGTTGGGTGCTGTTCATCCACACTAGGCTTCCTGTTGCGATGAGGGAATTGCAGGATATTGGTGTCGATGAATTCCTGCGCCCTCGTTCTCTCATCATGTACCTTGCCGGAATCATCTGCGAGTACATCTTCCTTTTGTGTCTGCCTCTCCTTCTCTGCATGGTTAGGATATGGTGGATCACGAGTGGTCTTACCCCCTCTCATGGTCACAATACTATTATTTTCTAGGGAAGGCTCGGGTTGCCCCGCAATCTTCCCCGAATCAACAAAAGGTAAAGCGGTAGCCAACTGAGCTAATTGAGTTTCTAACATTTTATTAAAACTATGTTGGTATTTAACAACAGAAGAAAAACCTTCCATTTTAGTGTGGAGGTTGTCTAAAGTCTTGTCATCGGCAACTAGCTTTTTAGAAATATTTTTTAGCCTGTCCTAAGGCATGATCTTTAAAGGAGGGTTGGTTAGGATTAGAGTTACCTGAATTTCCTCCTTGGGAGTATGTGTATGGTTGATTCCAGCCCTGGCCTCCTTGTGGACATTACGCGTTGTTGCTCATGAAGCATATTTCTCTGCGGATCTCGGGACAGTCATTCTCGGAATGTCCAGTATATCCACACACCTCATAGGTGAGCAGAATATCCAAAGCTTGGACAAAGTTGTACTTGAATTTCTTCTCATGCGCAAGTCCCATCACATCCTTCAATAGGAGGTCCATCTTAGCGGTGAGCATATCCGTCTCCATGATAGTATGCATACCCCGCTGACGAGGTTGGAGTCACTCTTCTTTCCAGCATTGATTGGAGACCATCACGGGCTTGCGGGGTCAACCCAGTGTAGAAATTATGGATGATGAGTCAATTGTCCATCCCGCGATGCAGACAAGCTAGGATGTACTCCTAGAGTCTCTCCCATGCCTCAAGAATTTACATAATGGCGGCTTGCTGGAAACTCGAAATTCTCTCATGAAGAGCATTGGGGAATCGGGAAAAACTTCGCAAGGAACGCCATAGAAGATTTTCCCAAGTATCCACAACAATCTTCTTGGTTTAGAACAGTAGAACCACTACTTTGCCTTCACAATGAGAGACAACGAAAACAGACAAAGACGAATGGCATTTTGGGTCACACCCTTGGTGACAAATCGTGTTGTAGATCTCTAGAATCTGTAGCGAATGAGCATTTGCATCCTCGATGTCCTTGCGACAGAACAAGCTGGCCTATACCATTATGATCAGACCCGTCTTGATCTCGGAGTTGGCATCCCCAGTGTTGACCTCCGGCCCGGTAGGAACATTGATAGTCGAGAGTGCAAAGAACTCACGCAACATCTTCTGTGCCATCAATGGTGGTACCAAATTAATTGGTTCGGGTGACGAGAGCTTGATCTGGGAAGGGACGACACGAGGTTGGACTCGCCTTGCGAGCCTCTAGATTTTTAATGAAATTTGTCGGCAAGTCGAAACCGGTCATGAACTACCCTATTTTCACACAGAGAGAAAACGGACCAAGGTTAACTCATTTAGACGATATTTGTTCGATCATAAATATGATTAAAAACATAAATACACAATAAACTTTAACCATTCCTTCCACGGCAACGATACCATAAATACTTGTTGCTATTTCTTACGATCACAAATAAATCTGCAAGCGCACAAAATACTGTTGTGGCACTTCACCCGTGGGTCAGGAATAAATTATACTTTTTTCTAATGTACTTCTATACTAGCAATGTGTCCGTGTGTTGCAACGGGCAAAATCAATGGTAGAAGTTAACACATTCATAAATTATAAACACTTCTGAAAACTAAAATTAAGTTTGTCTCCTTCGGCCGAGAGACCTAATAGACTTATCTTCGGGCGGGATAGAGTACTGTAAAAATAGCTCATCAAGGCCCATTATAGAGATACAGGCCCATAAAAAGGAGTTATAGAAAAAGAGAAACCCTAATCTACCGCTCCCGTCCCACCCGCACGATGCCGCCGCTCCTCCCACGCTCATCGTCGTCGCGCTACTCCCACGCCCGTCGTCGATGCTCCAGGCGTCTCCGAAGCCTGCTGCCACGTCGGTCGTCGCAGCTCTGGTCGTCGCAGACACCCGCTGCTGCGTCGGTCGATACCGAAGCCCGTCGCCGCTCCCGATCGCCGCCGCTCCACGCCGCAGCACCGGTCGCCGCGCTGGCGCCCTCCCTCCCGGTTGCCACCACCCTGACGGCCTTCTGGCTGGCCACCACCCTGACGCCCTCCCTCCCGACCGCCGCCACCTCGACGCCGTTGCTAATCCGAAATTGTTCACTCGGGAAGAAATTGTTGGGACAGACACTGCGAAACAGACGCTGACGGATGAAAAATCGCACACAGAAAGATGACAGATTCATCTTGCACTTTTATAATAGGTGAAAATTCAGTATTTAGGGCACCTTTGAAACACATGAATGAAAAACGCATGAATATGAAGAAACTTAGAAAAAGGATAGTAATGCACGTGTAAAATAGAGGATTGAAAAACATTGTAATTTTATAGGAGAACTCGTTTGAATGAGCTGCATGAAAATGAAGGAATATTAGGAGTGATATATACGTAATAAATAGAGGGACCCCACTTGTATGTGAGAGATTTATTAGCGTTTTCACATATCATTAGACAGTTAGCAATGCTTTAGATCCTTCGCTGCCTCGGTCCCAGTGAAACATGAACTTCTATTGGATGTTGAAATTCCTGAGGAATGAGAAAAAAATTAAATTTTCCTCTTGATTCTACTTCACCATTCCTGCAAGTTACAAATCCTAAGTTTTTCCCCTAGAATTCCCATCATTCAAAGGTGCTCCTTAGTACACACAATCATTATTCAAAGTTAGACAACTAGAACTTAGTTCTAAGGGCATCCACAATGTGCTAGAAAACCAGGTAGTAAGTATTTAATACATTTCTAATACCCTGTAGTACCCATTGTGGAGAAGGTAAAGAACAAATGCCGGGTCATAAGCTTGCTACCGGGAGTAAGCAAATAAAATATCTTAATTTTACTATGCTTCTGACACCATCCGAAAAAGTGAGAGGCCATAGAAACAGCTCTTGTAATTTCTCCTTTAAGTGGGCCCCACACTACTACCCACAACCATAAGGCTGCGTTTGGATTCAAAAATTGGAATTTCAAAAATATCACATCAAAGTCATATCAATCTTTAAACATATATTTAAAGTATTAAACATAGACTAATAACAAAACAAATTACATATTCGGACTGTACACTGCGAGACGAATTTTCTGAGCCTAATTAATCCGTCATTAGCAAATATTGGTTACTGTAGCACTTATGTCTAATCATGACGTAATTAGGCTCAAAAAATTCGTCTCGCCGTGTACAATTCAAATATGTAATTTGTTTTATTATTAGTCTACGTTTAATATTTTAAATATGTGTTTAAAGGTTGATGTGACTTTTTTGCCAATTTTTTTTTTGATGATCTAAACGCAGCCTAAGTATAAATTGTGTAATCTGTCAAATGCTGCTGCCCTAGCTGGTGCAGCTAGGCCCACACTAATACCAGGTGTGTAAATAAACATTGAGGATGCCCTGAGTCACCGACGGGAGGCACATCTCTAGAGGCCTCCCTCTCACAGTCTCACTCTTCACTCTCCTTGCCCCCTCGGCCCATCCCGATCTCCGGCGATGTCGCTCCACCAGCGGCCGCACCAGAAGCCGGCGGCGGCAGCCGACTCCCTCCCCGCTTCCCCCTCCGCCGCTCCTCCCTCTCGCCCGCTCCCCCTCCTCACCCTCCCCTACCTCTTCTCCCTCCTCGCGCTCCTCCTCCTCCTCTCCCTCCTCTTCCCCTGGGGCCCAACCCACCCCTCCGCCCCGGCCTCGCCGTGGCGAGGGTACACGCTGCAGGAGGCCGCCGCCTTCGCCGCTGGCGCGGGGAACGGCACCATCCTCCTCGCCGCCGTCTCCGGGCCCTACCTCCCGTTCCTCTCCAACTGGCTCATCAGCGTCCGCCGCGCCGGCCGCGCCGACCAGGTGCTCGTCGTCGCCGAGGACTACAAGACGCTCGAGCGCATCAATGCGGCTTGGCCTGGCCACGCCGTCCTCGTGCCCCCAGCGCCCGACGCGCAGATCGCCCACAAGTTCGGATCCCAGGTGAGGAGAGGAGAGAGGTTTCGTGGGGTGCCTGCAAGATGCTCGATGAAATGCCTACGTGCGTGACTCTTGCCTTTCTGTGTGTGGCTGTGCAGGGATTCTTTAATTTCACCTCGAGGCGGCCGCGGCACTTGCTGCAGATTCTTGAGCTTGGGTACAGTGTCATGTACAACGATGTTGACATGGTGTGGCTTGCCGATCCATTTCCATATATTGTTGGGGATCATGATGTGTACTTCATGGATGATATGACTCCTGTACGTGCGATTGTAGCGTTTGTGATTAAGACTACAAAAAACAGAGCGTAATTGGGGGTTGAGTTTGTGGATGCAGGTGAAGCCACTGGATCATTCGCATGACCTGCCACCACCTGGTAAGAAGGGGCGGACATACATTTGCAGCTGCATGATCTTCCTGCGGCCAACTGAAGGAGCAAAGCTGCTATTGAGGAAGTGGATTGAGGAGCTCAAGGAACAGCCCTGGTCAAAGAAGCAGAAAGCAAATGATCAGCCAGCATTCAACTGGGCTTTGAATAAGACTGCAGGACAGGTTTGTTCCGCTAGATTTTTGTTTATTATAATGCAGCATTGCAATTAGACAAGAAAAAATTCGCTCAAAAAGTACTTCTTGTGATTACATGTATTGAACTTGAACTCATGCTTTGGAGCATCGCTGCATATGGTAGGGTAATAGTTATTGGAAAAATTAAGCCAGTTGAACCAACTAGTGGTTAGCTTTAGTGCAGAACTAAGTAGTATTTTTACACAGTAAATCAAAAGCATGTATTAGTGAAATTGTTTGCAACTGAAAGGGGTGTTGTTGGGGTTCTGTAAGAGCATGTGCAATGGAAGAACGCTTAGATAGATGCTTCCTTTCAAAGCACCGGCACAAGAGATCTAATATCCAATGGAAATAACGCTCAAATGTTCTTAAACTGCTTTGTAAACACAAATGCTTAATTCTAAGCATGGGGTGCCTGGCAAAGCAGCAGCTTCTGCATGCGACCCTCTAGCGTGGCAAAAATTTGAGAAAACTGCTTCTAAGTGTCTGCTTAGGCGGCTGATTGCACATGCCCTAATTACTATTGCCTGCATTGCACTACTGCTGATGCTACTCAGTTCTGGGTTGGTCATGATTGATTGGTTAACTGGTTGGAACTGATTTTAGCATGAGCATTTGTGCCACTATATTAGATTCAGTCAGGGTGGTGCACACTTAATGAATTGGGACTGGTTCAAGTGCAAATTGGCTTGCTTTTTTCTTTGTTTAGTTGAAGAACTGACAGACACTATATCTTCATGTTGTTTTCATTAACACAAAAGGCTTGTTAAAACTATTCTTTAAACCGAATAACAAAATCTTTGCCAATATTGGTCATGGGCATTCCCAGTTTTTCAACTTGAAGGTTGACGACATATTATCTCTACAGATAATATATTTTACTTAACTATCACATAGAGTTTCTTATGGTCTATTTAGGATCAGTGGACTTTGTTGAGCTCTGCTATCTCCCTGGATGAGTCCCTCAATCTGTAGTACTACCTCTGTTTCATATTACTTGTCGTTCTAGCATTCAAATTTTGTGTCAAAATACTTGTCGTTCTCACTTTCCAAAGCACTTTTAGGGAGGTTTTTCCCTTCCTACCCTTCATTAATGTAGTCATATTAGTACTAGTCCTCTCACAAATGAATTTAATGTGTGTTTTGGGAAAATGATTAGGATGTAGTTAATGAGGTTAGCAACGTAATTTGCCATACCTCCTAGTTTAGTGTGGAATAGTTAGAACGACAAGTAAATTAAAACGGAGGGAGTATATCTTGTGCTAAGGGTAATCTGTTTTTGTAAAATTGTCTTCATGTAACCAGTCGAGCTTGCTGTTCATTCTGGTTTTAAGATATTGTCTTTAATATACCACTTTAATTCTATCGATATCCTTTCTGCTTTGTTGTTTTGGTATATATTTTGCTATTAGCTTGTGAACCTCCTTAAAAGATGGAAACAAAGATATGGTTGACAGTAAAACATTCCGTTCTGCTTTGTTTTGATATGTTCCTGAATGGTTGCCTCTAATGTCCTCTGTAAAACTATTAATATAAGATATACATGCAGGTAGATGTGTATCTGCTACCTCAGTCTGCATTTCCAACTGGAGGTTTATATTTTAAGAATAAAACATGGGTAAAGGAAACAAAGGGCAAGCATGTCATCATACACAACAACTATATCACAGGATTTGAGAAGAAGATAAAAAGGTTTCGTGATCATGGGCTATGGCTTGTGGATGAACACAGTGATGAGTCACCACTTGGTAGAATATAAGCAAGCAGTGGCAAAGCTAAACCCCGTACCTCCTTCCAAAAGCATCAAACTTTTACAGCTGGTGTTACTGGTTGGGATTGTGGAACCATGGGATCGATTTGCCATCCACCACACAGAAACACAGCAACTGGATAGGTCCAGTAGATTTTAATTGTACACCAAGCCCTTTCAGAGCTACCTGTTGTCATGATGATTATTTTATTTCATTATCATAGGGTGAGAATGTAGCCATTTAGGGGAATGTGGCCATGAAATTGCGCGAGTCAACTGGTAGCTCACTCGTCTGTATGTATAGCTTGGTAATTTTGTTAACCTGTAGGCATTTTTTTGACACTGGAGTCTTTTTAAGTTTTACTTCTTTTCATAAAGACCTGTCATATGTGTGAAGGCCTACCGAGTGATAATAATACTGTGCTAATGTTAACCTGTAACTCTGTATTCAAATATTTTACATGCTCAGGCAATCTCTTCGATTTTCTCTGCCTTTGTAATGTAAACACATGGCTACATGAGAGCTTTCTAAGGATGTGTTAAATATGGGCTTTCTAAGGATGTGAATATGGGATGCCTCTCTGAAACATAGAGGACACACACAGGACTACGATTAAGGTCCACAAAGATACGATAGTTAAATACTTATATATATGTAAGTGGGATTAGGCAGTCTATCTTCAGAATCGTATCGATGTGCGGACTTCATTTTTTCTGCTTGTTTAGAACCCAAAAAAACACCATGTATGTTTGGTTATGATAGTTACTTGTACGAGGGTTGGGTGCAGTCTCTTCACAGTTGTATCAATGTGCAGACTTCCTTTTTTTTCTGTGTTGGTTAGACAAAGAAGAAAACTCCTGTAAATCTTAGACCAGAATGCTTCATGCTTGATCCCTGTGACATCATCGTCTCTGCATATCAAACTTTTTATCTACACCAACCTGCGGAGCTTGATGTGTCAGGATCGAATCCCTCCATTGGTTCGTTCCATTCAAGCCAAACGCTTGCAGTTGGAGTAAGAATCCAAGAGCCAGTGTGTCTACTGCTGTTGAACCCTTTCCTTGTGGGGTGCCTCCTAACTTTGCTTCCAGCAGCGGCAATGCCGTTTCCTTTGTCTCACACAACGAACACCGGCAAGTCTCCTCATATATATGCTTCTGCCCATGCTTGGATCAGCACAAAAACATTACATTTCTTCCTTGTGATCACAAGATATCTGTGACGTCTCTCTTGGCAAGGATCGATGGGCCAGGGTGCAGCCAAGGCGAAGCAAGGTAAGATGAACACAAGCTGCCTTAGTCTTGCCCAAATACCTGATGACCACACTGATCCATGCAGTTGTTTAGTGCATGATTTCTTACTGTCATTTTGACATCAATAAATAGATCTAACAGTTTGAGAAATAATAGAATGCAGTTTAGTAATTTGCCCGTGTATGTAAAAATTCAAACGTTAAGTATAGGGCTGATCCTTTTTTTTATAGGTGGAGACCAGGGTGACAAAAAGACCGAAGGGGAGGTTGCGAAACCTAAGGATGCTGCGGAGCTCATAAAATTCATGGAACAAGAATACGACGAGACCTTCAAGAATGTCACAACTTTTGACGACTTCTACCATGCCTTTTATGAGCTCATCGAGTAGGTTTTGATCTGATCTGACCCGCTCTTACTGAACAACCAATATGTTTTTTCTCCCCTTGGTCAAGCTCAGAATCCAGCTTAATTTCTCCTCAGTTTCGCTACACATGGTGGTCTAGTTTAATCTTTGGACGAATGATGGAATTCCCACTTGATGCCTAAGCATTTTTGTTAGTTCTGAAAACTGGAATAACAACAGTTAGAACAATATGATCATATTCATTTGTATTTCAGATAAGAGTAGGGAAATATTCATAGAACAAAGAGTAGGATTAAGAATAGGATCGTATTCATTTTTTTCATACAAAGAGTAGGATGATATTCATATATAGGATTATAATCATTGGACGAATGATTGAAAGACATTTTTTACGGAAGATGGAATTCTCACTTGCAGCTAAGCATTTTTGTTAGTTCAGAAAACTGGATAAGGACGGTTAAAACAGTAGGATCATATTCGTTCACCACGATAGAGTGTAGGATTATATATTGATAGAGCTAAGATGGTGGTACCATACCAAGCAGTAGGATATGATCATGATATTCAGACGTGATGCATGCAATGGCATTGTTACAATGTTACCTGATCATTTGTTTCTGTTACTTTTTCCTTCCCCTTCAGAAAATTCTGTGAGCACCGTGGGCAGTTGCAGTACAGGATACCGGAAAAGGCGGAACTTCAGAAGCAGTATGAGGTTAGAGACAACTCGATTAATTTGATTCCGTTGCTTCAGTACAGCTCTTCGACAGAAACCTCGCCTTCTTCTCAGGAATGTTGCAAAGTGTTGTAGGCACATAATTAAGGGCTTATATATTTGGTTGTTCATCTGTCTGATTTGATCGAGAGAAAAAAAGAACAGATCGACTGACAAATAGTAGTAGTAAAGCTGGTATTTCCTCTATAACTTGATTGAATAAGGTGCTCGTCAACAATAAGTTTCCTTGGAGTGCAGAGGGTGAACAAGAACCCAAAGGATGGGCAGCCCCTTAGCAGAAAGCAGTTCATGGACCTCGCCAGCCAAGTCATCAAGGTGAACAGCTTCACCTTCGGCAAGGCCACCATTGACGTGCTGATCGTCCTCTTCGGCGCCCCAGTGTGCGCGCTCATCGCCAAGAGGATCGTCCCGGGGCTCAAGTCCTTCTCCGACGACGTCGTCATCCCGGCGGCCACCTCCGGCGCCGTCGTCTACCTCGCCAAGACGAACAAGCTGTGAGCTGAGCCTGTGACTGTGCGGGGCGGCGGCGAGGTGAATCCCTCCGGATATATAGCTAAACTGCTGTGAGAATAAAGAAAGGGAAACATTGGTGTCATGTGATAAAATCGCCATGTCCTGTAGGTTAGATTATGTCCGAATTGTGAAGACACTGTTGGAATTTGAGAGTGAATTTAATTTCATTCTCTCTCTTTTATGTGTCTCATTGTTCACGCGTGTGAAACCTGGAGAAATCTGTTTGATATAAGATTATATATTGTTCAAGTCAAGTAAAGTATGTGCAGAAACTGAAAAGGCAAGATAAATGGACTCACGGCCTATTTGGTAACTTTGGGGAAGGGGATTGGGAGTTTAGACCAATGAATTGATCGTGAGATTAGTGAGGGAATTTGATTTTTAGTTCTAGTCTCTTGTTTGGTAGAGGTGGTGGGAATTAGCAGGGAGTTTAAATAGAGAGTAGATCTTAAATAAGAATGGACGGTTCAGATTTGTTCAAACATCATAGAGAGAATTCCCACCCCCACCCCAGATATTAAAATGGTGGGAGTTGTCTCTCTTAATTTCCCTTCCTCTTTCCATCCAAACTCTCATTCCCTCTAACCAAACAACACAATTAATATCTACATCCCTCTAAACTCCCATTCCCTGTTGAAAACTCCCCCCAACCAAACATACTCTTATGGGTGTATAAGGGTCTGTTCAGTTTATTGTCATTTTCAACCATACCATCTGTTGGTATTGCCAAAATTTTGGCAAATTGTTAAATATTAGTAATTTCTAGAACTTTCTCCTTTTAGAATTTCTACCAAAATTTAGAAAGATAACAAACTAAACACCACCATCACCATCTTGCCAAAATTTGGCATTACCAAAACTTGGAAAGATTTTTTTTGGCAAGAAAGTGAACAAACCCTAATTCAACTCACTGGACAACTTAAAAGTGAAAACTACGATGTGACTTTATGCGTGCGCATCTCTGTCTTTTGAACTTTTTTAATCCTTATTTAAAAAAAAAGAAATAATTTTCAAATCTAAACTTTAGCCATGTCAGCCGGCAACACTGTCATGCCATGAGCATGTGGCGTGACTACTAGCAAGTGTTTCAGATAAGAAATTATGCTAAGCTTCCTGCACCAGGGGTACTCCACTACTACTGGTACTGGGACTCCCTGCGTTTCAGGTAGATCCATCTCAGCCGGTCATCAACAAATGAACGTTCAGGATTGACCCACGGGGGGCCATCCCGCAGGTCGCAGCCTGATCCGGATCCCTCCGTTCGTCCGCCGAATATCCGCTTCCGCCGCGCTCCTCCTCCCTCGCTCCCTCCCGCTGATAGTACCCACCCTCTCCACTCTCTCCACCTCGCTTCCGCTCGTTCTTCCTCCCCCACCCACTCGGCCACCCTCCCCCCGTCGGATTGGAAGCGCCGCCGGCGGTCTCCAAGACCGGCCTGCGAGGTAATCGCTATTCTTCTCTCCTCCTTCCCTACTCTGCATAAGTGAGCCGCGGCTGTCATGGAATGGATAGGCTTCTCAGCTCTGACTTGCTTGGGTCTTGCTTTAGCTGTTGGGGGTTGGACAATGTAATCCAGGTCTTTCTTCCTCTCCAATCCAATTATTATGTTGTGAATTGGTAGTTTGCTACGTCGTTATACTGTATAAACCAATAGCAGTTCATTTCCCTCCAAAAGGGGATTTTTAGCTGAATCCTTGCGCATTTGTTACTATTTTGTCTTTTTGCGCCTACTTCGTTTCTCATTTTACTAGTGTTGTTTATGTGCCTTTTTTTTTTACGAACTTGAATTTGTTTATGCTATCTTTTTTTTTTTGAGGGGTTGTTTATGCTATCTTTGTAGGCCGTCGACATTGCTGGAGTGGAAGATACTAAAGGATATGAAAATGGCACATCTGGTAGCTAGCTGTAGTTTCACCCCTTCACCTGCAGTCAAGACATACTCAAAATCTCCTAGTTATTGCTGCAATGTCACCCAATTCCAGAGCTTAAAATGTTCTAATCTGGTGCTAAAATCATGTCCGAAGAGACCAAAGAAGTCATTTGTAACTCGTGCCAGTGCTGCTGTACAAGGACAGACAGACAAGACACAAACACCTCTTACTGGGAATCAGGAAGCATCTGGGCACTCATCTTCTAAGCCTAAAAAGGTCATGGTTATTGGAGGAGATGGCTACTGCGGCTGGGCAACTGCTCTTCATCTCTCCAATAAAGGATATGAAGTTGCTATTGTTGATAATCTTGTTCGGCGCCTTTTCGACCACCAACTTGGCCTTGATTCCCTCACGCCAATATCCTCTATCCAGAACCGCATTCGTCGGTGGAAGTCTCTCACTGGAAAGACAATTCAGCTCTACATTGGTGATATATGTGACTTTGACTTCCTTTCGGAAGCCTTCAAGTCTTTCGAGCCAGATTCTGCTGTTCACTTTGGTGAGCAGAGATCAGCACCATATTCTATGATTGATCGTTCCCGTGCAGTATATACTCAGCACAACAATGTTATCGGAACTCTTAATGTGTTATTCGCCATTAAAGAGTTCAGTGAAGAATGCCACCTGGTCAAATTGGGAACTATGGGAGAGTATGGAACTCCAAATATTGACATTGAAGAGGGTTTCATCACCATTACTCACAATGGAAGAACTGATACCTTGCCTTACCCAAAGCAAGCAAGCTCCTTCTACCATCTAAGCAAAGTGCATGACTCGCACAATATAGCATTTACATGCAAGGCTTGGGGTATAAGGGCCACAGATCTTAACCAAGGTGTTGTATATGGAGTCAGAACAGATGAAACTGCAATGCATGAAGAACTATCCAACAGGTTTGATTATGATGGCGTCTTTGGGACAGCCCTGAATAGGTTCTGTGTTCAGGCTGCTGTAGGGCACCCACTGACAGTTTATGGAAAAGGTGGTCAGGTATGTCTTTCTTGTTTGGTTCACAGCGCTAAATGGCAAAATTGTCAGTTGATCTTTTTCACTTTATGCACTTCTTAAATTAAAGTATGTTTGCTCAATTACTACCTGCAGTTCAACAATTTACTTAGAGTGGTTAAAAACTGTTAAATCCATCATTTATTTTTCAACATTAACATACCTTCTATGTTTTGTTACTGTGGAACCTCAGGATGTCAGAGGTAATTTTTACCATTTCGTAAATTTGTGTCGGGCTCAAAACTGCAGTGTAAACCATTTTAGGATGTAGCTTACCACAGCAAGTACTGAAATTTATGATACTTGGATGCTGCATAAGTAAAATTCCTTTGATGACTGAACTGCTCGTGTGCTCCAAATACATGATCATTTGGCAACCTGTAGTGTAGTTTAGACATTTTATGGTATGTTATGCTAAAGATCCATTTTTCTTCACAATATTGAAACGTGCTACTTAGTTTATCAAAATACTAAATGCTGTCTCGGACATGGAAAGTGAACCATCTCATGAACTGTTAGATACTGATCTAGAATGTTTTGGAATCTGAATCATTATAGTTACCGGCTTACCGCGTCGAATAATTTTCAGGTTTTCATCATCATCTTACATACCATATTTTACTGATCAAGATTCTTGTTCGCTGCTCTGCAGACCCGTGGATATCTGGACATCAGGGACACCGTACAGTGTGTGGAACTCGCAATCGCTAACCCGGCAAAACCAGGCGAGTTCAGGGTTTTCAACCAGTTCACCGAACAGTTCTCTGTCAATGAACTGGCCAAGCTGGTCACGGCCGCCGGTGCAAAGCTCGGGCTGGAAGTGCAGACCAAGTCAGTACCCAACCCGCGAGTTGAAGCAGAGGAGCACTACTACAACGCCAAGCATACCAAGCTCATGGAGCTCGGCCTGGAGCCCCACCTGCTGTCTGACTCGCTCCTGGACTCGCTGCTCAATTTTGCCGTCCAGTACAAGGACAGGGTCGACACTGCGCAGATCATGCCCAGTGTTTCGTGGAAGAAGATGAGCGCGAAGCCGAAGACGGTGTCCGTCTAGAGGAGAGGAGGCTGCTGCTGGTTTTCCACGGTGGAGTATAATGTCAACCGTGACATTGACATTATAGTTTGATGTGTAGTAATAATGCAATAATTATGTGCGTTTAGTATGATGCATGCTGTAGTGAATGTGGTTACGGTGTTAGATTCATTTTTCCTTTTCCACCCACGATAGAAGCTGCACTCTGATCGAAGAAGTTTCATGCTGTAATCCTGCTGTCATTCCTACGTCCAGTTCTTGATCAGCAAATGAGTACTCCCACCGTCTAAAATTATAGAACGTATTTTGTTTTTGTTAGGATAAAGATTTATTTAACAAATTCTTTAGAGTAATTTGCATTGGCTGTTCTTAAAGCTATAGCTAGGAAGGCGTGCATTAAAATTCGCAAACTAATCTTATTGTATTATCTCGGTTTGAAACTCGTTTGACCGTGGTCTTGTCGACGTGCAAACTAAGCTTTGGATCGAAATGATACAATAAAATAAATTTACAGATCTCGGTGCGCATTTTGTAACTTTGTAGATTGGAATGAAACCTCGCTATATGTTTTAGAATACCTAGCGCAATTTTGACATGATGAGCTAAGACAAGCCAGCTGAGGAAGAATGAGTTGATATGATCAACTTGGCTCCTTATCCACCCGACCAGCCCAACCTGTAGGGATGAAAACGGTTGGAAAACTACCTCTCTATTTTCTATTTTCATATTTTTTTTGTTTGGAAACAGAACGATAGAGACGTAAACGAAAACGGTATTAGTATTGTCGGAATTTCGAAAAGGAATATTGAAAACAGGACCATCAGAATATAATTATGCGATATCGGTCTATAGTAGAAAATTTATATAAAAACAATGGACTGTAACATTATATATTCAACTAATGCACGAACTATTGACATGAGACAGCGCAGCGCGACGCCGCAGTGGCATGGACCAACACCAAGACGAGGCGAGGAGCTGAGAAGGCAAAAATGCATGTGCGTCATGTGTGTAGGAAGGAACTGGAAAAGAAGTAGGGAGTGCCAGAGTGGAATGGGACGGCTGATTAGGGTTAGCCGGTTTAGGCTGCGTTCGAATGTCACCAAAAAGAAGTTGGAGAAAAAGAATAGTGTTGGCACGCAAAACGGAAAACATCATTAGTATGCGATTAATTCGGTATAAGCTATTTTAAACTTTAAAAACGGATTATTTTGTTTTTTAAAATAACTTTCATGTAGAAATTTTTTTCAAAAAACATATTTTTACGCATATTGGGAAGAGTGCCAAGAGGTATTGGCACTCTAGTAATTTGTCTTTTGATGCAAACGAAGGCAGCCTTAGGATAGGTAGGAAGGACATGCTAATGGGCCTTTAGATGTGTGTTTTGGACTGGGCGATTAAACCTGTAGAGGCTGTTGGAAATTTTTCAGAAACTTTCAGTAATTATAGCCCAATACAGAGTTTAAAAAAACGGACGGAAATACTGCATTACCGTTTATGTTACTGGAAATTTCCGTTACCGACTGAAACGGTCGGAAGAAATCGAAAACGGTAGAATGTACGATGGGGATTTTCCGTACTGATTTCAACCCTACCGACTTCCATGCGACATGACACCTGGTGTTGGTGGGGCCCATAGCTGTAGGATACTCGATCATTGCTGAATCTATTTCAGGTTGGTAACATTGTTCCCAATAAAACATAAATTCAAAGGGGTACTGATCAGCTGAAAACTGAAATTTTCATGTCAAATTGAATGCCTGAAACGCGAATAGCTATTTCGGAGTTTAAATCCACCTTGAATGTCAGTCGTGATGTTAGGGGAGATTGGAAAGTTAAAGAGAAAGTTAAAACAGCTAGAACACGCATAAAAGGGAGCATGGACAATTAAATGGAACGATCTCGTTCATTAGATTAACTAGTTTTACTAGTGCTACCTAATTCTGCACATCTTCTTGCTCAGCTGCCCGATCGAGGCGCAAGATAATCAACAGAGGCTAGCAAATTCGATCTTGAACCTGGGCAGGCAGGCAGGAAGGCATTGTCTCGCTCGCCGACGATTCACCTAGCGAATCGATCGCCGTTGCGGCGAGCACTCGATGTCTCGATAGATCAGGCCATCGAGATCGATTCATCGATCTTCCGCGCATCGCGCTTGCGAGAGACACCAATTGGATTTCTTCATAGCTGCAGCTACGACGATGACGACGATGACGACGACGACGACCCAGGAGACGGCGGCTCGTAGATGTCCCCGTCGACGACGACCCTGCCGCTGCCGGTGGGGACGAAGGCGAGGGAGACCACCAGCAGCAGCAGCACCACGGGGAGGAGCAGCAGCAGCGACGGCGGCGGCGGCAACGGTGGCAGCACCAGCGGGAGCAGCAGCAGCAGCGCGGCTGCCATCGCCAGCAGCAACGCAAACGCCTTGCCCCCTTCCATCACCACCGCCGACGGCGCCGACGCCGCTTCTTGCATATCGATCCCTCGGCGGCAGATATAGATCAGCAACCGGTCACTGGCTAGTCTCTAGTAGTAGTCTTTGTGGCCGATGACTGAGCGTTATATACGTGACATTGACGCGAATCTCCGGTGGTGGTTTGGTTGGCGCGAGCTAGCAGTAGAAGAGGCAGAGAACCAAGTTGCGGCGTCTGCTCGAGGAAGCGGGCAGCCAGGTTGTTTGAGGCGGGAGCCCGCGGTTTCGGGGGCGTCCCTGTGGATGTCGAACCTGGAAAGCTTTGGCTGAGCAGGTGTTGCGTTTTCTGGGATATTTTCCGTTAATTTTTTTACTCGGTTCAACTTTTCTCTTCGACTATTAAATCGGATGAAATCTATTTTCTAATTTTTGAAAGCAAGTAAATTAACTGATCCATTTCTACTTATCATAGCTAGACTTTGTGTAAAAGTTTCCATTCTCTGATCACGATTCCTTATATGTGTGTATCGTTTATTCTCTACCCATGTGGCTCAAATATAGGAGGTGCATGTACATGATGAATTTCGCCTTATTAGTAATCTGAGGTATAATTTTTTTTATTGGATAGATGATAATTAAATAAAATCTGAGAGTTAGAGACGAGAGACAGACCTTTTTCTTTTTTATGTGGCTCTTGCCGGAATGGACGTGCTGCCGTGTGTACCCGTACCAGAAGAGGAAACCACGGCGGGAGGATCAGTGGACGATTGGGCGGCATTCAGTGGCCGATTCGATGTATCTGGTGTTGCTGCTGGATTCTGCTAGTTTCTGGATCTTGCCAAACTGACAAGATCGTCATCCATCAACCTCTCAATCTTGTCAAGCGTGATTCGAACTTGAATGTTTGTTTTATCCGTGATTTTTCCAATTCGATCCTTCTTACTAATAGTCCGTTTTAAGAGCCAAACGAGTGATGCTTACATTATTATATTGACTAGGATCTCACTTGTATATTGGTGTTGCACTAGCTATACGGAAATATATAAATATATAGACGTGGGTGTAGAGAACATACCCGTTACAGTTTTGGGGGATAAAAGGGTGTTGTTGGTTTCTCTCTCTAAGAGCCTGTTTAGTTGAATTGGTACGGCAAAATTTTTTGGCATAATCTTTTGAGACCAAAAATTTAGCATTAAAACTTTATATGTTGGTGTTCAGATGCATGGCAAAGTTTTGCCATTTTAGGGTAAGTGGGTGGCTTCGGTAGGAGTAAAGCGTGTCCGGCTCGAGGCCCAACCTGTTTTTTTTTTTTCGCTTCTATGGACTTCCAAATGACAAATCTTTACGAGCCTATTTTTTCTTGTTAGTGTTTAGATCCATTTTGCCAAAAAGTGGCCTAAACAACAAATCGTCTGTCAATGTGGTGGATCTAGATGCGTTTGGTTAGAGGGATTTGCTTAGATGGGAGATGGCCGTCTATTTTTTTCCATTTGGTTTGTGGGCGTGGTTGGATAGGGCGGCCCGAGGAGGGGAATATTCCACGTAGATGCTAGATGGATGTATTCGGGCAAAATTAATATCAGCAATTTAATATGCTCATCACATACATCTTCATCCATCCAACCAAAGAAAAAACTGGATCGCCCCGTCTATATTTAAAAAAAAGAATCACCATATCCCCGAAAAACTGGATTGGCATGTCACATCCCACCTTGACCGCCAACTAAATAGGCCCTAAATGTGCATTATTATTATATTGTAATATTAGCCATAGTGTACCGCTTAAGGTCTTGATTCACACATACCACACGAATTTGTGTTGAACAAATATTTTGCAAATTTATGTGCTGACTTAGACCAGTTTAATTTTAAAAGACGAAAATTACTATATAATACATACCTAAAGAATGGTGTTATTTAATGGACACTGTCGAAATGTGGCTTTACATGAGACATCTAAAGTTTATTTACTGAAGGACATATAAAATATAAAATATAGTAACATTCTACTTGACTGAGAATAGAGAAGGCGCAGAAAATATCTAAGATATCTATTTACCCTATCCTTTTTCCTAACTATGCCTGTTACAAAATGTTTGATATGATTCATCAAAATGTTTATGATGAAATAGTCGACCAGGGTACTGTACTCCAGTAAATTATCTACATTTTTAGGGTATTCTCAGTCTAAGCCATGTTAATTTTGACGGTGTCAACAGGCAGGCCCATAATTTTTTGATGTCCTATGATAAATTTTACCATTTTAAAAAGGACTATGCATTCAATTTACCACTTATTGTTAGCTACACAAAATGGGAGTGTGTCACTATTACAACCCAAAAGCACTCGAATTTGATATGATTCATCATAAAATTTATATTTTAAAACTTGATTATAAATTGATTTATGTTTTTCACAGATTTTGATTTTTCATTCCCGACCCCTGCAAACCAATAAAAGTATAAAGGTATAAAAAGTCCTACCCCAAAGTTATTTTTGGTTGCCTTCCATTATTTTTCTTACTCCATCTATACATCTATACTAGCTTAACTTATATAGAGGGTTTTGTCGATCAGTGACAAATTGAATATGGGGCCATTATACCGAGGGATCGGCTGATACCAAGACCTGCAACACTTCGAAATAAACACAGATGGGAGAATGATTTTTATACATGCTTAGGCCCCACTAGGGTAAGAGCCCTACATCATGTTGGTTGTGTGACCAGTTTTCCTTTATTAACAGATTAGACTTGCCATCGAGTACAATGATCCTTAGCAGAAGGGTAGTTTAAAACACTCGACTACTATATAGGGTATATATGGCTTATGTGTATATACGTAGGACCAATCAAGAATAGGATGTTGTCGACGAGGCGCTTTCATAGGTCTTCGATGTCTTTAGCGGATTATGTATCTTCAGACTTGATAGATCTTGCTCAGGAGCCCTCAAGGTTCTTTAAATTTATACTCTTGAGGCTCAACATGACCTAGTCGGACTCATGGGTTCTTAGTAAGAAATATATCTGAATAAGTAAGGAATCAAGTCAGGACTATTCAGACTGTCTCTTTCAGTATATGAAGGCTTTCATTGCATTTCCTGAATCATATCTAATTTCAGTGAGCCTCTTTCCATAGTTGAATAGGTCTGGGAATACACGATATAGAAGAATACGGGATACCCTATACCAAGTACTATAATATGTATATTCTGTTTCGTGAACATAAGTATTTGACTAACAATAACTTTGTTAGAAAGTTGTTTTATCTTATAAAATTGACTTTGACCATATAAATAATATTTAAAACTATAAATCAAAGCCTTATGGTAACGAAACAAAATACAGTTCAGGGTGTTCTTCCTAAAAAAAAATGCAGTTCAGGGTGGAGGGAGTAGCTTCTTAAGCCTAGCTCCGACATTGCTAGATTCATTGCTACAACAGGGTGTTATACCAGCTCGAATACTGTCACGCATGCATGAATGTGCCAGCTGCTTCCGTTCTTGAAAGGTGTACGTCGTGCATCGATCCGATCGAAGTCTTGCTCTCTAGTTCTGAGATATTGCGCAGGTGTGCATGCATCATGCATGATGCCATCCATGGCCATCAGATTGGTCATCACCTGCAGCTGCATGTAGATGCCAGAAGAGATCCTTCAACCAGCTAGCTAGTAGGTGGGAAGGAATGACATGCATCTCATCTGGATTCTAGAAGCTTCCCCTCTTGACATTTTGTTTCTCTCCCTCAAGCCTGAGAAAACAAATAAAGCTAGCTAGATTCATGTAATCAGCACTGATTGTTTATTTTTAATTCCAACTAGCGCGTACTGTGTATCGAACAGCCGTAATTCCAGGGGGAGGTGTTGGCGACACGCTACACATAGCTCAAGTTGTGCACAAAAGTTGCCCATTTGGCATTTGTTGGTTGTAGAAAACGGAGACGACGTTCGTACAGTTTAGTTTGTCGCTTCTAGCGGTCACTAGACCTTGACCCGCTTACCTGTCGGACTAAAAGAACGAAGTTCCAAACCCCAATAAAGGCAGACTGCTTGTTTATGACTACCTCCATATTTTGTTTCATCACCACAATGGTATGGTCAAATTTTTCTCCATTAAAATTATTATTTGCGCAATGTGAAAATATAATAATAAGATAATATTTTTAAATATTTTTTTAAACTAAATTTGTATGTTTAAAAACTTGAAGGCCATACACCATGGTGTCTCATTTGGGTGTCCTATATACACTAGCAAACGTGTCCGTGCGCTGCAACAGGCTTACTCACCTTTATGCTCGGGATGTTGAGTTTCGATAAAAAAGATGTAATTAGTGAATAACATGACCATTTAGTTCAAGTTGTTCATGCTTTCTACCAAAATGGTTCATAACGTGCATTGCACCAAGTTGGATTATAGCGGCCTTCTCGCCGGAGAAGGCAGCGTTGCTTCGTGGAGTCCTAAAAATTTGTCTCCAAAATAGTCATATATACTTGCTTAAGTAAATTACATGTTTATTTATTGGTTTATACGCATATATGCGGGCCCACCGTATTTGCTGAAATCATCACTTCCCGTACACCTGGCATCCTACACTCCCGCACACTGCAACGTAAGCAGTAGAATCAAGGCGACATTGCCCTCCTTTATTCAACAACAACCTTCTCAAATACATTAACTTACATAAAACCCCTCGTACCATCGTAAGGAAGGACTGATGTGTGAATCTCTATGTTTTCTGTCCTTGGGTGTAAGACTGTAAGATGTTTAATGCTCTTCCACCAGCTTCCGACCTCCCGTTGACCCATTCCCCATCGCCGCCTCCCCCTCAATGCTCTCCTCTCTCCTACCAGCTCCTGTTCCCCATCGCTGGCGCCGGCTTCCCCTCCTCCCCATCATCGGCGCCGGCTTCCCCCTCCTCGTCGTCATCAGAGCAATCTTCCCCGACACCCTACCACTAGAGTCGACTTCCCCGTCCCCCATCCACCAACCCCGGCTTCCCTGCCCACTGGAAAAGATTGAGCCCGGCTTCCCCACCGTCGACGCCTAGCCGGTGAAGAGGAGGCGTCGAATAGATCGGAGAGGCACCGGCCGGCGACGCGTAGATCAGGCCGGATCCAAGCCGGCGCAGATCGGGCGATGAGCTCCGGGCCAGCGCAGGAGAAGTCGAGGCGCATGTCGTCGTCATTGTGGTGAGTGGTGGCCTGAGGTTCGGATGGGGGCAATGGCGACGGCCGGCCACAGCGTCGGGTCAGTCCCGGAGCGGTGGCAGCTAGGGATTGATTTTGGGGATTGATTTTTGGAAATCGTATTTGACTTGTGGATTGATTTTAGGATGGGCAGGGATTTCGGATTGGATTTGTGGATTGATTTTGGGACGGGCAGGGATTTCGGATTGGATTTGTGGATTGATTTTGGGATGGGTAGGGATTTTGGGACGGAAACGGGTGATGACGTCATCGGCAGATGAAAAACTTGTGGAGCAAAAAGATGACAGAATCATATTGGACTTTTATAATAGGTAAAGATATATGACAAGACTACTCTACAGCCCCCTTAGAATAACCTATTCTATACCTCCTCCCTTCCAAGGCCTCTCAAGGGCCATCCCACCTCCCACCCCCTCATAAAGCCCCAAAACCACCCCCACCTCATCCAAAAGGTCGGTCAAAGGCTTCCTCCCGTGGGTCAATAAGCCCACGTCTCTTCTAACATGAATTCTGTAGTAACGCGAAGGCTAAACTGCAGTAACACGAAGTCTAATCTGCAGTAACAACACCGAAACAGATCTACTTTTTTAAAAGCACTTTTTTCTAGTAAAGTGGTACAAACGTTTTAAAAAATAATATATAAGGTAAGAGATAAAGTTGTTTAAAGATTAAAATCTTAATGATATCTATAGGATTTGTACTGTACACACTAATGTTATGACAATAACTGTACAGTAACGTTACACCTTCTCTGCAGTAATACGCTATGTTGCTACAAAATATGTGCATTGTTACTGCACAATTACAGTAACAGCGTGAAATAAGAGCAGTAACATGTGCATTGTTACTACACATCATGATAGAATTACAGTAACATCATAATAAAAGTGCAGTAACACGAGAATTACAATCTTGCAGTAACATCACAATAAAACTGCAGTAACAGACGGTGTGTGACTGTATAATATTGCTACAGTACTACTAGTGCATGTGGAGAGCTCAGAGATTATATTCTCAATCTTTAGAGAGCAATATCTCTCATGTCTTATATTATTTTTTAAAACCGTTTTCACACAATGCTTAAAAAATGTGCTTTAAAAAATTGGATCCATTATGACTATATTTTGATGTTGTTACTGCAGATTATTCGTCGTGTTACTGCAGATTATACGGCGTGTTACTGTACTTTTCAGACAGATGGGAATGGAAAAAGGAGTGTGGGGGAAGTCAAATGGCGGGTTTGACCGGCGGGAGAGAGATTTGACTAGGACAGGAGGGGGGTTTTGGGTCCTTGGAGAGAGGTGGGAGGTGGGTTTGGGCCTTGGAAGGAAAGGGGTATAGAATAGCTTATTCTAAGGGAGGATCTAGAATAGTTTATTTATTTATATATATA
>CM002483.1:11649726-11677045 GCA_000325765.3 Leersia perrieri
TATATATATAATGGTCAGCCTCTTGTTCTAACCAAATAAATATGCACTTTACGATTTAGGTATATAGCCTATATGTATCTATATCTAGTTTCACTGACGTTAGTTCTATCTTCCATTTTAAAACAACAATGAGCCTGCTTGGAAAGTTGGAAGAACTGCTATGGCTTATAATTATGGTGAAAACATAGAATCGAAGTGAAGAGAATAGTCTTAATATGAGATTTTTATGGTTTTGCTCCTTGCAGTCTAGAAATTAATGCTGAAGAATAAATTGGGATGAAAAAATCCATAGTTAATTCTAAAATTAAGCTACTACAGTTGTAGCTATAAAAAGAACAAAATGTGGCTTAAGCCACGGCTTAAAATTCTGCAAGCCCGATGCATTCGGGCCAAAGATATGCATCGGGAACTTCCCACTTCCCTTCATCGTCAGGCCCAAGTTCAGCCCAACTTACCATGGGCTTTCGTTACAAGTTCGTTATCTGCCTGAACTGATGGATTGTGCTGGATTGCTGGTGGACGGCAGACGGAGCAGTGGCAGCACTGCACTGCAGCAGCAGCACGACAGTCGACAGGGGAGGAGGGACAGCCACGATTGCACGTAAAGGCAACGTGGGAAACTGCATCCGCAGCAGCCAAGCCGATGGGGCTCCTAGATCGCGGAGGAAGGAGACGAATTTGCCGCCGAAACACTAGTAAGCGCGACAGGCTACGTGCTTTGCTGCCAACTACCACGCGGTCCACGAGCCACCAATTGTGGGGGTTTTGGCCGAGGGCCACGAACGCGTCCTTTGCCGACGCCTGCCCGAGCCCGCCACCGCCACCGCCCGTGGCCGGCAGCCAGGCAAGCGAGCCGACGAGCCGGCCGCGCGTGGCATTGCGAATTGCGAGTTTTCTCTCGTCGCGCGGGCGGGCGCTTCACTTTTCCGGTGGCTGGCTAGTGCGCCCCTGCGACTGCCCGCTGCTTTTGAGATTGGTACTATATGGTATACGTAGGCGCGCGCGTGTTCTCATCAAAAGGAGCATGCACGGTCGGCGGCAGCCAGCAGAACTACATGGTGTCATGCCATGGCAAAGCCGCTTTGCCGGCGCGTCCGCCAAAAAAAAGCGTCTGAACTGACGCGATGTTTTTCAAAACTTGAACAAAAGTGCTCTCGCTTTCCTTTTCTCTTTCTTTTCTGCTGCTTTTGTTTTTGGTTTTGTAACGTCTCGAGTCGCAGTCGTAGCACTAGGGTTGGTTAGGTGTTTTTTCATCAAAATGTGGGGGCATCAAAACCCTGTTTGAGAGACCTTTTGACATTTGCATGCCTGGAATGAGGATAGTACCACTACTAATTACAGGATGGAGTACTCCTATACAGGAGAAGGTGCAATAATTGGGAGTGTTTTGTCAAGCCCGTCCCGTAAGTTTGACATTTTGCCCGATCGATTTCTTCTCTCTTTTCCGCTCTCTGCTTATTGTTACCAACTAGTACAGCGGAATAAATATATGGGAATATCTAATCCACCGGCGCTTTACGCCATTAAGGACTAGCTAGCCATCGATCGATCTGAGCTTCTCGTTAATATGTGGACCGTGTAATGGATAAGATTAGTACGAGTAGACAACTTAGCTTTGCAAGTACAACTTAATTCTTCATTTAAACAGCGTTTTTGAACGCGGAGACGGTGCCAGTGTTTACAGTTGACCTTAATTAATAAAGTGATGCAAGGATCTAGACTGTAAAACCGATGTTGTCACCTCTACTATTTGATTTAATCATTTCATATATAAGCAATAAAAACAATCAATTTGCAATAGAGTTTGAAAAAACAATATTGGTGTGGTGTGATACCACCAAATACCACTAGCTCCACCAATTAAACTCGTCATACGCACAATGGTACATCTCTCTTTGCCTTCTTCTCGTTGGAGAATAAAATAGTCATCTAATTAATAGAGCATTTTATATTATTTGGAAGGTAGAAATTCTGACTTGTTGGTGATGGATGTCAGGATGTAGGTTGTATGTAATACTGCACATGCAATACTAGTCATTAACATGTGGGCCCCAGAGTAAGTGTGACTCACATGTCAGTGAGCAGAACTGCACTACTAAATACTACATAAACTTATTGGCGAGTGCGGAGTACCCCATGGAAAGAAGACTTGAACCCTTAGAATTTGGATGAGAATCAATAAGACTACTTGAGATTTGATGGGTAGTTATAATTGCCATAAGCTCATTTTCTTACTTATACTATCATCTTTGTTACTGATAGCGATGACTATCTTTTATTAGTGATAATACTCGTAATGTATCGGTACCATGGTAAAAGTAGTGTATATATGCTTGAAAGTGTGTACTTCCATTTTTTGGTTAAAAGGCATGGGGCTAATGGCTTAAGCTACAAACACAGCTCGACGACTGACACTGTCACATAGTATTAATAGCCCACTAAAGGATTGTATAGCAGCCATACATTCGGTTGCACTGCCCAAACAGTGATATATATGGTCATGATGTTGCACGGTTAGGCTACATGTGGTTACCGAACAACCCCTTAGTTTACTACCCTCTAGTTCTTATTTGGCTCAAGATCTTGGGAAATTAAATATATGTTAAATGATCAACAAGTTTGGATAAAGAATTTAGGAAACATATTCTTATACTAACACAATACAAAGACAAATAGATACGAATGATATCCCTTTGAATCCAACCTTTCCCTTTAAGGAATTTAATTGGCTAGCATAATAGAATAACTAATAAACCAAAAATCAAATATAGTAGATAATCTATTATTATAGAGAGAAAAATTCTTTAAAGGATCAATTTAAAGAATCAAGATTCGTAACCAATCATTGCCATGCCATTTTTTGCCCTACCTACACAATGTAGCGCCAAGACCTTTATTTTAGCACTACCAAATTTTTTCACCCCCTCCGTCTCAAATTATAAGACATATTTTATTTTATTAGAAAAAGAGTTTAACCCATAATTTCTCTAATAATATATCATTTGTATAATGAGAAAAAAATACATGTGCTTTGATACGGATAAAATATATTAATATTTTTTAAAACAAATATTTTTTATGATATGTGTTATAATTTTTCTTATAGAAAATAGTCACATTAATTTGAATTTATATTTTCATATTCATCTATAATTAACTAGTTTTTTAATACCAAGAAATTTGAGGGGTAATTTATAATATTGCACTGAGGGTAGGTGGTGGCGCTACTTTTTATAGGTGTATAGATAAGATAGTAGTTTTGAATGTAAATCTAACAAGATCAATTTTATGTCATAAAAATAATTATTCAAACTCTTGTCCTAGCAAAACGATGTACGCCCTATAGATTAGGACGGAGGGAGAACTAAAGTAGAATTTGTACTAGAATAGGAAAATTTTGTCATCAAACCAAATAATTACAAAGTACCATTAAACTTGCCAAGAAAAAAATGGTAGAAAAAATTGGTTCCAATCAAACAACCCCTAAATGACTAAACCTATATTCTTCCGGCGTCAAATGTAGAAAGCACTTAGGGCTCCATTGGAACCATAGATTTTTATAGGAAATTTAAAGGATTGGGATCCTTTGAAAAATTTTCATATGGAGCCCTTTGTATTGTAGGAATGTACCCCAAAAATTCCTATAGGATTTCTTCCTTTCCTCCACTTTTTAGAGGATTCAAAATATTTGATCAAACCTCATGTTCACCATTTTCTTTGAGAAGTCCAAGACCAATGTCTCTTGATCTCTCCTCATTTATCCATTCTAATCAAATGTTCCGTACAAAATTCCTAGGTTTTCCAAGGGAGTAGCCAAACACAACTTTGGCTAAATTCCCTGTGTTTCTATTTCCCATGGGATTAGGATAGACATGACACTCCATTTATGTGTTTTTCCTATTAGCGTGTTTTGAATATCCTAAGTTCCAAATGAGCCCTTAAAAAGGAATCTTGTGAGTTTGATCACCGATCAAAATTTTGCTTTCAAGTTCTCACAATTTGCTTTAAACTTGCTGTGAGGAGAGTGGGACCTACTTGCTTGAAACTTAAAGCTTTCAAATATTAAACACGAATCAAGCAGTGCTGACATATCTCTCTAGAATATGCCAAAATACACGCGTCATCGAAAATGGCTTCTTCTTCGGTGCTCATCCCAACACGAAAAAGAAAACAAACGACCTGATCAGAGACGAGGTGGTCAGCTCATGAGAATGCATATACCAAACAGAAAAGAAAAAAAAAAGAACTCAAATGTGAGGTCCATAAACATTCCAACCCTATTCAGCAAGAGTTAACAACCACAGACATGTGTAGCTCCTTTCAAAACAACAAAACGATATGCCCTTGCAATTTCTCCCTCCCTCATACATGTCCTCTAGCTTAAGCTCTAGCCTCGCCCGTGTATGGCGTCATGTCATTTCGGTTACGCCGTCCACCAACCTAAGCCCGCATGCGTGCATGGTTCGACGTAGTTGATCAGGCCACCTCTCGTTCCCAACAACCCCCAACAAAAGGGTCAAAACCCATCGACATTACCGCTCGCGCCATCCATCCGATTAGACCAAGCGTCTGCCGTGGAAAATCGCTCGCAAACACAATATTGTTTGCTTACGCGCGCTACGCCTCGCCGTCACGGCGGGCGGGGCCTTCACTGCTGCGTCGTGAACTCGTGACGACGTGATCGGTCAATGGCGCCCCGTGCTGATGTCTTCGCCGCCTCACGCGCATCTCCGCTCTCGTGCAACGGTGCAAGCATGGTCACACCGGAAAAAAATGGAACGGGAGAAGAGATCCGTTGAACCGTAGAATAATTTGACTGATCACAGAAGCTTCTTCAATATGTGGGGTGTCGTCATCTCTGAAGTCAAGATGGTTAATCCACGGAAGCCTTGGGTTTCACGGGAGAATCTCCCACATGGTTAGAAAAATTCAGGATGAACTGAACTCGGAATGGTGAAAAATGCAGCATCAGAGATTAGTAAATGTAAAAGTAAAAACTATGCGGTGTGAGTGCACGTGGGTTGGAATCGGCCGGGGTAAAATTAGAACGAAAAATCTGGTGCAGTCCAGTAGATTCCTTTCGTGTGCCTGCCCTGCCGGCTAATCCCCTCTCTGCTTAAAGAATTTGGCATTTGGGCTTTAAAACAAAATTGAATCCTTTCTGCCTTCTTCTGTTTTGTGTCTGCATCCAAACTGAAAACTACTTTTTTTTTGTCCCTTCAGATACACTACTTCTAAATTACTTAGGCTGCTGTCATATGCGCCATCTGCAGGCAGTTAGATTATGAAATTATGATCTGGTTTGTCATTATCCAATTAAACAAACACACACAATTAGTCGACCGGCCAGCTCGAGGCCTTAAAAAACGCACGGTGTATGTATGTATGGCCGCATTATCCTGGACACGAGAGAGCACCCGGATTATTATTCAGACAGCGACTCCCCGTCATTTCCGTTTCGTGCTTATTCAGTCTCCCGAATTGCAAGAAACGAACGAAACAGAGTGCGTCGCTTGATTGTTCTTGCTCCATCGAGTCAGTCTTAGCACAGATAGAATGATTAATATGGTAAATCTGCAGTTAAGGATGGGCGAGCAAACTGGAATGAAAGCAGCTGGTGAGATGAGAAAGGGAAAGGAACAGTCGAACAGATAATACACTGGTACTCTTGTACTGTAGCGTGGCTATCTACTCACAACCTGTCGAGGAGTAGAGCAGTAGTTGGGAACTTGGGACCAGATGCAAAGGCAGGCGTAGGCCACGCCCCCTGGCCCAGTGTCACCCAGCGAACCTTTGCCCTCCGGCGAGTGCGTGACCATCCGCCCGATCACGGCGACCACATGCCAACCAACCAGCCAAAGCTGGGTTAAACGGCTGGTTGATTGCCTTGTCCACGCTCAATTATCCAATCACCAGATTTCCCAACTCGCCGTCTCCAAAAGAAAGCCCTTTTCGTGTCAACGACCCCTGTCTAGTAGTCTGATAAAGTGATAATCTCCCACGAATTTCACTAGTAGTAGTACTACTATTTGTCCCACCTCGCCGAGCGACGCATATGCGGCGCCGCTTCAAAATCCCCAAAATTTTCACCACCGGCACCGCCGCGCCGATACGGAACGGAAGAGAGAGGAGAGGAGACGAAGACCTCTCTCTCTCTTTCTCTCTCTCCATTTCATTCATTTCCCCACACCAAACGCCCCCAAAACCACCAGAAACACGCACCGCGCACCCCCTTCCGCGCTCCGCATCCTCGCCTCCTCGGATCCTACCTCGCCTCGTCTCCTCCCGCCGCGGCGCGCCACGGCGGCAACGGGCGGCGGCGCGCTCTCGCCGCGGCTGCCCAAATGGGGTACCTCTCCTGCCGCGCGGACTCGTCGGTGGTGACGTGCCGGTCCATCACCGCCATCTCGCCGCTGCCGCTGTCCCGGCGACCCAGCAGCAGCAGCAGGCGGCGCGCGCTGCCGGCAGCGGCGGGGAAGGAGGGTGAGTCCGCCGCCGTCCCCATCGAGCGGTTTGCGTACGACGAGCTGGAGGCGGCGACGTCCCACTTCGCGGACGCGGCGCTGCTCGGGAGGGGCAGCCACGGGGCGGTGTACAAGGCGGTGCTCGCCTCGGGCCGCGCCGTCGCCGTCAAGCGCCCCTCCCCTCGCCGCCCCGAGGTGGACAACGAGATCCGCATCCTCTCCTCCGTCCGCGGCCCGCGCCTCGTCAACCTCCTCGGCTTCTCCGACTCCGCCTCCGCCTCCGACCAGCAGCAGCCGCGCCCGCGCCTCCTCGTCGTCGAGTACATGCCCAACGGGACGCTCTACGAGCTTCTCCACTCCAACCCGCGCCCGCCCGGGTGGCCGCGCCGCATCCGCCTCGCGCTGCAGACGGCGCGTGCGCTGCGCGCGCTCCACGACGCCGATCCGCCCGTCATCCACCGCGACGTCAAGTCGGCCAACGTCCTCCTCGACGCCAACCTCGACGCGCGCCTCGGCGACTTCGGCCTCGCCCTCCGTGTGCCCAAGCGCCTACCCGGCGAGGCCGCCACCAATGCCGCCACGCCCGCGCCGGCCGGGACGCTCGGCTACCTCGACCCGGGCTACGTCACGCCGGAGAGCCTCAGCACCAAGACCGACGTGTTCAGCTTCGGGATCCTGCTGCTGGAGATCATGAGCGGCCGCAAGGCCATCGACGTCCAGCACTCGCCGCCGTCGGTGGTGGAGTGGGCGGTGCCCCTTCTGCGGAAGGGGAAGGTTGCCTCGCTGTTCGATCCGCGTGTGGCGCCGCCGCGTGACCCGGTCACACGGAGGGACCTAGCCGCGCTGGCGGCGAGCTGCGTGAGGTCGTGCAGGGAGCGGCGGCCGTCGATGGCTGATATTGTCGAGCGCCTCGTGGTTATCAGTAAGGCCGTGTCGGCCAAGGTGTGGAACGGGCTCGCCGTGGTTGGGAATCCCTGCGCCGTCGTGGATGTCCAGAAGACGATTGCGAAGCGAGCCGCTGCCGCTGCTGCAGGTGACAATGCTGCGTCGGAGCGGGAGTCGGCTCCCGCATTGGCATTTGATGACGATGAGAAGAAAGAGGACGAAGAGGAGGGAAATGCAGGTGTATTAGAGGAGGATCAGGTGCCATTGGTGGGTGCCAAGAAAACACCCAGGCCATTGAAGAATGGGAAGGTGTTCTCTGAGTCAGGGACAAAGGAGAGGAGAAATCTCTTGGAGCTCATGGCTCGGATTGATGGTGTTGCTGGCCAAAGATTTGGCATTACTCGAGCAAGAACAGTGCGTGGTGCTAGTGAACCTATTGAAAAAGATGGAGCTGTATTGCTCCTTAGGAGAAATCAAACTGTGAAAGTACTAGGATCAGATGCACTTTCTAAAGTTGATCTCTTTTCAAGTTTGGATGCAAAATTTAAGCATGAATTGGGGAAAGAGCAGCAAGAGAAGACAGGTAGAATCAAGGAGGAATCAGGGGAAGAGCAAGAGAAGGCAGGGAAAATCAAGCATGATGCAGGGACGGTGAAAAAACATGGTGAGACGGCAGGCGGAATCAATGCCAAAGCAGGGAAGGATCAGGAGAAAGTGGAGAAAAAACTAGAGGAAGAAATGAAAATCCAAGAAACATTTGGGGAAATCCTTGATAGATCGAAGAAATCTGAGGAAAAGAAAGCACAAAATCTTGGCAAAGAAGAGAAAATCAAAGACACAGCAGAGAAGAAACAAGAGCATGATGCTAGGGGAGTCCAAGACAAGGTAGAGAAGATCCAAGACAATGCCAAGAAAATCCAATGAGTGGTAGAGATTTAAAATAATGCAACTGTTCTTAATCAATTATTGATTGGCAGTCGGTCTGAAGGACAGGGCTTATGAGATATGGATCTCACTGCTTTGATGCCATGGTGATATTTCGAGTTCTAGCGATAAGATCTTGGAATTCACTTACCCACAACCTGGCCAGCTGTTTGGGAAATTGGTACCGTGCTGGTAATGTCGTCAAGACTACTGATGCTAGGTCTCTGGTGATGATGGTAATGTCGTCAAGACTACTGATGCTTAGGTCTCTGGTGATGATCAATCGAACACATACTGACTGGACCAGAAAAGGCTGGAAGTCTGAGCAACACAGGCAAGTTGATCTACAATACCCATTGTTGAGTTCTCAAGATTTGTTAATGGAATTCAGATACCATGTATGTGGCTGGTAATCATTTCGCTTCTTCAGTTCAAGTTTGGAGCTTCAAAATGGCTACTAGTTGGAAATAGATTGTTGTAGCTTTGCCCAGCTTCATTGATTCTTTTTTCTGCATAGAAGAATCACCAAGTATTATGTTGATTGTATGTACTCCTAGATAGGAAGCAGAAGTGGATGTTATGGGAAAAATGTTTTGGCTTTTCCATCCTGAGGTACATAAAGAAATTCTCATGCCATGCCCTTTTTCTTTCTATGTGCTGATCATCTAGCCCCCGTATACCTGATGCATTGGTATGTCATTTTCACTTCTTGAAACTCATTCACATTACAAAGTTAAACGCTTAAATATTATTGCTACAATGAGGTGCAAGTTCTTGACCATCAATAGGTTGGGGGAGAGAATTATCATTTCATAGGGTCCCTGCAAACAGCACATCGTCCTTATCAAATTTCAAAAGTGCATTCATTACTAATATATTCATCACATGAACTGTGTGGAGGAACTGCATATTGCCGTCCATCTGATTGTTTAAACCCAACTGTCTCCATGAATTTAATGCATTCTTCAATATGGTATGGGACATCTACATGATTTAAGTACTGAGAAATGAGAACGGATGGGAAGTACTGAAATGTTACAGGTTAATAAGAGGGAAATTTCGGCAAGCAAGAAGGGAACTAGGCATAATCTTCACGAGAGCTCCAGAATGTGAGCATCGCATTCCACCAGCCTGATTTGTCATTGCAGATCTGCATCACATTATTGTCCAATCAGCAGTGTGTTTCTTAGAGAAAGAGTGCATTGGGAATCAAGGTTAGGAGTTTGGTACAGTAGTAGGTAAAGCTGAACATGGGGAGTAGGAACTCAAGACATGATGCTTCTGTCCCTATAAGTAATAAGTTTGTATACATGGTACATTACTTCATACAGGGTGTCATGGAACAAAATTCAACCCAGTTGTATCACTTGTATGACCTCCAACAATGTCATAACTACTTTGTTTTTTATGTGACATTGCCACCAAGAGCTATCGTCAGCTAAGAGCTTCTAGATGATCAGGCTGATTAAACACTGGTCATGATTGATTGCCTCAAGCTTCCAGATCTCCTTGTATGGAGGTCATGCATGATGCATGAACTGGTCCACTAATACAAGGATATTAATTTGCAAGACAGGCTTCAACCATAAGGTTATTGTTGCACTTAATAGTAGTGTTTTAAAAAAATAGATGGTAGCATACCCATGGAAAATAAATTCTGTTTCCTTTGACACTTGATGAGAAGAAGACTGCCCACCTAGTTATTATTGTACTCACTGCGGCAAACTAATATCTTCTGAAAATAGTAAGCAATACTCTTGATGATATTGTCACATGTCACAAATTCAGCTGTGTCATCTATAAAAGATGATAAAGGCACTGACTCAATAATGTTCATAATGGAATAATTAATGATGGCCATTTATGCAACAGGTGTTTGAAAAAGAATGCGCAATTGCCATTCCAAAACGCTAAACCGACAATTAGTTGTATCACATTCTTTTGGGGATTCAGTTTTACAATACTCCCTCCATTTTTGTTTATACGACGTTGGTTAGTGTAATTTTGCAATAAACAACGTCAAACAAAAAGAGAACAGATAGAGTATTTTGTATTATTGCTACAATACCTTTTTTTCTTTATTTTTTGCACCTCAAATGTACATAAAACTTCATTTTTTTTCCTAAAAGAACGTAGTCACCAAATCGTTGAACTAAGTCGCGTTCCTCGACCATATCGTCTATATCTCGTTAAAACCTTTGAAAACTTAAGGCTCTACATTTCTTGTTCCTGCTTGTCAACACATCGATCCTAAAACTTTTGTGACTATGAGAAAAACCTATTATAGTTTATTTTATTTGATCACACAGAATTAGAGAATCGGCCATAAATTTCATTTTCCTACCAATTCGATATTCTTAGTATTAGTACTCGACAGACATGTAAGTCTGAAGGTTATCTGTCCCCTCTGAATATTTTGTAGTAATTCCGTAGTCACATGTGAGTTACCTGGAGCAGATAGTACTGTCAAGAGCATCGGTTTCAATGTTTCATGGTCTGGGCTGTCGGCTTTCCGCTGGTTCTTTCTGTGCTCAGCTGCTGCTCTCTAATAGAGATACAGTCATGAACTGGCGAGAGTAATACTGTATCATTAAACTCCACTTGGTCACTTGCTTTGCATAACCTATCGCCCGACCACTACAGTCCTAGGGTCGTCTGAAACGCATGAAATTCATAGGACTTTGGTAGGAACTCTATAGGAAATTCTAGGAATGTAAAACTAATCTTCCCACATTCCAAACATATTTTACTAACTTCGCTGTTTTTTCACTAATCTGGCTTGCCTGTTGTTGTACGTGTTAGTTTCGATCTAAGGCATCTCTGAATGCCTGTGCTAGCTGACGTGCAGAGATGCTCTAAAGTTTAGTCAATCTATAAATGATAAGAGTAACAAAAACCGATAGCTTCCAGACGTTTGCCGAATAGGAAGGATTCTTTCTCATAGCACGTCAGATTTTCGTATTGTTGCAGTTGGTTTTATATGCAAACCGTGAGTGGCCAGTTGCATTGGAGAAAGCAGCATTTTGGAACGCATGGACCAGGCCGTCTGTGCTGAATAGCGCCAGTGACTAAGCAACATCCATGATTGATCGTTTTGGTACACTTGCTGTCTACTTGTCTCGGCGATTATATATAATGGGATGGTGTGATGATTCATGAGCTCTGTCTTTGTCATATTTTGTTACTTCTGAAAGTTGGTGCTGATTGCCAACCTTACAGGATAAAGATAGGTTATCTCCTTGGGATAAGGCAAGATCAATGTTTGCCCACTCATACCAGATATCTGATTTGTCCTTCTTGTTACGTCTCAGAACAGCTGGCAGAAAGTGTATCTCACTTACATTTATACACTTGAAATTCATAGACAAATTTCAACTCCGTTCATAATATAAGTGGCTTGGCTATCAAGTCGTGTTCGATCTCATGGGAAATTGATGAAAATTCAATGTCTGTCGTTGTGAACATATCCAAGATTCTACCAGATAGAACAAACTGATGCATAATGTAGTAGTAGTTGATAACACAGCTCACTTTCAATCTGATAAAAATAGAATGGAAGTGTTACCATCTAACGAGAGACAACTCACAACTGCCCAAATGCTACTATCGATTCAGAAAGTTTGATTGCAACTGTGCGCAAGCAAGTCTTTCATTGTCCCAAGAAGAACCAAATCCATTTTCTTTTTGACTAACAGCGAAACTTGGTGTATACTACTCTCTGGTTCAATAATTAGGGCAATGCTGCCTACGGCAATTTCATCATTGCAGGTCTGAGTTACTCAACAAACAAAAGGAACTGTGCAACTGTTGTGTTAATGTTGCCTGGACATCATTTAACTTTGGACTTGGTTCGTAAATCTCACTAGACAACAAAAAAGCTTCATGGATCAGGACAGATAGTTCCTGTTAAGGAAGTCATCCATGCAAGTGTGAGAAGAACTCAGGCAGGATAGTTTCATTTATCACCACACCATGTTTGCTGGAGTAGACATCATTAGCCATACTTTCCAAGTCCTTTACATCGTCTATAGACATTGTGATGTACTCATGCAGATTATTGGTGGTTCCATCTGAAACAGTTAATGAATGAAGTAATAAAGAATGAGCTGAACACAGATATGGTATGGGTTTCAAATTATTATACAGTAGACAGAAACCATTGTATTAGAACAGTGGATTACGGTAGTTCCTTAAAAATCCAACGTAACACCAAAGATAGTATTGCATAATAGATTTCCAGTGTCACTGTTACTAATTATCACAACCTACCTAACCATGCAAATCTCTAATTCTCTATGCGGATTTCAAATTTTCAGCTTATCATTTTGGCAGTAGCAATGAACAATCACCATAAATGATTTGGTCATATGATCTGATACCTTCTGCAACAATTGTTTCATACTTTGGGGGCAACTGAATCCAGTTCCCTGCAGGATCCTTCATGTGGCTTCTATCAGATGCAAATGATCGAAGAAATACTGGAGTGTGAATCACACGGAAAAGCCTGCAAACATAGATGGAAGATTATTAGACCTTAGAAACCCCTTCTGCAAAAGAAGGTAAAGAAAATGAAAGCTTAATATGCATCAGCACATTGCCTCGTATACTTCCACACACAAATGTCCCAAAGAAGAAAAATAAGCAAAGTATGTTCATCAAGATTTGGAGACCACTTCCACTTCATCTAAACAAAGTTGATGCAGTTATAATATGGCATGAACTGATATAATTACAAACATGGTTGCATCTCAAGGCATCTTAACACATGCAAAAAGATGCACACTGACCCCTACATACTGTAGACAGGAGCACATTATAAACTTTGTAACATCTAGATGGCATAAAGTGCACCGTAAATAAGTTTTGCACAAGAATTACACCAGTAAGAACAGAATAAACAGAGTATTTACCTCCTGTAGATAGAGTTGCCAAATGATAATGGTCGTATGGCATCAGAAACATACTGGATGAATGGACATGGGAAAGGAAGGTTGGAGTCCAAATCCCAAACAAGATCTCCTTTTTTTCGCCTAGACTTTCATATCATATGCAAATCAAGAAATAGATAACACTAAATGCTTGCTAAATGATAAAAAATGTACTGTTTATTATGTTGGTAGTGCACAATAACCAAATTTAGCAGTTACCTGGATACAGATTACATGATAATCCCACAGAACAAATCCATCACCACTATGACTTGCTTTCTGATACCAGAGCGGAACCTGGTAATGAAAGGGAATATCACCACCATAAAAATATACACACACATATTGGGGTAAATGCAATCCTAACTAAGATGTAAAACAGAAAAGAGGTAATACATACAGAAAAAGGCAAGGGAAAAACACAATATATGATAAGATCACCTTCTTTTCCTCATTTGATATGAAAACAACATAGAGGTCGGTGCCAGCAGGATCAGAAATTCCACTTCCTATGAATTCCTTACATAACAAGTAAACATTTTCCTCACTACATGTGAGAAATGAAATCCAATCATTACTCGATGATGAGTAAAAAAGAAAAATACTTCCAATCTTGAGAGTATTATTTACAGCCATAGGAGAATGATTTAATTAATAACAGCAAAAATTGAGAAGACTTTAAATATAAATGAAAGTACCATCTTGCTGTATAATGTTACTTATTTCGGTTTTAAAACGGAATCCTCCCAAGATATGCACATGATTGTTCCAAAGCATAGTGTTAGAAAGTTGAAATGTTAAAACAATCCTGCATCTATGAAAAACAACGAATTGAAATAAAAATGACCACTGAACTTCGTTTAAAAAAGTGTCCACTAGATAACTCAGATCTTTGCCAAAGAAGGTTAATGTAATTATAAGATGAAGAACGAGACCATTAAATTCATGCATAGCTTAATGATGATAATCATCCGAAGTATGATATGTTGTATTATACTCCCTCCGTTACATATTGTAAGTCGCTGTAGCAGAGTGCTAAAGCAACTTACAATTTGAAACACTGATACTAGTAACTGGTTTATTTTAATGCAACGAATCTCAAGAGCGAGATAAAAAAAATTAGTTGCTTTGCTTTATATCACTAAGGCTATGATCGGTTTGCTTGTTTTAATAAGCCGCTGCCACATGAACAAACTAGCAAAAAGTAATTTATGGGTAAAGCTTTTACATCTGAATTATTCACAAGTTTAAATCCAAGGATGGAAAAAAAAGACCACGATAAAAAAAAAACGCAAAATCAACTTCAAGATTAAGTTTTAAAATTCAAAATTTGGCTTATGCTCATAAGCCTAAGGGCAAACGATGGGCCTAACCAAAATCCATTGGTAGTCTCAAACACCATTTGACGGTCATTCATAAATTACAAGCAAAAATATATCGCGTAACTCAATTGTAACGTTACCATATACGTAGTACTGCTACAACAATAAACAGTTATATGGGTGGCGGTAACAATCCTGCATCTCTAATTCTCCATCCCCGTCTAGGAAGCAGAAACAACCGTACCCCAACCCGACCTCTTTGGCAGGGGCAACCTACCCAATACCAGTTGTAGAATTCATGCCGCCAGTCAGTCACTCATGCCTGCATCTAAGCTGGGCAAGTACGGATTAAAAACTCGAGCGGGCGGAGGAAAAGGGTTACCAGTAGTACGGGGTATGCGTGAACACGGAGGCATCGAGAGGCGGGCTGCTCCGCCCCGCTGGATGAGGTGAGGAGTCAGGCGGAGGCGGAGGCGGTGGCAGCGGGGAGAGGTTTGCGCCGCCGGTTACTCGGTCGTCGGCCATGGAGGACGGCGGCGGCGGATACTTCGGCGTGTCGATGGCCTTTGCTATTACGGTACGGCCTTCGTTCGTGGGCTTTCACAATCACACAGCCCACTACTCAGAGCATGACCAACAGTACGTGTAAATTATATCTCCTAAATTATTATTTTGCGCCTCCTAATCATTTGTTTGGGTGAAACAAATATGAACCTCTCTAGCAGATCCCTAAAATTAACCACCTAAACTGAAAAGTAGGCCATAAATAAAAAAATATTGGCATGGGAGGAAGGATTTTCACGGGAGAAAGATGCGGGAGAGCATATAGGGGTTCGCTGCTTTCCCCCAAATGTGGGGACTATAAATATGAAAAAAGAATTTCCTATTTCTAAGATTTGTTTTGGGGGGCTATTGGACCCTGATTTTTCTCTTAAAAACCCTATAATTTAGTTTGAGGGTTTGTTTAGGGGGTATTGGTCATGCTCTCAAGGCCTCAAGGGATGGGTGTGCTTGGTTGATGGGATAGAACGAGATAGAGGTTAAAAAAAACTTTGGCTAAAAATGTCAAATTAATGTTATAGACACACATTTGAAGTATTAAACGTAGACTAATAATAAAAATTAAATTACATATTCGGACTTTACACTGCGGGACGAATCTTTTGTGCCTAATTAATCTGTCATTAGCACAGTTAGTTACTGTAGCACTTATGACTAATCATAACGTAATTAGGCTCAAAAGATTCGTCTCCCAGTGTGCAGTCGGAATATATAATTTGTTTTGTTATTAGTCTAAGTTTAATAGTTCAAATGTGTGTCTAAACGTTGATGTGATATTTTTAGACAAAATATTTTTAAATCTAAACACAGCTAGAGTGGAATGAATTATTATTATTATTATTATTATTATTATTATTATTATTATTATTATTATTATTATTAGTAGTAGTTTTTTCAGAACCGGTGGGTTGGAATAAAAAAAAGAATATACTTTCGGATTCGGGACCGAGCCGTCTGCTAAAATCGACCGGACGAGCTCATCTCTTCTAACATAGGGAAACAGCGTCAGCGCTCGGAGCCGCCCTCGTTGCAATCGCTCGTCGTCGCCGAGCTCTTCTGCCCTGTCCTCGAGCTCCGCCGACATCGTCCCCATCCATCCGGGAGTGGCGAGTTCCCACACAGAGCGGCCCCCGTCGCCTTCCGTGAGCTGCACCTGCCACCGTCCCCTGTAGAGCATGAAAATGTTTCTAATGACAAATATACTATAATATCATCTTCACGTAGCAAAAACTTTAGTTTTTATATGAAGAAAATATTTATAATTTTATAATATAAAATTATTTATCATTTTGACATTAGACCATATGCATACTTTTGATTATATGCCAGACGCACGCTTACTCCAACTAGTACACATGCAACTCCATACTTTATATTGCCTCATTGTTGTGAATACGCTCCTAACACATGCTCAATTTAATAGAAACTAATGATATATCACCTAATATCACTAAAATTCTATTGAAATGGGTACTTGTATTTAACTATGGTGTGTGAGGTATACCACTGGTATTTTCTTGAATATGCATCTACCGTCTATCTGAGATTTCACATGTTTTAACATATATTCCTTTGTTTGGTATTATAAAATTTTTATCAAAATTTTGGATATTTTGAACCACGTATATTTTGAAGATGAAAGTTATCCTCGAGGTGACAAGTGATATGTTACATATGTAGTGAGTCGTCTCCCTCAGACATAAGATATGCGCTATTCATATTAATTGGTGTACTTTGATATCAGCAATAGAGCATTCTGGTTTGCGAGAATAGAAAGATACGGATGGGACACGTTTACAAATCGGTTTGGAATCTTAGATAGCACGATAGCAACACAAATCGCATGATCAGTGTGTCTTCCACGGTATATGGATTTCGTTTTCATGAATAGACCACCACTCCTGGTGACTCAATAATGTAGTGGAGCTATAGTGGTGTTTGTGGCCAAACTGACAATGCAACCTTCAATTCTTATTGTTGTCTTTTCTTTTTTACCATGCCAACCATTTGTCTTTGTGTTTTTTTCCCACTTGTTATTTGTCCGGCACATAGTTACGAGTCCAGTAGAGACAAATGAATAAATCACATAATACAAATAATAAAGGGCAAAATTTACTACAAAACACTGTCTTGTCTTTACTTAGAAGACACTGTAAGTTTGGCAGTAATTTGTTGTAGGACACTAATATCATTCATATAATATATTAACCCTTACTTTAAAGGATAAAGGGAGATTATGAATTGTCTAATTTATCCCTCTATTTTTATCATCCTCATTATTTCTTACTAGCGTCATTCATGATTTTATTGCCGACGTTTACTGACATCATTCGTGTCATCAACCATGGTCTGCCTACTATAACTGTTGTGTCGAAGTAGAGTAGAGTGAGACGAGGACGAGAGGGTGATAAAGGGGAACAATTAATTATTGGACTTAGGGAAAGAAGGGCAACATGGTTATTTTTAGGTTTCTCTCCTAAAATATTGCAGTATCTTTTAAAAAGTGTTAATGTGTAGTAGCAAATTAACATAAACTTTTCGATGCATTCTAGCTATGATAAGTTTTATATGACTTTTGAGTATCCTGGGCCAAATTTTGCCCTAAAAAATATATCTACTTGATATGCGATTCAACTAGGGGTAATTCAGGGGTAAAAAAAACATTAAAACTGATGGAAACATCTTGAAAAAAAATCAGTCTTATCACTTTGCTTCGCATTAATAAACTGCTCGACAAACCATCCAAGTTAAAAAATGTTCAAATATTTGACAAAAACATTTGAATTCAATTGATTTCTATATTAGTTTCAAGCTATTATCACGGTTTCCGTACATAGTAATGGAACCATGGGGGAGAGTGGTGTTTGACCGCCACCAATTCTAAAACCGGGTCCTCATGGATTGAGACTGAACAAACTGAATTGAACTGAGTAGCAGATTAAAACATCAATAACATTTAGACACGTGTATATTTACCATTTAAATTCGACAATAAAATATTTTCAATTTTCAAACAACAAATTTTACATGGACCTATATATACCGCGGAAGCAAAGGCCCAGCCTGCCAAGTACAGTTTGTTTCTCTGTGATCTGTCCTCGCGGGCTACACACACTGACACAACAACACGCACATCCGGGCCTCGATCCCCATTCCCCAATCGCGCCACCCCGAGCCCGACCTAGCCCTCGCCGACGCCGACGCACGCACAGCCGCACAGTCGCCCGAGTGCCCAACTGCCAACCCCGCCGCGGATCCGCGGGCCTCGCCACGCCACGCCGCGCCGCGCCGCCGGCGAAACCGCCCTAGCGGCCACCCTTCCCCAGTGCCGCACGCTCGCACGCACGCACTGCCGTCGCGGCTCCGTCACCGGACGTTGCTTCGCTCAGCCGGGCGGCAGGAGTCCCGCGTGGCCGCGTCGAGGCTCCTCCTCGCCGAGGTCATGGATGGCCGGCGCGTGGTTAGTATAATTCTGCTTGCTTGATTATGGAGCGGATGGAGATGGTGTTAGACTGTTAGTGTAGAATCTGCTGTTTGTATTGTTGATGAGTGCTCCTAATTTGTATTGTTGATGGAATCTGCTGTTTTCTCTACTGCATTTCTAGATACAGTGTAGTTTTCACATATATTACCATATGCTTTGTATGCTTGAAATTAAATTCTCAATTCATTGGGGAAAATGTGTCTGTTTTGGTTAGGATATCCCTGTTCAGTTACATGACCATCGATTTAGGTCTCAGAATTAAAATCGTCTATCCTTAGATTTTCCTGTTGTCCTGATGGTGCTTTGTTTATTTAGGATTCTGATGGGAGAATAAACCTTAGTGTGGCTACCTCAGATCAAAGTTTTGATGATTCGATGGAATCAGAGAGGGCAGCTTATGCATTTCTTCCCCAAACACCAATCAGGTCAACTGATGCACACCTTGTTGAGTTCTCCGAAGCTATGAGAGGTGATGATACAAATACTTATGTGTCATTTGAACTTTGAAGTTCTTGCTATCTAATACTTATACATACATGTTGCCATACTAACGTGAAAAACGTGATTCACAATTTGCATGTGGAAGCTGTTGCAAAAACATTGCGACAAGTTGCAGAAGGGAAAGCTGCTGCTCAAGCAGAGGCAGCTGAGTGGAAGCGCAAGTATGAATTAGAGAAGGCAACCAAAGCACACAAACATCTTAGTGTAACCAAAGGTCCGATTTACACAAGTGAAGCTTGAAATTTACTTTTCATGGCTGTTGTCAGACATAAATATGCTAAGAAAAGTGGACATTTAGTTTGATATGGTCTTACTTGAAAAGCTGTAAAAAAAATGAGAGCATGATCTCAATGCTTTTTCCTTTTAAGATTAAAATGATTCATTCCTAGCCTGTAATATACTGGCATGCGCTTTGAATTTGAATGAAACACAAAAAGTTGACAATATTACATGACAAGAAATAAGCTACTTGGAATCGTTTCTACATGAGGAGTCTGCAGTTTACGGTTTTGAAATGTTAGGAAAAGAATGACTTGTACATGCTTTTGAATGCTCCATCACATATAACCTTCATCACAGTCTGAAGAGTTTAAAGACATTAGACTTTGTGATGATGGTATTGGTGGCTGTATCCCCAGCTTCCCTTAAAAAATGATTAGGTGCAATCTTTTGGGGACAAAGTTTATGCATGCGTTGTGGAGTATTGGATTGTCCACGCATGTGGCTTGTGCTAAGATCCTGTTCGACATAGATACTATACACAAACCACTCATGAACTTTCAGTACTATTTAATGTTCAAAACTTCATTCACCGTGATCTTATGAGCTATTTAATGTTCAGTACTATTTAATTTTCAGAAAATGAATCAATTAGATCTTCATTATCTGCCTTCCTATTCTATTGCTATGAATCTTGTGAGCTAAATGCTCTAACAGCTTGAACAAAGGTCAGTCATGCAATTGTAAGAACAAGGCAATAACTGTTAAATATTGCATCTAGGTTGTTTTGCTATTTGCATTAGCACAAAGTTCTTGTAGAAAACTATCTGAATCTACAACTGACCTCCAAATTAACTGATTACCACCCAACAAAAGGTATTGCCACCCTACATTCTTTTTGCATCTGTGATCATGGAAACAGTCAGCCCTCAAGTATTATTTGTTGCCCAGGACAGGCTGTATATGCCCTTTCATTTGTTACATAGTTTTATGACTATATAAGGTTTCAAATCATTCTAATCTTGTAGGTTTGAATTTAGAATTCGCAAGTGAAGAACTGAGCCAGAGTTAACTTCATGAAAAAAAGTGTAAAGCATATTAAAGTATTTAATGAGCAACCTTACAAACTACACCAAAGATGCGTATGGAAATATGTTATTAATATTCAGCAGCTAATTAACTGATCTATTCCTGTTCCTGAGAAGAAAAATGAACTGAATATGTGCAGGCTGCAGTAACTGTGACAAGGGCAAGTTAGAGGATTTGGCTAGTCGACTGACATTGGAGACTACCTCAGTTGATCTGGCAAGTTGCTGTGGAAATCATGGGATCTGTTCGCATCAAATTCTCCAGGATGAATGCCCTGAAACTAATAAAAATTCTGATGACAAGATTGTTGGAAGAAAGGTAAGCAAGAATATGGAATACACTCTTTCTGCAATTGATATCTACAACTACAAGTCCCTGCTATGTGTTCTTTACTTCTTTTATATATAACAATATAAAATGATGTGCTTCTGAAACCAACTCAACTTTTCCTCATCTAATACTTAATTCCTATAATAATGAAAGGGACCCGGTAAAATGTAGTGAAGGATGGAGTAAGTTAATTAACTCAAAAAAAAATCTGGCCTTGTTCCATCCATAGGCTGATAACTGTTTGCTGTCAAATATTTGTTTCAGTATGTCTCCCTACTCTGTTATCTTGATCTTGATCCCCTTTTTCCGGAACTGGGCATTGGCGGCTCAACTAATATCAAAAGGCAATGGCATTTATAGTGCAATTCGTATAGTCATGACTCAACAAATTTGGACCTAGTGAGGACTGAGGAGTACCATCCTTGGTGAGGACTGAGATTGGTGCTTAACACTGTAAAGGAACAATGCTTGGATGACCTTTCATCTCTTTCATATATGATCCACTTAGACCATGGAAAATCCTATCTTTTTTTAAACATTTACTGTGCATTGTTGAGCTTGCAAAATTAGATTTATTTATAACATTTGCTCAACTTCAAATTATATATTCAAGGTGGTCATCATATTGGAGCAGGAACTTCATTCTGAACTTAATGTAAGACGTGTTGACTTTTTGCTTACGACGTGTGACCATTCGTCATTTTCAAAAATTTAGTGCAAATACGAAAAAAAGGATAAATCATGCTTAAATTACTTTTGATAATAAAGTAAGTCACAAACAAAATAAATGATACTTCCATAATTTTTTGAATAAGATGAATGGTCAAATGTTACAAGCAAAAAGTCAAAACGTCTTATATATGAAATGGAGGGAGTAGCATTTTGAGATTTATTTTGTTACAACAACGAGCAGGAATGCCATTCAAGTTTTGGTACTGCTGAAATAAATACTTTGTTTTATAGCCAAGTCGAATTAATTAATGAACACTCTTTTTCTATAGGCGCAATTTAAACTTTCATGGGGATACAATGGGGACAGTAATGGTCAGCACAAGCATGATTTTGTATCCTTTGAAAAAGGGGACATAACAACAGCTGAGCGCAGTAATAAGCAGGTAATTGTTTGACTTAGTTTGATCCATTTGAAACATAATGTCTTTTCATTTCACTAGCTGGAAACGGTTGTTGGGATGATTCCATTACTGCCGTATCTTTTTACATGCCAACAAATACTGTGCCTCAGATTTTGCTAAAATGGGAATCCCCTCCACAAACAGTTCTTTTCGTGACTAAACCTAATTCCAACTCCGTGCATGCTCTCTGTGCCGAAATGGTTAGGTATGTTTCTTTCTACTCACTGGCTATGTATGTCAAAGATTTTAAATTTTATCAACCATCTGAGTTCTCCATTACAAATGCCAATTTTCTGTTGGAATTTATTCCCCTAATTTAGTTATGTTGAGAGGATTTTATTGATAAATAATGTTGCATGAAACTTATATTTTTTATCATTCGATATAGTTGTTTCACTTGTGCTAATGTTGTCTGCCATTTTCTACAGATGGCTTAAAGAGAACAATAATATAAATATCTTTGTAGAACCACGAGTTAGCAAGGAGCTAGTGACTGAAGATTCTTACTTCAACTTTATCCAAACATGGGATAATGGTAAATTTTTTTGTCTATATGAGTATCATGTTAGTCCTGCTGATTGGATTGTATATATTGGAGTGTTAAGGTGTGGGAAGATATCTTGTTGTGATTTGGATTACTTGTTTTTTTTTTCTCGTTCAATTTTAATAACCTGGCACTGAAATAAATGGTTATGGTCACTGGCTCACTGCTTATGAGAATGAAAGCAGCATGCTCTGGTAGTTTAGTAATTTAGGGACCACAAAAATTGGTTCATTTTACTCATGAATAACCAAGATCTGCTAAACATGCCACTGGAATTTTGAGGAACTGCTAAATTTCGTCCCCTTTCAATGGCCTAATGGCTTGGTGGAGGTGGAGTTAGTGTGCCTTTTAATGTGCTAACAGTGGTGTAAGAGCTATTATGAGTAGTTTATCCTTTCCTCTATAGCATTAGTAATTAAGTTGCATTATGTTAAAGCCGTTTCTTTTACCAATAAAATACCAAAAAACCAAAGGTCTAGCGTCTCACTCACAACAGTTTGCGATTGATTTTCTGTTAGTGCTTGAATGAATTATCTATCAATAAATAGCCCCTTTCCCCTTGATGATTTATATTGGTTTGTGTCTAATAGAGTTCCCCTCCGAATTCTTTTTCTGTGGTTTAGATATCATCAACGTGTGATTATTTTATTGACCTATGCCACTTTATGTTTGGTGTGCTGACTGGAAATCTTTGACAGATGAGGAAATGAAGACATTACACACGAAGATTGATCTCGTGGTAACTCTTGGAGGCGACGGAACTGTTTTATGGGTATGCAGTCCAAATCACATGACAATCTATTGATTCTGAATAGTGTATGGTTAATTTTAAACTTTTCGCAATAAATATGAATTTGGAAATAAATTAACATTCTTATAGTAAACAAAAGAGATGCAAGGCAATCCAAGTAATGCTAATGCATTCGGTTGATGGAAATTAGTAACTTACCTACATGCGGGCCCAAGTTTACCACAGTTCAGTGGCGGATACAGAAACTTTCTAGAGCCTGGGCAAAACCAACTATGACAATTGACAACTGCTGACATTGTATGATACCGGCGAGGTGGCAACATGACATTTCCACCTCTGGCTGGCTTGCCATGTGTCGTCCAGGGCAGTCGGGTGCTGGCTCTTCCAGTGCAACAGTTCATTTGCTAAGCTAAGAATTGTTGAAGGTGCTCTTTTGTGATATATATATCAAACAATCTGTAGTTTTTTCAAAAGTTTCCTAACAGTGTAGTTTTCTGGTGTCTGTGAAAGTTTGTGTCCTTTCAACTTTCAAGAAATTTGGTCATTTTACATGACCTATTAATATAAGAAGAAAAACTGGAAGCGGTTACATATAACATGCTGGAAACTGAGTAACTATCAGGCATACATACACATAAACAAGCTATATGCGCGCAAAGTGATTGCCCTAGAAGATAGATTACTGAATGGAGTCGATTGGTTGAATAATGTTATGCGCAAGAAATGTACCACACTAATAAATATTGCTTTACGAAGATGTAGAAGATCCACTTTAGAGTTCAAACCGATAACGTGGCATGGGTAACCATTTCATCCACTGCATAGAGTATAGATAGTTAATTCAGAAATACAATGTTTGATTTATTTTTGGCAACAGCAATCCTTTACAGCGTATTGGGATGGTTAGCGAAGTATTGCTCTGCTGTCAGTTTCATCAAGTTCTTCTTGGAAACATCGAGTACATCGGTACACTGATATTTGAAATGTTATTTGTCAGATTAATGCATGTCACAACTTTGTTTACAGTAATCACATGGACCCTAGCTATTATGGTCACTACTTGTGAAGAACAAAGGATGTCCTACTGTTGTCCTAGATTATCCCATTACTCAAATTTAGTATGTGTTGTGTTGAACTAACTGCTATCCTTGTTTTGCTGCTCTCATATGTATAGTATTTATGGCTTCTCACCTTTATAATGTTCTTAAGCTTTATTGATCATCTCTTGACAGGCAGCATCATTGTTCAAAGGACCTGTTCCCCCAGTTGTTGCATTCTCTCTTGGATCACTGGGCTTCATGACCCCCTTCTGTATCCTTAATCCTTGATGTTGGATGCTTGGTAACCATGTTGCTAGACTGTATTGCAGTTTTACATTTGTGTTACTTATTATTATGCTTAAAAAACAAAATGTGTCATTTGACTTTTGAAAGGCAGCGTACAACACTTTAGCTATGGCTCTTTTTTTTTATATATAAAATAACCAAATTAATAATAAATTTTATGTTTTGAAAGTGTTTTGCAGGACAAACAAAGACAAATCCAATGATATTAACTTTATGCGATCAATAATGTATTTTTAGACATTAGAGTTACAGGGACAACTTTTAAAAGTTTGACCGCACATCATCCAACAGCGACATAAATTCAAAGAAAAGGAATTGCATTAGTAACATTTGAATGCCACACTTTAGTCTTGTAAATGTGGCATAGGATATATGTCACATGTTTGATCTGCCTGCAACTGGCCTTAGCGGGGCAGCCATACTTGGCATCAAATGTTAAAAACAATTAAAACTCTCTTAATAGCAAGGCTACTTACATAATTTTTGCTGAAGCGCCTTTTCTGTTACCAATATCTTTCCCTATGGAGATTTTTTTGCTCTCTGCACATCCACCATAACTATGTTTTTGTCCTTGACTTAAGCTAAGCAAGTGAGCTGTATCGCGAGTGTTTGGACCATGTTCTGAAAAGGCCATTTGGCATCACACTAAGGAGTCGTCTACAGTGTCATGTAATCTGTGATTCAGCTAAAAATGAAGTTGAGACAGAGGAGCCAATTCTAGTGCTAAATGAGGTTACAATTGACCGTGGAATGTCATCATATCTTACCTACCTAGAATGCTATTGTGACAGTTCTTTTGTCACACGTGTTCAAGGTGATGGGTTAATAATATCAACAACATCTGGAAGCACTGCTTATTCATTGGCAGCTGGGGGATCGATGGTTCATCCGCAGGTACACCTCTTCTGTACATGTGGTCTCAAATGGATTTTCATTGGAATTTCAATATTTCTTTTTTATCTACTCCAAAGGTTATGAGATTATTCATGTCATGTTCTGTATTATGTGTTGAAATGAATTAGTAAGCCAAAAACGTTGACCTATTATTGGGATCCATCTTTAGGAAACTGTCCAAGAGACAAGAAGCCATTACCTTGGCCTATCTAGCTATGCAGTATTTCAAGTCCATTTGTGAGGGATCATTTTTTCCTAGTTATAAAAGTCCATTTCTGAACAGGTGTCTTCTGCTGAGTGCAATATGTAGTACTTCGTATGTGATAGTGAGTTAGTGATTAAAACTGTTGAAAAAAATGATATCTGATGACATTTTGTTAAGATGAACAATTCCACAATTTGATCTTTTTTTTGGAAGATAGTAAAAAAGAGTTATTAATGCACATCTTTGTTGCTTCCTGGCCATTGATCTTATGATTCATATCTTTTTTTTGGTTCCCACCCACAGGTCCCAGGGATCCTTTTCACACCAATCTGTCCGCATTCGTTATCGTTCAGGCCTTTGATACTGCCTGAATATGTAACGTTGCGTGTCCAAGTTCCAATCAACAGCAGAGGGCAGGCATGGGCATCCTTTGACGGCAAGGGTAGAAAGCAGCTAGGACCAGGTGATGCACTCCTCTGCAGCATTTCTCCATGGCCTGTGCCCACTGCTTGCCTGGTGGACTCAACAACCGACTTCCTGCGAAGCATCCATGAGGGTCTTCACTGGAACCTGAGGAAGAGTCAGTCGTTTGACGGTCCTGCTGCTTGATCGATGAAATGTGCCCGACAATCCTGGTCTGGAAGTTTGATGCGACTGGAGTTTGTAGATGTGGTATTTTTAAGCATCTCATCAACAGTCCTGGAAAAAAAAACCCTGATCAGATGTATGTACCTACGTCAGTTATCTACCCTTGATAGTCTAATTGATCGTCTCCTTTACGCCTTTGCCATTCTCCGTACACAAGAATGCATTGTGTATAGTATATTTCGGCATTTCAATTTATAGGAATGTGCACAGCCCAAAGACATGTCCACCATGTTGGTGTAAAGTTGTTTTTTTATGTGAATAGTATTTGTATAAGGAGCAACCAAATCTGAATAAAAATTTTTGCTATTTTCTTCCCCTATGTGGATTAATGGAGACATGTACTGATCATTTCTGTAATCTTGTGGTGCTGAACTGCTGATGTCTAATGGATAAAAAAATACCCCCCGTGTCCCTTTTGCCATGCGAATTTTCCTGACGACGACGCTGTCTAATTCGTAAGTCACCTTTACCTGATCGGACGCCTGTATGCTTCGGCAGCTTCCACTGCACAAAACACACCGCTAGTAAACAAAGAGTTCACGGGTACCACGCTGCCTTCTACGTGCGAATGCGATCGATGCTGAAACTACCAAGTTATCATCCATGGAGTCGCTGTCGGGAGAGCTACTAGCCTACTACCACTACCCAAGTTTGGCACTGAACTGCTATGCATCACACGAAATGTGTTGAAGAAAAACCTTACACTTGTCTAGAACCCACAATAAAAAACGATCGCGGATAATGCCGAACTGTTGGAGCCATCCAATCCTAAACCACAATTTCTTTCATCCGTCGATCTGTCAGTTAGGTCTGGTTTGGTTCTTTACCCTACCAATATTTTGGTAGTGCCAAATTGTTGGCAAATTTTGGCAAGTAGAGTTGTCTTGTATATATTTGGATTGCTATCAATATTGTCGGGGAATCCGGGAGCGGTTCCCTTCGGCGGGAGGGTCTAAAAGACGTCCCTTGATTTGTTCGGCCCAGGGATCGGTGGTTGAAGCCTCTCCAGGGGATCGGGCTGAAGCGGATGGAAGCGAGGAATGTGGTGACGGGGTTCGGGCTGTAAAGAAAGCAACACACAGGACGATGAG
>CM002483.1:11677145-11687308 GCA_000325765.3 Leersia perrieri
ACCCCGCAAACCAGGCGTTCCCTTTCCTGCGGAGCCTTGTAGGCTTGCGTTCATAATGCATGAATGGCAGGATGGACTTTATAAGAATTGCATACCTTTTCGGAGAGTTCACGAAAGTAGATCTTATAAATTGATACTTTTCGCAACAAATACTACTAGTAATCTACTATCGGGTTTGGTTTTGGACCGGACTGGTAACAAAGAAATCGCAAGTTTTTTTTTTGGCCCAATCCAACGCCGCGGCGCGCAGCGTACCCCCGCATACCTCCTCCAATGAAGCCCCAAGCCCCACGCCCCCACCCATGGCCAGAGATGGCAATGGGGAATTACCCATCGGAGGTTGCCTACTTATCTCCGCTTCTGTGGAGATTAAATTCCTCAATCACATCCCCATAAAACATGATGGGAATCAAAATTTTCCATCACCACCTTCATGCGGGTAAAAAAAACTATGGAGCCTCCATCTCCATCTCCGATCTATGATGTACCGGACGACGGGAAGCGAAGTGGTGACAATCAGATAACAAGTTTTGGGTGTGGCGGCTAGGAAGGTGGTGTAAGAAATGGAGTGGACCGGGGTGGATAGGGTTGTTTAAAACTCAAGCTATTGAGACTTTATTTTGTGGATAAAAGAGACCTATTTGCACTGGGTTTACTCGTAGTCTGTGTATATGCGGGTCTCCGTGGGGGATCGGCATGGAGGGTGTAGGTCCATCCCCACCCCCGTCAAACCTAATGGTGGTGGTTTTTTTTCATTTTAATTTTTATAAATCATAAATTACAACCATCACTATCATCTAATATCATCTAATAAATAATAGAAGAATTTCGCTCGGGAAATGGGTCCCCATAGCCATCTCTACACATGACCCAGCCAACGAACCAGAGTTTCCCCGCGCGCTCGACCGCACCCGCGTCCCGCGAGGCCGCGACGCGACCACCCGGCGCGCGCGCACGGCTCGGCTAAGCCAAAAATCGCACGAGGTCTCTGTCTCCCCCGCGACACGCGACGCCCTATCCGGTGCGTAGCGCACTCCGCGCCTCCGCCCGCTCGCCTTACCGTTTATAACACTCTCACGTTGCCACTTCGCCTTTCTCCTCTCCCTCTCCCTCTATCCTCCACCTCGGCAGCTTATCTCCATCCTCCTCCACCACCACCATGGCCACGGCCGCTTCCCTCTTCGCCACCACCACGGCGGGGGCCTCCTCCCTCCTCGCCCCCGCCGCGGCGGCGCCCAGCACGTCGTCCACCGCGCTGTTCCCCACCTCCGTCCCGTCCCTCCGCGCCTACTACCCGCGCCTCCTCCTCGCCTTCCGCCGCCCCGCCGTCGCCGCCGTCGCCGACCCCCAGGGCGCCGTGCTAGAGGAGGAGCCGCAGCAGCAGCAGGAGGAGGATGGTGGGCAGTACGACGACGACGACTACGACGACGGCTACGAGGGCGGCCGCGGCCCGGCGTTCACGCCCCCCAGTCGCCCTCGCACCGGCAAGGCCGCCCTCCCGCTCAAGCGCGACCGCGTAAGCCCCCGTATTCGTTCGTGCTGATCAATTTTGGATGAATGATGATGAATTGATAACGACGCCGCGTTGTTGCTGTTGTTTGCCATTTTTTATTTTGCAGACGAGGTCGAAGAGATTTTTGGAGATACAGAAGCTGAGGGAGAGCAAGAGGGAGTACGACGTGCCCACGGCCGTCACGCTGATGAAGCAGATGGCCAGCGCCCGATTCGTCGAGTCGGCCGAGGCGCACTTCCGCATGAACCTTGACCCCAAGTACAACGACCAGCAGCTCCGTGCCACGGTATTGATTGCTCTTCCCTCTCCTGTTGACATTGTTACGATTGGGCTTGCGTTGTCAATCGTTTTGGCTGATTGGATTGGTTTGGCGATGATGTGTAGGTGAATCTGCCCAAGGGGACGGGTCAGACGGTGAAGATTGCTGTCCTCACACAAGGTGGGTTGCAATTACACATTTACATTTAGGAGATTGCCATTGCAGCATCAATGTGCATGCATGGGTGCATGGATTGATTGGGCACTTTGCTAGTTGTGCTGTTTAGGTGTGATTCGTCTGCTTGGTCATGAGGCGACCTGGCGTTAAGAGTTCATTAAATTGGAAGCATGCTGTTATAGGTTGAATTGAAATGGAAGTATATGAATGCACACTAATCACTAGCACTATGTAATGGTTATTGTCTAATAACCATGCAGGTGAGAAGATAGATCAAGCGAGAGCTGCTGGAGCTGATATTGTCGGTGGAGATGACCTGATTGACCAAATAAAAGGAGGATTTATGGAATTTGACAAGTTGATTGCATCACCTGATATGATGCCTAAGGTATGTCATTAGCTGCATAAGTCATGTCTGAAAAACTCCTAGCGTTATGAAGGCTACCTTTTTTCATGTATCCATTATAATGTGTCCCACTTCTAGATGAACATGTTATCTTTTCATTATTATTAGGAGCCACAAAATTAGGCAACACTTAGTTGTATTGGTCAGACATTGTTCTTTGTCATCACCTGCCCTATCTGATTGGTCTCTTCGTATAAGTGTGTACATGCGATTCTGATTTGAACGTAGCGGGGATATGAAATTTTGGTTCACTCAAAGAAAATAAATTGGGTATAGTAAATCAAGTTCTGTAATCTTAAATGTGTTCATTCTTCCTAAGTTTCGAGTTCCATGCAAGACCTGCATGAAAGTTTTCATAGTGTGCTATTACCTTGGGTTGTTATGATGTTAATTTTGGTCCTTTTGCTTCACAGGTCGCCAGCCTGGGAAAGATTCTAGGACCAAGAGGACTTATGCCTAACCCCAAAGCCGGCACTGTTTCTCCAAACATAACTCAGGTACAGTGGAAATTCTACATATTACTCTTTGCATCGACACTAATTCTTGTGTTTTCTGTCTCATTTGCTTGATAATTGTGACCCTGAGTGAAAGGTGGATAATTATCCATTTACCTGCTTTGATCCTTGTTGTAATTCTGCTTTATCCTCCTTTAATGCTAGAGAAAGCTCCTGCCCTTTTGTTAAAAAAAGTCCATTTACCTGACCTCGGTACTTAGCTCATAAATGCACTTCTAGGAGAAAAGTACTGATATCTTGCTAGTTGCTACCTTGTCTATTATTAGTAGTCTTCATTGTGTGTGCAATATTTCATTAGTTTGAATTTCAGACATATTGATAGGCACATATGATTTTCTTTTTGAAGTCTTGGCATTCCTAAATTAAAGGTTTAATTTTTTTTGCCTATGTCAACTGAATTGGAGGACATACATGGATTATGTGATGATTTACAGTGATGGTAATCTGCTGCTTAGCCTGCTTATTGCCTCCGTAATGGTTATGTAAAGCATCACAACAAATCTACAATGATAGACAACAGAGGCAGAGTAGGCTACTTGACTGTTAGGAATAACCACAAGTTATAACAGTTAACTGAAGGACAGAAGTGTGGGAGAATTTGTGAAAATCTAGCCGTTAGGTAAAGTACTGCAAGATTGCAGCAATGATGGATTGTCCTAAATGTGATTGCCGGGCCTGTTTGCTTTCCCTCCAATCAGCAACCTTCCTTTGGAAGTGGTGCGACACGAGGAAATTGATCGACAAAGTGCATCGCTGGGGTTATGACACAATCGTGACCCTTACGGACAACATGGAAGGAGAGAAATAATAGGGTCTTCATTCTTCAATATTGAGCAAAAATCCTATAGTGAAGTGGCTGCAGTTGCAGCTGAAGAAGCTGCCCTCTGGCACGCCACCAGAGATCAATCTGATGTTGAAACCATGGTCATTCCATTGCCCTACATGCTGCGAGATAAAGCCCTACGGTCTTTCGGCCTTTCTGTTTCTTTCTCGTTCTTGGTTTTTACAGTTAGGCTTGTGTGTATTTACAAAACTCCCCCAAATCTTAATACAAATATACGCAAGTTTTTTGCATATTCCCCAAAAGATAACACCCATTGGCTATATTGTGTTCACCTATCTATTTCTCTAATTTAATACGTCATACATGATAAATTCAAGGTTGCAGATGCAAATGTAAACTTGGCATCAGCCATGACTATAATTGCTCATAGTACTATTTTCAAGTGAACAAAAGGAAATTCTAAATCTTGTCAAACCCTGTCTCTATAAATTGTCTTCAAATAAAATCCGTGCAAACTACCGGCAATGGTTTAAGTTGTCAACCAGTCATCTACTCATCTTATGCTATTCATGCTTCTACGTAAAATATTGCTATTTATAATGTCATTGGTGATTATTGTACCAGTATAAAACCAAGCCATTTGAACATTTTGCCTGAAGCAATAAGTTGTAAGTGGATATTGATGAGGTTGATTATGCTAATTGTAGTAATTGTTTCAGGCTATCGAAGAGTTCAAGAAAGGTAAAGTTGAATACAGAGTTGACAAGACTGGGATTGCTCACGTTCCCTTTGGGAAGGTTGATTTTCCTGAAGAAGACCTTATTGCAAACTTTATGGCTGTTGTTGTAAGATATCTGCTCCTATAAACATCTTTTATTGATGTAACTTGCAACATATGCTTAACCTGCCTTCTGCTATATCTTTACAGCGCTCTGTTGAGAGGAACAAACCATCAGGTGCGAAGGGGATATACTGGAAGACGGCATACTTGTGCTCATCAATGGGACCTTCAATCAAGTTAAACATCAAAGAAATGCTTGACTATGGCTCAGAATCATCTGACTAAATGCCACGAAAAGCACCAGAAAAATCATCTGGTGTTTGCTACCACCTTCACAAATTTAACCATCCACCCCTTGCGATAAATGAACCGGGAAACAAGATTGTGGGGTGGAAGGCAGGGAGGTGCTTAGGTACAGTTTTTTCAGTTTCACCTTCATCCAACATCAACAGTTAAACGATGCCCAAGTCGACAAAGAGGTGATCTTGTTGGCCGTATGTACTTATGAGCAAATTATTTACGGACTTATAGATATCTTTCTCAGATGTTTGTTGTAATGATCAATATTTTGTCAATAGTCATCCTTGAGCTTACGGCGGTATTTTATTCCCACAAGTATTTGCGTTTCCTGAATCATTACCAGTTTGCAACTCACCATCCTAGAATAATAGTAGAAGCGGTTCAATTTATACGAGAATAGTAATACAAGTACTATTTGGAGCTGAGAACTTTATGAAAAATATCTGAAATTAGGTTTACGTGGCACTCAGATCCTTTTTTCCGAACTCGAGCACATTGGACTTGAATATACAGTACTTCTTCCGTATCTTTATGTTTAACGTTAACAATAAATAAATGTGGCTTGAGGGAGTACGTTGGAACGTGGAAACTACGATAGGATGCCAGTTATATTGATATACTTGTAGAGCCTTGGAAATATAAACGGAGCAACAACAATAATATGTAAGTAAAATTTTTTATATTGTTCTTAGTGATTTAATAAAAGACAACGCTAGTAAGAGATGCTACATCATGGGAAACTCAAAATCAACTGTACTCAGTGTCGCAAAATACTTGTCGTTTGAAGTTTTTGTTTTGTAATGTATTAAAAAATTGAAAATATAAAAAAGGGTTAATTGGAACTATGCCATTCTAATTTTGCTAAATTGGAGATATGTCATTCTGACCCACATGTCATTGACTCACGTGGTATCCTATGTCATTGAGATACCGGTAACATCTCCAACTTCATAAAATTTAAAAGATAGGTCATACATAGAGTACTTATGACAATAAAGCAAAACACAAACAAAATAAACAGTAATTTTATATTTTTTTTAAGTAAGATGATGATCAAACGTTATAAAATAAAAACTCAAACAACGAGTATTTTCAGACGGAGGTAATAGGAGTTTTTAAGAGAACATGGTCTGATGTCATGTGTCACCTGGATAGTGTTTTATTTTTTAAATTGAAGGCATTTTTGCCCTGCTTTCGATAGAAAGAAAAACACGACAGTGTAGTAGTACTATACGTCTGTGCCTGTATATGCCTGCTTATAATATTTTGTTGTTGATACATATACCAGCGTATTGGATTTAATAGTAGAAAGCTATATTAGGTTTCATTGTTGATAAAAGCACAAGTAAATTTAGTAGTAGAAAGTTCTAGTATATCAGAACAGTTGCTAATCACATTAGATACTCTCCCTATTGTACATGGCATAAGGGGGTGTTTGGGAGAGGTTCTGTTACTAAAACTTTAGTCCTCTCTGCTCTCTCCTAAACACCCCCTAACAGTGACAAAAAAGAATTGAGACATTTTTGTTTTTGCGTGGAAAGAATTGGGGCATTTAACTACAGTAGAAGTAATGCTTACATCAACAAAAGGTCCATCATATCGATGCATACGGATACGGATAGAAAAGAACCACTTGACCAAGCTTTAGCGTCCACGTGTACATAAGAGGAGAATCACTGGATGTCTTGATGACTGAAACAGTAGTGTACTGGAGTAGTAGTGTTCAAGCGTCTCATATGTTTTTCTTCCTTTGCCTTTTTAAATCAGCCATTAACCGTGCTTACTTGTTTTTTCACATGTAAAGGATCACTGGGTGACTGAAGAAGATACGGTCATACGGCTAGCTCCACGAGAGGCCGAGACAAACGCAAGCTCAAAGAGCCCCGACACTCTGCTACATAGTCGGAGCCACTAGAATTGTTTCCCGTACTCGTATGACGTATCTATGCGCTGCGGAACACGCCGTGAGTCAGCGTAGTATAGTGTAGTACTAGTAGTTGTACAGCTCGCTTCGAAAGTGAACCGTGCTCCTACTCTACTTTCCAACTTCGCTGGAGATGCTGGAAGCCTGGAACCCAAGCATGATTTTTCTTTTTCTTTCCTCGTCTCTTCCATCGTAGGCGGCAGGTCCGTGGCCCCACTTGTCCGTCCTCAGCGCCGCGCCGTGCCATTGTGGCATTGTGTTGTGCCAACCTGTTTGACAAGCGGGCTACTTGTACACACACTCCTCGCGGCCGCGGTCTCGCGCGGTTCGTCACCAACCTCAAACCAACCAACCACACTCCGGTCCACGCCCTCCACCGCCGCCGCCGCCCTCCCAAAACCCTTCCCCGGCGGCCACCGTCGCCGCCGCCGCCGCCCGCGCCATGGCCCTCCCCTCGCCCAACTCCATCTCCGCGGCTTCCCACCCTTCCTCCCCCTTCCACCTCCACCTCAAACTCCAACCCATCCCCAACCTCCCCGCCCTCTCCTTCCCGCGCTCCCTCCCTCTCAACCTCCCCGTCCTCCGCCTCGGCCGCCCCCTCCTCCCTCCCCCGCCGCTAGCCTCATCCGGAAGCGGCGGCATCGACATCGGCGGCGGTGGAGATGGGGACCTCCCATCGGGCGGCGGCGGAGGCGGAGGCGATGAGGACGCGGGGGACGACGACGCGTCGGTCAACAGGAGGGAGGCGCTGTTCGTGTTGGCGCAGTTGGGGCGGAAGCTCGAGAGCCTCCCGGCCGACCTCGCCGCGGCCGTCGAAGGCGGCCGCGTCCCCGGGGAGATCGTGCAGCGGTTCGCCGACCTCGAGAAGTCGGGCCTCTTCCGCTGGCTGCTCCAGTTCGGGGGATTCAAGGAGCGCCTCCTCGCCGACGACCTCTTTCTCGCCAAGGTCGCCATGGAGTGCGGCGTCGGAATCTTCACCAAGGTCCGCGTGATAAAATTATTTTATTATTATTATTATTTTTTGCGTTATTATGTGGTTCTTACTCGGATCATACAGATGTGGTGGTCTGGTATGATGTGTTTTGACTGCCTATACTGTCAAATCTTTTGTGGTCTAGCCGTCGAGACTTTAGAGATGAGATGCCTGCTGATTCCCTGGTTTAGATTGTTTTAGGAGTCGAGGTTTGGTTTGATGGTGATGCTTGTCTAATTCTGGCACTGTTCCGTCGCTTCCGAGATGTCAAGGGGCACAACTGGCTCTGTTTGGATGGGAGCTTAGTGATGAATGGACTAGGAATATTTCTGCTTGGTTTAGATGCCTTTCCACTTAACCAGGAGAATTTATTGAACAGATAAAGTATTAAAGCAGATTCTGGTTCTGGGTTATTCTTATATGAATAAAGGGAACAGAACATTGCAGAGAAGGGAACGAAACAGAGCTTTTCAGAATTCTAAAAAAGGTGTTTATTAGATTAAAGGGAAATAAAAGAGTGTTTTCTGTTGCTGGAAATATAAGTATCTATGCAAATGACTGGAGTAGCATTCTTCTGCTTTATATGGACCACTGACCAATATGAAATGGCCACCTTCTGTTGGCTATGTGTGGTCCTATGCTTCAAACGATCCACTAGTAAGCCCATATAGACCTTGGAGTTACTTCCAGCGATAAAGAACATTTGCCCATCTGCTGGCAGCAGAGACAGTACTTGCCATGCTTATATTGCTTGGATTGAGTACATTGTTTTTACAGATAACATAGTATTTCACTTGAAGTCTTGAACTTACCATGCTTGACCTTTCTACTCCCTACTTTCTTTATCTAATTTTTTCCCCTTGGTCTTCCTTTTATCATGAATACGTTTTATGGTTGTGTATTTCAGTTCATGATGCTAATACAAATTTCTTACAGCTAATTGGATATATTCTCTCCATTTCTTATAGACTGCAGCAGAGTATGAGAGGAGGAGGGAAAACTTTGTCAAAGAGCTTGATTTTGTGATTGCAGATGTGGTATGCTTATATTAACAGAATGGATATTATACATTGTTTATTTATCCTTGTTTGGGATGAGACCTTATTTTCCCTTGTTTTTATTCTGCAATTCTAGAAATTAGTTTATTCTGTTGAGTTGCTTGCTGCTATGCCTTTAGAACTGTTCACTCTGCTAAGGGTGTATGTAGGTGGTTTCATATTGTAAAGAAATAGTAAACATGTAGTTTTTTCAAGGATAATTGAGCACCTTCATGCTTCCCTTTCATGTGCACACACAAGGTCAAACATGGTATCATGTCTAGTGGTAGCTCTTTAGTGCAAATACGCTTATACTTTCCTTAGGCATTAATTAAACTCAAGAATATTCTTGAGAGAACCTGTAAAAGTTGCCAAAGTCTTCAATAAAGTCAATTGTACAAAATTTTCAACCGGTATTAATTTAACTTGAAATAATTGCAAAATGAAAAGGTAAAAAGTAACTGCATAGTCTTTGATAAGGTCAAATACTCCAATGGTCGATCATATAAAATTTCAAACTCCATGGTACGTTGCAGACTTGCAGTAAATGCTGTGAGAAACAAAAAATGTGTTTTTTCTTACTCCCGTACTCGAATGTAAGGGATTTTCCCTATGTATTTACATAAGAAAAATCCCTTACATTCAGGGACAGAGGGAGTATAAGTTTGCACATGGAGTTTTACAGCTGACTATAAGTAGTACCTCCACCATTTTCTCATTGAATTTTGCAAGTAGATTTCCCAAACTAAATAAGTTAGCATGCCAGTTCTGAGTTAAGGTTTAACACTGGATATATATCTTTACAATCAAATATTACAACTTAGCTACCTGGTATGGCTGGATAAGTTTCTGTTTAGTTTAACATATTGTTCCACTCTCAACCTTCACATTACGTAATCATTTGGTACTGCACAACAGAGATATTATAAACTTTTCTTAGATGTAGGACTTTTCTTAGATGGGGCTTGAAATAAGCACTGGATAAATTATATGAATGGCTCTTAGTTTCTTATTCCCTCCGTCCCAATATACAAGGGATTTTGAGGATGTATGTGGACATGCACATGTCCAGATACATACTCAAAATTTCTTATATTTTGGGATGGAGGGAATACTAGTTTATTCTTATTAATCCCTTGCTTCAACTATGCCAATTCTATATAAGTTCTGTCAAGCTAGTTGGTGTTAATTGCATTCAGAATATAATTAAATATTACTGTGCAAACAATATATACTATTTGTTTTTATTCCTTTGTGATTACTCACAAGAGTTTTAACCTGTAGTTTAAATACTTTACAGGTCATGGCAATAGTTGCAGACTTTATGTTGGTTTGGCTTCCTGCTCCAACAGTGTCTCTACAGCCACCACTAGCAGTTAATGCAGGATCTATTGCTAAATTCTTCCATAATTGCCCCGACAATGCCTTCCAGGTAACATAACAATGACTCATTGATCTGGGCATGTGTTAAGCTTATCCCCCCCCACCCCCCAC
>CM002483.1:11687408-11776010 GCA_000325765.3 Leersia perrieri
AAAAAAAACATACTTTTGGAGTAGATGTAATTTTCCTATTCATAAAGGGAAGAAATTTTCCTTTGCTGAAAATTTGAAAATGAATACATTAACTTCTCCTGCAGGTGGCTCTGGCTGGAACCTCGTACTCCCTGTTGCAGCGTGTAGGAGCTATTGCGGTATCTTTCTGGACCATGTTGTGGCCCTCAACAGTTGAAATTGCAGGTTGTTCCTATTATCTAATATTTTGGCTTCTTTCAGAGGAATGGTGCAAAACTTTTTGCGGTGGGAACTAGTGCATCCCTGGTAAGTTTGTCCTTGTTATATTGGATGAAAAAAAATGGCATCAGTCTACTTTTGCTTTTATTTAATTCAAACTAGTAGAACAAATTGTTTACTTTCTTGGCATGTTTGTGATCTTGGAAAAGTGATGGTTTATTAAAAAGATTACACAAGAAGGTACTGTATGGTTGATTTTAGGATCTCCTGGGTCTTTTCCATGTTCTAAGTACTGTTTGTTTGTTTATTGGGAAGCCTCGGGTTCTGGAGTGGACGGACTCAATAAGTTTGTTGGTGCTCTTAAGGCCCTGTTTCTTTCCGCTTAGGATTATTGTAATCTAGATCATTGAGCTCAGATTAATATAAGCTGGTTTGTTGCCGGAGGAGAATAAGTTGTGGGTTATTTGTTTCCTGGATTATTTGAGGTTAGATTATTGGGTTTGCAAGTCTAAAGTGTTAAGGTGGGCAATTCCCAATAATCTGAAATAACCTCACTTGGTGAGCTTATCACATTATAGATAATCTAGACTCCACATTATAATAAGTGGCTCCAATAATATGCTTGTTTCTTTCAAATTACTCCTAATAATCTTGATTACCATAATCCCAAGCTGAAAGAAACATGGCCTAAGCTGGCTGTATAAATGTAATGACTTAAGAGCTTGGAATATCACTTTTTTTATTATTAATTTTGAAGAAAGGACAGTCATGCCTTCCAGAATGCCGTGTTTTTTTCCCGGGTAAATGGTATTTCAAAAATGCATTGCTATTACTTTGCATTAAAAGTTAAAACAACTCTTGGGTCACTTTTACTTTTTTCAGACCAATAACTGGAAATCTTGCTATGTGTATGATGTATCCAATTAATTTTTCAGATTGGAACTGGTGTGACCAACGCTCTGATTAAGGCACGAAAGGCTGTTAGTAAGGATTTTGATGGGGAAACCGAGGATATTCCAATTGTATCAACTAGTGTTGCCTATGGTGTATACATGGCAGTTTCTAGTAATCTCAGGTAACACATATATTTGTTCATACATACACCCGCAAATATAAATATCTGTTCATTTAAATTGATGGAAAGGATAATGCAAATGTTAGGTCCTCTATTGTGATTGTATATTACCAATGAGCCCCAAGTTTCCTTGTCGTTGTGACGGTCCAAATGCTAACATGAAAATCATACTGGCAATATAATTTATTGTTTTGGTGCTTACCATGCTTTGCTTCCGACTTCTTTTTCAACAGATACCAAATTCTGGCTGGGGTGATTGAACAGAGGATGCTTGAGCCATTACTGCACCGACACAAACTAGCGTTGAGTGCACTGTGCTTTGCGGTTCGGACAGGGAACACATTCTTGGGTTCTCTACTGTAAGTAGTCTGCATCCCATTGGAGTCAAGTGGTTACACCCTGCTTCCCATTCTGATCAGTTCACTTACGGGATAAACTTTTACCTTCGCAGGTGGGTTGACTATGCCAAGTGGATAGGCATACAATAGGTTTTAAGATAGAGCTGAACTTGCACAAGTCATTAGCAGAATCGGTTACACTTTCACCATGCAGACTCTGGAACTCACCACTATCATGTTGGCACGAGAAATCAGGAAAGCATTTCCACTTTTGTTGATAAGTAAGCCCGAAGAAAAGGGTAATTTGTCGAATTCCCATGAACAAGCGATTGAATTGTTTTTAGTGGTTTCTGCTGTGTTTTTTTTTTGAATGAATTCGTTTGAAACAATAATTTTGCCGCCGTGTATCTGGCGTGCATGTTCTCGTGCTTTGTGCCTTTGCTCTCTTGTTTCGTCGCGCACTTGTATACAAAGTGGCAAGGAGCCTCTCGTGTTCAGAACTCTTCGGGTTGGGGTCAATCCTCCTCAATATTGAGAGTCAGCTTTCAATATTAGTGAGGTCAGGATTAACCTCTTGTCTTAAACGTGTCAGAGGCTCATTCCCGGGTGCATTTGTGTAGTGTGCATTTTCCATGTAGTAGTATGAAAGAATACTACTGAATTACTTGTCCCACAAAAAGAACTAAAGGACTGTTTAGATTGCAGCCACTTTTAATCCTACCAAAATTTAGTAATGTCAAAATTTGGTAGGGTAACAAAGTGAACACAGTTTGATAAATGTCATCTTATCAAAATTTGGTAATTCAGAAACTTCCTCTCAAGATCATTACCAACATTTGGTAATGGAAATCTAAGCAGCGACTAGTCGTTGGCTTGTGCTGTTTGGCGACCCCGTGCGTCTGTGCGACGCATGTTCTGCCGCACTTATCCACCCACAGATCCCCTCCCCGTCCCTTGAATTCGGCGATGGTGACGTGGCGCTGCTTTCCATCCTCGCATTCCCTATCTCTCTCCCTCCCCCATCACCTCCTCCTCCCTGTGTCGTCTCCTCCACCTCCTCTCTTCTCGTGGGGTTGGGTTGCTCCTCCTCGTCTTTTCCACCAGACCCTAACTGTTCGTTGCCTCGGTCCTCGCTTCCCCTCGATCTGCGGCGAGCCAGAGCTGGCAAAGTGGGGGCGGTCCCCCAGTCGTGGCGGGGTGGGTGGTGGCCTAGGGCGGTGGTCCCATCTTGGCTGCAGCACGGCGCAGCGCGGTGGGAGGGTGGATCACAACCCACAAGTTAGATCTCGGTTTTTTGTGTTGATTTTTGCCATTTTTTATGGTGGTGATCTAGCTTTTTTTTATTCTAGGGGCTACAAATCCGGTGACATCGACGACCCCAAATCTCACGACGGCTATAGCTGCTGTATCAGTCCAATCGCTGCATAGGGTTTTCGATGAATACATTTGCAGTTTTAGATCTGAATGAATGTAACTTTTAATTCTGAAGGATGTAACCTTTTATTCTGTAGGATATAACTTTTAGTTTTGAGAGATGTAACTTCTATAGAATGTAATTTTGATTACGGGGATGTAACTTTTAATTTTGAAGGATGTAACTTTTTAATTATGAAGGATATAACTTAGAATATAACCTTTGTAGAATGTAATTTATTTTATTTTTTTAGAGAATGTAACTGTAATTATTAGAGGGATGTTTCTTTAATTTTTAAAGGATGTAACTTTTTAATTCTTAGAGGACATAACTTTAATTTTTTGGAGGATGTAACTTTATTCTTGAAGGGTGTAACTTCTTCGGCATGGGAGAAATATTTTTTTTAACACGAATGTAATTACATGAATTAAAGTTGAGGCAAATCAGGTTATTACCTCTTTGATTCTCCTTTACTTTTGGGATGTTGTTTTGGTGTTTTTCTCCCCTCCCCTCTTCTTCTTTTTTTCCTCTTTGAGATTAGTGCTTCGATTTCCCTCCCGTCGATTCATGTAGATGGGAGAGCGTGGCGTGGCACGGTGTGGGCCGCATGCGGGGAGGGGGAAGGGGGGGGGGGGGGAGCGCGGTGCGGGATTACATGGGGCAACATGCCGCGCGTGAAGGCAGATCGGGGGAGGTTGCACGGGGGAGGGGTGAGCCGTTGTTTCCGTTTTTGGAGATACGTGGTTTTTCTATTTTAGGGGGTCACGTGTTAAGCCTAACAGACGCCTAGTGTTCGTTTAGTCAGGTCCATTTGATAAGGCTTCAAACTAAACGCATCCAACACTATAAAATTTTGGTAGCGCCAAATTCTACCAAAATTTGGCATTATCAAGAAATGGTAAGATTTAAAATGGCAACGAACTAAACATGCCCAAAGTGGCAAACCGACCGGCCAAGGCCCCAAGGGGCCAACCTAATGCACCCGCGGGTCCGTTCATCCGGCTCTACCATCTTGGAGCCCAAGCCAAGCAAGCAAACCCCTTTCGCATATCTAAACCCTATCAGATCATCTCTCGACCCACCATTTATACCCTCCCATCACGCCAAAATTTCCACCATAGGAGATCGAAAGCGCACTAGAAATCTAGAATCATCACATAATCACATCGATGTCGCGCAAGCTGCAGTGGTTGATTGCGCTGTCCCTCGGGTGGTACGGCGGCTGGAAGTCGGCGCGCCATCTGTCGGAGGTGGAGAGGCTGGCGGAGGCGGCGGCGCCGAAGCCGATGGCGAAGCTGCTCAAGGAGTACGTCTTCGCCGGCGGGGTCGAGGCGCGGCGGGCGAAGCAGCTGGACGACAGCGTGCAGGAGCTCACGGCGGAATTGCGAGAGTTTAGGAGACTCAGCACAACGCAGCAGCAGCAGGGATCGCCGCCTTCTTCTTGAATTAATGTCTCTCTTGCGAATAATTAGTTAGATCGATATCCTTTATTTTGTTGTTTCGTTCTTTGTAATTCTTTTTGCAACTACACCTGCTACTCTGCAAGTGCAAGGCATCATCATCAGAAAACTAACACTATCATGTTGGCACGTTGTTGCACCATTAATTCTTGTGGCATTCTGTATCCATTAATTTTTCATGTTTCTCTATATCAAAAAGCCCAGTGTTTTATATGTTTTAAGTTGCATAAAACCACTTTTAACAGGTTGTATTATGGTTGTATGTTTTTTTTTAAAAAAGTCACTAATCGTTAATCAGAATGTAGCTATTTCTAGCTACGAATCTGGACAACAATCTGGACAACCATTTGTCCAGATTCGTAGCTAGAAATAGCTACATTCTGAGACGGGGGTCACAAACAAAATAAATGATACTTTCATAATTTTTTTAATAAGACAAAGTACAAACGCCAAAACGTCTTGCATTATTAAACAGAGGGAGTACCATATATATGGGTAATATATGAAATTTTTGAGTTATTTCTTTTATCATTTGAATGTTATAGCCATCTAAGTTAACTATGTTTTATTTTGATGCAATACTATCTTCGCTCTATAAAATTTACGACTCTCCATCCTTATACAGTTTTATATTTATATTATGATATAAATGTATCTTATCATGGCATATTGTTAAAAAAACAGAACAAAAAACACAACATACCCAATGATCAACACAAGTGTAGTTATTTGTAGTGTGCGAGTCTTATTTACTCTTGAAACCTTGGTGTCTGTGTACACCCCCAAAGGTGCAAATGCTTGGTTAATCTAATGAGTTCAACTATAAAATGGACGTCGTATTCCTCCTCGCGCTACTTCCCACGCCCACACACCCCCGCTCAGCGATTTACCATCGTCTTCAAAACCATGTGCCTCACATGTCTCGTCGCCACCTTTGTCCGCACACCCCTTGTTTGCACCTTCCGCCGCGCTTCACTCTCGCCTCCCTTGCCGACATCACCATCTTCCTTAAATGTAACTTTAGTCATTACTCTACATCTTGTACTTGTGTATCAACCCTAGTATCTCATTGTCGCTCTGGCCACGCGAAGATACCAGACCTAGTACCACGCTGTCGTCCTGGCCGCATGAAGGTGTCAGGTTTGATACCCTGGGTACCATGTCTGATATTCGGGGTAACGAGTCTAATATCCGAGGTACCAGACATTATACTTGAGGGGGGCTATACTAGTATCTATCTTGCCAAAGTTGATGTTATAAAAGGGGCTTCACCATCGCCTTTCTATGGTGTCACCGTGACTTGCCTTGCCAGAGCCGCTACACCACCGCCTTGCTTTCTTGTGTAGTAGCACCCTAGGAAGCCACCACTTCACTGGTTCGCGCCCCGCTGAAGATCTGCCTCGCCGGAGTCACCTCCACATCCTTGCCCCATGGCAGGCCCTTGTTGGAGATGCAACCAAGCAAAAGCCACCGTAGCTTCCCAGAACCACACGGAGTCAGGGGGGAGAAGGACGACAGAGTTGCCACGCAACTCATCTTACAGCAGGCCCGGGGAAATAAAAGGGAGACACAAGGGAGAGAGATGGGAGAGGACGACGAGAATGGCGAAGAAAGAGGATAACAGTTTGCATTAATTTGGGTTTGTCCAGATGGAAGGGTGCTCTGTAGTCTTTCTCTAATCTATAATACAGCCGCTTTTGAAATTGCTACTATCCAGATCATCCATTAGGACTTAGGAGACCAAACATCGACACTCTGATTTATGTTTCAGTGCATATAGAAAAAAATGTTTCAGTGAAAATGTTTCAATGCAAAAAATTGTTTCAGCCATACCGCACTAAAACATTTTTATTACGATATTTTTTGCTAAACGATGAAACATTTTTCATATATGGATTGAAACAAAATCAAGAGTGTTTGACGTTTGGCTCCAGAACGGACTTCCGGGGCCTAGTCACGTCGTAATACTTTATCTTAAAAATAGAACCGTCCTAAAATCATATACATTGAATTTAAAAATATTTGCCATGATCATCAACAGTGACCACCTCACTGCTCATAGAGCCATAGATGACAATATAACTGTGTTTTTTGTTTAGTGATGTCACAAGTGAAAAAGGACCGCAAAGGAGAAAGTTAAGTGTTTTTTTTTGTTTGAATCAATTATATTTTGTTGTATGCGAAATCTTTAAATTTTTCTCTTGGTATCTTGTGTTTCTGTTTTTAAAGAGAAGGTTTCACCAAAAATTTGTAACTTTTAAATAGTAGAGAATTTTCCCATTACATTGTATGGGCATCTTGCTAGTGAAAGAGAACAAGAGAAAATAATTACACTGAGAAAAATATGAGAAAAGGGTACAATAAAGTAATTTACATATTCAATGATAAAATTTGAAAACCATGCGGCGAAAGTGCTGCGAATAGAGTGTGAAATAGTCATATTTCTCGTGTGCATCGTGGGAACAAATGCTTCGCTCATTTCACCTCAGAAAATAGAAGGACATACTCGTTCGTATTGGCAGTCTCATGTATGAAATTCTGGTATAGATGTTTTTTTTAAGATAATGAAATTAATTCCGGCCTTTCTTTAAAGAAGCTATAACCAATTATTATAGGGTTAACAGGTTTGACTAATGACTATGAATTACAAAAATATATAAACAGACCACCATAGAATACATAACATCATCTATGGTTGATCAGAACTTCGCATGTGTGTAGCCCTTATCTTCCTCAAATCGAACAATTAGAATCTCTGAAACTTGGAGTCGATCCTTTTAATGTAGTCATACTTTCATCACTATCGGCGAACAAAGTCGAACCAAAGTAGAAGAAATCCAGAGATTAGCTAAGCTGTAAACAATAGTCATTAGTCCAAAACACCCCAATTACCCTGTCCAGCGAAATATTCTTTTCCTTTTTCAAAGGTTATCACAAAGATTCTAGTAGAAAGAAATAGTAGAAAAAAAAAGAGGAATAGGTGGTTTATATATACTTCACCACCTGAAATTTTCCACAGGCCGGGCTGCTCCTATTGTAGGCCTCTTATTCTAGGCCCGTTGGTTCCCCGCTCGACCTATATGGGCTAGCCGATCCCTGCAATAAATCTCCCATCCACCTCCCCTCCTGCCTCGACTTTATCTGGCTTCTTTCTAGACGGCGACGGCTGGTCACTTCTTCTGGGCAAGCGATCGACGACGTGGCTTCTTTCCTATCGGCGCGACGGCCGGCCGAGCGGTGCCGCCCTCTTTGCTGGCGTCGACGAGCATCCACTTGGTTAGTCCCTTCCCGTCCCATTCCACTGTGCGAAACCGAACACCCCAAAGCCCAAACCCTAATTAACACGCGCGCGAGAGACCAATCATCTCATTGTCAGGATATTTTTGAGTTTTGTAGTCAGTCAGGGTACGAACGAACGAATTAATAGAAAATTATGTGTTGCATCTCTTTTGTGTTTGTGACATAAATCTCTGCCCGTTTTCATACCTTGAGGTTAAGGAAGCACTGAACTGACTGAAGATGAGCTGCGAGAAGTTGTGCCGTCAGTCCGTGCATCTGGTGTTAACTAAAGGGAGTAACTTGTATTCGCTGAGACGCATGGACATCTCGCGGCTGTTCTACCCATCAACAGCAGCAGCAGAATCAGCAGAGGCGAAAGCAAAGAAGAAGAAGAACAAACTAGGAGTGGTTGGGAGTCTGGGGCGTTTGCCTGGGCCAAGCATACACTACCAACCTTTCAGGTCCATCCTGAGTCGTCCCTATGGTAGGATCGACATGTTTGCTCTCTTCGGCAAGGACAAGAACAAAATCCTCTGCTCCGACCCAGCAGGCCACACCACCATCACACCGACTTGCACTCCTTCCATTCCATGCCCGAGCTGAACTCGCCCAAGGGACGCAATTTCATGGCTGTTTCTTCCATCCCCCGAACCGTCGCCCACGCTAGGTACGACTACGAGCTCCATCCAGAGGTGGACTCGGCTATTTTCGTCGACGAGCCTCATGTTGGCATTGGCAACCACCACACGGACTGCCTCTACATCATGGACATGTCCCCCACCAAAGCATATTGCTTCGAGGTGCTTGCCTACAACCCTGCATCGAAATGGCGTTGGCGATCACTCCCGCGGCCACCATTTTTCGATGATCCTGAGTACAAGCCCCCGCTAGATATCCCCTTTGCAGTGGTGAATGGCACCAAGATCTGCGTGTCAACCGCCACTGCCACCTATGCCTTCGACACGGTGACACTGAAGTGGGCCAAGGCTGGTGATTGGGTGCTTCCCTTCAAAGTTGAGTACATCCCTGAGATTGGCATCTGCCTTGGCTTGTCGAATAGAAGCCCTTATGAGCTCTGCACATTGGACCTCTCCGCTGTTGTGAAGAAGAAGGCTCCTAGCGACATTACACCAATGGCCACAGCGCGGCACGTCTGGCAGGATCTTGAGACGCCTGAGAACTGGTTACTGCTGGACCATTTCCTGGTGAACCTTGGCTCGGGCAGGCTTTGCAGTGCCAAGATCTTTGATATTACTAATGAGCAGGACGAGTGTGACTTCAATCCTGTGGCTGTCTTCACCGGTGTGGAGGTGTTGCCCTGTCATGTGCGAGGGCTGCGCATGGTCAAACACAAGTCCAAATGTTTCCTCATAGACGAAATGATAAGGCATGTGCTCTGAGGTCATTGATCCTCTGGCAAGTTTGCTAGTCCATTTCATTTATTTTTATTTTTTCCTATTGATATATTCTCCTTCTCTTAGAAGTTTAGTTAACCCTGCAGTGAGTTTGCTCCCTCTTAATGTACTCCTAGGTATCTTCACTTGTAAGGTCTATGGAAAGTTATTCTAGAACTTAGAGGTATATATACCTATGTTTTGCATGCGGCCTAAATAGTTATATAAAAATTTGAAAAAAAATTGGTTAGATGTGTTATGATAATATAAGTTAGCTCACAAACATGCAACTTCAAATTTGACCTCTATTTGGAGAAACTAAAATAATAAATTATATCTACACTGTGCAGTGTCAAATTTTGTTATTTTTATATGTCCAAATGTAGGTCAAATTTAAAGTTGCATGTTTGTGAGCTAACTTATATTATCATTACACATCTAACCAAATTTTTTAAAATTTTTATATAACTATTTGGGCCGCATGCAAAACATAGGTGTATATACCCCTAAATTCTAAAAATCCTTGTCCTCTATCATGCTGATATATTGAATGTTGCATGTCCTGGAAAAAGATACACAGAAGAATATGAAACTCCCCATTCGTCACTAAAACAGTCGCCGTCATAGACTACAGTGACAGTCAATACACAAGGTATCAACATTAAAAATTCACATTAACTAAATTCACCGAGTCAATATTTAAGTACAAACATGCGTAATAGAGGAGTAATGCTGGGAGCAAACCGATGAATTGGAATGCGAAGACCCGGATCACAAATAATATGATCCAGATTAAACTTAGTTATACCTTCAAGTTCAAATTTTCTTTCACTTGCTCTTGAATTTGTTGTTCCACTTGCTCCACGAGGGCGGATTTTTAGAACTTACTGGTATGTACATGCATGCATCTAGCCGTCCATCATTTCGTCGAGATCTGCGCCCCTGTTAGCCCGTGAAGTGTTGCCGTCAAGTAGTCGATTTCCTTCCTATTCACTGCTACTGCATGCATGCAACTTTTCTACTTTCTCATGCTTCTCTATGTGCCACCTATTCCTCTCTCTCCTCTCTTTAAGTCTAACTATTTAAGCACTGCACCTACCAATAATTTTGTTAAGTTATATATCTTCTAAATTATATATTCAATTTATAATCAGATTGTACAATTGCATTTATTATAATTTTATCTTTACATTAACATCTCATATGATTATATTTCTAATTAAAATATTTTTATATCACGATGAAACATTGAATTATAACCTTTGAAACATCACAAAATACTTGTTGAAACATTTAAGAAATACCGCGTGAAACATTTTGAAACATTGAAAATACTTGTTGAGACATCACATTTAAGAAATACCGCGTGAAACATTTACAAATGACCACGTGAAACATTGAATTATAATTATTAAAACATCACAAAATATTTGCCGAAACATTCAAGAAATACCTGTGAAACATTTACAAATAAACTAATAAAATATTCAAAAATACTTGTTGAAACAATTACCGCTCACGCCTGAAACATCGAATATTAGTGGTTAAAACTTTATTTTTTTTATCAAAATATAATCATGTGAGGTCTTGCTATAAAGATTTAATTGCAATGAGTTTGATGGCGCAATCGGATCGAAGATTGATTAAGTAATTTGAAAGAAAATAGAGTTTGAAACGCAAACTTTAATTTTGTATCCTCTCTTATCTCATCTTTGCTACCCATCCAACACACATGCACTAGGAGTAGGCCCTAGACAGTGCTGGTAGGTCGTAGGCTGTACATGGTGTGGGGAGTTGGTTATGCAGGCAACCTAACGGAAGTGGTGGGTGACAGAACGATGGCACAAATCTCAACAACCGTAAAACCATCCAACGGTTAGAAATATAGGTGCACATGCCAGTAAGTTCTAATTTGACTTTTCCCCTGGTCCACTTCCAAATTCTCATTAACTTGACTCTGCCCAGGAACCTCCCCCACCTCTACCTCAACATTTTCTGCTTGCATGAGTACTTGGATTTGTGTTAGAACTCCCCTGATTGAAATAGCGCTTCAAATCTGCCTTTTAAACAAGTGCAAATAAAATTAACGAAGCAGTCAGCTATATCTAAATCCTCTATAATATCTACCTCTTTGAGACGTCTTTGCTGGGCGATGAGCAAATTAATTGGACTCAATCTGAAAGGGAACTAGAGATATATGTTGACTGCAGGGGTGACTGCCGGCGGCTAGTCGGCACGCCGACGACGGCGCTGACAGCTAGGGTATAGGCCCTCTGATCTTAGAGCATCTCTAAGAGATGAGCTATTTTTTGCCTAGCCAAATTTCAATATAACTAACTAGCCATCAAAAATAGCCAAATAATTGCATCCAACTCCAACAGCCTGGCTATTTCAGACTCTCCAAATGGACATGTTGACATGTGGGTCCCACATGTCAGTCTCAGCACCATCCTCTTCCCTACAAAAGTTAGTGAAGGTGGCAGGAGAGGCCGACGTGGCGGTGAGCTTGTGGGAGAGGCCGTCAACAACACCGGCGAGCTCGCGGGGAGGTCGACGGCGCCAGCATCTCGCGGGAGAGGTCGACGGCAGTGGAGAGGGGGCGACGCCGGCGGCAGGCGAGAGTTTGCCGACGCGGCAAGGGTGGAGAGGGGGAGCGACGCGGTCGGCGGAGACAGGGGCGACGCCGGCAGCGCAGAAGAGGAGCGTGGATGGCGGGGAAGATGCAGTGGATGGGGAGAGATTTTGAGGAGAGAGCATGGGGCCCACATTTGGCTAGTGAAACCAGCTAGCCAATATTGATGTGCCAAGTGAGAATTTTGGCTAGTCGGATGGCTAACCCATCCAAATAGCCAGGCTGTTGGAGCAACTTTTTTTCTCAAAATAACTAAATTTAACTTTGGAGAGGCAGATGGAGAGTCTAGATGCTCTTAGCAACCTTATTCAATCGCCGAAAGAGCTAGAGTACATACAGAGTAGATTAGATATGGGCTGTTAGGCTAGCTGGGCCATACATGGGCTAAGTAGTTGCTATACACAAGAGAATCCGTATAATACATTAATCCCGTGGTTTCTCCTGGCGGAGACGCGGCTGGACGAGCGGCGCCGCCCTTCACTTCCCCGGCTGTGCGAAACCGAACACCCCAAACCCTCAAGTAAGCTATTGCATCCGGATTTGGTCCAATTGACGACGACCCCCCTCCCCCCGGTAATGGTGTGTGAAGTTGAATTCAATAGATTGGTGTGAAAGGCTAATATTTTTCCAGATTTGGGTCGAGTAGTAGGGATTAGATTATATCAAACCGTTTTTAGCTCAGCCGGGATAAGTTTTGTGTAATGAATTTGCATGCATATATTTGATGTTTCTCTGGTCATGATGAACAGACTGTTTCTTCCCTGTTACTGACTTTCGAAATGACCCTACTTCTAAGTGTCGTTTTAGAGTTAAGTCCGGATCTCTTGCACTTCTGAGAAATATTTTCCCCTGGTTCTGTACTTTCAGGTTTAAGGAAGCCCACACTGTTTGAAGATGAGCTGTAAGAAATTGAGCCGTCGGTCTCTCCATATGGTGTTAAGAGGCGAGCATGGCATGTATTCACTGAGTAACATGAACATCTCGGGGCTGTCTATCCATCAACTGCAGAAGCAGATGCATCAGTACAGGCGAACTCCAACAAGATGAAGAATGGCATCAATACACCAGAAGTGATAGGAAGCATCGGTTGTTTGCCTAAACCGAGCGTACACTACCAACCTTTTAATCCATCATCATCCAAGTCTAATCCACACAGCTCAATGGATATATTTGCGCTCTTGGGCAAGAACAAAATCCTCTGCTCCGATTCGATGGGCTACACCAGTGTCTACAACACTAAATTGCATTCCTTCTTGGGAATGCCCATGCTAAACTCACTTAAGGGTCCCAAACGGATCGCCGTCTACATTTTCAGCTTCCAATCCCTACGACCTATGCGCCATGAACCTCTCAAACGCTGTTGATGTTCTGCCAACGGTGCAGCATACGAGGCTGGATGTTGATCCGCCTAAAGACTGGTTGCTGAAAAATTGCACCCTTGTCAACCTGGGATCAGGTAAGTTTTGTGTCGCCAAGTTTTTTGATTGCATTGACGACAAGGTGGTTGTCTTCACTGGTGTTGAGATGGTGCCTAGTGGAGAAGGGGAAGTAGGGATCAGGGCAGTCAAGCACAAGTCCGAATATGTTGTCACAGACAGCATTTAGTGCGTGCTCTGAACCATGTAATCTTGGGTCCCCATGCATTTTATCGTTTTGTTGAAGCAGGTTTAAAACACCGGAGGTTTCATCTTTTTTGTCAAAGCTTCATTGACTTTGCTTATTAATACTATTATATTATTGGTTGCACACAAGTCACTATTTTCCTCTTGTGATCAAACTAATACTTCCTTCGGTTTTTAATGTTTGACGCTGTTGACTTTTAAGCAAATATTTGACTATTCATCTTATTCAAAAAATATATCTAAATATTATTTATTTTGCTACGAGTTGTTTTATTAAAAAAAATTTTAAGCATGACTTATATTTATAAATATTTAGATAAAATTTTTAAATAATACAAATAGTCAAATATACGCTAAAAAGTCAACGGTGTCAAACATTATAAATCAGAGGGAGTATCTGATAAATCAGAGGAAGTGTATCAGTGCTTAATTTGCATTGAACAACAACATAGATTAGCACTGAGCTTTAGGCTCCCCATTTTGACTACAGTTCGGCCCTCCTCTCCATGTCAGAGGTAAGTAGCGAATGGCAGTCTGGCAGAGCAAGGGTGGCGGAGGATTGATCACTCGTTTGTGAATTGTAATACGGCAACAGGCTGTACACTCGATGTCAAAATTTCCTTACAGAAACTTAATAAATGTAAATATAGTACGACTGTAGGGTTTCCATTGCACTGTAATTTGTATCTAACTTTTACGTAACTTTGGAGCCTTATGTTTCCTCAAGTTTATGCAAGTGGGGAGTGGAAGAAATCATACTGTGCACACCCGTGAGAGGATTCAATCTTGTAAAATGAAAGTAGCGACTCGCCGACTCGTAGTTTTTAAAAGTTACGTAGTTATATGTTATACATTTGCGGTACAGTTACTTTATCAAGTATTTTGATAAAATTGACGTCAAATATATAGGCAGCCCGAAGGCAAATACACGCAGTAGCAGAATGTCTCCCATCAAACAGGCAGCTTTTCTGGCGGATCAATGGGTTTGCGTCGGAGATGACAAGATTGGGGTGAAGGGGTTCTGTTGTTGCGGATCAATGGGTTTGTATCACAGATGACAAGTTTGTCGTTCACAAGTCACGCTGCCACAATAGAATTTCTGGCCATGCAGTCGAGAAAGCACGTCACCGTTGCCGGATTCGTTGCCGTTGCTTCCCCTGCCCTCGTCGTGGCCGCGTGATTTGCCGCCTGCAGCCGGGATTCATTGTCACCTACACCTACCTCCCGCCGACACCGTCGCGGTGCTAACACCGCCGCCGCACCAGCACTACAGCCATGCCGGCGTCGACTCCCTATGGGGCCCTCGGGGGTGTGGGCCCCGTGGGTGCAGGGGCCACGGTGTGGGGGGGAAGAAGATTTGCCCCGATCCTGAGAGCGGGGCCAAGGCAAGGTGTGGAGTTCGGGGTTTGGGGTAGGGGCGTTCTTGTCCAACCCGGCCGTCCCGTCCCGTTGTCAAGCTTACCCGAGCAGACATAGCTTGTATACCTCCTGCGGGTAGTGCGCGTGCGCATCACCCTCTTCACATCCACCTTATTGGGTATGACTAGTCAGCGCATCAAACAAAAACATGCCCGTTTTGTTGGCACAAGGCCTGCACGAGTGAGAACAAAATACGTTTAATTTTGATACATTCATATAGACCCCCGTAAACTTATTAGCCTAGTCGATAGTTCCTATTGACTAGGCTAATAAGTTTATGGGGTCTATATGAGTGTATGTAAGGACTAGTAGTTGACGCGCTAGTGAGTCGATTTTATAGGGCTTCAATGTGTCTAACGGATTGGGTGTCTTCGGAGTTTATTGAACTTGTCTGTCCGCCCTTAGGAAACAAAGCCTTATAAGGAAGGAACCGGATCATGACTATCCGGATTGTATCTTCTAGTACAGTAGATTTTTCTTGGCTTTTCAAAACTATATTAATTTCGGTGGGCTTCTATCCGTAGTTGTACAGGTATCGAAAATATGTGTTAACCATATACACAACAATAGAAAGTATCATATACCAAGTACTATAACAGTAGTCCCCAGAACTCTATTACAAATGATATTTTGACTATCGACCACCTATTCAAGAAGATATAGTGTTGTCGGTGCGTACAACCTAGTCATGACACTGGTATCCATGACTAGCCGCAGATCAATCGTCATGTATCGAGTAGGCAAGTAGTTGAATTTTAATTTGAATAGACTTCAAGAGATTTTTGAGTAGGCCAATAATGTTATAGAAGCATTAGATTTTTTTTGGCTAAAATCCCATCATGAATTTTCAAAGAAGTCGAGGCATCACAGTTTTATAAAAGTTGGTTTGTGAGATCTGTTTGGGTTCCACTGCTCCATTTGCACAGAAAAACCCCCAAATTCCTCAATAACCCTAATCCCCTTTGCTCTTTGCCTTCCTAGCTCCTTAATACTTCCAAGCTTTCAATTTCCACCAAGAAAATCGAATCTATTCCCAAATTGCTCAATGGGTTTCGACACTTCCAACACGAGGGATGCCGATCTCTAGAAGATGGAAGAAGGGTCACTCCCCAAGGTCAACGTACTCAACCGGAAGGCCGGAGATCCTAGCCCTAAGGCGTTGATAGGGAAATTGGTGGTTTTCACGGCTTTCGTTCAGTGTGGCTTCCTTTCTCCCATCTCCGAATTCCTATTCCTTATTCTGGATACCTATGGTATCTGCCTCTGCCACCTCGTCCCCAACTCCATCGCCATTTCTGATTATACATCTATGCTAAAAATTTCATCGGAGTGGTGCCAAATATTTCCCTCTTCCAATATTATTTTGAGTTACCTTCGACTGGTATTTGGAAGACAAGTTCGTGCTTCTTCTATTGCCATCACCATCTGAAAAAAGTCACAGACTCATAGTTCATTCCCATGGAGCTAATGTCACCAAGTTTGAAGTGGAGGGACAAGTGGTTCTACCTGGAAACCACAAAGAATTCCAAGAACTACGAGTTGCCCAAAACCAAGGCTGTTGAGATCGACGCTGGAAGGACTCCCCAACTCTAACCCCTCGTTGGCGGCCTGACCACGTATGAAGTCGTCTATGACTACATCTTGTGGCTGATTACACTTCTCCAACGCCGAGCCCAAGATCACCCCACATAGACCTATGAGGGTCCAGACGACAACATATGCTTCTCGAGTGAGCGTAGCAATTTTTTTTCCAAAGAACTTACGTATACCTTTTAGTGTAGTCGATTTTATCATTGACTTATTAGACTCTTCAATATTTAGATCTATCTCGTAGTCAAGTCAGGAGTCTGGTGGTGAAGGTTCTGCAGGATCAAAGGTCAAGTGCAAGCCGCACACCCATCCTGGTCTGTGACTTTGTGCCCAAGAAACGCGGCGCCATTGTCAATGTGAGTTTTTCCTTCTCTTCTCGATTAGGGTCTAATTGTCAAAAATCATTTGAGTAGACTACTAATTATGGAACCACTCGTAGGGGTGGCCCATAACTGATGTTTACGGACCCTATTCGATCGAACAAGCAGACACTTTACAACTCTGAATGAAATCGAACATGTGTTGTGCGAGATGGCGGCCACCATTGAGGTGTTGGGGATCTTGAGAAATCTCCTCCTAAGAAGAAGGTTCTAAGAAAGAGGGCCCCTACTCGAATCAAAGTCGACACTACTTTCCTAAGAAACCAATTTCTGAAATAAAAAAAAAACTGACCATATTTTATAAAAAAAAACAAGCAGATCACTCGGCCAAAATCCTTCCATCAAACTGAATAAGAAGTCATCGTAGCTCACAAGCTTATAACTCAGTATCCATAAGGGGGAAGAAGAGTACTCACTGTGCAGAGTCAAAGTTGAGCTTTATTTACATCGCTTCATCGGTAACATACTCCCTTCATCATCATATTGTACTTCATTTTAATTTTAGTCAAATTCAAGACCAAATTTATGGACAGAAGCATTAACATTTGAACCTAATTATTGATTTAGTTAAACTAATTTGGTATTGTAAATATTGGGTATATTTATCTATAAATTTAATCGACCGAAGTCAAGATGACTATTGAGGAATTAGTTAAAAATTTAGACAAACTGAGAACTTAAAAAATTGAACATTTTTGTCTATAGGAAAACCGTATAATAATGGTCCATCTTTTGACCTGAATCATGATCAGGCTCGTAGTTTGAGGGAGCGTAAGTTAACCATAGTGATTGATCCAGGGAGCAAGTGAATCGGAAAAAATACTCCTATGTAGCCTGCACATTGGGTAATAAATGATCGTCACACGGGTTGAACTAAGCAACGGTCGGTGTGAGCAGTATCTTTACCCCTATTGTAACGTTGATGTACTCTTCTAGGCTGTCATGGAGCGTACGTATGTATTGTTAAAACAATTATGAAACCAGATGCTAAGTGTCTGATGAAAATTTTAAGTAATTCGACGTGTTACGGTTTCTGCTAATGTATTTATTTTCAGATTCTACAACTACTACACAATATAAAATGAATTTGAGTAACTATCTAAGGAGGTAGACATTTGTTATTGCTAGAAGCTCTCCCAAAATATATATATATATATATATATATATATATATATATATATATATATATTCTCAAAGCCTACACCTAACCTAGGCATATCAATATGAGCTTGTGGTAGCTATATCTGTCTCGAAATATCTAACTCCACCAGACAAGCAATATGCGATTACAAAGTGAAAAAAAAATAATTTAATTCTTTTAAATTTACCAGCTAACTGCTCTTCAAATGGGCTTCTTTTGGAGAAGCTTCTAACAACTAAAACTACTCTTTTTAAACGAAACGATATGAGATTGTACCAATGCTAAAGTTAGTCCTATAACCTTTAGCTTTAGTTGTTAAATCGAGAAATAAACTAACGAAAAATAGTCAAATGATCCGATTTTTCGAACATCTAGCTTTGCTAGATAGGTCTATAGCGTATACAGCCCAAATCCATTAAACTCCACCGAGATGAGAGGAAAAACGCACCGTTGCCGTTCCGAGGAAACGACAATGGACACGACGATCCCCGCATCCGGCGTGTCCCTTTCCTCCTCCGGGCCGGCCGGGCGCCCGGGCCCTCGTCGATCAAACTCATCACCTCTCCCATCGTATCCCTCCGCTTCCTCGGATTCCCCTGCCCCCTGTCCCCCCCATGTGCCGGCCCACTGGGCTCCACTCCTCCCTCCATCCACGCACCCATATCCATCATCTTCGATCTCCATCCTCACGCACGGCTCCACCTCATCACTGACTCGATGCGATTTGCGATCCCCCTCTCCCATTTGAAATCCCCCCCTCACCTCACCGTGACCAAACGGTCACCTCGCAGCCTCGCTCTCCTTTTCGCCTCAGTACTCCACTCCACCACGCCGCCGATCGATCGGAGCGGAGGGGTTGCGCCATGGCGTCCCCCGGCCCCGCCGCGGGGATGCAACAGCAGAAGCTGGAGGCCGTAGCGGTTGGGGGAGAAGGGCTTGGAGCGGCGGGGGCGGAGTGGGGCCGGGGGATGCAGCAGAAGGTGGAGGTCGTGGCGGCGGCGGCGGCGGCTGCGGGGGGAGAAGGGCCGGTGCTCGGTGCGGCGGGGGCGGGGTCGGTGGCGGAGCAGGTGGTGGCGCCGCCGGTTAGGAGGCCCGTGGCGGCGCGGAAGGAGAGGGTGTGCACGGCCAAGGAGCGTATCAGCCGCATGCCGCCATGCGCCGCCGGGAAGCGCAGCTCCATCTACCGCGGCGTCACCCGGTACATACTACAGCGCCCGCCCCTGTCCCCTTTGCTTTTCTGCTTGTGTGCTCTGTCAGTCTGTCGAGTTGTGGAGCAGTTCAGGTGGAAGCTTATTGAGCGCGTGTTCTGCACGTATTTGATCTGTGTCGATGAATCCGTCCGTTAGGTGTTCTCATATGCTCAAACGATACCATCGATTCGGGATCTAGTTTTTTTTAAAAAAATTATTATTTTGACTTCGGTGACCGCGCGGTTGTAAGGATTGGCGGTGATTCGTCTCTTGAAGGATTACCCTTTGTGAGTTTGTGTCTACAACATGATGATTTCAAACAAATAGGTTTCTCCAACATCATGCTCGATTTAATTCGTGTCCAAGCTCAGCAGACACGGTTTAGCTCTAACCAGAGTAGGAAGCAGGTTTTGACCCTTTCCGGTCGAGGCAAATTCGGGGCCTGCGAAATGAAATTCCAATCTCTATGTGTCTCTTAGTCGCAGGAGGCTACGATCGATTGCTACCACACGCACACATAAGAATTTTGATGACATCTATACAATATATGAATTGTCAAGTAGTAGATGCTAAAAGGTAGCAGAACAACATAGTCTCATAGTTCTATTTGTATCGCACCTATCATTCGTCTCACTGATATTCCTTAGCCTTGACAGTAGTCAAATCTGTCTTCTGCACACTGGGCTTCCCTTCATTTTATTAGTGGTGTCTACACGTTGATGGTTGGATGCTGTAACCTGTAAGTGGTCATGTTGCCGAGGGGTCTTTCTTTACTAGATACTCACTGTTAATCCCACTTTAACTGTCATGTAGAATTTTACAGTGATATCTCTACTGAAATGGTCCAATTATTCCCTGGATTGTTTGAATCCAATGGAAGATATTTTACTGTAAAACATGGAAACTAGCTCTGTTTCCCCCTTCTTAATCTAAGCATGATATAAATCTTTCTTCTCTAGGCACTTAAATCTTTTATTTAAATCTGATTTACGAGTAATGGCTGTGCTAGTATCCGTCTCTTAACTTTTTTTCTACTGACACCGCTACTCCTTTCTTAATTTTGTCATAAGCAAGATTTTAACTTTCAGATATTATCATGTATATGTGCATCTGATTTAGCACTTAGTTTGTCACATCAATAGGCATAGGTGGACAGGCCGATATGAAGCTCATCTCTGGGATAAAAGCACATGGAATCAGAATCAGAACAAAAAAGGGAAACAAGGTCTGTATGCCAATGCAAACTAGCAGCTATTTTATATGTTCTGAAAAGTTGAACATAGTGACATTCAAAACTAGGTGAATCCTCTTGTGATATTTAAACCAATATATTTCATAGATCATCCATGCACATCATTTCATTTATATCTAGCTATAATTAAATCTGATTTAATGGAATTGTCTCTTTTGCATGGGAAATTATCACCCAAAAATGGCCTTGCAAGCACAGTATATTTAGGTAAGAAACATCTTTGGTGTTAATTGTAAAATATGTAGTTGTATAAACTTCTTTATCCTCATTAATTTAATGTGCAAATACACAGGTGCATATGATGATGAAGAGGCTGCAGCAAGAGCTTATGACCTCGCTGCATTGAAATACTGGGGAGCTGGGACACAAATAAACTTTCCTGTGAGTCATCTATATTTGCTATAATTGACATTTTAGTCTCCATTTAATTCTTAAACTTTTAATTATGAGCACGCGTTGCCTGTTTCTTAATACCTTCGCCTTTTTTTTTCTATAAATCATCTAATTTCTGCAGCATCTGAGCTCAGATTCAAAATTTGAAACCAAAACATATCTTGGAGGGTGTGGTACCATAACTTGGATTATACTAGTCCAAGAGATCCTAGGCAGCTATGCGGTGTGATATTTGAATAATTTGTATACTCTTGACAATTATATTATGCTATTTGTATTTAGAGATTAGGGATTTACCTAGTTGAACTTATGAAAAGGATGATTTGGAGAGGGGTGTTTCGTGTAATTGACAAGAAAATGTCTTGCTTTCTGAAAATTCCTTACTGAGCATATATGCATCGTTGAAAAAACAGGAGAATATTGGCAAACCAACATATATATACATGCAATCTCTTCAGTTTGGTACCTTATGGCTATACATTTGGTTAAAATATTTTTGCACTGTTGCTTATTATGCTACGTTCTTTTCGATTTTATATTGACGCACTAGTTAATTGGATTTGTGGTAATCCTTTTCAGGCTTATATTCATTATGTATTTGCTTATTTAGGTCTCTGATTATGCAAGAGATCTTGAAGAAATGCAGATGATCTCCAAGGAGGATTATCTTGTGTCTCTTCGGAGGTATATTCTTGAATTTATAATGCATGTATATTGCTTTGTTTCTTAAGCACTAACCAGAAGATGCATGCACTGCAGAAAGAGCAGTGCCTTTTCCAGAGGTTTACCAAAATATCGTGGTCTTCCCAGGTATGTGTTAGTGTGAGAAATATATATCTGTTATTACTGGAATTTACCTCTTTGTTCCGTTGTTATACTTGCATTCATGTTTATGATGCTAACTTAGTAATGGAGCCCCATGTCCGAAATTTTCATTTCCTCCTTCCACAAACAATTCAATATTTATGTAAAGAACTGTGGATTTGATGCACTGTGTGGTTGCGCTAACTCATGCATTTCTGCTACAAATTAAATTAGTAAGCTTAGCAGATTTTTTTGGCGGAAGATAGGTTATATAGTGCCACATTTGCTCTTAGTTTTGCTATATTTAAGTACTAACGCTATAACTTCAAAAGATATTAAATTTACAGCAAAGGTCTTAGTTTAGAAAATATGAAATAAAGTGTCATTTAGCCAAGATATGAACATAATTGCAAGTTTCACTGACCATAAATTCTTTTGACAATCACTCAATTGCACAGACACAATCTCTCAACTGTACAGATACTAAATGTGTGTCATAAAAAATATGTTTTCTCATTGGTCACAGTAGCCAACGGAAATTTGGTATGATGTGCATTTGTTCTTTGTATGGTTACATATGTCCTGCTTTCTGTGGGACCTCAACCAACCAAAACATATATTCTGATTAAAGTATCCTTCAGTAAAATGTTACGTAATTTTGTTACTCTTGATTATTCACCAATGCCATACTTAGGCTAATCCTTACAGTGCACTCTACTGCTGGGCACATGCAGCCACATCACTGTAAATTTTATAACCGAAAATGTTGCGACACTGTCCTGCAGGCAACTCCATAATTCCAGATGGGATGCTTCTTTGGGACACTTGCTTGGTAATGGCTACATGGGCCTAGGTTGTCGTGTCTCCATACAAACTTGTACACTGCTGTTTCTGGTTAATAAACTACAAAAAGTGAAAGAAAAATGCCATGTGGCTTTGTAACAGTTTTTCTATATAAATTACAGGAAAGGACATCATGCTTGATGGGAAATTTGCAGGAACCTTTGGCTTAGAGAGGAAAATTGATCTGACCAATTACATAAGGTGGTGGCTCCCCAAAAAGACACGGCAGCCAGATACATCTAAAGTAGAAGAGATTACAGATGAAATTCGTGCTATTGAAAGTTCAATGCAACAGACTGAGCCTTATAAGTTGCCTTCCCTTGGCCTCCACTTTAAGCCCTCTTCAGAAGGCCTATCGGCATGTGATATCTTATCTCAGTCTGATGCCTTCAAAAGCTTCTCGGTAAAGTCTACAAAATTATCTGAAGAATGTACTTTTAGCAAAGAAATCGAAGAGGGAAAGACAATTACCCCAGTACCTGCAACTGGACATGATACAACTGCAGTTGACATGAACGTGAACGAGTTGCTTGTGCAAAGAGCTCCGTACACATTGGCTCCTGTTACTGCTCAAATGAAAAATACATGGAACCCTGCCGATCCTTCTGCAGACCCTCTTTTCTGGAGCAACTTCATTCTGCCATCAAGTCAACCTGTCACGATGGCAACAATAGCAACAACAACGGTTTGTTCCTCTTCAGCTCTGCTTGATAATTTTGAATATATGTTCAATTTTGTGCTTAATGTGATGCTGATTTCTGACAGTTTGCAAAGAATGAGGTGAGTTCAAGTGATCCATTCCATAGTCAAGAGTGACAATACGAGCTTACCAAAATGCATGCAGTATTTGCTTTTTGGCTTGGTAAGTAGAGATTGTAAGCACTAACGAGCTTAACAAGTTCTATTGCTTCCTCTTGCTTAGTTGGGCAGTAAATTTTACGTTCTTTCATTTTCATTCTTCATAAAGAACTTAATACATCTATGTAAGGTCCAGATTTGCATTCAAATAGGAACAAACAAGCAATGTAAATATGTTTTTGTCTAAGCTACAAATATCTATGAATTTTATTTTAACTTCAATGACAGGTGATAGTCTTTAAAGGAATTTTTTTAGATAATGGATTAAACACCTTGCCTCTACATCCAAAAGGATGTACACAGCCAAACTCTTTAAAGGAAATGAGTAGACTTGACGATATGACACTCTGTTAAAAGAATACAATGAAAATAAACTGAGACAGTTTAAATCTAATCAATTAGACCAAACAAAAATGCTTTTGTGATGTATTTATGTGCCTGAACATTTTGATAGTGATGAAAATATGGGATTTTTTGGTGTTGCACTGAGTATTTGAGACATGATAAATCAACATTGCTTATGCTTGTTTTTAATTTCAGTACCACCAACATGCGGATGTCAAATTCTTAGTTTACTTTAGTCACCCAGTAAGATAGACTTTGCTTATGCTTTCACTTATAGTCGTGGTCATTTTATTCGCACAGCCTTTTGTATGCTTGTTAGTTTTAGAGTAAACACAAGAATGTAGTTATAGGACATGGCGGCATGCTCTAGTTTCTGGCTATTCTTATATCGCATTCCTCTTTTAGAGCTTAACGGAAACCTTTTGCATATTTCAGGTCGGTGACAACATCCTGCACGTCTATGGGTTTCCTTCTTCCGGACTTTTGAGGTGACCCGTGAGCAATACCCTTTGTATCCATAGTTCATAAGACATGAATAGAAGGCAAGAGAAGTACAACCATAGTTGTGTAATATATACAGTGGCTAGTGACCTAGCGCCCAGTTAATTATATATTTAGTTATAGAGCTGTCTGTACATATTGCGGTTCTTATTTCAGCTAGTAGGTTCTATAGAGAATGAAGAGAACAGAGGAACGCGAATTTTTCAAAGCTTAATTGTTTATTTTGAGCAAATATGTCCAGTGCTTGCTGTTTGAGTTGTACAATTCCAATTATGTTTTCGTTACGCATCCTCATAGATGGCACCACAATATTCATCGTAAAAACAGGGCCAAACCATTCAGATAGAATAATTGTTAGCACTAATCAATATTAGGATCTTGTATGCTTCTATCTTGAAAATGTTTTAGAATGGTACTACACAATGGTAGGAATTGTAGATGCATGACTAACTACTAGTATTAATAGACACGTTTGTCCTTTTGTAGGAACTAATAAGCATGCATGTGAGATTTATGTACACCAAAAATTATAATGTGTGGATGCAATATTTTTCTAAAAAATAATCACTTTTTTACGTGCTTTGACTAGTAAGTACTACCTTTGTTTCATAATATGAGGGTTTTAAATTTTTTTCTTACGACGTTTGATCATTCGTCTTATTTAAAAAATCATGAAAATATTATTTATTTTGTTAGTAACTTACTTCATTATCAAAAGTATTTTAAGCATAACTTATTATTTTTTATATTTACACACATAATTTTTTGAATAAAACTAATAGTCAAACGTTATAAGCCATTCCGAAATAAAGGGAGTACTAAGTACTACTACCTATGTATATCGTGCTTTGGATATGTGCATGGACACTTATACTTTGAAGAAAAGAAGATATGTACTATAGACCTACTCCGTTCGTTAAAAAATGGCATCTTTTATACGTGAATATGGATTCTGTGGGATGAAAAGTGTATGTAGACGCTTTATGTAATCCTGGAAATGTGTAGCTAGAGTAGAACGTTTTTGCTCAATCGTCATGGTAATACAGGATATACCAGCAGAGGTTCAATATCGGGATCAATTACTGTTGATGGGTGAACTCCATTGGTGCGGGAGGGGGAGGGGTCGCTGGAACCCCTTTCAGGTTCGGCCACGAACATGGTCGGAGGAGTAGCGGCCAAGGCTTAGTATGGAACCAATCAACCACTATGAAACACATGAATTTACAAGTTCAGGCCACCTATCGTTGTAATACCCTACTCCTGTGTATGGCTCCCGATGAAAATAGCAAATTACAAGCCCTTGGGGCCTACCTCAGGTCTGGTCTCGGGTGGTCTTGGGTGTTGTTGGGAAAAAGATTAATTTATATGATATATGAAGGTGTTGATGATGAGCCAAGTAGAGGTCCAACCTTTTTTACTGGTCGGATTTGTCCTCTTGTTATAACACAAAGGGGTTACCAAAAACCAATCGGGGGCGAAAGTGTCTTTTCTCTTATTATTCCCTAGGTGCATGTTCCTTCCCTTGGAAGAAACTAACCAACCTAGGGGCAGTAGCAACCGGACGCCACCTGACAGGCATGCGAACATGCGCTCGAGGTGAATTCACCATGCATGTCCCATTACATGGGTGAGGTGTCGCTGTCGGGCTCTGTGAGGCCAACACCTCACTCGGTCCGTCCACCTGGGTGGAGGACTGTCATGGTTGGGTGGCCTGGTGCGACATGTCGTGCCCATGTGCCTTGCACGGATGGGGCTTGTCGGTAAATGCCCCTGTATTTAAAGCTTGTTTCAGGGTAATTACACACATAACCCTTTCCTTGCTGCTCTCTGAGACTACACCTATACTAACACAAAATATTACTTCGGAGTAGGAGGCGAGCACCCCTAGCCCCTTAACCTGGGCTGCCCATAGTCCCTTCAATCCTTTTGAACTTATGGCTCTACGGGTGCCACTTCAAGGGCGCGCTTCCCTGAAGTCCTTGTAAACTGTAAAATTACATGCCGTCTAGCCTCTACTTCCTGACTCCTCTTTGCCTTGAGGAATCTACATGGTGTCGAAGGGGGTGACCAGGTTAGCGCCTTCCTCAATGTGCGTCCACTGCAGGGCTACACGGAATCCTTGTCCCCATGGCCCCTAGGCATGAACAGGCTGGAAGTTGGAGTGTGGAACCCCACTTTCCAGAATGCCATTACCAAGCCAAAGCGGAATTGGTATTACTGCTTTGGCTCCCAATATTGTTTCGTTTCGCTGTTGATTTATAAGTTGCAACCAAACTTTGAGTTTTCAAAACTAATTTTAAGATGTATTTTGAGGTTTTCCATTATAATTTTTTTGGCTTGGATTTTCAACCATGAATAATACGTATGTAAAATTTTTACCCATAGATTACTAGGTAGTTGCTTCATTCATGTGGAGACAGCTTACAAAAGAAAATGAATGGATCACAACCTCAGAGCCTCATGGTCCTCATGGATATATCAGGCATGGTTAATGCGAAGTGAGCGTAGCTCAACTGTTTAGATACCTAGATTTGACTTGGTGCTCGCATTTACGGCTAATATTCTTTTACTGATAGGCGACGTACCCGTTGACAACGAGACGCGTGTGTTAATTTCGTCAATCTCAAGATATACCGACCTAGACTTCAAAGGTGCTCATAGAGGTATGATTTGTGTGTATACATTAGTTGAATGAGTATCCGCGTGTTTGTGGACGCCTGCGAGTGTATTTTTTTTTAAAAAAAAAAGCACTCGTAATTAGGATGCACACTTCAAATCTCACATCCGATAAAAACACAACTGACGTCACCAAATTTTTTGCCTCCCACCCAATACAATTAGGGCATGTACAAAGGCAGAGCCCACTACAATTTCTTACAGATATATCATCATTTAGAGACTATCCTCGCAAAATAATTGATACAATAAGACCCCTCAAATCATTAATGGACCCAAATAGTTTTTATTATCTTTCTTCCTTTTTTCCACCGTCATGCAATGAAATTTTCTTTAATAAATGCTAAGAGACGATGTTAAGCCATTGTCATGCAAAACAACGGTGTTAGTATTTTTTTCCTTCTCTCTCTTCCACCTCAGCAGACTTTGTGCAAGCCAACAAAGAGAGCCCGCTAATTAATGCCTTTATACATGCCCTTAGGGCATGTACAAAGGTAGAGACCGGTGTGGTTTGTACGATTATTAGAGACTATCATGTTACAACAGTTGAGACAATATGGTCTCTAACCAAAATACTTTCTTATTAGATTCCATACAACGAAAAAGTTCCTAATAAATGCTAAAAGTCAACTCTAAGCCGTTGTCATATGTAGCAACCGCCTATCTCTCTCTCTTCCACATCACCAGATATACTTGCATGTCAACAGAGAGAGCCTATTAATAAACACCATAGTACATGCCCTTATATGAATACGTGGTGCCGCGCGTGACTCCCTCCACATCCCCATTTCCTGTGCGTGAATCCCTCTGTCGATATATTTTTCTCTCGCTCCCCTTCTGACTCAGATAGAGTTGTTATTTTATTTTTCACTAACGCTCGCTAATTTTTTTTCTTTTTTCCCACGTTTATAACCATCGACTTAAAAATCTAACAAAAATACCACATTGATAATTTAAAAAATAGATTGGTTTTTAAATTCTTGTTTGATTGGAGTTGAAATGTTTCAACTTTATGTTGAGAGTTTTGAATTTGACTTGAATTTTTTCAAATTCTGAAATAAGTTTGAATTTCAGTAATTTTTTTCAATATTCAATTTAAAGTTTTTTAAAAATCGGAGTTCATTTTTTATTTTGATTTCAAATTTTTAATTAACGTCTTGGTAGAATCTTAGTAAATTCTCCATCCAATAATATAAGCATTAACCCAAAATGCTTATATTTTTATATTTTTTAAAAAAGTTTTTTAAATTTGAGTTGAAAGTTTTTGAATATTTCAGTAATTTTTTTGGAATTTTGATTTACTATTTTTTTTCAAAATTTGAGTTGATATTTTTAATGTTGAGTTTAAAATTTTAAAATATTGGTAGAAATTCTAATATCGTCTTTAAAGAAGGAATAAATTACTAGTTGAATATTTGAGTTCAAATAAATCTTAGTACTAGATTGACATATTCAAACGACTCTCTACCCCTGGAAATTCGGCTCGTGAAATCGCGATGAGGTTTCATTCGAAATAACTACCGTGAATTTATTAATGGGCTTCTGGAGATCCATAATGCGTGCCACTTGCCGATCCATTTGGAGGGGATTTTTTTTCCTGGGCCAGCGACCAAGCGCCAACTAGCCATCCCCATTAAATTTCGGTGTCGGACTAGACTGCAGAGCCCAGGTACCTCGTTCCAGAAACCTGTACGCAAGACACAAGTCGCTTAATTTAGAGGATATCCGAGTAGAACCGGCAAAACGTCCGAGTCCTAATTGCTTGCAAAGCAGACCTAGGGTATAAATAGAAAACAGAGAAAGCACAACAAAGGCACAGAGATTAGAGATTAGATCGAGAACAACGAAAGAAAAAAGCAAAACAAGAAAACGCGCCGCCGTCGACGTCTTCTAGACAGAGTTAATGATCGACGACATCCAAGAAAAACACACAAAAATCCTCGCTGCCGTACGTCGAAGTACTCTTCTAGCAATGAGTCAAGGCAGCTCGCCGCCCGGCGCGTCGAAACCGGCACCGTCCCTGCACGGTTTCCCCGCCGGCCAGACGCCGGAGAGCATATTCGCGAAGCATCTCGAGGATTACAGGAAGAAGCTGCGTACGAGGAGACCTGACCTGGGATTCGAAGACTTCAGTTTCCTCAGGCTCAAGGACGTCATCGATTATGAGGCCAAGCCGCTTCCGCCGCTGTTGTCGGCCATGCGCGCGCTCCCCGGGTCGTCGCCGATATACTGCAGCTACTTCATGCCGGTCACCAAGAAGCAGGCCAACCTCAAGCTCGGCGCCATCTACTTCCCCGACTGCGGCGACGCTTGCCGCACCCGCCACCTCGTCGAAGAATTGACCGATGACGAGCTGGACGAGGTGATCGACGACGGCTACGACGGCGACGACGGGCTGCCGGTGCCGGTGTTCGACGAGGAGGGGCGGCGCTACGACTTCAAGCTCGGGTACTCGGAGGACGCCTTAGGCGGGTCCTACGTCCTCGTCGGCGTCGGCGGCGACTACCAGCGCTTCATGGAGAACAACAATGTGTTGCGCGACAAACTCGAGCTGGGGAAGAACCTCTGCCTGATGGTTTTCGCGTTCCGGACGGTTGCGCCGCTAGTGAAGTACAAGCATAAGAAAGACCACTCCGCTAGCGCCACTTTATGTATGGCTTTACTGTTTTGCTAGAGGGAGTTTTATGCACGGCAGTACTGTTTTTGTTTTACCCTTTAGATAGCAGGCACAGTGGAGTTGCTATATCGATTTAGTTGTGTTTTAGTTATGTCTCCCCGATAATGTATTTTTGTCGGATAATTTTCAATAAAATTAGTTGTGTGACTAACTGTTACAATGGGTAACCAAAGGACATCGTGTTATAAATCGCAAAGCCTAGATCTATTTAACAACAGGGGCCCAAAAATTTTGAATGGGTAGGTTTGAGCTAGTGTGTTCTTCATAAATTAATTTTTTTTTACTATTTTATCAAGATTTGTATGTGCAAACCTAGAAATAGGGCTACAGCACTAGCTGCCCTACTCCTAATTCCGCCCCTGTCTAAAAATTCCAAAGTAAAAACTATAAAGCCTAGATCTATAATTCACATATAACACAAATATTGTAATAAAAAAATATTTGACTGAATTCATATGGTGGTGATTATTTTCGATATGCGCTACATCTTTTGGGAAATTCTCTATTCGACTCTTCCATGTATATTTCAATATTCTATGCTTGACCATCCATTTGCGGACAGTAGTTTTGAAGCACATGCATATTGATTAAGGTCTTCCAAGAACAAATTTTGCAGAAAGTAAAATATGCACCCCAGGGCAATAGCACCCCCACCCGACATCGTAGGATCTGCTTTGGGATTCGTTTGTATAGATACAGACCCGTTGTATCCGAGGAGGTATTCGGGTGTTCTTTGATTTTTACGCGGCCAACAGAAATACGAGCAATCGGGCCCACAGCTCGCCCGTGACAACCCCGCATGCCTGATTTTGACGGTGTTACCAGTTTTTTGACGGGACTCCCTTCGTGGCTTCGTCATCTAGTTCTCGCCACTCCTTCCGCCATTACTGCCCACCCCCTCGGTCGTGACCCTTGTTTTTCCCCCAAATCCAGTCACTCCCCCATTGTTCTCATCTCACACCCGCCGGCGACGGTACAACAATCCCGGCGGAGTGTACTCAGGCATCCTCACCCCTGTCGCTCTGTGAGTCGCTTTGTGATGCTCGGTAGTGGCACCCAAGAAAGACTCCTCGTCCTTCGTCTTCCTCGTCACCGTCGACGAGCCGTCCGGCGTCGGCGTCGCCTCGCCGGACAACACCAACGCCGACGACATCGACCTGGACGGCGTCGCCGCCGCCGACGCCTTCCCACCGCCAGGCTTCTCGGCGCTGGACGCGTACGTCGCCGACGACGGCGCCGCCGGCGGCGGCGGCGGCGGCGGCGAGGAGGTGTTGAGCGAGAGGGCGTCGCGGAGAGCCTGGCACGCGGTCTGGACGTCCGTCTAGAGATGCCGCTCCCCCTGCCCCTTGGGCGCCGCCGCCCTGGTCTTCGCCGCCTCCACGTGCTGGCGTCGGTCATCCTCTTGAGCTTCTTCTTGAGATGCGTGTTCCAGTAGTTTTTGATGTCGTTGTCCGTCCTCTCCATCAAGTATGACGCGATCGCCGCCCACCAAATTATCCCCCAAAAACCATCATCGTCAAACAACCGCAAAACTTTAAATAAAAAAGGCATCTTTTTTCATAAGCAAAGATCCAAAATTCACAAAACGAAACCAAACCAAACCAGAGTAAAAAATCACTACCTGTTGCCGAGGAGGGCCTGGAGGTGAATGATGAGCTTCTCCTCCTGGTCGGTGAAATTCCCCCGCTTGATCCCCGGCCGGAGTTAGATTGTCCACCGGAGCCGGCAGCTCTTGCTACACCGCATCAGCCCTGCACACACAAATCCAAATCAGATTTCAGATAAAAAAAACAAATCGAAAGAAAGAAATCAAGAGGAAGAAGGCAGGAACGCACCGGTGTTGGTGGGGACGGCGCGCCAGTTGCGGGGGCCGTGGTCCTGGATGTAGACGACGAGCATGAGATCCTCCTCCGGCGTCCACGGGCACCCCTTCTTCACCTCCGCCTTCACGCAGCACGGCGGCGAACATTTAGCAGTTTATTAACGAGCCAAACGTCCGTTAACAGTGCTATCCACCATCCTGCCGGTGTCCCAGCTGTGTACAGGTACAAAGCTCAGTCGTATATACGGTCAGCCCGCATGGCCGAATTTCTAAACAAAAAAGCAACTAAAGTCGGCACGAATCGCAAGGAGCGATGGACGGCTACGCGTGGGGGTGCTATTGCCCTGGGTGGAAGAAAAAACCCCTCCCAAATTTTGTTGTCGCCAGCCGTCGCCACCACCGCAATTGCCCACCATTGTCGCTCCTTCACCGCGAAGAGCGGCCGGATCCAACGGCCTTGTCGGACCGGCGTCGCCCACCATCATCGTCGCTGTCACCGTGAAGGGCACCAAATCCAGCGGACAGAGTCGGAGAGAAAGAACCTGGGACAGATGCAACGCGCCTCGCCTGCAAAGGCTAGCCACGGGCGGCTGCCGCCCAAGTGACGTACAACCATACCTGTGTAATATATACAGTGACCAGTGGCCTAGTATATTCAGTTATAAAGCTGTTTGTACATGTTGTGGTTCTTATTTTAGCTGTTGGGTTCTATAGAATAAAGAGAATAGAAGAACGCGATTATTTTAAAGCTTAATTGTTTATTTCAAGAAAATATGTCCGGTGCTTGTTTGATCGATGTGTATAAATTCCAATGATGTTTTTTTGTCACGCTTCGTCAGAGATGGCACCACAATATTCATTGTGAAAATAATCTCAAAAAAAATTCATTGTCAAAACAAGGCCAAACCATTCAGCTAGAATAATTGTTAATATTAATCAATATTAGTATTTTATATTCTTCTATCTTAATTGGTCCTGTTTGGATCAAGGGATTTTCAAAGAAATTGTGTAGTTTTATATTCCTATGGAGGAATGTTTTCCCCATGAGGCAATCCTTTTGGATGGCAACCCTCCCTCTAGTTTCACAGGAAATAAAGCATCCACCTCAACCTAATGGAATTTTTTCCTTCTTCTGCCCCTATCGCTCCTATCCTGTCAATCAATTTTTTCCTAAGATCCAAACAGCTAATTAAGTCTTAGGCCTCCTTTGGATTGGAGGAGAAACAAAGGAAAAACCAAGGATTTGGTTTCCTATGGATTTTATCATTGTTGATTCATTTAGACTGATCGAATGGGTTATAGGAAATACAAAGGTAAAGTTCCTACAGTATAGGAAATGTACAGTAAATAAAAGCACTGCACTCGGACCTCATCTTTCTCTCCCTTCACTAGGACAGATGCAATAAAGTTAATTATCACACCACGAACTTACACCATGTTGCTAATAACATGCTGCTTAATTACTACTAAAAGTTTTGTTGTAGTGGCCCATTATTTTTTATTTCTTTGTTTTTCCTTTACCTATACAAACATCATATTATATGTAAAATTCATATGTTTTTTAATCCTCTGTTCCAAATGAGGCCTTAGCCCCGTTCAAATCTGGTAGGGGTGGTTGGATTATTTCGGGCACATAAAACGAGAAATATCATTAGTGTATGATTAATCGAGTATTATCAACTGCAAACTTCAAAAAAAAGATTTATTTGATTTTTTTAAAAGAAGTTTCATATAAAAAATTTTTCAAAAAGTGCATTGTTTGATGCCTTGGGAAGCGTGCCAGTGATAATCTAATAGGTAAAAATCCTAAATAAGCTGAAAAGAACTCGGCCTTAGAATTCCTAATTCAATTCCTTAGTTCTCCACTTTATGTCATATTCTATTACTGTTTTTTATTCTTGTGTTTTACATTCTTCATTTCAAACAGGGCCTTAGAATGGTATTACAATCCTAGGCATTTCGATGCATGACTAATATTAATAGACACATGGCTGCCCTATTCTTTAGTATGAACTACCACCGTCCAAATATTCAATCACTTAAATATATCTTAGGACAACAAATTTGAAGAGTGGTTCTATTTTGATTTTGTAAAAATTGGTTGTAGCTTTTTTGGAGTAAAGGCCGGAATAAATTCTATTATCTAAAAAAAGTTTACTAGGAATTATCATATCCCAGCTTAAATACTTTATATTCTTAGATGGATGTGAGCAATAGGGATTCATTTTTGAAATTAATGTACACATAAAATATTGTTTAGATGAAATATTTTTTAAAAAATCACTATTTTTCGCTTACCGTGCTTTGACTAACAAATACTCAGAATGTGTGTATACAGTAACGAAAATCTTGGGAAAAATTAGGAAGTATGATCACCATAAATTTTCTACTTTCAAACATAACTCCTATAGGCATCCACATTGTTGAGGGTGAGATAATAAGCAATGAACATTGCCAACCATGTAAGAAACATTATGATAAGTGGTAATGGTTGTTACCTGGTCATATGGCTATTGCCGGCAACAAAGAGAAATAAGCACATTTTTTTTGTGACAATGCAACTTCTTGTGTGTGAACTCTCACTCTGATCAATGTTTGTTTAATACAAAGACAGGCACTAGTGGAGAATCCCTCTTTAGCCCCGGTTTGCAACCCTTTTTATAGTCCCGGTTTGCAAACCAGTTCAAATAAACTAGGTAAAAACTCCATTTTTAGTCCCGGGACTAAAAGTAATGCTCAGTCAGACCCTCCCCTCCGGTGCCTTTTTTGTTTTCAACTGATTTCACTAATCTCAAATCTTCAAATCCCTAAATCATCTGCAAATTAATCACACACAGATCTGCATATCACCAAAATTCTCAGATTCTCAAGTATTCACATCTCAAACCAAATTCACAAAAAAAAATTACATTACAAATTCTCAAATATTCATCCCAAATGTTCAAATTTTCATCACAGACCAAATCTCGAGTACCAAATTCATCAGAAATTAAAAAAAAAAAACTCCACCGCCCGGCTGTCGCCGCCTCCCCTCTTGCCGGATTTGGCGGAGGGGAGGGCAACGTCGCCCAGCTGCCGTCGCCTCCCCTCTAGCTGAGAGAGCGAGAGATAGAGAAGGAGAGAGATCAATACATGCAGAGCAAATTAAGTACTAGAAGTGGCGCAATTTTTAGTCCTGGTTGATCTCGCTAACTGGGACTATAAATCTCTGACACCTTGACATCGTCTGATAAAAATAGAATCAGGACTAAAAATGATCTTTATTTTCGGGTGGTAACACTATCTGGGACATCATATAATCGTATTCCACTTTTAAACCGGGATTAAAAATGATTTTCCCTACCAAGCGCTAGCATTCGGTTTTCCCTAACACTTGTCGTTTCCACTCCTCGTTATTTCCCTGTTTTATCGTTACACCTTTTTTTCCGAGTAAATCACTATTGCCGTAATTCTCGCATGACAATCAGTTGGAAATAACAAAAACTAATTAATCAAAGTTAATCAAGATTTTTAAGTGAGGGAGTAATAAAAATTCATATTGGAATTAATAAAAAATTCAATTAAAATTAATACAAATTTCAAATTCAAATTAAGCAATAGAAATTTTCAAACTGAAAGTAAACGAAATTTTCAAATTGAAAGTAATTAAAATTTCAAATTGAAAGCAATTCCAATTTCAATTTGAAAGTAATTAAAACTTTTAGTTCCAAATTAAATTTGTTAAATTTCCTATACAAGGATAGTTAAGATTTATAATCAAATTTCCTTTTTTTTTTAACTCTACCTGCCAGCCAAAACTCACGGTAGATTAGATCCTACTAACAAGGAGAATTAAGAAGGAAAAAATAAACTGATTGCGGTTCCGAAACGGAAAAGGTCCGTTTCAATTGCCCCGGCCCTTGCTTCGCGGCACGTGATCGAGGCATCGGAAGAAATCCGAGCGCCACCAATGCAAGGGCTAGCGCTAGTTAGGATTAATTTGAGGTTTCGGAAACCAGTACGCAAAACACAAATTGCTTTAAAGGATATATATCCGAGTCGGACTGGCAACACGTCCGAGTCCTAATCACTTCAAGCTAACCGGGAGGATAAATAGAAAGCATACAGAGCACAACAAAAGCACCGAGATTAGAAATCAGAGAATTAATCGATAACAACGAAAGAAAAAAAAACAAAAAAAAACACGGCGCCGTCGACGTCTTCTAGCCAGATATTAGATCGACTCCATCCTGCAATGGGTCAAGGCAGCTCGTCGCCTGTCGCGAGGACACCAACACCGTCACTGTACGGCTTCCCAGCCGGCGAGACGCCGGAGAGCAGGTTCGCGAAGTATCTCGAGGATTACAGGAAGAAGCTGCGTGCGCCGGGAGCTGGCATGGAATTCGCCGACTTCAGGTTCGTCAAGCTCCAGGACGTTATCGACGAGGAGGCCGTGCCGCTCCCGCCGCTGCTGTCGGTCATGAACGAGCTCCCCGGGTCGTCGCCGACGTACTGCTGCTACTTCATGCCGGTCACCAAGAAGCAGGCCAACCTCAAGCTCGGCGGCATCTACCTCCCCGTCTGCGGCGACGCCGCCCGCGCCCGCCACATCCTCGATGGATTGACCGACGACGAGCTGGACGAGGTGATCGACGACGGATACGACGGCGACGACGGGCTGATGGTGCCGGTGTTCGACGAGGAGGGGCGGCAGTACGACTTCAGGCTCGGGTACTCGGAGGACGCCTTCGGTGGGTCCTTCGTCCTCGTCGGCGCCGGCGGCGACTACCAGCGCTTCATGGAGAACAACAATGTGGTGCGCGACGTCCACGAGCTGGGGAAGGACGTCTCTCTGTTGGCTTTCACGTTCCGGACGCAGGCGCCGTTGGTGAAGTACAAGCATAAGAAAGACGACTCCACTAGCTGCACTTTATGTATGGCGATCGTGCTTCGCTAGAGGGAGATTTATGCACGGCAGTACTGTTTTTGGTTTACCTTTAGACAGCAGGCATAGTGAAGTTGCTCGCCGGTTTAGTTGTTAGTTATGTCTCTTTAGTAATGTATTTTTTCAGATAATTTTCAATAAATGTCGTGTCCATATGTGTTGCCAGGGAAGGGGTAATACGATATGCTGTTGTTATAAACCGCAAAGCCTTATTTCAAAGTAAAAACTATAAAGCCTACCTCTAAAATTCATAGATAACACAAATATCGTTATGAAAAATTGTTTGACTAAATTTATAATGGCGGTGGTTATTTTCAATATGCCTCTTCATCTTGGGAAGTTCTCTTATTCCACTCTTCCATGTGTGACAAAGCTTCAATATCATATCATGTATGCATGTATTTCAATATTATATTGTTTACCATTCATTTAGAGAAGCTTTGAAGCACACGAATATTCATTAAGGTCTTCTAGGAACAAATTTAGTTACAATCAACTAGGGTCAGGGCCGTAGAGTGGCCGGTGCAAGCTGTGCTTGTGTTCAGGGCCCCCAAATCCACCATGAGTACTAATTATTTACACTTAATTACCAGCAAATTACAATAAACAATTAGAGGAAAAGGCAAGAAGCGTGAAGAAGGCAAGAAGCCAACATGGCAAAAAGATGTGCGTGTGTACGTTCATGTCCATTCACTAATTTATTTGTACCATCACAATTTACGACTAGCTATTTTTCTCTAGCTAAGTGACTGACAGTTTTTTTTAGGAAGTGAAAGTGTGGCATATGTTCATATGTACTGTAAGACATATTATATTTTGGGGTTTTATAATTAAGTGAAAATATGTTTTCGGGTTTTATATCTTTCAGTACCCCCAGAAAAAGATATTTATTTTCAGCCACCGTCACTTCAACTCATTCTAGAATAGTCATCTCTGTCGTCAATAAGAACTCTGCTATGCAAAAATTAGAATGAAAATATTCCTCGCCAAATCGAACATTGCACTAGTTGAATCAATAGTTGTTCTGAAAAACTTCGTGTCATCCATGAGGCTTGCCCCACCAAATTGAGCACTCCGCAATCAATTTCCTCTTCACCCAAATCGAGCATCTGCTTTATCCCCTGGGAGGGAGGTGTGGCCTACGTATTGAGAGTGAAAGGTAGGGAAAAGGAAAGGAAAGTGAAGATGGAGCTAACGAAAGAGAGAGGTGCGGTTAGACATGCGATGTAGCATGAGTGGTATGAGAGCAATGAGGAGAGGCCAACATGAGAGGAAGGTAGGGGCGAGAAGTTAGAGTTCGGGTGCAAACTAGAAAAGGACAGGGTCCGGAAGAGTTTGGACGATCCAAGCATCGTCGGATCAGATCGTACGATGAGCCCATGGACGGATACAGAGTGTATTGAGTGGGGTCCTAGGACCCCACTCAAATTTAATCTCTGGTGTATTATTAGTGTATAATTAAGCTTAAAAATTTTGAGTTTATTAACAAGTCTAAGAAAATGCCCCCACTAAATTTTTAGGCTAGGTCCGTCCCTAGATGAGCCGATGAGGCCATGCGCAAGGGTGAGATGAACTAGAGCTTGCAAATATAAGTCGCTTTCCATCAGGGGAGGCACTGAGGATAGGTGTATGAAGTGAATGGCAGGGTGAATATTTGAAGCAAGATGACAAAAGTTGATAATTTCAAAAAGAAGGCACCCGTATGTCCTTTGTAAATCCAAATCATAAAAGACCATGCGATCACTATCATGCTACTATTTATTTAGGGAGATAACACACTACCATATAAAGGCCAATACAACCCCTCGTCACTCTCCAGTTGGTTTGCGTTACGTTTTCCCACCTCATTACCATTGGCAGGTCGTTTAAAAATAATATCAATATCTGTTACACCCCTTATCTTAAATATATCTGCTTTACACTTTTAGGCAGTTATTTAAAAACAAGCAAAATTAAATCAGTGATCGTTGTGCTTGGCTCTCAATGGATTAGTGGAAAAGTAACCTCTCCTTGACATTAACATACAATGTTTTTTACGTTAAAACTAGCGTCTAAAACATCATTTAGTAGTGACGGAGGAAGTATATTTCTATATAATATTGAAGCTCTAAAGATAATTATATTTGAAGACGGACCAAATATAAGGTCTAGATCACTATGGGGTGGATTCACGCCTAGGGCCGCTAGGCTCGTGCTCTAGGATCCAAACTTTTAGTACATTTTACACAAATTTCAAAGTGTTTGAAACTTTGAATTTATAGAGAATTAGAAGAAGGTAATGATTGAGCATTACTTGTGGCTTCAAGCTGGCTCTGCCCCCAGGCATGAACGGACATAGCGGGAGGTAACAGAGCTGGAGAGGCAGGGTATGGCATGCCACCCATCGTCCGATCCAGCCGTGCGGCCGGAGTACGATCGAGAGAACCTTTAGATCTTCATTCCTTCCGGTCTCTCGCATTGCTAACTGAGTAGTGATTTGCGTGACTTTTGTGATCTCCGGCACAATCGCATGATCAAGTATGAGTTGCATGACATGGTTGAGGTAAATTAGCAGGGCATGCATATATATATATATAATATAGAGAGAGAGAGAAGGTTGTATTGGGCAGCTCTTATTAAGCTAGATGGAATGGTATAGCTGGGATAGTGCCATAGCTATAAAGTACAGCGGCTATCCATGAAAATAATAATAAAAAAATAGTCAATGGGGTATTAGAAAAAACTGCAGAGATTAATACATGAATCATCTAATATTCATAGCTTGTTAGCAACATAATGTGGAATACTACGAGCTTTTCATATATCAAAATAATACAGGTCACTTTTAATTACTTATCAACCATGGAGCTTGAGAAATTTATTATAAAATGGGGAGATTTTTATTAAAGAAATGGAGTTTGTGAATTCTATTTTATCTAAACTATTGAGCGGTTCTCATTTCAAATTTATTTTAGTGATGAATATTTTATAAATTTACTAATGTAGCTTGAGACGACACTTGTTGACCTGTAAGACAGTACTCTAATCACGTAATCGATGTATCTTCACCAACTACGAATGAGGTGTGGAAAAGATATGAGAATCAATTTATATGGAAAAAATATTTTTTTACTCAATGTATCTTCACCAACTACATATGAGTTGTGAAAAAAATATGAGAATCGATTCATATGAAAAAGAAAATGTTTTTTACCCAATACAATATTTTCGGTCCATAATATATTGTAGTCCCCTTGCAACTACGGATAAGGTGCAGGAAAAAAAATGAGAATTGATTCATATGAAAAAGTAAATGTTTTTACTCCATACAACATTTTTAATCCATACTGTTATGTTATAGTTCCATTACCATACAACAATTTTAGTCCATCCTATGTTGTAGTACAATTGCTTGGCATAGTACAAGGAATTTTCTATTGCTTACTGTCTGTTTACACATTGTGGATAGCACTCTAATTGCACCTGACCATCAGTTGTTTAATTTCCTTATTACAAATCACCCAATAGGCTGCTGCTCGCCTGAACAAATTCTACCAAATCACCCAACAAATCACCCAATTTCCAGTTGTTTAATTTCCTTCCTACCAAATCACATAATATGCTGCTGTTCGCCTGAACAAATTTTACCAAATCACACAATATGCTGCTGGCGCCTGAACAAAGTTGGACGGCTATGCTTTTCAAAGATGCAGTAAATAAATGGATAATTGAAAGGAGATCAGTCAAATTTGTGGTACAGGTTACAGTGGCTCTATAGCATAACTGCCTCCGTATTAAACAGTCCTTTTCTAGTCGAACATTTATCTCAACGAAAACATCAGGTGCGTAACAAGACGTTAATCCCCAGATTTAACATAGCGCCAAGGAGGAAAAGCACATCAATACCAATTTTTTCCAGATAAAACAGCATGCAGCAAGAGATTTGATCGAAGTTACTGCTGAACCACAAATACAACACCATCGCAGATGTTCCCCATTATCAGTCTTCTCCAACCCCGTTGTTCTTTACTGAGTCAGGTCGCAGAAGAATAATAATAATAAACAGCTACAAGAGCTACCTCATACTTAGGGTTGCCAAATCATGTAGACGCAGCTCTATTGCAGGTACACTACTTCAGGTCAGTTAATTAATAACCTGAATGTACAGCAACACATGGACAAAACACATTTGATATAAGGAAACACCCAGTAGTATGTCCATCAGCCTCTAGCAGGTTATTTTGGACGTTCCTGTTTATACCACATCTGGGGGAGAACCACCAGGAACCAACTGTATGGACCAAACAACAAATGCAATCATGTTAGACATCACATGTAGCATCAAATTTTAGGAAGCCATTCATTACAAGAAGTACGCAATCAAGAATTCTTACAATGGCTATATTGTTGCCGTTTAGCAGAATCTGATCAAGCTTTGTTATGCGACGGCCTTCAGCAGTGTATTCACTGAAAAACAATCAGAGGATCATGAAACAAGAAATATTATACTACAGATTCCTATTGAAGTGAACATATACATATGCCAAATGTGCAAGTGAAAAAACAGAGTATTAGTCTGATTTTCTTAAGTGATTTCATAGATTCTACAATAGTTTGGCAAGCGTGATAGTGGTAACTTCATATTCGGCTAAAAAGGAAGAAAGAACACCGTTAGTGTGCAGCATTTTATTAGGGACTAGTGAAGCATTGCACATCAACAGATCATATAGATAACATTCATCATGGTATGTAATCAGATAGTATGCATAACACACACACACACTCTAAAACACTGTTGACTTGAGCCCTTCTGCAAGATGCCTCAACAGCACCTTAAGCCCTTTATATGACTGTGTGCCGTTGTATGGCGATCATCCAAAGCTTTTGCGATATTTTTTAATGAGTAAGGCCTTGTTTATTTCCACTTGAGATTATCACAATCTAGATTATTGGTAGTAATCTGAAACAAACAAATAGATTGTTGGGATAGCTTATTATAATCTGAAGCCCATATGAGGGCCCATTTGGTACAGCTTCTACTCCGGAGGTGGAGTGGAGCTAAGGAGCTAGAGAAACGCAGATCCACCCTTCTAGTGTTATTTTTAGGAGCGGAGATCCAAAGCATTTTGATACAGCTCCAGTTCCACCCTTCCACGCGACAAGAATCTCGGAGTTGGAGCTGTACCAAACAAGCCCTTACTATAATCTGATAAGCTCATCCAAGTGAACTTTGTTCGGATTATTGGGTGATAAATTACACACCTTGCCACCCACAAACTAGGTAATCCAACCTCCCATAATCCATGAAACAAACAGCTCACAGCTTATTATCCTCCAGCTTATCATAATTTAGCTTATAGTAATATAGATTACAATAATCCTAAGTGGAACAAACAGGGCCTAAATGGCATAGATGGTACACAAACTTGTCAGATGTGTAATTTAGCACACAAACTAGTAAAATGATCGTTATGGTGTACAAACTTGTCTAGTGTGTGTGAATCAAGACCAATACTACATGTGTCAACTAATAATACTGAGCGATGCTGATTAAGATGTTACAGATATGTGAGAAGAGAAGGGCATAAGGCATATCATACATGCAAATAACATTTTTATATACTTGCTATGGTATTTATGAAATTCTCATTTGTTTTCTATTCATATACAACCAATCATCTGCAAATTGTAAAAGCCGCACAAATCGACAGAACTGAGAGGATAGCAAGCTACCTATCTTCATTGATCATGCAAGAACACCAAATTTGAAAAGAAAAGACATGTTCAGCTGCTATCTTGATTAAAGCAGCATCACAAACTGAGCAATATACTCATTTCATTAGAGCATCCACAATGTGTCCTAAAGAGGTCCTTATGCTACCTATATACGTCATGGGCTGGGATAGTCTTTGTAATGATTCATATGGTGAGCTACCTTAGCCATAAGACCCACCCATAAGCAAATAAGAAAATCATTCTGGTTCTCTCTCACCTCTCACGCCCCTAACAAGTTGACATGTGGACCCACCTTAATACCCTTTCCATGGTATTATACATTGTGAAGATTGCAATATAGTTTAGTGGGACCAACCTTAATGCCATGTTGTGCCATATACATTTAGGATGCCTTAAAACGCCTACCTTGCTTTGGTTTAAATCTAGACAAAGTCTTGTTAGCAGTTACATGCAAAAACTCTGTACAGAACAAAATTTAAAATACTTCTAGGCTGCTTCATGAATGGAGGAATGGCAATGTGGACACAAATATTGGTAATTGTTTTAAAAATAAATCCTGCAGTAGTCCATCAATAAATTAATATTTGGCCAGATAATTGATTGGGTGCATGCATATCGACATGGCATCGTCTTGACATACAAGCCAGCATGGCATTATAATCAGCATTTAACTTAGTAGGATTAGTTATGACATGTCCTTTTGTCCTTGATTCGTATGCACCAGACAAGTTTGTGCATCCAAACGAGTGTTTTGCAAGTTCATGCACTAAACTGCACCCACCTCACAAGTTTGTGTACCATTAGTGCAATTTACTCTTTTTTAATGTTGACAAACACGTCTCTTTTTAAGAAATAAGTTACAACATCCACATGAGCCTTCTCAAAACTACTAAGATGCTGAATATGAACATTTCTAGAACACTGAAATATCGGCGGAAACTATGGTAACACATCAACAATCTGTGAGAACTAGTACAAAACTAATGCAACGATTGCAAAGAGCTAGCACGACATAAAGGATGAGTCAGTGTGGCACTCACAGAAAACTCCTGGCACCATCTGCTAAATAACTTTAGTCATTTTTTACACGACCAACTCCCTCCTAGCACCCAGTCAAAAAAAAAAAATCCCTCCTACCTATGACCTACTAAATCCTTATCACTCTGTTCTATATCATTTGCTACAAATAAATAACACCAAAACGATTCCGTCTCCCCTTCTGCAAACAGTTACAAAAATGTTACTGCGCCAGAAAGCCTGCAAAACAGTGTGTTGCATCCACTGCTGCAGCCTCTTTGGAATCAAGTGTTTCAAGTGTTATGTGTTACATTGGACCCAAAACATGGGCTTTTCTGAAATTCACTAAAAAAACTCCTGTTGTACGAAATCTGTGTGATGAGATGAGAGGTCAGGAGAGTAAGCTACAAGGCTGGACAGTATCTCTGTATGTCAGTTCTCATAAACCCAAACAAGGTTTTCCAAATTTTAGAGTTAATTTCACTGTCAGCACATTGACATAGCAATATGTAACATTGAGCTAAACTAATCTGAGAATCTGATACGAAAAAAAAAATTACCCTACGTTGTGAAACAACATAAAAAAGAACTGGCGCGGAAAGAACCAAATAAAATAGGGTTAAGAGTTGGATGATTTTTGACATACTACTCAGTGACGTCTTCGAGCACCATATTGACGTACACATCGAATCCACAGAGAGTTCCGACGAGCTCCTTGTCACCCTTCATGATAACCCAAATCTTGGACCCGATGCAGCGGTCAATCAACTCTGCCAAAACCAACAATAAACACAAACGCACAACCGAATCAAAAACTCGAACCCAGGCAAGAAAAAACTGGAACAAAAGCTAGCAAGACCAACTCCGGCGGATTGAGAAACAAAGCAAGCTTCAATCACGCACCTGAGGGGAGAAGCTGGGAGGGGTTGTTCTGAGACATGGCGGAGGCCTCCGGCGGCAGGGGAGATCGAGGTGGATGGCGCGGCGGAGGACAAGGAGCGGTGGCGGCGGAGTCTTCTGCTTGAGGGGTGGATCCCAAATTCTTCCTTGCGAAAAACTACGCCCTAGCCGACTCCCACGGTCCCACCCACTAAACGAATTCTTGGCCGTCCGATCGAGTCATCAAACGTGGATGCTCACATCACTATTTCTCCTCTTTTGAGGGCATTTAAAGCACCAACGAATGGGCTTTTTTATTAGGAATAAGCCCAATTTAAGTTCCTCGTCTCTCCCTCGTTGACGGTCAAGTTTTATTTTCGTCCATCATCGATATAAAGTTTGTCTAAATATAATCCCAAAACAATATTGTGGGCAGTTTTTGTTCATGTGGCATATTGGCTAGTCTGTAGTGGTTACTCGACTTCTACGGGTCCACCTATCAGTTCCTTTCCTCTCTACTCTCTCCCTCCCCTGTGTAGGGCTGTGAAGGGGCATGTGGCGGCTACGCAAGGAGGATCTAGCGTGGGGATTAGGGGTAGCCATGGCAATGCTTTGGTGAAGGTGAGCTTGTCTTCTGCAAAAGCTATGGGAGGTCCCATGCTATCGCTGGCAAGGGCCACCGTCAGGAGTAGGATGCTGGCGAATGCCGGTCTTAGACTCTCAGCCCTGCCTAAGTTCGTGCATGGAGATGAAGACCTCAGTGGAGGCATTAGAGACAAAGACCCATGCGTAGGCTCACTCGGAGTTTTCTTAACCCCATCGACGCAAGTAGCAAATGGTACGGTGCTGCCAAAAGTCCACCTCAAAGAAGCCGTCCTGCTAAGAATTTGGTGGCGGTATTCTTAGCCCAATCTCATGGTGGAGAAAGCATCCAGGTGGCCTCTTAATCCCCACTCCTGAGCATCCTCGAGGGATTCATGCGCTTGGTTGGAGTAGCGGTTGCATGGTCATAGATGTGGAAGGAGTTGTTGTTTGACTGGAGCATGGGCGCAAGGCTTAATGCCCAAGCTAGGGTCGGTACCACTGCCAGCCGACACACCTGCAGCGGCAACTATCGTGGCCCTACACCCATCCTCTGTCACCTCCTATTCCTGTTCTTTTTGTCATTGTCGCCTTCTCGCTCCTTGCTCTACCTGTCTTCGCCACTTGCGCATGTCGCCACTGTCATTCGTCATTCGGCATCGACCAATATGCTCCGCAGATGAGGCCGAGAAAGAGAAAGAAAAGGGATGGATGGAGGAAAAACCAAGTCAATCGTAGACCCTGTAATATTGTTTTAAATTTTTCCGATAGAATTGCAACATTAACACACATAGACCAAGTTAACATGTCACGTCAGCCAAAAATTTCCCACAATATTGTCTCGTAATTATATTTGTACTGCTTTTAGTGTTTTGAGGTGTGATGTTTATGGTGTTGCAGTTGTAGGACAAAAACAAAACTTGAGATATCTTTACTACTTAAAAAGAGTATAGTGGTGGTTGTTGTTTTGTCAGATCGAAGGGCCGATATCTCTTGTTGGATTCCACCTCCGCGTTTAATGGACGAGATCTATTCCACTCTCATTCCGCACGCGTGCCCAATCTAAACGGTAGCAGTGGTAGTTGTTCTGCTATATCGAACGGTTGAGATTGCTTCCTGAAATCCAATTTCCACACCACCGCAATGTCGTCCCTGCACCCGATCAAAACAGATTGAGCCGATTATTCCTCCCCTCACCGCAGTCTCCGCCTCTCCGGACGCCCCCATCGAAGACCGAACCATCACAACGTAGCATTCGCACGCCTTACCTATCTCTCCCCTGCAACGTAGCTCCTCCCCTACATTCGTTCGCCGCCGCCGCCGCCAGTCCCTCGAGTGCCATCGTCGCCTGTCGGATCCGCCAGGTCGCCGTCGATTCAGTTCGCGGCCGTCGCGCCTCTCTGCCTCTTCTCCCGCAGCCCGCAGGAGATCGTCCGCTACTCGACCTCCTCTCACTCGCTCTCCAGGCGATCTTCTGACTGCTAGGGATGCTCTTGCTCAGTGCCTTGCCGTAGTCATGGCCGCCGCCGCCGGCGAGAGCCGCCTACGGCATGGCGGCCACAGCCCACAAGCACCTCGGCGAGGCCGAGGAGATGAGCCATCATCATGGGTTGGTATCGATCAACACACCAAATGCTACAGTGTGCCCAGGAATGCCAGATGATGGGTGATCTGTCATTTTCAGGCTGGGAGCTTCAGGGGCATGTGCGACCTTATATTCCTAAAAAACGATCGATCAAGCTGAAATTCAGCAATTGAGCAGAGTCAATTGAATTTATAGCTGCGCTACTTGGAGATTCAAAATAATTTCAAGCAAAGCAATGTGGTTTTTGAACTGTTCAACATTTTCAGATTTAGCAGGGCTTCCAAACTCCAAAGGACTTGCCAGATAAGAAGATCGCTGCTCATAAGCTCTGCCCAAGATGTCCTTTCTACAACAATGTATGCAAACTATATATGTCAAGACTGCAAGAGTAAAGAGTTTTTTTTTTTTGAAAGGAGGAGTATTTGGAACTGCTTGCAATGTCATGGCTGTCACCAGGAACAAACTGCAATTAACTCTTGTTTGGTAGGAGAGGATTGGAAAGTCCAAGTTTATTAACTTCTCGTAACGATCTTTATATCATGATTTATAATTCTGAATATTCTAATCCTGCTCAAGAGTTGCTTTAGGTTTTACTTGACTGGTTACCAGGCTTCTGCATTTGCCCAGCATCAATCGACTCCAAACTATGTTGTGATGTTCGGGAGAGGTGTTATCTATAAAAACGCGTACTGATTTTATATGTTTGTTGACGTCCTCTCACGATCGATACGAATTAAGCAATTGCTCGTGTGCTAAGTGCTAACCAACCTGAATTTCCTTCATGTTACAGTGACTCTTTTACTTGGTTGCTGGTGTTGCTGTTCAATCCATGTGTTTTGGAGATTTATTGCGCACATGTTTGCACGGCGCCATGTGTTGACCGTTTTCAAGGTAAAAGAAAAGGTATACACTCCCCTTGGTACAAACTACTGAATTAACAGAGTCAAGGCCAGATTACGTCAAGGACCCCGTGCCGCCCACCCCCAGGGCGACACGGGCGGCGACTACCGCTGGCATCTAAACCTCCCCTCTCCTCCCTCCTGCCGCGCCGCCGCTCGAGTGGCCGCCGGCCACAAGGACGGCGGCGACGGGGCTCTTTTCCCCAGCTCACGCTTCCTCGAGGGGGCAAATGAGAGGCACACGAAGGTGCTCGGCTGGACCGGTGCCACCAGGGCCCAATCTGGCGCCCCCGCGTGCGAATCCATCGGCTGGCCGGCGGGGAGTGGCTGTGGCGGCGTGGAAGTGCGGCGACGACGTGGGTTTCGACGAGGAGGTTGCGGCGGCTACGTGGATGTGCAGCGGAGGCAGAGGCAGCGGCACCTTGTTCCAAGGAACTTGCGCATTTCTATATTTCTTTTTACTATTTTAACTCTGCAAAATCGGGAGTACAAATGATTGCAGTTTAATCAGTTGGTTGGACAAAGGTTCAATGCTACCAGCCACCTGAGGAGGGTTAGAACAGGAGGCAACCTGAGTTTAAGTTTACAAAAGGCATGATAGTTTTTACTTAATACTCACGTTCTGGCATGTCTCAAATAAACTAGGAATGGACGATATGGTGAAGTAAATGGGTGGATTTCATATTTCCTTGCAACGCATGGGCCACTCAGCTAGTAGTTGAGGAAGCAAATTAGACTTGTTCCTTTTCATTATAAACGAATATGGGTTTGTTTGCTATTGATGTTTTGACTACAGATTGCATACTGGCTATAGTATTTTCCCCCTCACTTTGTTTATGCACGCTTCCTAACCTGCTAATTGGAGCATTTTTGCAAAATTGTTCTAAACAAAAGTTGCTTAAAAATCAAATTAATTCATTTTTAAGTTCAGAATAATTAATACTCAGTTAATCACATGCCAATGATATTTTTCGTTGTGAGTGTCCATTTAGCCTATTTGCTTCTGTCGAAAACATCATACATATCGGATGGAAGCGGCTTCTCTACCTTTAGCCTCATCTACCTTCATTTCTCGTCAAACAGATCAGAATGGATATGGTTTCAACTTTTAAAAAATAGTGGAGAAATCAACTCCATCAAATAAGAAATGAATAATGGATGGGGGTAAAAGTCATCACGTGGAAGGGCCTGATGTTCGTTGGACCTTATTTCATAAAGAAATACAATCAGGCCCAATTTAATAATACCATATGATGTCTCGGCTCGCTGATAGCCCTGCTCCAGAGGATGACGTCCGCGCCATCCGCGTATCGTGGCGACGCGGCAGCAGGGAAATGGAATGGTTAACTGGTGGGCCACATGGGTGGGCCCACAGTCTGCTATTGGCAGAGCGACACCTGACCAAGAAGAAGCCCAGTTATTACATCTGCCCATCTCTGAGCCCACGCCGACGAGCTCCTCCCTCCTCCACGCACGCACACGGCTTCACCACCACCACCACCACGCCCATCCGCTTGTGTCTCCCTCGCCGATCTCCCGCCGCGTGTGCTCCCGTCTTGTTCCATCGCCTTCCCGTACCCGCTGCAATCACCATTAAACAAATCCGGCTAGTTAACAGCTCCCCTCCTACGTGTCCTCGATCAAGAACTACCTGCTCACTCTTCTTAGATCGGGGGGAGAGCGGGAGAATCGAGTCGAGGCGAGGCGCGGATCAAGATTTGGGCGGCGGAGGCGGAGGGTGGTGTGAGGATTCATCATGGAGAAGGAGAAGAAGATGGAAGGGGAGAGGGTGGATGCGACGCGGCGGTGGGTGATCGGGGTGGGGTTCTGGGTGCAGGGGTTCCGGCTGTTCCCGTGGCTGGGCGTCAACTTCTTCCTCAAGGACGGCATGGGCGTCGCCGCCTCCTCGCTGCAGATCCTCCAGGCCTCCGCCAATCTGCCCATGGTGGGCAAGCCGCTCCTCGGCCTCCTCTCCGACGCCGTCCCCATCCGTGGCTACCGCCGCCTTCCCTACGTTGCCATCGGCGGTATGCTTCCTTTCCTTTTTACTCCCCTCCCCTGAATTTCCCCGTCCAGATCCAGAATTCATCTCGCATATCCGTGCTGCGGAATTGCGATACAGAATTATAATGATCTTAAACTGTTCGTCTTGCCTGGCAATCCAAATCCATTTTGTTGCATTAGTGTAGGAATATGCAGTGGCATGTCACTTTGCTCCGTCTTTAGTATTAATCTCTGCCGATAATCTTCCGCTGTTTTTTTGCTTGCAATTGTTTGGATGCGCATCTTCGGTTGCAACTGGCGACAATGGCATCACCATAGGATATGCTCACGCACTTGTCCTCTTGATTCTTCTCACGCGTTCCTTTTGTTTTGGTTTACTTTCTTCTTCTTCTTCTTCTTCTTCTTCTTCTTCTTTTTCGCTTGTCATTAGTGTCTGTCATCTTTTCTCGGATTAGCCTTTCGCAGCGACGACTTTTGTCAAATTTGCACTCCTGTTACTGTCACACATTCATAAAGCAAAAGCAAGTAGTACCTTGCCAACCAGCTCAAGTATGATTTTTTTCATCTACTTTCGGTGTGGCCCTTGCCGTCCACTTTAGAAGGGAGTGTCATGATGAAATTCTTAATGGATGGTGAACCATCTCACTTCAGCATCACATGAGGATTGTAGATGTGCAGATTCTATTTTGAGAATATAAATCAATTAATCAATAAATGTGCAGATTCTGTGTTTTGGTCACAAAAAAAAAAAGTAAATATGAAGTTAGTTTAACCTGAGTTGAGCCTTAATATTCCAATGTGAGTCAAGAAGTTTACTAACGCATGAGAACTTAACCGCTATGAAAATCAGGGACGTAAGTGGCATATTAAGAGATGAACATAGCATAAGTAGCTCAACCAAGTAGGAAAGGACGTTACTATAATATAGTAGTAGTAATCTGATAAGCACAACAATGAGACGTACAAAATTGGGAAATGCTTACTGTGCGTTATAATGTTTTTTTCTCTTTTGTTCATATATTACATTACGATACTAACCTAACTTGTTATTGCTATTTGTGTAGCTCTCTTGCAGGCAATTTCATGGTTAGCAATTGCCCTCTGGCCAGCTATTTCTCTTCCAAATCTTACTATTTTTCTCCTCTTGAGCAACTTTGGTGCGTCCATATGTGAGGTTGCCAATGATGCCATTGTAGCAGAGGCCGGGAAGCAAGCGACCTCATCCTCAGGGTCAGGTCAGCTTCAATCCTTTGCTTGGATGTTTGGTTCATCCGCTGGCGCTTTAGGAAATCTTGTTGGCGGCATTGCTCTCAGTTACTTTTCTCCAAAAATCATGTTTCTGTTTTTTGCAATCCTTCTCGTGCTCCAGTTCTGCACTACTGTGGCTATACCTGAAAGCTCCCTCCAACTCCCAAAGGCAGATACTAATCTATCAGCAGTCTCTAGCATCCGAAAGCAAATCAAAGAGCTTTCATGTGCACTATGTATGCCTGAAATATTATGGTCAGTCATATGGTTTTCAGTGTCCTATGCTGTCATACCATTTCTACTTGGAACCATGTTCTTCTATCAGACTGAAGTATTAAGACTTGATTCATCAGTTATCGGTTTGTCAAAGGTTTTTGGACAAGTGGCTTTGTTAGCGTGGAGTGTGGCATACAACAAATACTTCAAAACAACGCCTGCACGAAAAGTCTTATCAGCTCTCCAGTTTCTCACAGCACTCATAATGCTGTCAGATGTGCTGTTTGTTCAGGGAATATACAGAAACTTAGGAATACCAGATTCCATATACACAATTGTGTTCTCAGGTTTGCTGGAGGGTCTTATGCTGTTTAAAGTCCTGCCCTTCAGTGTTTTGGTTGCAAAACTTTGCCCTTCTGGGTGTGAGGGGTCGGTTATGGCCTTTGTCATGTCTGCACTTGCCCTTGCAACAATCATTAGCGGTTATCTTGGCGTTGCACTTGCTGAATTCATGGGAGTATCTGGAGGTGATTTCTCAGCGCTGCCGACTTGCCTGTTGATTGAGGCTGCATGCACAATGCTGCCACTCTGCCTCTCCTCATTGATAAAGGAGAGGAAAGAAAAGGACAAGAAAGAAGAATAGAATTCACTTACAGGATTCAACGAGATTGTATTGGTGCTTTTAGACTTTACCCTCATCTTTGGGGCCATATGGAATCGCTGATAGTTCAGTTTCATAATGGGAACATAGCTGGTGGAGACAGTATAGAAGAGTAGGTCCTTAAGAGGTTCAGTGTTTCTCGAGAAATATGTTAAACGTAAAGGGCATATCTGTACCTATGTGTGTTATCATTCTTTAGATCAAGTGTTATTTTGTGTAACTAGTATTCTTTTTGTGTTCCGTTGGTTTGTTTTTGTAGATGAAACAATATATATATTCATGTTTTCTGTTTCTTACCAGTGTTATATACTACTCCCTTCGTCCTTGAGTGTAAGGGATTTTGTCCGTGTATCTATATGGGCAAAATCCGTTATACTCAGGATGCAGGGAGTATACTGAAATGGCATATTTCTTTATGATGGGCATCATTTCACTAGATGTTTACAAATGTTGTCAGAAGAATCTATTAGAGCAAGTTTAATAAGAGGCTGTAAACCAGCTGAATCCTACATAGAGGAGAGAGAAGAGAAGGAAGCAGACGGTTTACATAGCGCTGGCTAAAACGAGCGTTTCAAACGCTGTTTTATGGGCCTCACCTCGCGTAGCGTGTGCAATAGACGGCTTGGCCTTGCATGAAGCCTGCTTGCCGGCTGAGACTATTAAACTTGCTCTTACTCGTACTATTATAGAGGTGCAGGAGCCATCCAACATCGTGGTCTCCAACCCTCTGGCTATCTGGAGCCCTTAGCTAATCGATACCATGAGGAATTAACTTGACTTGCAACTTTAGTGCGAACTGAAGTCTTACGAAATTCTGGTAGTGAAACTTAAAAGGTACTAAACAATAAGAAGGGACATATACTCTCCAAATATGTAGACCATGTAAAAAAATTTTAATTTGCTACTGTTTCCAACCAAAACAGACGGCGAACAATACAGTCGGCATGTGTTGCTGCAGTTCAAAATGCAATCAGCCTTCGCTGCTAAGTACCTGAAAATCGGCACCGATTGGTAAATGGTCACTAGGATGTTGAAAGTTGGGTAGCCCTCCTTCAACATCGACCGAATCTCCTCGTGGTAGACGAAGTAGGCTAGTGGGTTTCACTGAACTGCCGTCCGACAAGAATATGTAGTCCAGTGTTCCTGTAAAACCAGGAGTGCAGTTGGTGAACTCTGGCTCCCCTCCATTCGCCGCATAAAGACTCCGCAATTTGATCGGGACTTCGTCCGTGCACTCGGAGTTAGCTGATACGATGTAGTTGTACACCTGGAAATGATAGTGATATATTAGAGAGGAAGAACAAACAACAAAGTTCTGTGGAGCTGGGAGTTAAGGTTAATATTTTCCTAATTGTGCATGAGATGAGAATCATAATGCTTTCTTTCCCTGCTAGTACTAAATATAATCACTATGGAGTCTAAATAATAGATCAATTATTGGATCACTGTGGTTTGATGAGTTGTTTGCATACAAGTTTCTAATTTTCATTAAAGCATAAACCTGGAAGAATGCAGAATGTGGTTTGATGAGTTGTTTGCATGCAAATTCACAATATTTGACATCAGCCTACGTCAATCTAGATTATTGCACTGAGAGTAAAGCTCAAAATACCATATTTATAGCCATATGTCACATCATGTGTAACACACACACACACACAAAAAAAAAAAATGTGATGCTTTCGTAGGTCTGTTAAGCTTGAAATAACAAATGCAACAAACACAGACCTACCTTGTCACCAGGAGTTGAGTTGAAGTCACCAGCAATGATCACTGAAGGTTTACAATTATATTTATTCGAGATAAGTTTCTCAAACTGAGAAACTCTAGAAAGAAGATACTTTGCTTGAGCCAATTTTACATCAATCCATTCAGGATCCCTACAATATCAGAATAATATGAATGGCTTGAACATCTTCAAAAGTAGTAGAATGGTATAGAACTCTGGCTATTTTACTTGCCAATAAATATGTGTGTTCGCCATAATTAAAATATGATCACAAGGGTCATTAAGTTTGAAAGCGGCAAGTAAACCAACAGAGTCACGCTTCAATCTGAAACGTGGATCGTTTGGATCTCCATGCTTGTTATTGTCCGGCTTCTTGCTTGCTTCTGAAAAGGCATAATACTGAATTAACTTAAGAGCATCATACTAGCAAACAGATACAGCAGATGTGACAAATCTGCATCCTCACAAGAAAATGATAAATGATAAACGTCCAAATATAGAATTCATAATAGTGGAGGCCAAAATAATTTGCACTTCGTGAGCTTGGATGCTGGGTTTGAATGTTGTCTATTTTCTTCTTGTTTATGGAGGTATGGCGAGTAGTTTGTATGTTGTAACTGGTAAGTAGTTTGTTTAGCCCACTTCACAACTTTAACCATCACCTCTCATGAAAGAAGTCTCACTATGATTACCAGGGTAATATCAAGTTGAACAGCTGATCCATTACCTTTTGTTGAAGAATTATTTGATGTAACACTGTCTACATGATCAGTGTGAACATATTTTTCCACTAAATCATTGTAATGTATTCCTTCCTTCTGGACCAGTTCCATGCTGCAAAAGTAAGAGTATCCCAAAAGAGGAAGCTGGAAAGTTAATTTGCAACTTGATCAAAATATTGTATATATTATACTTTTCTTTCTTGTTCTCATTGTTGACCATCACTTGTTTTAAACAATATGGATACCTTTTTGATTTATAGAATATCCCACAACCATCCCGTTTGTCCCTAGATCGCTGAATGTAAATGCTTGCATATCCAGAATTTTCCATATTTTTCTTGTAGAAAGTATCGTACTCGTCCAACTCCTGTGCAAACCACATATTCAAAATAGAGAAAATCTACCCCATGCCACTGAGTTTGCGTCGATTCAACGATCTGACTTTGTCAAGTTCTAAGGTATACCCTCGGTTTAGCAGTTTTCTCTATAATTTACCCTTGGATCCTATGCATTTTTAATAAATGTCCAAAATGCCCTTTAGACATACAAGATTGACTATTAATTTATCATGTTAGAAGATCGAGAAAATTATGAAAATTTTTGCCTAGCATCTTAACAAATCATTATAGTTTGTAAGTATGTTTTTAAGATCGAGAAAATATTTTTCCAAAAATTAAAAAATAATCTTAAAACATACCCACAAACTATAATAATTTGTTAGGATGCTTGGCAAAATTTTTCATAATTTTCTTGATCTTCTAACATGATAAATTAATAGTCAATCTTGTATGTCTAAAGGGTACTTTGGGCATTTGTTAAGATTGCATAGGATCCAATGGCTCATTGTAGAGAAAACTGCTAAAGCGAGGGTATATTTTAGAACTCGACAAAGTCGATGGTAGATCGTTGAATCGATGCAAACTCAGTGGCATGGAGTAGATTATCCCTTAAAAATAAGCAGATAAAAATGTTCCAAAGAAGAAAAAATGGTCTAAAGTCCCATACAAGTTATACCCAAATATTGAAATAATACAATCAAATGTAACATGTAACCTTCCCAATGTATATTTGTGAATTAATAGAACAGTAATTAGTTTGTGATGGGCATAATGGGGGAAAACTATTAAAAAATGAGATAAGGTAATAGCCAAAACTGTCTACTTCCTTATGTACATTTTGTTGTGTTTTGACATATCAGGTTCCAATCTGCCATCTTGAGAATTTAAGATTTGTGCTCCTCTAATGCTAGGAACCATATCATAGAAAAAGGCAGCCAACGTTGCAGTTTTTGCTATCCATTTTTTCTTGTAGGATATTTTCCAATCGATTGAACACAAACTTAGGCATGTTACATAATAACATAAACCCTAGGTAGAACCGAACAAGGATATATAATATAATTCAAAAAATGATCACATTCTATATATTTCCCAACAAACAATAGAAGGTTTGACCACATGAGAAAAAGGAGTTACTTAAAACATCAAAAGTCCAACCTGTATGCACATGAGGTCGGCTTCGAAACTCTTGAGTTCCGACAGAACAGCTTTAGACCGAGCTTTCCACCTGTTTCCCAAACATGAGGGGAAACATACAATCCATTAATGAATGATTTATGAGTAGGGACTACAACAGAAATGGAAACTGTTCAGTAGCAAAAGTGCAAAACTAGTAATATTAGCACACTGATGCACCAATCATTTAGTTTTATGGTGAACATGCATACTTTGCTATTGGGCTGGGCCTACATGTGGTAAGAATGGGAGCTCATGTTCATCCCACAATATAAATGCAAACACTATATTGTAGAGCTTGCTATTCACAAATAAATGTGTTGGTAGAACCTGAAATATGTGCAGATGTAAAGGCTTACATTTAACTTGTAGACTGATGGTTAATTCATAAAATATGCTTATATTTAAAAATGAGAGCATTCCACATGATTTCTGGGTTGTAAGTGCTTCGTACCAAAGCTTTGGTTAATACTTATACAATCTTCTGAGCCTTCCTTCAGGGCATGATATTCAAGAAGGCAGATTATCTGCTATGTAAATTAGCATATTTCATGATTACAAGCAGAATTACTTTCCACGCACAATAACAATCAGACCATATAAGACTGTCACAGCTGTATATATCCTAATCCACTGACTACAATTTAATGTTGCAGATGTCTAATCTTATAAACTGTTATTATTGCATTCTTCATGAATCATAAGTGTGATTAACAAATATTTGCACATATCGTACTCTATCAAAAGGAGAAGTTGCGGCGACGGTGTGCTCTACACCCATCTCCCCTCACTTTAGAATTTTTATGGCTAGTTATATGTACAAGTGTAAATTAGTCGTATGATCTTTTGTTAAAAAATGTATTCTTAATCTCATTTAGATGAAGGCATTTTTATGATTAAGACATTTATGTGGTTTCTTACTTTCATAGTAAATTATTTGGCATTTGCCACAGTGTTGTTGCCACTGGTCTACTGCTAGTAGTATCACTTGAAAATATTGAAACCCAAAAGAATGCTAGGAAGAAACTAGTCAATCAAGAGCTTACTTGAGACAGGCAGATGGAGAATGCGGGAAAAACGAACTCTTCACATAAACCTGCAACACGATCAAATAGTTAGACACAGCTAGCTTCATTCCTCCATCCATCAAACATCAAAAACCCCAAGTATAAGCAACTCAACAGAACAAAACGCAGCATGCCAGCCTACCTGAGCCAAGATGTTGTAGGAAACCAGCCTGAACTGGTACCCTGATGCCCCTGTAACCCAAGACATTAAAGCGGTGAACACAAATTACCCTTGGGGCTGCGTGGTTTGCAAGTAATACTAGCAATCACCAATCAAGTTCGTCTTTGTAAGATTGAACCAAAAAAATAACGACCTGCATCGGATTCGGGTTGCGCCGTGGGCAGAGGGGCGAAACTGGGCTGCGCCTGGGTGCTCATCCTCCGCTTACAAATTCTGAATCGTAGACGTCACGATTCATCAGAATTCAGATTTCAGAACATATAATAGGAGAGTAGAAGGGGGAAAGGGATTCGAAATCGGGGAGGGATTAGCGCGTGCTTACGGGACGATGGGGAGGCGGCGGCCGCAGCAGGGAGGAGGGGAGATGGGGCGGGGGCGGAGGAGGAAGAGAGGGAGAGAAGCCGCCCAGGTTGTCTGGGCCTTTAGCATCGGTGGATGATTCCTTGGGCTCGTCGACGCCGGAACAGGCGCTTCTGCGCGACTGCGCGGCGAGGAGATGGTCGCGCCGCCGCCGCCTGGTGTACGGCTCCGGCTACACCGCTCAAGCGTTTTGAATCAAACCTGATAAGTGGGTCCGATCTGTCAGTATTACGTTCCAGTTTGTATTTGTAACTGTTTGGAATTCTCTTTTCTCCCCCAATTTGCTAGAGTAACTTGTCTTGAAAAAATTCATCCGGAGACATACTACTCATGTTGGCTGAGGACACCTAGATGGCTAAACGTCGTCTTTAAGCCATTGATTTGTTTGTGGTGTGCCGAGTGGAGTTTATGAAGGTTGGATCTTTCTTCCACAAGAAAAGATATGCCACTAGTAGAATGAAAGTGTATTTGTGCAACCCCAAGTAAAGGGTTGGAGCAGACCCGGCTCACGAGAGCCCCTCTAAGCTAACATACCCTTTCAGTCGTTGCCAAGTTCCTTTGCCCGTCGCGCCGAGATCCTTTGCCATCACCAATAATTCAGGATGTCTCCATTGTCATCCTTGGTACGTTGTCCATGGAAATATATGAGTACAACCAATATGGTGTATCGGTCGTCAATCAAACCAGCCATGAACACATGGCCTGATGGAACTAGTTCCTTCTCCCCCTTCTCTCTGCTTGGATGGAACATCTGTGCCTGTTGAGGACTTGAGCTCCCATGGCATTGCAGGCCTCATTGATCTTCAGTGTCACCTCTAGCCCCCAACCTCATCAAGTAATATTCCATGCCACCAAGACCTCTTTGACCTCCAATGTCATGTTGGCTTTGTCATACCAAGTTTTTGTCGAACCGCTCCGTGTGTGCACATCGCCTCATGTGAAAAGGCCATATTGATTATCAACCGTGTAGCAGAAGAGGCGCCAGCGATTCCTCCGTGCAACGCTGCAACTCACATACACTACTATCAAAAATCAAGATCGCCATGACGTCATACATGCTTGTTGGTTGATGCCCTCCACATCATAGGGCCATCTTGTGCACCGTGTCACACTCTACGCCATTGTAACCTATGCTATGTGGCGGCCTCACGCAGGCAAGTTATCATAATTTGAGTACTTCATCTGTTAGCATCATTGTGAATTGGGGTTGTTAGGTTTACAATATATTTCCTCAATAGTCATCGGGTGCAATTTCGAAACTGTGTGCTGGCTGAATTTAGGACAAGAACACAACTTCTTATGCTACGTATATAGTACCTATAAGCCACAGACTCTTCTTCTTAGGCAATTATGTCGAAAACTTGGTGGTACGACATTGTCGTTTCACACTTCTTTTCGAAACTAAGTAATATCGCCGCATGCCCCTTCATCTCTCTATGCTCAACAACGACGTCTTTGGATCTAGCCTCTATATAGACCCCCACCCGTTGTTGGCTCATCATGCCCTTACTAACACCCGTTGAAGGCAACACCCAACAGAGTGAGTATATAATTGCATTCGTCTCTGACAGTAATCTAGTTGGGAGTGGGAGACTGGTTGGGGGTAAGATGGGAAATAAATTAATGAGGATTATTTGAAAGAAGTAGCACTATTGTAGAATTGTTGTTTAAACAAAAATTGATGACTACAGTTACATCTTTTTGGCATGGAGTAAGAATGATTGGCATTGAATGAGCCATCTTTGTGTAGAAAAGAAGGTAAAAACTAGCCATTGCTTTTAGAGATCATGGGCTTCTTTTAAACAACATGAAGACTTGACTTCAGGGATCAAATGGACTTATCCTATAGTTGGAAAAAATGGTTGCAATAAGTGAAAGAGATGGTCTAGGATAAACCTATTCAAAGTCGGGCTTTACAGGGCTTCGGGCCGGGACGAGCGGGGCTTCAGCCTGAATACCCGAGGCCCGAGGCCGGCCTGGCCCGAAAAAATGGCAGCAAACTGAAGCCCGAGCCCGGCTCGACCCCCGGGCTTTCTCGGGGCGGGCAGGGCTTTTTCGGGTTTTTTGGGTTTTTTTTTTAAAAAATCGAGCTTTTTCAGGCTGCACTTGTCAGGCCCGAGCCCGGCCCGCCGCATGACCATGCTGGGCTGGGCTCGGGCTTTTTTGGGCCGGGTCGGGACGGGCCACTCCTGAACATGTTTAGTCTAGGACGAAGCTTTGGCAAAGAAAAAGTTGCTCCAATATGTACAATTTTCTTGTAAATATAAAGCACTACCCATCTGTCTTAATATACCTACTTTTACATTTCATATCAATACAACAAACTTTCATAATTCCATTTAATTTCTCCTACATATCTTCAAAGAGCCGGATCTTGTGACGTTGAGATATTCAAAGTCATTGGGCTAGCTTTCTACATCGTCGTTCCTTTGGCATCTGACGGCGTTGTTTTCCTCCATCGGATATGCAATGTCCAACTGCTTTGTTCCTCATTGTTCACCCCAAGAGCAGTGTCCATCTTCGTAGTAGGTTTGGCCCATTCGTAGACTAGTGGAGGAAAAACAAAAGGCGTGACGGGGCAGAAGGGGAAGCACGTTCGAGTATTTTGGCACAAGAGACGGCTGAGGAGGCAATCGTCAAATGGGACGAGCTTCCCCGTGCTTCACTTGATCAAACTTCCATAATCTTACTTCGAACTCGATCAATCTTCCCCTTTTGTCATGGAAGAAGTGTCTAGAAAATCTTGTCGAGGCCTACCATCAAAGCATGCAGTATGGCTGCCTACTACGTCTACTATGGCATCGCTCCTAACATGTCCTATGGCGACGTGGTCATGCGCGGACCCAAGAATAGAAGTGAGGGGGGCTCAAATGCCTTCTTCCTCCTCCAGCCCCCTCTTCTTCTCTTCTTCCGCTTCCACTCCCTTGCTCTCTACGGGGATCCAGTGGGGTAGGAGGATCGAGCCCCAACACCAACGCTAGATCCGCCCCTGGACGTGGTGGAGGCCGGTGCCGGCGTCAGCGTGTTGGAGGCCAGCGGAGGCGGAGTGGAGCAAGATGGCAGCTGTGAGTTGGAGGTTGGCAGTGACATAAAGTCATGTTAATGTGTGAGGGATTGAGAGGCAAATGTATCTTTTCATGTGGCTAATTGGACAAAAAAGAACTTCTATAACGGTAAACAAGCAAGTTGACATTTGTTTCAGTAGTATTTTTATGTATCCAATGTTGAAGTTGTTATTTTGACAAAGCCTAACGTTAATATAGTGGTATAATCGCAAATTTCTCGCACGACATATATTCATGAATGAAAACATGTTACAATTTTGTCGACTAACGATGTCACCCCTAAACTAACGACGCACTAAGAGCAGTTCTGTAAAAGAAACTGACGGGTTTTCATAGCACAAGAAATTACGTATAGAAACTATCTTACTTAGTGTTAGGTCTTCGAGTAATAATTGTTTTCTCTTTCTCTCTTCTAACTCTATCTTCTTCCACCAATAGTGAGGTAGCATAGACCCCACCTAATGTTAATTTCATGGTTTTATGGTGCATTGGGCAAAAAGAAGACTTGGTTTCTTCGTAAGAAAACTATTTATATAATTTTAGCTTTTTTTTCATTAATTACGTTGTTATGTCATCATTTTATCTACGTAATAAATTATTTAATATAGAAATTATCGTCAATACACTGTTTGAGACTGCCCTAAACTGTGCTTAAAGCCACCGAGGCGAACTTTAACAAATGGGATAGCCGTTCTGCTGTCAACAGACTGGGCGGGCCGACCCGAGCGGGTCAAACCAAGAAACCAAGAAACAATGCGCTCTGACGCCCACCAGAGTCCGTACCGCGCGCTACAGAGCCTAACGAAACGGACGCAGACAAGACGAGAGAGACCCCCACAAAGACAATTCGAAATCAAAACCCGGCGCCCCCCGCGAGACACCCCGGATCCACCCATCCGCCGCGCGGCCGCGGACACCACACACGGTCACACGAGCAACGCAAACCCCCTCCTCACCCGCGCCACCCGCGCGTGGTCAGTGGTCACACGGCTCGTGCCACGCCATCGGCGCGAGCGCGGCCGGATGCCCGGGTGCCCTGGGTTGCTGCCGTGGTGCGTGGGCGGCAAAAGCGGACGGGGAACGTGGGCAATGCGTCCCCGCGCCGCTGTGCGGTCTCGGCTCGGGCGGTCACGGTCTCGGTCTCGTCTGCCTCGTGGGCTCGTTGTCCGCACATGCGGACAAGCCTCGCGCGCGCGCGCAGGGGAGTTTTTTCGATCGGCACGAGCAGGTACAGGGCACAGCCCAGCCTGCGCCCCTGGCAGCTGACTGCTCCGCTGGATTTTATGTTGATGGTGGACCCCACCGCCCGGCGCATATGCCACCATCAATTATCCTTCCTCCCGTCCGTCTCCACTCACATCAGCTACAGGACGACTTCATGTTTAACCCAATCCTACCACCAGTGAAGACTCCAAGCTAATCGTACTGTACTACTCCTACGAGTGTACTAGTACGGCCATTACCAATTATCCTCTCGATTTCTTGAAGTTACAGGAGATAGAGTACAACGATGAACGATCTCCCTTCAATTAAAATTGTGACTAGTTATTCGCTCATAAAAATCAGTAGAAGTGGACGACAAAAACAAAATCAGTAGAAGTACTATACAGCTATACTACTATGCATATAATTGTATATCCTGAAAAATTTAAGCATTATTTAGAGTGAAGTAACAGTAATTTAAAAGTAGAGAAAAAGAAAAGCAAATCCTCGGTGAGAAGAGCGTCTCGGAGAGCAGAGCGAGGAGGAGTGCATTATTGCACACTCATCGTAAGGCTGAAGTCCACGAGGATGCCATTATTAGTAACTATCCAATCCAATCAAATCGAGGAGGTAGAGAGGCATTTGTTAATTTTACCGAACCCTCTCTCTCTTCTCTCTCTGCCTCGCAAGCGTCGCCTCGGTAGGAGTAGTTGCTAGTCTAGGCTAGCAGCAGGAGCAAGGCGAAGCTGAGCTCTCCCTTTCGCGGCCATCTATGCGCGCACGCGCGGGCGAGGAGGCGTGAAATCCGAGCAATGGCGGTGGTGGGGATGGTGGACGAGCTGGGACGATCCTCTCATCTGTAGTAGAGTAGTAGAGGTGCGGCGCAAAGCAGCGGGGTTGGTGGTGGTGAGAGATGGGATCTGGGAGCAGCAAGGGCGCCTCGGCGGCGGCGTCATCGCCATCGTCGGCGGTGTCCGCGTCGGCATCGGCGTCCGGCGGAGACGACGCGAGGAAGGGGAATGGGAAGGGGCGGAAGGGGAGAGGAAGAGGCCTGCTGCAGCGGCTGCCGAGCTCCTCCTGCTTCCGCGGCTACAGCTCGCCGTCGCATGACGACGCCTCCTCGGCGTCTCCGCCACCGCCGCCGCGGCGGCTGTTCGAGGTAAGGAGGACATTACCATGCCGTCCTGATACTTTGACTGAGCCGGGAATGCTGCGCTGCGCGTGCGCTTGCGTGTAAATGTCGCGTGATGATTGATGAATTGGGGTGCTTCCGTGCGTCTCCAATGATGACCTGGCGCTAGATCTCGTCCTTGTTGAGAGATTGCCCTTGTTTATCATGTGGAATCACGGTTTATGAGTTTGGCTTCTGCCATTTTCCAGTCAATATTCCCGCAGAGTATTCGAGTTGCTTGGTTGGGATGGGAGTTTGCTCAATGCGGTTCAGCAAATGATTATACTCTTAAGAGCAAACCGCCGAAATCTCTTATAATTCATAATCATGTATGAATCGGTTTATTATGAAGTGATTAAACTTGTTGGAACTGGACACATTTGTTCTTTTGTAATTGTGTTATATGTAAGAGATATGTATTTGATTTTATGAATTAGATGCCCTCTTTATAACAGAATGTTGCATTTGTGTCATTGCAGTTTAGCAAGGGAGAGGAGAATGGAAGCCTGCCTTCGGTTGCTCAAATGGATAAATCAGAAGAGGACGGTCCCACAATCCCTAAATCCCATCGAGGTGAAGGGGCAACATTGCCTTCAGCACATGTAAACAGAAACCAGGATGTTGATGTATTGCAGAATGTCACTACAGCCAACACTGCAGTGGAGGCCAACCGATCACCAAATCACTCTGACAGGTCACGGCCAAATTTTGGTGTCAACTTTGGGTTGAGTAGAGCTGTCAGCTTGGGATCATCGGTAGCCTGCTCCATACTCTCGTCAGACCTCTCTGCTTCAGCTAATCCTGATGGAGGCCATGGAAATGTGGACAGCTCTTCTGATGCAAACATCTCCCAGCAAGTTAATACACCAACTCTTGGGATTGATTCAACTCTGAATATACTTAGAGATAGTGTAACAGCACAGGCTAGAGCAGCCCATCAGGCTAGGAGAAATTTGCTCGAAACCGACAATGCTAACTTGAGGTATTCCAACAGAAGGATGGGACCTCAGGAACCTTTTGAAGGCAGCGTTCGATTCAGTCGAACATTAAGTGTTGGACGCCTTCGTGACAGAGTTCTTAGGAGGACCCCATTCTCAGATGGGTTATTCACCCCTTCACTTCTTTATGATAGGACAGTATGGTCATCAGGAAATGCTAGTGCCAGGCAAAATCCAGCCGTCATGCAAAGGACTAATTCAGAGAGAAGTTCTGAACTGCCATTGGATTCTTCAACTGATTCTACAACTCTAAGAGAGGCCAGTACACGGGATCTACTGGAACGCAGATCAGCTTTTCTTGAGAGAAGGAGAATACGATCTCAGGTGGTCTGTGTTTCAACTATTTGAGCCTTTATTTTCACATGTACATACTTATCTTTTTGCTTTCTAAACAGGTCCGAGCTCTCCAAAGATTGGGCAGCCGGTATGAAAATCTATCAGGACTATCAGGACATGAGAGATCATGCATACTATCTGGTCAGCATAGAACAGGAAACTGTAATTGCAGAGCAAGCAGTCGACCAGGAAATTCTGATGAAGAAACCAACACAAGGGCTAGCATATCAAGAATTGTTATGTTAGCAGAAGCACTTTTTGAGGTAAGTAGTATAATTGGTTGTAGTTATTGCCATTTTCCTTGACTGAAGAAATATATCGAATCGCATGTATAATTCCATATGGTTACACACATCAGGTTCTGGATGAAATCCACCAGCAGTCGGCTGCTTTATCCTCAAGGCCATCATTTTCTTCAATTGGATCTGTTCCTGCGCCAAAGGAGGTTGTCGAGCGTCTTCCTGTAAAGCTGTACAGGAGGTCACTAAAACACCAAAATGAGGAGGCTGCACAGTAAGCCACTGAGCTTGTTTATAAATATTCATAGTCTAAACTAATCTTTAGGTAAATAAAACAGCGGCGAGTAAAAAATCATGAATGTCTATAATGATTAACTGCATAGGCATAAGTTTACCTGTACTATTTGATCACCCATCATGTGCTTGGATGAAGACATGAATATTATAAAATTGCTATCAATGCTCTTACTAACCGAGAACACATGGCATTTTCCCACTAATTTCTGTTTTTATTGTTTTATGAATCCTTAAAAATTATAGTATTATGAATGTACTTTTTGAGACATTCTTAACATGATACTTTTTTAATCATCCAAACTAAATATTTAAAAAGCGGTTAGTATTAGAGAGGTTTTGGATGTTTGGCTGAATGTATCAGGCACCAAACCAAATAGTTTCTATGATAAAAAAGAAGCATGCTGCACCTTTGTAACTGGAACATAGGTGATCAGAAATTCCAAATTCTAAGCTGATTATGAGAAAGGTTTCCTATGGATGCTAGCTCTTGGCTTTTTGCAATATAAGACTGCTGCTTTTCTCTTAGAAGGACATTTAAGCTTCTAGTTCATTTCAAGCTGTTTTTCATAGTTGCGCCTGTAAATTTATTCACAGAAGAAAGATTTAGTTCTACGTGGAATGAATCTAAAGAACAATATATCATTTGCAACTTCTTATCTTTTCTTTTCTATGCAGATGCTACATTTGCCTTGTTGAATATGCAGAGGGAGACTGTGTCCGTATTCTTCCATGCAATCATGAATTTCATCTAACATGTGTAGATAAATGGCTGAAAGAGATTCACAGGTTTGTTGGATTAAACCAAAAACTTTATAATTTGCATAAGAAAATGAAAGAAGCCCAGACCAACGTAATATGGAATGAAATAACCTGTTGTCAGTTCGATATCTGTTCCTGTTGTTTCTTGATAGGTATTCTAACATAACATGAGTACATGACAATGAAGAAAATTAACATTTATGTAATGAAATAACCTACATCTTCGTATTTATAAGGTGGGAAGTGGGTAATTAGGTGTCAGTTCTTTCTAGACTACAAAATTCCAGTCACAAATCAGATAACTCACAAGCCATGTATTCGTTTGTAATGTCATGTGAAGTGAGTTTTCAACCCAATGCTATGCAATTGAAGAAACTCTCTTTGACATGGTTCTGCCACTACTAACTGTGGTTAATTGAAACAATATAATATTGTAGTTTTTTCCAGAAAAAATAGATAAGTAAATTCGGGCATGCTTATACTTTTGTTGTTTAAATTTTCAGTTAGATCATCTGTTCTATAGGTACCTTTCACGATTTTTCTTGAAGCAAGATATGTGTTTGAATTAGTTCCTGATGTCCACCTGACCTCATTTTTAATGGGCTTAATTTGGCTCAAACTTTTATTAGAAATATTTTGTCCAATGAAGCTAAGTGCTACCTGGTCGAGCCATATTTTATCTGAATTTAGCTCCTCTTCTAATAGCACCAAACATTTGGATTCATATATATCATCATAGAGTAGATATGTGGTTATCAATTTGTATTATACAGCTACGACGTCATGCCATCCAGCTAATATGAATATAACCGTTTCTTCACAGGGTCTGTCCACTTTGTCGTGGTGATGTCTGCAGATCTAATGCGTCAAGCATTGGAAAAGCCACCTGATTTTCTCTTTTGCGAGAAAGATGGAGCTTCTGACATTGTTATCTGATCCAGTCCCAATAGAATTTGTAATACATGTGTTTCGGGTGTAATTTCACATTCTTTTCCTCCTTCGGTCAGGTCAGGACAATTCAGAGCGCTCCATGCGGTGGCAAATTTGCATCGCAGTCATCTTATTATAAAATCGATGAACTGCAATGTGAATTTGAAATTCTTGTATGTTGACTCGGTGATGGAAGTTTGTTGATATTAGAATTTCGGTATACGTTTCTTTGAGTGTTGTTTGAACTTGTTGAGACAATGACTGTCTTTTTACATGCATCAGCCAACGACAACTGTCAAACTGTGTTGTCATGCTGAAGCAATCAACAGATTTCATGCTATTCGGGGTCTGATGAGAGGCAGTTCCGCAGTTGTGGATGCTGGGGACATGAGACGGAATGAGAATCTTATGATTGATGCTGCGATATGTATCTTTTCTTTTCTTTTTTTTTTTTGCGGGGACTGCGATTTGTATCTTGTTAAAAGGATAATGGAGTTTAGCTCATATTGTATACAACGATCATGCTAAATGGTAATTATATAGTCATCACTGCCATCTAAATGTTTTACAGCCGGGTAGAAGAAAAACAAAGTGATTATCTATATTTCACGACTCATATATAGACATGCACATATATATCCTACCCATACGAGAGATTATGAGAGCGTTTCGTTGTTAATTGGTACGTATCAATGTCCACACCACCGCCCCACCTCCTCAAAGTATGTTGGGCTTAGTATTAGAGTTTAGTGGGACAGAATTACTCCGTATAGTTTAAAGAGAACAAGATAAAAGTATAGTTACTAGTTAATCATATACAATTTGTTGAGGCATTCTAAAGTTAGATAGCCTCTGTTTCTAGAAGAAAAATGGTTAGATAGTCCCATCAAAGAAAAAGTGTTTTAAAGCTATCTTGTACTCTAAAATTAGGACTTAAAAATATATAACTACTGATGGAATATTATAAGCTTTTATATTGAATGTCTCAAGCAGTTTTAGGGGTATTTGATTGGTAGCTACACTTCATCACATCTTTAGATAGGAGGTTTGATCAAGTTTAACAAGTGGTTTTGCTGCCACATTTTTGTTTTAAATAAAAGCTTAGTGCCTCACATATCATAAACAATATATTTTTGCTAAATCCTACTCTATTGTGTTGCAATGCATTCCACTGTAGTTGCAAATACTGGACATATGGAACACAAAATATGATATGAGTGCTGTAGTTGCTGCGGCTGTGCGGCGGCAGCAAACTGTTCTAATCACCCTAGAACATTTTGACTTTATCTACTAAGTTAAGAATGCATTAGCATCTACACACCAAATTACTTTCATTGAATTTATAATTAAATATATTTTATGTATATTTGTTTTGTATTATAAATCTTGCTACTTTTTTTTATTAAACTTGAAAAAGTTATCTTGAAATCTAAAATGAATTATATTTTATATGTTTACCGAATCTTCTTTCGCTTCCATAAGAGAGGCCACGGGCTATCCGAGAGAGTGGTTCATGTGATCACCGGAGTCATTGATTAAGAATATATCTTTCTACCTAAGTTGCATAATGGACCGGATATTACCTCATATTTTTTTACAATTTTTTTTGGCAAAAATGAGTATTGCAACGAAACAACCTCTAATATCCACACAATACGATGAGTAGACCGCTACCACACGAATCAAAACACAAAGTTTGATGAATATAGGCGTCACGTCCATTGTGCAATAATTTGACCAACTTGGAGATTTAGTGCTTATTCTTTTTTAGGAAAAATAGATGATTTAGATTCATAAGGATTAATTTATATGAATACCAATCATTTTGTAGGATTGAGCCATAGGAAAACCAAAGTAAAATTTTCCTTTTCTATAAGTTCTAGAGATAAACTATAGAAAAAATTTCCATCCACTTCGATCTTATGAAAATTTCCTATAGATTAGAGTGCCACACATCCATATTTCTTCCTATTTTCTATTTCTATAGAGGTAAAATCCTCCAAACCAAATAAGCCCCCTCTTTGAATTGCAAGATTACAAAAACATAGGAATAGAAAAAAACACAGGATTTTGACAAAGAGTATAAGTGCAAAACAGAGGATTAGAAAGCACAACGAAAATATAGGAAAAATCGTTTAATAGGACCGCAGGAAAAACACATGAACCGGAGAGAGGTAGATTTATAGGAATTTTTACAAGAGGTTTGAGCTAATGGTAATTTTTCTCCAAAACTTACATGCAAAGAGGTGTTTCATAGGAATTTTGGAGGATTAGGGACTCCATGATTCTTTATTTCAAAGGGCTTTAAATTTATCTATAAAATTTAAATACTATAAAATTCCTACGTAATTTTTTTTTATTCAAAGGGGCCTCGGAAAGGTTTTGGGAGCCGGACGAGGAAGCCGCTCCCGAAACAGACCCAAATTCCTGAAAAATCTGGCACTCGGGCTTCAGAATTCAGATCAGATGCTTAACAGAAAAAGGAAAAAAAAGATTAAATAAAATAGAGGAAAAAGAGAAAAAAACATCTTTGCTCACACCTCGTTTCTTCCTCTCGCAAGTCGAAACCCTAGAAACGCGTAGCGAAGGCGACGCTCCCTAGAGGCCTAGAGACATGGCGGTGGCGGCGCCGGGGCAGCTGAACCTCGACGAGTCGCCGTCGTGGGGCTCCCGCGGCGTCGATTGCTTCGAGAAGCTCGAGCAGATCGGCGAGGGCACATATGGGTACGCATATCTGTCGATCCCTCCCCAATCTGGACTCGATTTCCATTCCCTCGAAAAGGCCGTTGCGCCGTTCCAATTCGGCTGTGCTGTTCTTTGTTTGTAGACAAGTGTACATGGCGAAGGAGACGGAGACGCAGGAGATCGTCGCGCTCAAGAAGATCCGCATGGATAACGAGCGCGAGGGCGTAAGTAGCCGCGCCCTGTTTCCGTCGATTTACCTTTTTTTTTTGGGTTTGATGTATTATGTAAATCGTTCCGTATCTGGCGCAGTTCCCCATCACGGCAATCCGCGAAATCAAAATCCTCAAGAAGCTGCACCACCAGAACGTCATCCAGCTCAAGGAGATCGTCACCTCACCAGGTTTAGCAAACGATTAGACACAACCGGACATCTTGTTTACTTACAATTATGCGCTGTATCCTGTTGAATAATGGATTGGCTTAATTGTTGCAGGACCGGAGAGAGATGAGCAGGGGAAGCCAAGTATGGCTTTTTTAAGAACAATAAATATTGATTTTCTTGGCTTGCTGCATATTTTTTATGTTGGATATGTTGTGTTGTTGTATAGTCCATGGCAACAAATACAAGGGGAGCATTTACATGGTCTTCGAGTACATGGACCATGACTTGACTGGGTTGGCAGATAGGCCTGGGATGCGTTTCACTGTACCACAGATTAAGGTAAAATCATCCATATGTGTATGATTGGGGCTTGCTAGAAGGTGGTCCTTGATCTATTGATGACAAGCTAACTGGTATATTGCCATGTATAGTGCTACATGAAGCAACTCCTTACAGGCCTTCACTATTGTCATATCAATCAAGTTTTGCATCGTGATATCAAAGGTATATGACATGTAACTTACTTGCAACTTTTATATGTAAGTGAACATTATGTTTTGTGGTTTTTGTACTAATGCTGAATCAAAATCTACTCTTGCAGGATCCAACCTCTTGATAGACAATGAGGGTAACTTGAAGTTGGCTGATTTTGGCCTAGCAAGATCATTTTCAAATGATCATAATGGAAACCTTACTAATCGTGTGATCACTTTGTGGTACAGGTATTGCCCGATTATGACCTTAAATCATTGAGTTTGCATATTGTGCTTTGCTATTTATTTTTTTCTTTTATCATGCTAACCATTTAGTAATGATTTTCAGGCCTCCAGAGTTGCTGCTTGGAAGCACCAAGTACGGACCAGCAGTTGATATGTGGTCTGTCGGTTGTATTTTTGCAGAGCTTCTCAATGGGAAGCCAATTCTTCCTGGAAAGAATGAGGTATAGTTTCATCAGGATTTGAGCCACTAATACAGTTATCTTAGGCTTAATAACATCACATGCTTTTAGTAGCCTGAGATAAGCTGAGTAGTCTTCAACTCTTGGAGTTGGAGGTGCTCTGAACTAATATGTTAGTGTGCTGGAGTTGAGGAAAAACAAAAGAAATACAACAAATCTTTTTTGTTCAATTCAATTTAACAACAGTTTCTGTTTATTAATATGATTATCAAACATAACTGAAGTTTAAGAATGTTTTCTGATGAAGTGACTTCTGCATACTAGCAGAATGCCCGTACTTTGTAGATTTAGATCACACGCCCATACAAAAGTGCCACTATCTAGTAATTCATCCATGCCATCACTACTGCTATCTGTTCTGCATTTGGAACTCTCCCAACCCTGCTTCATCCATTGAATATATATATTGTTGCTAGGTGTGGCCATTGACTAGTTAGTGTAAAAATGGATAGAGGACAGTGGTCCCACCTGTCAGATTGTAGTAGTTGGTGGGGGTGGTGGTACATTCACTGCCACCACCACTAGAGGCTTTTATAAGTGGTATAGAAACATGTGAAGGTGAAACTAGAGTGTATAGATAATGGAAACAAATTGATAGATTTGTGCTGGAAGGTATAATGGAACTTAAGAAAGTTCCCCATATTTAGCATACCTTCAAGACAGTCATTCATTAAACTTGGCTGCTGCAGCCAGCAGGGAAAAATATGTATCATCCCTGCAGCCCTGGTACATGAAATATGATTTGCATCGATTACATGATCATTCATTAAATATGTTTTAGAAATTGAGGAATGCTTCTACTCGTTCCTAAGAGGAACATGAACTTAACACATTCAACCATGGACCAACTTGATGAATTTTAATTTGCTTCAAGACCTGTGTAGTTGTTCTGTAGATGACATGAACAGTTTAGTTGAACACAGTGGCTACCTGTCTGACCTAGCGCTTACCCACCTCAGACACTTTGAATCAGTCTCTCGGAATTTTTTTTTTTAACTACCACCGTACTGTTCGTATATTTGTGACTGAATCTTTCTTGCTCTTCCCTTTTCTGCAGCCAGAGCAACTGAGCAAAATATTTGATGTTTGTGGCACACCTGATGAATCGAACTGGCCGGGTGTCACAAAAATGCCGTGGTATAACAATTTCAAGCCTCCCCGCCCATTGAAGAGACGTGTTAAGGAGTACTTTAAACAGTAAGTATTATACTCATATGGCTTGAAGCTTGCCTGGCTGCTCTTCCAGAAATGTGTAAACTTTATTTGGTTTCAGTTTTGACCGGCTTGCTCTGGATCTGCTTGAAAAGATGTTAACACTGGATCCATCACAGGTATTTCTTATTTTAGTTTGCTTAATCCTGTTGACATGAAATGTCCTCATTCTTTTACTACTATTCATATTTTGTCAGCTGTCATTGCATTTCATTACTGAGTTGTAAGTTGACATAATTTTGCACTGTTCAGAGGATATCAGCTCAAGATGCACTTGATGCAGAGTATTTCTGGTCCGACCCCCTACCTTGTGATCCTAAAAGGTATCATAGCCTTCCTCCTTATTCTTGACATCTAAGTTAAGATTGCTGTGTTACTATTTTTCTCTCTTCTCTCTAGTTGATCGTATCTTTTTCATGTCGAATAATGCAGCTTGCCAAAGTATGAATCTTCACACGAGTTCCAGACCAAGAAAAAACGCCAACAAATGCGGCAAGCCGATGAAGCTGCAAAGAAGCAAAAGACACAGCATTCTCAACCACATGGCCGTTTGCCTCCAATACAACAAACAGGACAGCCCCATCCTCAAATCAGACCAGGCCAGCCGTTGAACAATCCCCATCCACCGATGTCTGCTGGGCCAGGCCATCACTATGCAAAACCCAGAGGGCCAGGAGGCCCAAGCAGGTACCCACAGGGTGGGAACCAAGGTGGAGGATATCCAAATCGTGGTGGGCAAGGCAGTGGCGGTGGCTATGGAAATGCTCCTTATCCTCAGCAAGGTCGAGGGCCGCCACCATACCCTGGCAGTGGGATGGCGGGAACAGGTGGTCCGAGGGGCGGTGCTGGTGGTGGCTATGGAGGAGGGCCAAATTATCAACAAGGTGGTGGTCCTTATGGTCCTTCTGGCCCAGGCCGAGGGCCAAATTATACCCAACAAGGTGGTTCTCGCAATCAGCAGCAGTATGGAAACTGGCAGTAGGATGTTAACCATCTCAGCAATACTGTGTCAGTTGTCAGCAACTCTGATGTTAACTTGTTATTTAATATTTTATTTTGGGCATCACATTTTGTTAGAGCGTGTATTGCCTGAATCTGGTAGGAACTCTGGCAATGTTGTTTGTTTTGATTAAAGCATGATTAAACAAACTGAGCAAGTAGTAACAAATTGTCTTGAATTTTCAGTTTTTCAATAGTAAGGTCCCCTTCTTTTCAGCTAAAGGACGATGAATTATCGTGGACACACAAGCTGAGCAAGTAGCAAACGGTATGATTTTTTGAAAAGAGCTTTCTTCAGCTTTTCTTTCATCTAACATTTTAAATAAACTTTGCAACATTTATTTCATTCTTTTGAGCTATGGAATGGTTGTCATAACCTTTAGTTTCATCTCAGGCATCAGCTATATATAAAAAGAACATACCCTTTATTAGTTGATAAATTACGGGCTTACAGCTATAAGCTATTTACAAGTTCCAATGGCACTTTTATACGTCGAAGAAACTATTAAGATTTGGAGTATGCTTCGTGGGTGTAGCTCCGGTCGTCGTCTTCTCTTGCCCCGTGGCCGTCGACGTCATCTTCTTGACCTCAGGCTCGTCGACGTCCTTGCGCTCGTAGTAGTGCGGCGCAATCTCCACCAGCCACTCCGGCTTGAGCTCCGTCACCTGCCGCATGTACTCCTTGGTCGTGAGCACCAGCTCGTGGTACACCACCCACCGCGGCGGCGCCTGCGCCACCCCGGAGCTCGGGTGGACGAACACCGTCTGCCTGCTCTTGACGGCGCGGTACGACCCGTCCCTCTGCAGCCGCGCGGCGTGGCGGAAGTACCCCGCCGTGATCGCCTTCCTGACGGCGCCGAGGTCTCCGGCGGCGGAGCACGGCGCGATCTCCACCCGCTCCAGGAGCGCCACCAGCTGGCCACGCACGTCCCGCGCCCGCCGCATGGTGCGGTGCTGCACGAAGCTCTCTCGGCACCACTGCGCCGAGTAGCCCGACTCCCTCCACGCGTTGTACACGTTGAGCAGCGCGACGTGGTCGCCCACGTTGCCGGCGGCGTGGAACGCCCGCCGCGCCGCGTCGGCGTGGACCTGCTTGTCCTTTGGACGGTAGAACACGGCGTTGCCCGCGGACAGCATGGCCGCGATGGTGATCACCTCCTCCGAGCACCCGTACTTCTCCGACGCGACGATGGCCTTGGAGAGCATGGGGTCAAGCGGGAACTCCGCCATCCTCCTCCCTGTCTTGGTGAGCTCGCCGCGGCTGTTGAGCGCGCCGAGGGCGAAGAGCTCCTCCAGGGCCTTGAGCAGCGACTCCGCCGCCGGCGGGTCCATGAAGTCGAACCCCACGAGGTCGTTGATCCCAAGCGTCTTGAGCGCGAGCACGACGTTGGCCAGGTTGCTCCGCTGGATCTCGGGGACCGTGTCGGCGTCGAGGTCGTTGAGGAAGTTGTACTCCGTGTAGAGCCGGAAGCACTTGCCCGGCCCGGTGCGCCCCGACCGTCCGGCCCGCTGCTCCGCCGACGCCTTGGACACCGGCGCAACGAGCAGCGACTCCATCCCGGTGCGCGGGTTGTACGACTTCACCTTGCAGAACCCCGGGTCGACCACGTACTTGATCCCGTCGATGGTCAGCGACGTCTCGGCGATGTTGGTGGCGAGAACCACCTTGCGCGCGCCCTCCGGCGCCGGCTCGAAGATCTTGGCCTGCAGCTCTGTTGGGAGGTTGGCGTAGATGGGACAGATCACCAGCTCAGCCACCTTGCCGCCGAGAACCCTCAGCCGCTGCCGCAGTATCTCCTCCACCGTCTCGATCTCCTCCTGCCCGGTGAGAAACAGCAGAATGTCGCCGCTGGCAGCCGGCTCCGTCACGTGCAGCTGCAGCACCGTCACGATAGCGGCGTCGATGTAGTCTGCCTCCGGCGCCTTGGTGTAGTGCACTGCCACGTCGAACCGCCGGCCGGGGATCCGGAAGATGGGTGCTGAGTCGAAGAAGTCGCTGAACTTTTCGGCGTTGAGCGTGGCGCTGGAGATGAGCAGCTTCAGGTCGGGACGGAACCGGGCGATGTCCTTGACGAGGCCGAAGAGGATGTCGGTGGAGAGCGTCCGCTCGTGTGCCTCGTCGATGACGACGACGCTGTAGCTGCCCAGGTCGGGCTCGCCGAGGAACTCGCGGAGGAGCATCCCGTCGGTCATGTACTTGATCACCGTCTTGTCAGACGTGCAGTCCTCGAACCTGACGGAGTAGCCGACCTCGTGGCCGAGCTTGACGCCCATCTCCTCGGCCACACGCGCCGCCACGCTCATCGCCGCCACGCGCCGCGGCTGCGTGCACGCCACCTTCTTTTTTCCCTTCGCCGTGTACCCGGCCTCGTGGAGGTACTGCGGTATCTGCGTCGTCTTGCCTGACCCGGTCTCGCCGACGATGATCAGAACCTGGTACTCGTCGATGGCCTTGAGCAGGTCGTCCTTGAGCTTGTACACCGGGAGAGTCTTCCTCTCGTCTTGCAATGTCGCCTTGGCATCCATGGCGGCCTCGGCGTCGTCTGGCACGGTACCTGCCATCACCGACGACCTGACGAACTCGACGCCGTCGTCGAACAGGAGCTCGTACTCGTCGCCGCGCCGGCCACGATCCGTTGATCCGAGCTGCAGCATGGATTTCCGTATCTGTTGCTCCTCCCATGCCTCCTGCTCGGTGAACGCCTTCGCCGTCTTCCCGTCCCTCGCCTCCGGCTCCTCGTACCGTCGCCGCGCCACCGAGAATCTCTTCTCCTGATCGATGTTCGCGGCGGCGTCGTATGCCTCCGGCATTCGGTAATAATAATCGTCGCCGGCGCCGTCGTTGTTCTTGTCGCGATCTTGCACGAGGCCGTACACTTCCTTCTTGCGCCGCATGTCCCTCTCCTCGGCGGCCGACAGCTGGAAGCCGCCGGGGAAGAGGAACTCGTGGTCGACGATCTCGTCGCGCAACTCGTCCACCTTCTTCTCCTTCCGCGTCTGCAGGTACGCGTGCCGCGAGAGCCTCCTGAGCTCCGAGGCGTCGTCGTTCCGGTCCATGGCTTCCGACCGGCGCGCAAGCTCGTCCTGCTCTCGCTTCGTCGGCTTCCGATCCATCGGCCTCCTCGTGCTCGCCGCGTCGCGCTCCCTGATGTTCCGCTCGAGCCGCGCCTTCTCGATCTGATCCCGATCCATCTCCTCCTCCTCGCCGGAGTCGCCGTCGCCGTCCTCCTCCGGGCTACACCGCCGTCGCACGTTCCGTCCGGAATCGTGCATCGCACTCGCCTCATCGTCTTCGATCACGGCCTCCTTCCTCCTGAAACGCTTCCTGACACTGGTGGAGGACGACGCGGAAACTCCGGCATCGACGCCGCCCTCGTCGTCGAGCAGCTTGAAGGTGCTCTGCTTCTTGGCAACCGCAGCCGCCTCCTGCACCTGTCTCTGGTACTCGCTGACCCCATCGCCGTCGCCGCCGCCGCCGCCATTGCGGGGAACCCTCCCGAACATGTCCTCCGCAAAGGCGACGGTGTCGGGGGAGGACGGGAACCCGCCGATTTCGACGAGCCGGGCGGCGAGGTCACCCGCCGAGGCACAATCCCGCGCGAGGCGGACGACGAACTGCGCCACGACGCCCTGGGAGTAGCCCACGAGAGCCATGAGGCGGTCGGAGACCCAGGTCTTGAGCTGGCCGTCGCTCGCCGCCATTGCTCTCGCCCGATCGTTGGCGGCGGCCCGGCGAGAGGCGGTATCAAAAGGGGCAATGGGCCCGGCCAGAGGCGGCCGATTTATTTGTGTTTGACGTATCCGACGCGGAAGCGGCTCCACTCACTATGGCGGTTTCGGGCCAATGCTAGTGCTAGGAAACGGGGAACCGACGTAAACCGACAGAACTGGCAAGTGGTAACACGTCTTGCAAAGCTAACCTGGGGGTATAAATAGAAAGCAAACAGAGCACAACAAAAGTAGAGATTACAGATTAGATCGACAGCAACGAAAAAACAAATAATAAAAAAATCATATATTCTAAGTTTGCTATAAATTTGTACTATAAATCCTGTGGTTACACAAGTTAGAATATATGGGGTTTTATCCATCCCTGACCATAAAACATGGGGTTTTCTGAAATTCTCTTTATTTATAAATCAAAGCTGAAGAAGTTTGAATTAGGCTGTGTTTAGTTTAAAAAAATTAGCCAAAAATACCACATCAACATTTGGACACATATTTAAAGTATTAAATGTAAACTAATAACAAAACAAATTATATATTCCGACTGTACACTGCGAGACGAATCTTTTGAGCTTAATTAATCCGTCATTAGCACATGTTGGTTACTGTAGCACTTATGCCTAATAATGACTTACTTAGGCTCAAAAGATTCGTTCCGTAGTTTACAGTCGGAATATATAATTTGTTATATTATTAGTCTACGTTTAATACTTTAAATATGTGTCTAAATATTGATGTGACATTTTTGGTAAAAATACTTTGAATCTAAACAAGGCCTTAATAAAGTTATGTAGCAGGAAGAAGTTCACCCAAGCCACAGAAACATAAAAATACCTAACTTGATCCTCTGTTGGCTTGTGAACCGAGAATTCAAAGGACCCCCTTTCAGATAAAAAAAAATCAAAGGGGAGAAACTTCAACTCATTGTGAGGTTGTAAGATTCTCCCGATTGTGATTTGCATATACTGGCTTATGGAATGGACCTGACTAGACAGATACTGGGTGTCTGTTAGCCTTAACGCGTGACCCCAAAAAAATCCACTCCATCTAAAAAAATACATCATCCACCTGTACTTCAAATACAATTTTTTCTTAAACTATTCATCCAATCTACGATCCGATTACATCATTGTGTTCGTAACAATTAAATCTTTACAACAAAATCTCACATGATTATATTTTGATGAAAAATCATAAATTACTTTTATGATATGTCTAAATTACTTTTAAATTTCACTAAGTTACTTCTTACACATATAAAAGTTACATCCCTCAGAACTAAAAAATTACATCTACATCCTATAGAAATTACATCCTTCACAAATAAAAGTTACATCCTCTAGAATTAAAAATATATCCTATAGAAAGTTATATCCCCAGAACTAAAAGTTACATCTACATCCTATAGAAGTTACATCCTTTAAAATTAATAGTTGCATCCTCTAAAACAAAAGTTACATTTAATAGAAGTTACATCCCTCAGAACTAAAGTTACATCCCAGAATTAAAAGTTACATCCCTAGAAATAAAAGTTACATCCCTAGAATAAATAGTTACATCCTGCAGAACTAAAAAGTTACATCCACATCCTATAGAAGTTATATCATTCACAAATAAAAGTTACATCCTCTAGAATTAAAGATACATCCTATAGAATGTTATATCCTTAGAATTAAAAAGTTACATCCCTCAGAACTAAAAGTTACATCCATGTCCTATAGAAGTTACATCCTTCAAAATTAATAGTTACATCCTCTAGAACGAAAGTTATATTCTACAGAAGTTACATCCCTCGAAACTAAAGTTACATCTTCAGAATTAAAAGTTACATCTTCAGAATTAAAAGTTACATCCTCAGAACTAATTTATGACTTTTCATAAAAATATAATCATGTGAGATCTTGTTATAAAGATTTAATTGTTACGAACACAACGGTGTAATCAGATTATAGATCGGATAAGTAATTTAAGAGAAAATTTCATAAAAAGAAAAAAATATGCACAACCTAACTAGGTACTAGTATTTCTCACGCAGGCCTGAGGAAGGGTGGGGCGTGAGGAGACACGTGGCGGACGCGCAGCGTGGTCGCTGCCTCTGCCTAACCAGCGTCCGCGCTCGTATTAGATTTCACGTTATGAAATAGTAGTACGTCGTTTCTCGTTTGGACGAAAAAGGTTGCTAGAGTTATATAGAAGCTGCTTCCTAGAAAATCACTGTAAATAGCCCATGGCTAGCCGCGAAAGATCCCAATCATGATGAGAGATTGACGGTTATCACCTGATCTAACTGGATAACCAACAAAGGCCCAGTCGCTCAGATCACATCGTGCTGCTCTGCTACGTAAATGGGCTGTGATCCCCTCATGGTAGCCCGAACGCTTTCGGAAAGCTCATGACAGTTGACGGGCAAGCAGGCAGGCACAATCGTAGTACGGAGTAGCTCTTTTTTTTTTTTGACACCCACAATCGTAGTAGCTTGTTCTCTTTGAATCTCTCTTGTTACTTTTAAGGAAGAAGAAAATCCAAATACTCCATACAAGTCCTTTTACTCTCACCCCTACAACTTAATTTCATCCATAAATTCCCGTATAAGTCAATTTCTCTTCCAAATTCACACATCTATTAAGTTTTTTTTTTCACGATTTTTCATGGTTTCCTCAATTTTCTCATGCCTCGAGGGACTCTGACATGTTCAATAAATAGCAAAATTGTCCCTACCATCCCATAAAAAAGTGTGTTACTTTGCTACATGTGTATCCCGTTAGGGTGTGCTTAGTTCACAGGATTTATAGGGTTGGGATGGGTTGGACCCATTCTTTGGCCTGGTTGGTTTGAGGGAGAGGTGGGATGGGTTCGACCCTGAAGAGGAATATTCCCTCAAGATTCGGGTCTAGCTGATACGACAAAATGTGCCAGACCGCATGAACCCTTCCGGACGAAGTTCACGGCGTGAGCCTCGTCGCCCGTGCGTGCGTCCATGCGTCCCCGCAGAGCTCCGTCGCCGCAGCTCCCCCGCAGGTCCGGCTGCCAGCGTGAGCTCTGTCGCCGCCGCAGCTCCCGTGCGTCCCTCCCCCGTAGGTTCGACCGCCGGCGCTTGCTCCGTCGTCGCCGCCGCCCTGCAGATCCGGCCGCCACCACGAGCTCCACTGTTGCCGCGCGAGTCCGCCGCCGCGCAGCTCCCCTGCCGCCGTGCAAGCTCTGCCGTTGCCGCGCGAGTCCGCCGCCGTTGCGCGAGGCAGTGCAGGCTCGTTGGTTTCTTGGGCTTTCTGAACTTTGATCCTTTTAGTTCATCGCTTTCCTCCTGAACCCTGATGTGGGATTGATTCTAGTTTTGATGGTTTAACTGAATTTGATTGTGTTTTCCATGGCTCTGCATTATGCGCACAGGGGATGTGTTCAGAAGATGGGAGGATGGGGACGGGAGGAGGAGACAAGAGGATGGAGAGGGTTAACGGCGTTTTCAACCTTCTAATCCCGTTTCTTCTATATCCCTTCAACCAAACAAAAAATGAAACCGCTCTAATTATTGTTGATTTTACCACTGGACTAAATGTGTCCTCATAATCTATTCCATATCGCTGCTTAAACCCTTTAGCAACTAGCCTTGCTTTGTATGTATCTATTGTGCCATCCGCCTTCCTTTTTACCTTATAGACCCATTTACAGTCAATAATATTTCTGCCTTTTCCAGAAGGAACTAAATGCCAAGTTTTATTTTTCTCTAGTGCATCAAATTCACTATCCATAGCTATCCTCCATTCTTTATGATTCTGTGCTTCGTTTAGAGATTCAGGTTCACCGGTAGAGGTAAAACAGGAATACCTGACACAACCATCGGTATAGACCTTAGGTTTTCGAATACCTTGCTGTAGCCTTGTTTGTGGCCTGGGGGCTGGTGCTAAATCCGCAGACGATCCCGAAGACATTGTAGCAGCTGTCGCAGAGGATCCGGTCGGCTGTGCCTCCTCACCGTCGTGCGCACCATCATTATGCGCTTGGACAGGTGGTGAGCGCACACTGGAGGGTGCGGGCGATGCGCTTGACGACGCGCTGGGGTCGCCTTGATGATATGCCCCCGCGCTCCACGCGTCAGACGTAGAATGAGCCGCCGCCGAATCAGGCTCGGGATCGAAGCCGGCAGACGCATTGGTGTCGGCGTGCGCTGCCGGAGCAACATTGTGTTCCGCGCTAGGGTGGTCCGCGCCCAACCTGCCTGCTATGCGGCAAATATGGCCACACCGTGGCTGATTGCTGGCACCGTTTTGATGAGGACTTCACTTCTGAAAGGAGTGTAGCAGCAGCGACGCAGGGGTATGCCATCGACACCAACTGGTATGCAGACACGGCAGCAACTGATCACATCACCGGCGAACTCGACAAGCTGGCTGTCCGTGAGAGGTACAACGGTGGCGATCAGATCTACACGACAAGTGGCTCAGGTATGCATATTAGCCATATCGGTCACACCCAAATTCCTACTTCCAGTCGTAATCTTAAGCTCAATAATGTTTTATATGTTCCTCAAGCCAAAAAGAACCTAGTTTCTATTCATCATCTTGCATCCGATAATAAAGCCTTTGTTGAACTTCACGATAAATTCTTTTTGGTTAAGGACAAAACAACGAGGAGGGCACTTCTTCGAGGAAGGTGTAGAAACGGCCTTTATCCGTTCCCTCCCAAAGCTGTGAGATCCAGGAAGCATGCTTTTGGCGTCACCAAACCCTCAACATCCAAGTGGCATAGTCGTCTAGGTCATCCATCGTCATTTATTCTTCAGCAAGTAGTTAAGAGACATAATATTTTATGTACTCAAGAGTCCAATAAAGAAAGTGTGTGTGATGCTTGTCAACAAGCTAAAAGTCACCAATTACCCTATCCTAGGTCTAGCAGTGAGTCATCTGTTCCTTTAAAGCTTGTGTTTTCAGATGCCTGGGGTTTTGCCATTGATTCTGTAGGCAAGAAGAACTATTATGTAAGTTTTATTGATAATTTTAGTAAGTTCACTTGGATTTATTTGCTTAAACACAAGTCTGAGGTTTACCAAAAATTCCAAGAGTTTCAACAGCTTGTTGAAAGATTGTTGAACCGCAAAATAATCTCTATGTAGACCGATTGGGGCGGTGAATATGAGAAATTAAACTCCTTCACTAAGATAGGAATCTCTCATAGAGTCTCATGTCCACATGCACATCAACAAAATGGTGTTGCGGAAAGAAAACATCGTCACATTGTCGAAGTAGGACTCTCTTTACTTGCTCATGCGTCTATGCCACTTAAGTTTTGGGATGAGGCCTTTTGCACTGCAACCTACCTCATAAATCGCACCCCTGCAAAGACTATTGCCTTTGAAACACCAATAGAATGCCTTTTTCATCAAAAACCAGACTACAATTCTCTTCGCACATTTGGATGTGCCTGTTGGCCAAATTTGCGGCCCTATAATTCCAAGAAACTTGCTTTCCGTTCAACACAATGTGTGTTTATTGGTTACAGTCCTCTTCATAAAGGCTACAAGTGCCTACACGTGTCCACTGGACGTGTGTATATCTCTAGAGATGTCATATTTGATGAAAATAGTTTTCCCTTTGCTAAACTTCATCCAAATGCTGGTGCTCTCCTCCGTTCTGAAATAGAACTTGCGCCTGATTTGTTTATTTCAAGTTTTAGGGGTGACCATGTGACTAATACTGCTATACCACAAAATATGCTTACTGCTGAAAATTCTAATGAAAATTCTGCAAGTTTTGGTGAAGATTCTGTGCAGATATCACAGAGATGGCGCCTACAAACCCTAGCACGGAACACAATGTTGCTCCGGCAGCGCACGCTGACTCCAACGCGTCTGCCGGCTCCGATCCCGAGCCTGATCCGGAGGCAGCTCATTGTACGTCTGACGCGTGGAGCGCGGGGGCGTATCATCGAGGCGACCCCAGCGCCGCTGCTGCTACACTCCTTTCAGGAGTGAAGTCCTCATCAAAATGGTGCCAGCAATCAGCCACGGTGTGGCCAATTTTGCCGCACAGCTGGCAGGTTGGGCGCGGACCACCGTTCCTAGCGCCGCTGTTGCCAGGAGATCTGCTGCCGTGACCGCGATTGCCACCATGACCACGGCCACCACCGCGCCCTTGCTGATTGCCTCCACGACCCCGTGATGTTGCATTCACGAAGTGTTGAACAGATCGCCGGTTCAGGCGCTCCTCAAAACTAAGGAGTTGGGTGTAGGCGTTGACGATGGTGACTGCTTCAGTTCGTCCGGTAATCACCGAGACAACTGGATCATATTCTTCATCTAGGCCCACCAAGATGTATGCGACGATCTCCTCGTCGTCCAAGGGTTTCCCGGCGGCTGCCATCTCATCACCAAAAGACTTCATCTTGTTAATGTAATCTGTAATCTTCATGTTACCTTTCTTAGTTGTGGTCATCGCCAGTCGGGTGTTGAAGGATCTTGCACACGTGTGGGAGGACAACATGTTCTCCAAGGTCTTCCATAGCTCGGCCGCAGTTTCGATGGACACCATCTGTGTCAAGATCTCGCGTGTGAGGGAAGACAGGAGGTAGCTCAGGACCTGTTGGTCCGCCGCCACCCAGCGTGCATACTCCAGGTTGGCTTCTTTTGCCGTCTTGTCGCCGCTCTTGATGTCGATAGTGGATGGCGGGGCGACGGTGGTACCATCTAGGTACCCCATCATCTGTGCGCCACGAACAGCAGGGAGGACTTGGGTCTTCCAGAGTAGGAAGTTGGATCTTCCTAGCTTCTCCGCGACTGGCTGGCCGAACGGAGATAGGGATGCCTCTGCTGCGCCAAAAGAGCTCGCCATGATCAACTAGTTGAGGAGTCGGCTCTGATACCATGTAAATTTGGTAGATTGGATTAGGAAGCATTATCACCCCGAAGGGCCACATAGCTTTGTTTATATAGGACCATCAACTGGTCAAGGTTTACAATGAGATCATGCGCATAGCTAACTTGAAGGAGAAGCAAAGCTAAAGATAAACATTGGAGGTTAAGATAAATTCTATCTAACTAACTCCTCAAGATTAGCTTCTGCGCATATACAATTATATCACATATGATATTGGCTCTCTGGGTTCTTCCATGTACATGCCACGTTTTATGCTTTTGCGCACGCTCGGCGAAACAGGATTCTCTCGTTTCTCCCCGCGCGCGCTAGCTACGATTATACTGACGGCGGACGATGCGGATGTGGCGTCGGTGCACGCCGTCGGCAGCGTCCCCGTGGCCTTCGCTGTTGTTGTGATTGGTGTGGTGGTAACCGTGATGGGTGTTGTGGTGGTGGTGGTGACCGTCGTCGTGGTCGTCGTGGTCATCGAGGTGCCAGCTGTGTCGGTCAGGCTGGATCCAGCGGCCGTCGGCTGCGCGGACCATGCCCTTGTTCTCGTCCTGGCGCCAGCACGGGGGCACGCAGTGGTGATCCTTGAGGAAGTCGCACGCCTTGTTCACCAGCGCCGGGTCGCGCCCCGTCGCCAGCACGAACCGTTCCCCGCGACCGTGGTACCTGCACGCACGCGCATACACACACCGTCACCGACTCATTGACCGGCTCAGAAAACACATGATCGTATAGATTCACACGGTGGTGGTGGCCATAGTCTTAAAAGCAACGATTGACGGCAACAAATTGACCAGACCGACGACGAGTTCAAAGAAAAACGGAACAGGCAATACCGCATGCTGCTCCCCCGAGTACTCCCTTTGTCCCATATTATATTGGATTTTGATCATCTATCATAAAGTTTGCTCGTCTTATTTATTTTTTTTGAAGTGTTTGGTCCTTTTGCATTTGCAGCTCCTGGATGGTGTGGCTCGGGCTGTCGGGCAAGTCAAGTCACGTTGGTTTCGTAATTGGGGGATCCACCCTGTCTGGCATGACAACTTGATGATTACCGTACCAGATCCTCGGGTACAACCGGGGACGTGTTTCTTCAATACCCACACAGCGGCCAGCAACTTGAAGTAGCCAGACTGCTGAATTCATTAATCAGGTCGCATTGTGCATCAGTCCTAGTACAGTAAACTAGAGTAGATCGATATTTATTGATCTGTCATACAGGCTGGCGTCCCTATTAGATAAACTTGGCTTGCTGATACGGGTGTATTACGACAAAACCTCTCCTAAAAACAAGTGATTATCACTTCCGTCAGACGGCAAACTTTCTGTATGACTTTGCAATCTGACTAGTCCTGTTATACTGCATATACTACGTAGTACTCCGAACGTGGACTACAAATTGCAGCAATATACTGTACTTTTTGTGTGCAGTGTAGCTGTAGTATATTCCTGGTTAGGTTTGGGTGGAACCTGATATGATGATACTTACTCCATCTCTAAATAATCTTTATGTTTTAGTGGAGATATCAATATAATCTTGCATGTCACTTACTTCCTCCAGGTTAAAAAAACTAGACGTTTTGGACAAGAACACGATCTTCAAAAAACATCTTTGACTATATTTTTCTATTATAATACATATAGATATACCAACAAATATATGATTTTATTGAAGTGTTTTTTAAGATTAATCTATATAAATGATCTTTATGTTGCTAAAATAAATATTTCTAAAGTTATTATTAGTCAAAATTTAAAAAGTTTAACTTTAGGACAGTTCAAAACGTAATATTATCAAACTGGAGGGAGTAATTTACATTAATCTATTATTACTGTAATCTAGTGTTGGCTAACTACAATATACATGCATACAAAAGACATTTACTTTTGAACAGAGAAACGAATAGACTGGTACTCTCTCGTGTAAATATAAAGATCAATTAGAGAAATTTTGAAATCCTAAAAATATTAAGATTATTTAGAGGTGAAGGAAGTATCTTAGTACGTGTAATGAAAGTATAGACCGTAAATTAATCGTTCAACCTAAGGACAACACTATTATCACAGTGCTATACTATCAGCTGTCCTGTTCTTAAAGAAAATTGTCATGAACTAATAACTATGGCAGTTGTATTTATTATCTTCTGGAAAATAGAAACGCATGTTCTAGATGACTGATCGCGCACGCAAGCTAGCTCAAATAATAGTACTACTCCACATATCATTGGGTTATTGCCGTCTCATAAAAAAGAGAGGATCATATTATATCTTTGCATCTCTTCGACCAGACTTAAATGGTGATATATATGACCGATCTGCGTTACCACATTACTAGAAAAATAACATGATTTTTTTATCACATATGCGCGACAAGTGTGACACATGCGGAATGCATGCAAGCACCAGACAAGTTTTTGGGTTGTAATCATGCCTATTTTATTGCATGCGACTTAAATAGCTAAAGCAAAATTATTTAAAAAATCTGAGATGATACGAGTATATACAGCTAAATTCGATCTACAATCAAAGAAAAATAAAATCAGACAGCAAACACGGCATCTGCAGCTCAAATAAATTTTGTTGTTTTTACTTCTTCATGTGTAAATCGAATCTAGACTTGCATATTTAATGGAGTAGTCTATATCACCGTAATATATATATTGTGTCGATTTTATATAATATTTCTATAACTAGTTAGGCGACGTGCATACATCTGCCTGCCATGGCAATAGCCAGGCGTAAAAGAATACCTTCCTGATGAAAGCACCTACAAATATATTGGCTCTACTGTAAACAACTGGCCATGCCGTGCTATTTTAGGCCCTAATCTCGTCATCAAGACTACACTGAAAATGATATGAAAGACTATACTGAAAATGATATGACTTGACCGCATCAAAATATTTCTGGGCCACACAACTTTGAAGACATTTTCTACCGTCGATTGCTTTCAGGCATATGAATGAGTTACTCTTAACCGGGGTACTGTCATTTTCAACGGTCTATTAGCGCTTTGAATCAATTCAATGTACGTCAAACCGCAAATTTCAGGCGACGTCATTACCATCAAGTTGTTAGCTTAAACTAACCAGAAAAAAGAGGGGGACATGTGGTGAACTATTTGGTAAGAGAGACTAGGTACTGCCCCGTTCCTATGTCTAATTGTATATATGTCGTTTTGTCTTGTACTTTTTTAAGTCAAGCATTCCTGAGTTTGACTTTGTATAAAAATACAGCGAAATTTACAATACAAAAACTAGTTTCGTTAGGGGCTTGAAGCATTAAATGTATTTTGTATTGTATTTTTTAAATGTTGTAGGTTTTTCTATAAACTAGGGATGTCAATACATCCCTAGTACATTATAAAACAGTAAACATAGGTCCTTCTTTCAAGAATCTTACCGAAATCAGTTCGGTTGCGACATTCAGCTTGCTTTAGATACTTGAGCATGGATGAAGAGGTACTTCTAAATTCTAATCAGTAATAAACTGTAAATTTGCTGAGGTAGTTAGTTGAGTTACCCGTCGAGGAGGTGGAGGTGCGCCTCAAGGTTGTGGAAGCAGGCTGGGTCGAGCGTGTCCTTGAGGAACGGCGATCGCTTGTGGTCGAGCGCGAGCTCCACGCCGACGTGCGCGTAGCACCACGGCACCCGCAGCAGCCCCTCCGCCACGCGCCGCAGCATCGCCGGCGCCCCCTCGTTCAGCAGGATCCCCGGCATCCTCGCCACGCCGTCGTGCACGTTCACCACCCGCAGCGCCTTCACCCCGAGCTCCTCCTCGAACCGCTCCTTGAACCTCGCGTTCCCCACCCTCGGCCCCGCGAACGAGTACACGCACACCTCCGCCGCCCTCCGGTCGCCGTGCACGTTGGCGCGGGACTCGGCGATGTCGTATGCGCAGATCATGGCGAGCGCGCTGCCGAGGCTGTGGCCGGTGACGGTGATGCTGACGTCCTCGCCGAGGGATGCGTAGCGTGACACGAGGCGGCGGACCTCGGTGAGGACCTGCTCGCGTGCGGAGTACTTGCAGAAGCGGCAGGTGGGGTCCTTGTCGGTGTAGAGGTCAACGAACCCGGACTCGACCTTCACCTCCGGGTCGTCGCACGGGATGCCCTCGTCGGCGACGGGTCGGAGGAAGTCCATGAGGTCGGACACCCACTCGAGCCGCGTCACCGTGCCGCGCCAGGCGATGGCGATGTCGCGCCGGCCGAGGCGGGCGGACTCCTCGTCGGTGGAGACTGCCACGTAGCCGATCCAGTTCGCGCGCTGGCTCCAGATCTTGGCCCCCGCGCGCGACGACTGGGAGAAGAAGTTTGGGAAGCGGAAGTTGGACGTGGCGTAGAGGTAGCGCGAGACGGTGTACCCTCGCGCGGCGTGTGGCATGCCGAGGCGGTCGAAGAAGGCGCGGCGCGGGTACTTGCAGCTGCCGCAGTAGCGCGAGGCAGGGTCGTAGTCGAAGGCGTCGTAGCACGCCTGCGCGAACTCGCCGTAGCGTATCAGCTCGGAGCGGAGCAGCGGGTCCATCGGGTCGAGGAGCCCCGCCCAGTCGTCGCGCCCGTGGATCTCGCGCCACCGCTCGGCCAGCTCTCCGTCATGGTGGTGTTGTTGGTGGCGATGCTGCGGCCTCCGTCGCGCACCGTGGTGATACAGCTCCTCTTCGTCCTCGTCGTTGTATTCCTCCTCCTCCTCTGCGTTGTCGTGTCCGCGGCGCGACACGTCGTGCTCGAGCTGGTCGACGAGGGATGAGGCGACGGCTGCATCGTCTCTCGTTGCCGTGGAGGGGAGGTGCGGCCTGTGGTCGCTGGCTGTGGCTGTGAGCGGGCGACACGGAGCTGGGGCGCGTCGGAAGGTGAGCTGCGTGTGGGGGGCGGTGGCGGTGGCGCGGGGGAGAGAGGAGAGGTGGGTGGAGAGTTCACGGCAGGAGATGGGCGCCATTGGGAGGAAGGTCACCGGCGAAGTGGCCCCGAGTTCTGGTGAGGGAGTATTTTCTGGACACTGGACGTGGGGATATGAAAGAGAGTATTTTATTGATGATGGGACTTGGATGTTGGGACGACTCGCGATTCGCGAACCTGCGACTTGGCTGGCGGTTCGGTCGGATCAGCCGATCGGCTCTTTCACTACTGACCAGAATTTACCTTTCCGACCATAAAAAATAAAACATGAATTTACCTTCCGCCGGGACTTTGGATGGCCCTCTTTCTAACAGATCTAGCCACAAGTCTAATTCATACAAAGTTTCGAGGAAAAAAAAGTAAACACAAGTTATTGAAAATTTAAACATGTAGACAAACAAGCAACCCCACAAGATATATATCAGAATGTTATTACAAATGTTTATTATTTTTTTTATACAACAGATATTGATGTTAATTGAACGGCCAGGACTGGTGGCAACAAGAACTTCTACATTCGTCAAATGACCCATGACAATTATCATCAAATTCTGTGCAGCAGTAGCAGTTTTGCAGGCTATTGGGGCAATCATGTGTTCTGGGCAGGCATATACATGTCAGGAGCTTGCTGCTCTCCATTTGGTCAATTATTCGAGCTGCAATGTAAAAAAATATTTAAAAAAATTATTAGTTTCCACTGCATAGGATTATATGGAACAAACAAAATTTTAAAAATATTCAACAACTATAACTTAAACACTTACAGTCTAAAAGAATCATGAAAGATCCCAGCATAATCATCGCTAGCAGGACCACTTTGCTTCCGACCATTATAAACTTCGTCATGTGTATACCTGCTGGGGAATGGTTTGCATCTACAAGCATACACTTGCAACATCGTGCAAATATATGTTAGTCCAAAGGTGTCTATGTTTGGTGTCATTATATTATATATATAGAGTACTACTACGTGGCACGCTGTGTGCTACCAGTTTTCGTAGCACTCCAGCAGCCCTTCCACCATTCAACAATGTTTAGTAAAATTTTAACTCGACTACTCCATCCAATTAACCACTCCCGCACAACTCAATTTTAGTCAAGTTTTAAGTCGCATATGAGATGTGCGGGAGGACACAGAAAAATTGGAGCTGGAATAGACAGTAGTAGTAAAAATTTAACTCATGTGAGGGATGTGCGGGAGGGAAACAGAAAACGGGATTTCCGGACTCTGTGAGTCGCGCTACTAATTTCGTAGCACGTTGCGTGCCATCTAGCGCTACCACATATA
>CM002483.1:11776110-11799498 GCA_000325765.3 Leersia perrieri
ATAAATTATATCTTTTATGTTAAAGTGTAGATACTTAAAAGAGAGGAATATGTTACATCCTATACTTATAGGAGTTGATCTAGTGTTGATCACAAAATATTAATATTAATGGCTATAAATTAAAAGAAAAGAAAAAATAAATTGAACAACACAGGAATTGAATCATGGACAGTCTAGTTAGCACAATTTGTACATAACCAACTCACCACAACAACCATGATGTATAAGATTAACCTTCTTTTTTTAGATTTAAGTTAAAAATCTATGGGCCCTAGATGATATGGAGTGAATCGGGACAAAGCTGGGCTGGCCAACCCACCCTGCCCAATGGGTGGGTCCGCCCCTGGCACCTACTTTGGCGGCTCCGACCACCTAACCCTAGCGCTGATGTTAGCTAGAGAAAAACGACTATTTCAAATAAAATTCAAAATCAATTTTTTAGTTCTTTCGAATGTTCAGGAACAACAAATTTTCAAATAGGAAGATAAAGGAATGAAGCTTAGTGGTACAGTTTTTAAGAATCAAAAACACCATGATTCGTCTTAATCCTCATTGCATTTCTCCACCGTGTCGTGCATTGTCTTCCTTTCCACACGGATGGTGCGGTGACCAAATCAACCTCCTCCTCCCACCCTCCATAGCCCCTACACCCAACTTGGGATCAAAAAGGGAGTGGAGGCCAAGGGTGTTGCACATGATCAGTGAAGTTGGTAAGGAGAGAAATAGCGGCAACAATAGGTTGCCGTTGTCATGGATGGAGAGGGAGGGGACGAGGTCCGAGGTGCCGATGAGAAGGTGGTAGCGATTGGTCTCTCGTGGAGGGGGTTTGACGGTGCTTGGCAGCGAAGAGAAGGAGCACCTCCAAGAGACATCGATTATCTCCAAGGAGAGAGGTCCATGGCATCATCCATCGTTGTCGGCGTCATACCATCTAATACATCGGTTCCTACTAGACACTACTACCTTTCGTAAATGTAAGGAGTGACTTCAAAGACATATATACCAAGGTAAGGCTTGTAATCACCCTCAAGCTCTCAGACATGGTTGGGATCACTTGCTTTTTTGGTGTGGTCTTGGATGACAATCGGCCTTTGGTGAGTAGCCGACCTACCACGGCAGCTTGGAACAACTAGATCATGACGACGGTTCAATAATCCTCCTACTGGTGCTAGGACTTGGGACTTGATAGGGTATTTTTCTCGGGAAAATGCCCTATATATCCATGAATTTTCTCTTAATCTCTTCTATACCCTTGAAATTGCATGATTCCTTACGTGACCCTGAGTTTTCATCTCCATCCCTATATACCCATTTTGCTAGTTGACCATTAAATATTCTTCAGAATGACACCATTACCCTTTCCATCTATCACATATTGTGTGCTTGCTGATTGAGAAAAATACCACTCTAAAATATGGAAAAAATATTTTAGCAAAACAAAACAAAACAAAATGTCATTATTTGACCCACCAATTTAAAATTTTAATTTAATTTTTAAAATAAATTTATTATTTTATTTGATGATATGTACAAATATTTGTTTAGAAATTTAAATCTAAATAAGAAATTTTGTTTTCCAATTTCTTGGAAATATTGTGTACATATCATAGTATTTTTAAAATTTATTTGAAAGTTTAATCAGAAGCATAGTTACAGACTCTAATAGTGTAAAATTTTGTATCAAGTCGACCGAGATTTTATATCTTAGAGCGAGTTTGGATCAGCTTAGGGCATCACTAATGCATCATGCCCAATCCGGTAGTATTGTGGGACCGACTTGTAGGTAATAGTAGTCTATCACACTCTTCGCAATGTTTGAGAGCATACTTGAGGGAGCAAGGTAGTCCAGCTTAATAAAATATCATTGATCTCTATCACCTATGAGTGTGTTTCAGCTCATGGTGGTACTTTGTGTCTGACAAACACAGTGTAAATAATACTCCTGAGTCAGGACATATAAGGGATTGTGCTAGCGAAATCATATATATTTTAACTCTTATTTACCGGTTGTAGTCTTGTGACTAGGTTGTAACTGACTAATGATTTCTACCGGGTAGAAAAGGGAGTAGCAAATGCTTACTACCTAATATTTGATCACATTATAGATGCCCTTATTGATTTGGCTTCTCCCCTTGATTATTGTCAGCATGCTTTCCGAAGAAGCGCGTGCTTCCTTAAAAAAAGTTATGAAATTAGCCGTTAGATCATCCCCAGTGTGCTGGTTGACTCTTAGCAGCAAGCAATACTTGGTTCACTACCTACAGTGTCAGCATCGATGAGTAGGACTCACGTAAAATATTTTTTCTCCATCTCACCTACACTCACAGGAAGCAACAAATAATTTTCTATGCGTACTCTTTATTGAAGTTTGATTTAAGCTCCGACATACTATACTTTACTCGATTTGTTGGTTCATGATTCGATTTAATCTACACCCTCGAGATGCTCTTAGATGTGTCAACTGGTTTTCACGAATCACTGCTTTGCTACATAGTTTTAATTAATTCGTAATCGCACATTTGCACCCTACATATAGGATATATCAGTAAAAAAAACACTTAAACCACACTAGTTTTTGAAGAAACGCCCATCAAACGGCCTGCGTGGCGTGGGTGAATACGTGAACGCGACCTGGAAAATCGCCCGTGCGGCCGTGCTCCGCGACCACCCTATCCAACCAAATCCGCGAAAAACTCCATCCCCTCCCCTCCACTCCACGCGCGGCTCCACCTCCCACTCCCCTCCCACGCCTCACCTCGTTCTACTCCCTTCTGCTCCACACTCCCCGCTGTCCACACGCGCGCGCCCCCGCGCTCTCCCATCCCTGTCGCTCCCCATGCTCGCCGCTTCCACAGCCCTCCTGCCGCGCGCGGGCACCCTCCCCTTCCGCTCCCTCCTCCTCCCGCGCCACCGCCACCGCCTCCGCCGTGTCGGCGCCGGGGCCGCCGCCGCCGGAGGAGGGGGAGTCTCCGGCGGCGGCAGTACTGGCAGCGGCGCCGCTTCGAGCTCCAGGGAGCCGCTGAGGACGCTGTTCCCCGGCGGGTTCAAGCGGCCGGAGATCCAGGTCCCGGCGCTCGTCCTCCGCGTCGGCGCCGACGAGGCGCTGCGGTCTGGCGACGCGGTGGTCGCGGCCGTGGCGCGGGGGGTGGGGATCGTCGTGCTCGAGGCCGGCGAGGAGGGCGGCGGCCGCGTCTACGAGGCCGCGCTCTCGCTCAAGGCGTCGGTCGGGGACCGCGCGTACCTGCTGATCGCGGAGCGCGTCGACGTCGCCTCCGCGGTCGGGGCCAGCGGCGTCGTGCTGGCTGATGACGGTTGGTGGCCGCTTTCTCCTCAGCTTCTGTTTCGTATAATTCGTACGCGTAGTTGCTTGTTTTCGTACGAGTTGGTGGATAGTAATTTAGAATAATGTCATGGTTTCGTCGAAGTTACAATTTATGTAGTTTGATGACCTGCTCCTTTTCCCAGTTTTTAGTACTTTCAATGTCAAAATAACTTTAACCAGATTTTGTTAGATACTCCATTCGTATTTAAATATATGACGTTATTGACTTTATCCCGTCAAGCTTTTGTAAAATTTGACCATTAATAGATGTCAAATTATTTAGTTTGAAAACATAAAAACCATATGGGTAGATGTTTTTTCTTTGTAAATACTTTTACAATTACAATATTATAATTTTGTTAGGTATTATCGTTATCCTCTAGTAGATAAATAGTGGTTAGAACACAAAGGCAGGATAAATTCAACAGTGTCATATATTTAAATCATAGTACAAAATAGCCGGCTATAGCCTCCGCTATCCCCCGCTATAGCTGATTGAGAATGATGCCGCTATTTGCTTTCATGTGCAATTTAGCAGCTATTTGCCGCTATAGCTTCATTTAGCCGGCTATTAGCTGTTTTGAGGGATCAACCACTAATACCTTAGCCCGCTATTTAAAACATTGATTTAAATACGGATGCAATATTATCCATTGTCTTAGTGGTATGTTTTCATTTACAATCAGCTTCTTTAAAAGAAAAATAACACTATACAAAGCATTTTCTAAGGAGTTTTTTTTTTCTGTACTTTGATGCAGGCATTCCTGCTATTGTTGCAAGGAGTATGATGATGAAGTCCAACTCTGACTCCATATATCTCCCTCTTGTTGCTAGAACCATACGTTCTGCAGACACTGCAAGAAGCGCCACAAGTTCTGAGGGGGCTGATTTTCTTATCATTGACACCGGCAGTGATGATTCTCTTAGTGTTATGAATAGTGTTAGGGGCACTCAGCATGTGAAGATCCCCATTTTTTTCACTTTGAGTGATTTGCAAAGTGAAGGGTCTTATTCTGATACCACATCCAGGTTGCTCCAGTCCGGTGCGTCTGGAATTGTTATGTCTTTGCCTGGTATTCAAGTCCTTGGTGATGATATTATAGAACGTGATTTTTCAAAAGTGGATACCACTGACAATGTCCTACAGGCTGAGTACTCTTCAACTAGTACTTTGGAAGAAGCAAATAATGTAACGGTGCTAACTCGTGAGAAAGCAAAAGTTGCTGGATTTACAAAACTGGATGAAAAAGTAATGCAGCTGATATCGGTCGAAAAGCCTATTCTAAGTGAAGCTGTTGCTGTTATCCGCAAGGCAGCACCAATGGTGATCATCTAATGTTACATATTTGGTAGTTGAGTTGCCCTGGAATGATTTCAGTTTTACTTCACATCATCATTGCTACCATATCCTTGACTTGGAATCTCATTTTCTGTTATATGGTAACAGATGGAGGAAGTTGAGCTTCTAATTGATGCTGCTTGTCGCCTGAGTGAGCCATTTTTGTTGGTTATTGTGGTAATTTGGTTTACATTAAATGTTTATAGCTTGCTTTATACTGCTTAGCCAAATGATATTGTAGACATGATTCTTCCATTGTTTACATAAATAAGGAAATGTTATTCTGTGGTTCATGGAAATGCTGTTCCTCGTGCTGTGACAGTCATGCAATGCGTTTCTCAAAGCAATTTGTAATATCTTTTTATTATTTCTTCAACCAAGCAATTCTTTATATTTTTGGAGCATTCCATCCATTATATCAGTTGAGTTGGGGAGGTTCATTCTTATTCCCTGCTAGTGACTCAATCTGTTGCTCGTTTGGTGGAACATGTTCTTTTTCTTTGATGGATAGCTTGCTGGGTCTTGTCAGGCCATGAGTTAGTTTTTTATGATTATGACCATGTTGGATCAATACTTAGCAAATAGCAGATAAACTCCCCAATTTAAGTGTAATATTTAATGTTCATTTTTGCTTATTTTGTATCTTAAAATCTGGCTATCTTTTCTTAAAAAAATCTAAAATTGTCTTACAGAGAAAATAGAGGAGAAATATTGCTACCACTATGCCCATATAACACTTAAGTAGGTAATTTTTTTTCTGGGAAATCCAATTATTACCCAAACCTTTGCAGAAGTGTGAAAATCAACTATCTCAACTTCCAACCTTGAACTGAAAAATCAATCAACTCCCAAGCTGAATTCCTGAACTAGAAAAGTGGAACTGCAAATTCTAAAAGCTTGTTCACCTTTTCATCCTCATGCTAGTTTGGTTGGTGATTTTTTGACATTTTGATCGCACGCCAACCGACTTAACAAGGCCTTCACTAGGTGGCAAAAGCCACTTACATGCAAATGGCACATAAGAAAAACTAGCCAGGTTTTGGTGGGAGAGAGGGTCAGGTGTTTGATATATCTTATTTTTCGTTTAGGGTTGATTTGAACTTCAAGAACTGAGGACTACAAAACTGACACGTGCTAAATCAAAACCCATTCATGTTCACATCCTCATTTATATAAATGGAAGCATACTGCATATTTGTCCACATCCTCATTCATATAAACGGAAGCATATATGCCAACATGCTTGATGGTGCTACATTTGCATGAGCTGACATAAAGCTGCTTTTCTAGTCCATCTTTTGTAACAATCAGATTGTAATTAGCCAGTAGTCATAAACTGAACTGCTATTTTTAATTGTCCTGATGAAATCCATTTATTAATAATTGAAATCATTTATGAAAATAAGTAGATATGTTCTCCATAATATCATACATTAACTTGATCATCTATCTTTTCTGACATTTTGGTTCCTTAATTAGGCCTTTTAACTAATTATGATGCAATCCTCAATTTATCTCAGGGTGAATTTAACTCGGGAAAATCAACTTTTATAAATGCTCTACTTGGGAGGAAGTATCTTCAGGAAGGAGTTGTACCCACAACAAATGAGATCATGTTGCTATCGTATTCTGATGTTGATTCTGAAAGTGCAGAACGGTGTGAGAGGCACCCAGATGGTCAATACATGTGCTATTTATCGGCTCCTATATTGAAGGAAGTAAGTACATAGTTCTGGCTTGATGCTAGCCTTTTTCCCTTGATTGCATTCAGTTGAATAAGCTAGCTACATTAGGAAAGTCCATACCATAATATCAGAAAACATAATATTTCAACCACCTGAAGGGTGCTTTTTTTATGAATCTCAAAGAAATATTAGTTCCGAGGAAGCATTTTGAATCAATGAATATGAATGAAATAGAGGAACAAAACTCTATCCTCTGCAACATGTTGTAGATGTTAGCATGCACAACCTGTCTTTTTTTAGACAAAGGAAGCTTTATTGATCTTAGATGATTACAGCAAGGTGATACAACCATACCAAGACCACTCCTGGCCTCTGCATAGATAAGATGCACACAGCCAAATGCACAACCTGTCTGTCAGCTGTAATCTGTATACTGACTTTATGTAGGTCAGCATGTGCTTTGAGAGGGATCCCAAAAAAGGGAAAATTAGAGCCATACCATTACTATTTCCAAAAAACGCATTGACAGTTCTCTTCCACTTTATTTTCCCTTAATCCATGACAGTGAGATGTTTAATTGTGTACTGTTGAACAGATGAACCTAGTTGATACACCTGGAACAAATGTTATTCTTCAAAGGCAGCAACGGCTTACTGAAGAATATGTGCCCCGAGCTGACCTAATACTCTTTGTTCTTTCATCAGATAGACCATTGACTGACAGCGAGGTAATGATTATGATTATTTTATTGTGCCAATTCTGTATGCATTTGATAGTCATTATCGCATTGCTATGTTTTTAAGAATGGTAGGTAGAAAACATGGAACAATAAAAATAATTTAGTCATACCCAATAATAGACCATTGTTGGATGTATTGTACGGTAACAGAAAAATATGTTGATTTGATTCGGTTATAGTTATTCTTTACAATTTCATGTGTGATGTGAACACCAAAAATTAGAACCATAACCAATTTCAGTTCTATCTGAAACTGAATTGGACCTTCAATTCCATGGCACCAATTCAAATGTGAATTAAATGGAGAAGACAAACTAATTCCATGGTGAAACACAATAGTTTTTCATTGGTGTTTAAAGGAATGTGATGCTGTGGTCATCTGCATTTAGATGAGCTTCGTTAAACTTAGAGTGCAGATTCCTTAGGATAATGTCTTTGTGTAATTCCTACCAAATACTCTCTCCGTCTTCAAATGTAATTAATGGAGGCATAAAAAATTCTCCCCAAATGTAAGGGAATGGGGAATACAATTGTCTAATCAATCACCTCAAATTCAATTTTCTCCCCTTCTTATCCACCAACCACCCCCACTCTTTGCACTTATAAGGGGTACTATAGTGTTTATTCTTCATCCGTATATTTTTTTTTTCCAAAAGAACCTTGAAATTGAATCCCCTACATTTGGGGACGGAGGGAGTAACATTTTCATGGAAAATTCTATAATCCTTGTATATCTCTGTAGGATGCATTTTGTCCATTGTCCTTTCTACTTTCTAGTAGAGCTAAAAGTGCTTTTGACTTCTAGGTTGGATTTCTCCGGTATGTTCAACAGTGGAAGAAGAAAGTTGTGTTTGTTCTAAACAAATTGGACCTTTATCGGAACATTAATGAGGTCAGATACAGCAGATATCTCTAGTTCAGAATCCCAAGCAATATATTGCCTTTCCTAACTGCCATTTTTCTGATTGCTCTTTTGCTTCTCAATCCACCGGTTGTAGCTTGAAGAGGCTACTGCATTTGTCAAGGAAAATGCAAGAAAATTGCTAAACACAGAAGATGTAACGTTATTTCCTGTATCTTCACGCTCTGCTCTGGAAGTCAAACTCTTATATTCAAATAATGATGGAAGAGAGAATTATGGGGGAGCTTTGTTTAATGATCCTAGATGGAAAAACAGCAAGTTTTATGATCTGGAGGATTACCTATTGAGCTTCTTGGATGGATCAACAGATAATGGGAAGCAAAGGGTCCGGCTGAAACTTGAAACTCCAATTGGAATTGCAGATCGTTTGCTAACGTCATGTCAAAGACTTGTGAAACTAGAATATGAAAAGGCTATTGATGACTTAGCATCCATCAAGTATCTTGTTTCTGGTGTAAACAATTATGCTGTGAAGATTGAGGCTGACAGTGATTCTTGGCAGAGGCAGATTACATCGCTGGTAGGTTTTCTAAAGATGACTATTTCTGTTTTACCCATATGTTCTTCAATTCTATTATTATGTATATTCTTTTTGTAGTCATAAGGCATACATGCTAATTAGCTTTAATGCAAAATAAGTAACAGTCGTACAAAAGAATGATATTTTTCCCGCTGTTTCTTTTTCTCCCTGCAAAATATATATGAATTAAAAGAAGTGGCATTCTTCCTCTCCTTTCTAAGGCAATTATGAGGAGTTAGTTTAGTTTTTTTTCTCCACTGGCATAAGCTTCAGTTGAGATATCATTAGTGTATAATGTATAATAGTGTAGAGTTGACAAACGTCTTTAACATAGATTGATAGTATTTTCTTTTCTTACCTGCCACTGATATTTGGAAAGAACATTATTTAGTATTCTTAATACTCTTTCCTTGCTGGTTGTGACAATGCCCATTTTCTTCTTGCAGATTGCAAGAGCTAAAGGCCGAGCAATTTCACTCATGGAATCTACACTTCAGTTGTCAAATATTGACCTTATTTTTACATACACACTTTCAGGGGGAAAAGGCACTCCCACCAAAGTCACATCATTTTTTCAAAATGATATTCTGAGTCCTTCCCTTGATGATGCATCAGTATGTTGAATACTCACCTTATATACATATCATATCCAACTAATTTTTCTTCTATATGTTTGTATCTTCGACATTTTCTTGCATGTCTTTCTGAAAAATTTGCCCATGTTTGTTGCGAACAATTCAGACACATAAATATCATGAGAAAATTGAGTAGTGGCATTATTAATACCTGATGATTGGTGCCTATTTGTTCATGTTGATTATCTAGTTAATGTATTTTGATTATCTAGTTAAAACTCTATCTCTTGTCTAGAATTTGCTTAGTGAATATTCTACATGGTTGAGTTCTACCAATATCCGTGAAGCAAATACATATGTGGAGTGCTTCCATGAGAGATGGGGTACTTTGATTGCCGAGGAGGAAAGGATTTCGCAAGAGAAAAATGAACTTGTTAATGAAGGAGAGAAACTCTGTGTGAAGGCACTGGACAACTTCAGTGCTAGTGCTGCCGCTAAGGTTTTTGAAGAAGAAATTCGTGAAGTGGTATGCCTATGAATAAATAGTTATAGATTTTTTATATACTTTTTTATTATTCCAGAAAATTGCAGAATAAGCTTGTTCGTAAATCAAGATATAGTGCAACATCTACTCCCTGAAGTTTTAGCACATATAAGCCACAACCTAAAACTACTGAAAGGTGGTTTCTTTATGGTTTAAAAAAATGAAAAACACAGCCTAGAAGATTGTTGATATGAAAAGCTTATGACTCTTTTAATATGTATGCAAGGAAACAATTTATGTGATTTTCCTTCCACTATCTTCATGCTAATATGCTTGATACATGCGGAGTTGCGTATTGTGACAAGGACCGGTTGTAGGGTTCTTGTTCTTGATCAGCTGGCCATGTGACTCTCCATTATTTAAGAATAGCTGATAAGGGAGTTAGATGGAAACTTTGATTCATTTTTCTTAATCGGTAATAATGGTCTCCATATTTTGAGGGAGCTCCTATTTCAAAATTCTCTAATTAGATGATGTATGGACTATTTAATTTTACCATAGGAAATAATAAGTATTTGGTGAAGTTGATACTCTTGTTGGGGTTGATGAAGTGTTCCTATTACTACTTGCCATTGACCATCTTCATGAATTTCGTTCCAGATCATCTAGTTTAGAGGCAGTCTTTGATTTCATTACACATGTTTTTTCTTGGCCGTCATCATTCTGAGTTCTATTGTATTGTGAAGGCTTTGGGAACCTTTGGAGGGCTAGGCGTTGCTGGATTGTCAGCTTCTCTTTTGACCTCTGTTTTAACAAGTACACAAGAAGATCTTCTTGCTCTTGCGCTTTGCTCTGCTGGCGGGTAATTCTCGATTGATAATTAAAGACCATTCTTTAGCAAAATAGGTTTGATTGCATGGAATCAGCTGATAATCTAATGGACAATATTCCTTTTTTAGGTTCTTTGCGATATCAAATTTTCCTTCCCGTCGGAAGCTTGCACTAGAGAAGATCAGTAAGACTGCTGAAAAACTTTCTTCTAAAGTTGACGAAGCTATTCAGGAGGATATATCCCAGAGTGCTAATAAATTAGTCCATTTTGTTGAGACTATCAGCAAACCTTATCAAGATGCATGTCAGCGAAAAATAGATTGGTTGCAGGGTGTTCAGGGTGAGTTGTCTGCTGTTGAGCGTAAGCTCCAAACTTTGAAAGTTGAAATTCAAAATCTTCATGAGTTATGAGGTTACAATTTCATTAGTATTTTCTTCATTTATTTCCACCCATGCCTTGGATGAGTGATCCTATGTGCTCATCAAGTTTTGCTCGTTGGTGTTGTATTATATATGGTGGTGCTGTTGATAGATATCTGTAACATATATTTGTACCTTCCCAACAAGTTAGACTAATGAGGTAATCAGAAGCAAATGCTCACACAGGTTCAATCGAGTATTGTTCGAATGTTTTCCCCTGTTCGATGTTGCCCCCAGGGCCAGGGGCCAGGGTCATGACAGAAAACTTTGCAATGGTTGTATACTAATCCTACTGCCCTACATGAAGGTGTTATAATTCACGTATTACATCATCCATGAACGATATTAAACCATTCCATTGAATTAAGCGCCATTGCATGCACGCTTATGTACTGACTCCTGATTTTCTTTATATTTGAATGCAATTTTCAAATTCATAAATGGTTTTCAGAATTGTATGTCTACCCTTTATACGGCTGCTTGCATTCTCTATAAACGCCTACTCTCCTTTGTATACGATGCATCATATGGACTTATGGAGGTATTATTCCAGCTGTATATCCTCTAATATATTCATTTTTTTAGTCCAGTTGGCATTTCATATCACCCCTTTTCTTATGCAAAGTTCCCCTCCGTCTTCTAATTAAGACAAAGGACAAGTACTACACCATTCATTGGTAATTGCTTCTGTTGAAATCTTGTAGCTGTCGTGCATCTGAGCATCTAGCCTTTCGGTTAGTGCCTTGCTACTGAGTACAACTAGATACTGTTGATAGCTTAGTCAAATGCATTCAAGTGCTCGAAAAACCTCCTCTGATTGGGGGGCTTGGCAACAAATGGTGATGTGCCTTCTGCCACTCTCTTAGAGTCTTTATTCTTCCTTTCACAACCAACAAGAACAAGTCTCAGGTAGAGATAGATGCATGCGCAGATTGACAGATACCTGAGCAAGCTGCATGATATATGAATGAGCTTGTGGCAAACTGATGCCAAACAGAATTTATTCTTTCTTTCCTGAATACTCCCTCTAGTTTTGAGCTAGCCAACGTCAAACATAAAAATCCAGAGGTAGTACATGATAAACGCATACGCAGGCACACATACAGTAGATGCACGAATACATTTTTTTAACACACGCTCGATAGACGGAAGGTAATGCAAATTCATGATTTCACTATACTCCGATTAAAGAGCAATTGTATACATAATTGTAGGCATCAGGATTTGATTTTTGATGGGTAGTCGTACACATCACGACAAATGTGCTTCCATTGAGCATTTGAGCTAGCTGAACTTATTCTGTCTCTAGGATTCGAAAAAGGTTGTCTCAAAGTTCAAACATTCCTGTGAGCAATATGCCAGTGTTCCAAGATTATTTCTAATTCCTTTAGCACAGATTAATTAACAAGCAGTTGAATTTCCGTTGTACCAAAACTAGTACCTAGTGGTAGTGGGGGTGCCTAATTAATTGCCTACCATTCCATGTTTTGTCCTTGTTTATGTTCATTTTGCTAAAGCATGTCTTGGAGTACTTTTGCTTGTCCTCAGCATGCATCACAGCGCATAAACTTTTTGCTCCCCTTTTCTTTAAGAGTACAATGCATGGAGAAGCCGCGAGTGCACGGTAGGATTCTTGCCTTTGCGGTGCTGGATTCAGCTTAACGCTCGTTGGACACATGCAAAGCACAAGCACAAAAGTTTAGGGTGGTTGTTTATTACCTTGCATTAAAAGGTGCTAAGTTGACATCATTAGTGGTAGATATATATATATATTAAACCGATCGAGACGGTTCTTGACATTATTTTCATAAACAGTCACTGACAGGTAGATCCCACTAGTTTACTCAGATTTGTAAGGGCTCACATGTCAGCAAGATAGCGAGAGTGATGAACTTGATGTGCTCAAGGGTGGACGACTAGGCTTCACATTTGTTTTTAGGGAGACAAAACGTTTCCCTAGCTATGTAAACTACTCTTAAGGTGTCGCAATTAGTGAAAGGCTAATCCTCCATTTTAACTATACAGAAAGAATTAGTGATGGTGGCCTGCTCGTGCCAAGACCATGGAATTAGCGAGCCGTCCATGGCTGTTTTGTCGGCTTGTTTCCTAGGCTCTGGCTTTGAGCTCCAAATCAGTGAGCTAGCTAGAGCTAGAGCTAGCTGCATCCGTTTTTGCATGTACGTACGATTTCAATGGATCTAGCAAATCTGAATAAGGTGACAACACAATCTGTGCTCGAAGTGACAGTACTCACTTTGGTTGATTCACCGGTGCGAAAATCTCACAATGTCTCTGAAACTCCCATGGCCTTTGCCGGCCAACTTTGTCTGAAACCCCAACATATCATCTAGGAGAAAAGATTCTGAACTACAGGTGTCAACAGGGAGAAGAACACCATGCACTACGCCCAAAATGTGAGGTAGGAGTATATAGCATGTCCAGTTCCAGATGTGGCTAGACCACAGCACTATCACATTTCAAATCGGTGTATTGTCCTGCACTGCATTATTATGGGATTCATTTGACAGTAAGCAAGACATGGAAACAAAGCTGAACAAGAGAAGGTAGCTAGCTAGTTCTAGTCAGGGGACCATGTTCAAAGCAAAAGGCATGTACATATTTTGATGTCATCTATAATATCTTGGAGCGACATTGTCCAGCCATTTCTTCAGAATTTCTGCTTAATAAGGCTAGCTAAAGGCAAGTAACTAATGAATGCAGAGGCAGACGTATTATAGAAATATAGAGCAGTACTCTTTCACTTAAGAAGGCAAAAAAGGCATGGACCAATGTAGAGACAGTGCTTGTAGATTGGTACACCTAACCAACCCTAGATACTCTTGACATTTATGCAAAAGTTAGAACATATAGGTGATGTAGGGTTATAGGCTATATTAAGCAAATTAAGCTTGCAAACTACCTCGGCCGTCCAAATTATAGTGACCATCAAAAGTGTTTGAGATGTATTACTACTGATTTGGCAAAAAAAATCTTCAAAAGCCCTGATTCTCTCTTAACAAAAGTGTATGCATATAGCAAAAATCGCTACATATATACAGTTCATTTGAATTCATGATACACACCAGGGATGGAGACAAGCATAGGGCAACAGCTTGTCTCCTAAATAATTATTAAAAAATCATGAAAATTTGAAGATTCAATGAATTACATTAGTTGAGACCTAGGCTTAGTAAATTCTTGGCTCCCCAGTTATAAAAACCCCAAAAGCAATACTTTAAACAACTGTGAATCAACAACGATATTGTGGTGTGGAGTTGTAACCGTCTTAACATTTTTCTTATTTTTGTGCTTGGGTAATCTCCAAAAACAGACAAATAATCGGAACAAAATCAACATATGCCATGTACAGTACTATCCATTGTGTCCACAAAACTAAGTACTAGTAACATATGTGAGGGACATTTCACCTTTTAGTTTTATTCTTATCCACTATCCAGAGAACCAAAAGCTAGCAAAGCACAAACCGGAAATTGACCTCTACATGGAATTCATTTTTCTTTCGGAAAAGAAGGCAAAAATAACAAAGCACCCAACCAGTGCGCATATATTTATCCCCTCCACAAGATGGGAAACGACCTTTTTCCGTTTAAATTGCTGGAAATGTTTTTTCTGTACCCTTGCTAATTCTTTTGTTTTTTCCTCAGGAGAAAAATTCTGAACCATCAATCCTGAGGTCCGATTAGTGCAGGGAGGATAAAGACTAGGAGCATTAGAGGCTTAGAGCAGCATCCCTAATAGATTTTGATTCTTTCAACTCCTTAGAAAACTATACCGGAAAACCATCAGTACAACCATTATTGTATATTATATATATTGGACATTGCCTACTCCCCAACCAAATACTTAGCAAAGCACTAATATTGTTTCAATAGCAAAGCAATTACGACCATGTCACTGTGCTACGCACTCACACTAGGGCAAACGTTACATTGGAGACGAGTAAACAATATTAGTCTTAATTGTTTAAATCATGACGAGAGCCGAGAGCATGGCTCTTTGTGATTTGCACACAGTATCCTCATCCATCCAAAACCTCAGGATGTGTTACACGACGTGCCCTGCAAATTTGCAAATTAAGAGCAACTTATTTCTGTCCCAATAGGCATGTTTGACTTTTTTTGGTTGTAATGTTTGACCATTCATCTTATTTAAAAATTTTGTGCAAATATAAAAAATAAAAAGTCACGCTTAAAGTTATTTCGATAATAAAGTAAGTCACAAACAAAATAAATGATATTTTTATAATTTTTTGAATAAGACGAATGGTCAAACGTTACAAACAAAAAAGACAAACATCTTACATTCTAAAACGGAGGGAGTACTAGGTAAGGTGATGTGATGTCAATGCTGAATACTCACATTTTCTTTAGGTGCCGTATATGATCTGAGGGCATGAGGGCAAATGAAACATGCTGACAAATAAGATGGCGTTGCGATCTGACATATATCCACCAAGGAAACACTGATATCAGATCTTTTGTTTTGTTTTTAAGAGTTTGACGGGTCATCTCCTGCCCTTTTCTCCACATTCTGTGCTCCTCGATGGGGTCATCCATCACCACGTTCAGGGCCGGACCTGACAAGGGTCAGCCGGTGCGGCCATCCGAGGCCCCCAAAATTCCAAAATTTAGGGGCCCCATATACACATATAGTATATATACTATTATATGTTTATATTGTATAATTTTAGCTCATAAATCTATATTGAGTTAAATACTAGCTGTATAGTCCATATGTAAATAAAAAACAAATCACTGATACATAATCCATCGCAGCGACGTAGCTTCGCAGGGATCGAATCTTCGAAAAGGAGCGAAAGCAATATGACTCCTGTCATGCCGCCTCGCTCACGTCGCTCATAATTTTCGCCCGCTTACCCTCACCTCACGCCGCCACGCGCACCCACCGAGTCGTTGTAGGCCTTATTTCATTCATTCATTCATCTTATTTCAAAGTCCTACACTCCTCCAATTCATCTCATCTGGAATTTTCTCTATCTTTTTTTCCTCATCATAAGTAAAAATTATTAATTGATACTATTTAATAATTGATGATTATTTATCAGCGTACAATACTATTTGTATCGCGAAATGTTAGAGCGAAAGTGTCAAGTATTTTTTATTATGTTTTTTCTCTTTGAAGTTTTAAAATGTTATATATAGATAATTATAGCACATCAAATATAAAATGTTTGTGTTTATAAGACTATATAAATATATATAATAGTTTATGTGTATATATATAAGGCCTCCATATATGTTTTTGCCCTAGGCTTCCAAAATCCTAGGACCGGGCCTGACCACGTTTTCCTCTCCAACATGGTTTGAATTATCTTCAAAATTTTGTGTTAAATTCAAATTTTATTTTGAGGGAATTGTAGCTACAACAAAATTTTGCACATGACTACACATTATTAATATGCTAAAAATTTGGAGAGAGATGTGTGTGTTGCTCAAAGAAGACAAGCTCGTGCATTATATGAGGTCAACCACGTACACTACTCATCTTTATTTGGACAAGTTCGATATCTACGGTTTGAATGTAAATTCCGATCAATCAAAACATAATAAAAAATATACTACAACATACTAGGATATAGTTATTTCTAACTTTAAATCTAGAGAAGATTTATAGCTATATTATGGGACAAAGATATCAGTATTTTTAAATTAACAAGCCTTTCTACGGCTAACAACAATGTTAACATTCAATTGTTGATAGTCACCTTCATTACACCGACGCTCCTTGATGCTCGATAGACCACATCTTTCTCCCATCACACTGATCACGGATCTATTGTTACTGGCTCCTCTAGCAACAAATGTAGATGAACGTCGACCAATAACATGGTAGCAATGTCCTAGGGTCTTTAGCAACAAGGATGAGTATGCTTCATGCCATGGGTTGGCTCTTTTTGATAAGAAGTATGTGATATGTCTATGGGCTTGTTTATTTATAGACAAGGCTAGCTATGTGTCATTGGTCTACTTTTGTTCAACAAAATGATTTTTTTTAGAATTTTCAACCAAACAATTTAGTTTTAAACTTCAAAAGTAAAATTTAGTCTTAGTTGAATTAAAAATAGACCAACTATTACGTAAGTACCACGGATTGGCCTACAGCCATCTCTATCTAAATTGCGAGGGACCGATAGTTTCAACCATTTCAACTTTTAGCAATACAACAAAGTAATCACCGAATTTTGGTACTTCTAGCACTTTCTACTCTCAAGTCTAAACACCACCGTAATCACCTTACGAAATGATGGTTTTAGGATTTTTGTTTTTTAGGCAATGAAGTAAAGAAGACCTGTATATCGGATAACTCACGGCCAAGCAGTTGCCCCATGTATCCATTTCTATTGGCCCTAACTCAAAGGCAATCAAGCATGCGTAAAATGCCAGTTGGAGCTTCAATCTAACATCCTATGGACTTCGAGCTCCAGCACTTTAGTGACCAACTATCTCTTTGTTTAAACCATGAAATCAGCATTTGAGGACGTCACCACACTCACTTGCAAAAAAGGCAAAATCACCAATGGAGGACGACCTAGCTTTACAGAGCAGAGTTAACACAATGAACGCAGCCAGCACCAGCAGCAGCAGGCAGCAGCTGCCCTTCCAATGACGACCCTTCTTTCGCGTTAAGGAATCGGAGTCATTGAGCCATTAGCAGCGGCAACACTGGAAAGGCAATCTATTATTATTATTTTCTTAAAAACGTACGATTAATTAATCGAAAGCAAATCCGAATTTGGGGTTTGCTCATGAATTTACCGTGCCGCCCCTACCTCGTGGCTGGCCCTATATAAACGAGTGGTACTGGCTCCTCTCTTCCCCACACACACAGACAGCACAGCACACTCAGCTCAGAGGGCGAGCGAGCGAGCTCCCCGCTTCTTGTGGCGGCAGCGCCTCTCCCCCGTCGCCGTCGCCTCCACGTCGATCGCCCCGATCGTATCCGCTTGCTCCACCTCCGGAAACCTTTATATAACCAACCGTATCCGCATTCTTGCTCAATCCCATCAATCGTTCACGTTCGTCGTGTCGTCAATCGTCATCAACCATGCCTTCGCTGATCGACTCGACGCCGCAGCCGGCAGCAGCATCCGGCGACTGGAGCTCGCTCTACGCCGCCGCGCCGGCTGAGCCAATGGTGAAGGCCTCGCCGCGGCATGTGCTGGTGGCGCCGGCCAAGAAGCCGGCGGCGTACGGTACTGGCGCCGGGAGGAAGGTGATCATCAAGAACCTGGAGATGTGCACCGAGGCGCTCGGGTGCGAGACTGGCGGCGTCGACGTCATCGCCGCGGGTGAGGATGTCGTGGTCGTGGAGGCGGCCGAGGGCGCCGCGGAGAGGAAGAGGCGGGAGAGGGAGGAGGCGGCCGAGTCGGAGGCGAGCCGAGTGCGCCGCGCGCTGCCGCCGCCGCTGACGACGCTGACGGCGGCGCGTGGGCGGCGCGTGCGGATGGTGCAGGAGAGGCGTGACGGGAGGCTGGCGGTGTACGCGGTGCGGACGGGCGGCGTGCAGGCCGAGCGCTGCGGCGGCCGCCTCCGCCTCCGCCTCGTCCCCTGCGCCGGCTGCACCAATGCCGCCGAGTGCCACCAGAAGGAGAAGCAGCTCATCAGGCAAGAAGCAGAGGAGGTGGAGGAGGCCATGGAACACAAACACGAAGCTGAGGAGGAGGAGGAGGAGTACGGCGGCTTCGCCAAGTACGTGCGCGGCGGGCGGTGCGTGGAGGCGGAGGTCGCCGCGGGCGAGAAGTGGGAGCCGGAGCAGGCTGCACGTATCTGGGTGGTCACCTGAACTAGTACTTAAGACGGACGCGTCCGAGCATCATCAACGACTAATTAATTAATCGATTTCTAGGCTAAACTAAGCTTAATCACCTTCATCCGTCTCTACCTTTACCTTAGGGGATGAAGGTGTCCATATAAGTGCGTGATCGATCGAATACTTTTGATCTTCTGGTTTCTCACTGTTACGTAATCTTATTCTTCACACCTTTGGTTTCTTGATTGATATCTCAGTCAAGAACGGTATATGACTCGGTTATATCATTGGTGATTGAGGTGCCAAAGACTTTTGTATGTTGTTGTACCGTTTACTTACTACTTAATTAGTAGCATAAATTAATATTATTGATTGGCTTGTTGCATGTATATCGATGCATCTAAATTAACTCCATTTTGGCTTAATTCTGTGATCTACAGACCGTCTGTCTCCGTGAGCATGTGTCACTGTCACGATGAGATCATACTTCATTTCTCCAGAAAAACACTTGGCTTAAAACAATTGAAGATAGTATTTCTGAATCGGCAGGTAGTCTCTGTTGATCGTTTTGGGGATCCTCGTGGCTGATTTGAAGTTTTGAACAAAAGAAAAACAAAACGAACAAACAGTTTCCTTTTCAGAGAAAACAACAAGAACCAACCACACTCTAGCTGCCGCGTCAACTTGCTTCAGGGTTTTGCTTTGCAAACGGCGGAAATTTTGTGCGGGAGACAAGGGAGATGCAGTGCAGCGACGTTGCCGCGAACCAAACGACTTGAGAATCTCGGCTGCTGTCCACGAATGTGATCTCGGTGAAGACTGACACTTGGGCCCGATGCATGCGTGGACAAAATATGAAGCTGGAGGCTCTGGCCTTTAGGTGATATAGGAAGCTGATGCCCGAAATTGATAGACAAGTAATTAGGTGATATAGGAATTTATGTTTGAAAATATGACCGAACCATGCAAATAGACAAGTTATAATCAAGAGCAGATGGCAAGCTTGTTATGTAGTATATTTCTTTTAGGATAGGATTGATCACACATATATGACAAGCTTGTTATGTAGTAGTATATACTAAGTTCAGTCTCCCATATAAATGGACTGGACCAGACTACACTTACTTTGTAACCTCATATTTGATAGAAGGAAAAACACAATATATTTACATAAAAAAATCACAGTATATTATGCGTTGACCTAAAGTTGTTGTTTTCTATTTGTCAAGTTATTCCTTGATCTCCTTAGGCCACTTCGACCCATTTTTGACTTTATTATTAAGTGTAAAAGCTTTGTTTCTTTTATATTAATAGAGCAGGAGAAAAAAATTACAGTTATATACAATATGCGAAAAAAAACCCCACTAAAAAAGAGGCACAATTATGTGATATATCTGAACGGGGGAAAACTCTTGGAGTTTAGTTGCCACTTGTCTTCACCTATGTCCGGGCCTCTTCCTTGACCTTTGATAAGATGAGTGGTGATGTTTGTGTGACATGCTTGAAGATTCGCGCATTTCGCTCACACTATAATCTCCACACCACTAGTCATAGTATGACTAGCGATTTTAGGGACCTTCTTCGGTTGTTAGGTGCCTGAACCATACAAAGCTACCATTGCTCCAAGTTACGACATTTGCCCATTCTTCCATGTTGAGGTTTAGTCCCCCACACTTGCATTTTCGACTTTTGCCATAGTGATTTTATGCCTATTAACGAACCACGCGTTACACTCGTCGAATGTGTTGATTATCTCGTTTCGTATTTAGCCTTGGGGTTTAAGGGAAGATCTTGAGCCGTTAGGATGTCACCCATGTACCATTTTTTGTTGCTTGTCAGCCGTGGCCCCAACAGGCGGTGGCCAGCACGTATGTGACCCACCTAAAATTTTCGTGTGCTTCGCCATTGTTTGCACACGCCACTCCATCACCGCACAATTTGTGCTCTCCTCCTCAAAATCCAATCTTGATATGATGTTGATATGTGTTTAAGCATATAGCCCAATGAAACCGAGCAAAACAAATCTGACTTATATGTCAGATACATTTGATTGGACCTTGGGTGGTCTGGATATTGTTAAACCTGAAAAACGAGGAAAGGACAACGAAAGCACCTCACATATACGGCCATGTGCAATCGGTAGTAGACAGACACATCACATGTGCAAGTCGATGCCCGCCTGTCTTCTTCTCCCGGTCTGAGGAACGGAACATCTGAATATCTGACCGGCTTTGCACGGGACAGGAGCCACACGAGAGAGTAAACAAAAGGAGAGACACGCCGGCGACAAAAACTGGCGTCGACGCAATGCGTGCGTGCGGTGCATACGCGAGCCGCGAGGTCACGAGTGCGCGCGCCAATGCGACGACACTGCCATAGTGCCATATTCAGCACAAGGTAGCGCACGATCGGCAACGCTGCCGACGCACGCCATCGTGCCATGCTCATCCCAAAACCAGGAAGGAAGCAAAGGTGGAAATGTGGAATCGACTAGCCATGCATCAATCGGTCGAGCAGCAAAATCTTCAGAAAAACACACGCGTACGTACGTACGTGCGCAGGCGCAGGTGCCGCTCGGCGGTTGGTCCTCCCGCCGCAGGGTCAACTCCCCTCCAACTTTGGATAAACTTTGGATTCGATTGTTTTCTCCACGACGACGACGTGACGTCGATCCCAAGCTCAGGGTTTGGATATCCCACTGTCCGACTGTCGCGTCGGCGCTTTTCGCTGTCGTTGACAAGCTCCGACTCATCGTGGGATTCCTCTCTGTTCTCCATGCCCAACCGACTCCTCCACTCGGCGCGCGATCGCGTCGGCGATCTCCGTGTCGGGCAGCCGAGCCATTGGCGCAGTAGGCAGGCGTGTGCGGGCGCGGCCGCCGGAAGATCGCGCCGACCCCACGGCATTATGGGCCGTATCACCTGAGATATCTGGAGAAATCAAAGGAAATGGTGAATTGGGCACAAATGAGGCCCAAATTGGGCCGGATGGCGTTGGCCAGCTTCCCCTAATACACAGGTCCCGCGGGGTGTCCCCACGGCTCCTGAAGTAGACAGATAACAATACAGGAAGAAAAGGCCCATTACAAACAGCCCAGCCCAATTATATCTAACCCTAGTTCCGATTCGACGCCGCAGCCTCCACCCACTCCTCGACTCGACGCCGCCGTCCCACGCGTCTACGCCGCCGTCTGCGCGTCCAGCCGTTGCCGAGGTAGACGCCGGGGCCGGGTCGGGGCGTGAGTTCGGGGCTACGGGCCTAGTCCGTTACAACCCAACCCAGCCCCGCCCCGGCCCGTTGCCAAGCGTAGGCGGTGGCCGCTGGGCTGCTTCCCCTATTACACAACACAACCCTTGCGCTTCTACCCACCCAACGAGCTTTGCCCCTTCGGTCATGAGTCTCGCCGCGGAGTCGCCGTCGCCGTCGTCCCCGTCGTCGTCGAGCGGCAGCGACGACTTCGCGACGCTCCTCGATGCGGAGCTTGAGCTCACCTTCGCCGCCGACCCATCCGCCTCCGCGGCCAGCGACGACGAGGAAGGTGGTTACGAGGAAGAGGATGTGGTTGTGGCCGTGGGAGAAGAGGATGCCATCGTAGAGCAGAGCAGGTACGCGCCTCCCCGTTCTCTAATCTCATCCCGTGTAGCCGCTCGGTTGGGTCTGACGGCTTCAGGAGATCGGGAGCTTATGTCCCTTTCCGCTTTCGGTGTTGGACGGTCGGTTTCGTTGTAGCGGTGAGCAGATTCGGTCTGATTCGAGCTTTTAGGGTTTTGCTTCTTCGTTGGGCCGGCTAGATGCTCGAGTGTGTTCGCTTGCATTGTGATGGCTGCTGGATTCAGTTGGGAGAATGCCGATGGCAACAAAATTGATCATGGGGGGATATTTTCTAGGGTTTATTGGAGGTCATACTGTTCATGTACCCTGCACTTCATTTGATTATACCTGCTGGTGTGCACGTATCTGCAAATGTGAAATTGTGAATGGCAGTTAATTCCAACAGTAGACTCAATAAGATTGCTTGTTATTATACCATACAATTGCATGGATACCTCAACTTTCTTAGTTCTGCTATGGTATGCAGTTTTTATTCCTTTGTGGTATTAGTTAAGGGGGTTAACATCACATGATGATATGGCCTATTTTCGTCGGCTACCTATGCATTATGTGCTGAAGGCAGGGTAAACATGTTAGGATATGTTTACCCTCCAAATAAACATGTTAGGGTAAACATTCAGCTTATCTTATAATAAGCTGAAGCTTACCCTCCAAATAAACTTCAAATAAGTTTACCCTGTCGAAAAGATCCAATATGTTGGTGAACTAATTCCTCTATAATTTTATTTAAGGAAACATTAGTCGTATATCACGAAAATATCACGGGTTTAGTTTTATACAAGTAAAATGTTGCTGTACACCTTTCAATATCATCAAAATATGCTTAGATCACTGTACAGTTGGTGCTCATCGGTGCCAGCCTGCATCCTGCCACTAAGAGCCCACTCCACCTCGACCTGTACAGTTCCTATCATTGATTTGCTTTCTGTCAAGTGTCAACGACATCACTACCTCCTATGCTTCTCACCTTCTTGGTCGTCCGCTCCTTTGACATTCTTTGAGTAAACAATGGAATTGCAATCTTAGGGGTGCGTTGGAGAGTTTGCAGTGAGGAGTCGGTGCTTAAAATACTTTGGGAGGGAAGAACTACATGCTGGAGTATGATGCAAGGAATTTTTTTTGGCGCCCTGGGGTGGTTTTTTTTTTTT
>CM002483.1:11799598-11851166 GCA_000325765.3 Leersia perrieri
TTTTTGATGGAATTGCAGATACCTTCCGTCAAGACTGGCCTGTATTTCCATGAGCATAAGATATACGTTGTTGCAGGTTCTTCTAAAGATGTTCAGATTGAGGTATGCCCTCCACATCCTGGGTTTTTCAGTGGAATGTGCTTTAGATGTGGTAAAAGACAAGATGAGGAAGATGTTCCAGGAGTTGCTTTTGGTTACATCCATAAGGTTTGTTCTTCAAACTGGAATTGCTAGGCTAACATCTTTTAATTTTTAAGGCCCCTTTGACTACATCAATCATTTGTACTATAAACACTACAAGTGTAGTAATGCTTATTTGTTGCATTTACCTTGCTCAGAACCACACAATTTCTAGCATTGTATCTGTCGAAACATTCTCAGTTTTCCCAGTTACTTTTCCATTTCCAATTGTCCTCTCTGAATTTGACAGAATTATTTTAATGCAGGGTTTGAGGCTAGGTGCATCAGAAATTGACAGACTACGTGGAGCTGATTTGAAGAATTTGTTGCGCGAAAGAAAACTAGTACTTATTCTAGACTTGGATCATACACTCATCAACTCAACCAAACTCTTTGATCTTTCTACTGCTGAAATTGAATTGGGAATTCAGTCTGCTGCTTCAAAAGGTAATGTGTACGTCTTTGTGTTTAAATTGGAGAATTTGTGGATTTTAGCTATTTATACAAACTTTAATATTTTGTGAACATGAACATAGAGGTGCTACCTGAAGTCCAAAACTAGATGTTCCTATTGTACGTGTGGAGTCCATGTAAGAGATATTGGCCATTAATGCGAAATTATGAAAATTTTCTGCAGAAATAACATTGCTATTCTGTTGTCAAATTCTTCCGCGAAAATGTGCCTTTTACAACAATTTGAATTAGTTGTGAAAGTTTCTTCTTGCAGACAGTAAAAAGCAAAACAAACATAAATTTTAGTTGCTTTTATTATGATAGAAATTATGACATTATAATTGAGCACCATGTTCTAATTAGTGCTAAGGTTGCCTTCTTCCATATTGCATTATCGTAGTTTTTGATCTTGCTGACACTGTTGCTTATCCTTGAATACTTGAATAGCTATCCATAATATTAATAAACCAGTAACATGTTTAAATGCAGATGTTCCGGACAGAAACTTGTTCACATTGGACACAATGCAGATGCTTACGAAGTTGAGACCATTTGTCCGTAATTTTTTAATAGAAGCAAGCAATATGTTTGAGATGTACATATACACTATGGGTGATAAAGCTTATGCAATTGAAATAGCAAAGCTTCTTGACCCTGATAATGTATATTTTGGCTCAAAGGTTATTTCAAACTCCGACTGCACTCAGCGACACCAGAAAGGTCTTGATGTTGTTCTTGGAGCTGAAAGTGTTGCAGTGATTCTTGATGACACCGAGCATGTAAGTACCCTCTGTCCCAAAATATTCGATGCCGTTGACTTTTTTATACATGTTTGATCGTTCGTCTTATTTGAAAAATTGCGTAATTATTAATTCTTTTCCTTTTTGATTCATTGTTAAATATACTTTATGCATATATATAGTTTTACATATTTCACAAAAGTTTTTGAATAAGATGAACGGTCAAACGTGTGTCAAAAAGTCAACGGTGTCAAATATTTTGGGACAGTTTATGCAGTGAATATGGTTGATAAACATTTTATATGATAATACTGCCATTAATTACTGTCCATCATTTCATTTTTCGTATGGGATTTTGTTTACTTGGCCACAGAAAGTTTGTTTTGGTATGACTGTTCAAACATTTGCTTCTACAAAGCAATAGAGACTTTTACCATGAGTTAAAAATGTTGAAGGGCTGGTTTTACATATATGCACATTGTGTATCTAGCCTAAATGGTGTTATTCTTTTCAGGTGTGGCAGAAACATAAAGAAAACCTGATTCTAATGGAGAGATATCATTATTTTGCTTCTAGTTGTCGCCAGTTTGGTTTTGGTGCCAGATCTTTGTCAGAGTCAATGCAAGATGAAAGGGAGACTGATGGTGCTTTGGCTACCATTTTAGATGTCTTGAGGCGCATACACAGAATTTTCTTTGACTCGGTAGGGTACTTAAGTTTATAATTTTTGTCAACTTTATCGTCTAGTGGTCCCTACTTCCATGCATAAACCTGAATAATAGAAGGTCAAGTTATTTCCTTCATCTAATCAATTGTTACTGTGCAGGCTGTTCAAAATCCTCTTTCTTCACGGGATGTAAGACAGGTAGACTACCCTGCAAGCTCTTTCTATATTAAATACTGCAATGTTTCTTTTTCTTTTGAGATAAATGTTTCTTTTAATTATACAGCAGTATCAGGACAACAGCTTTCTTTGTCACGCTGTATAAGTTGATATTAACATTGTTTGGGCAGCGTTATTGGTTACTCATTCCTACCCACAAAGCTATTTTTTATGAATAAGATCCAGGGGTATAAGCACTATGAAAAGAACACTGGCAAATTCAGTTTTGTTGTGTGTTAAATGGTTGACTACATGGTGCTAAGTAGATCCCAAATAGTGCTGTCTTTTTTTCATTTTTGGTGGCTAATATCTGATTGGTGATACTTACATATCCCCTGTCCAGGTGATCAAGAGGGTACGGCGGGAAGTACTTGAAGGCTGTAAACTAGTGTTTACTCGGGTATTCCCGTTACATCATCGCCCACAAGATCAGATGCTCTGGAAGATGGCCGAGCAGTTGGGTGCTGTTTGCTGCACAGATGTGGATTATACAGTCACCCATGTTATTGCTTTGGATCTAGGGACGGAGAAGGCTCGCTGGGCTGTTAGAAACAATAAGTTTTTGGTCCACCCCCGCTGGATTGAGGCAGCAAATTTCCGATGGCACCGACAACAAGAGGAAGATTTCCCTGTAGCTCCCCCAAGGGAAAAGAGTAAAGAAAATTCTGCTAGCACAAAGGAGAAGGGTAAAGAAAATGCTGCTGATGCTGCTAGCTCAAAGGAGAAGGGTGAAGAAAATGCTGCTGATGCTGCTAGAGCAAAAGAAAGGAGTAAAGAAAATGCTGATGATGATGCTGGTGCAAAGGAGAAGGGTAAAGAAAATGCTGTTAGCGCAAAAGAAAGGAGCAAGGAAAATGCTGATGATGATGCTAACACAAAGGAGAAGGGTAAAGAAATTGCTGATAATGGTGTCAACGCAAATGAGAAAAGTACATCTGATGATGCTGCCAGCGGTGCAACTGGCTCGTAACCAGCTTACAACTATTGTAAACCGTTTTGGTAAGGGCATTGCTGTAGCTGCAAACGCAACTACGTTATGATTCGTACTCTTGCCGAATAGAATTATAGTACTCTTGTCATTTTTGGATCCGACTCTGCGGATACATAGTGCAACCAACTTACATGTGAGATTTTTCCTGCTGATCTCGGCCTAAGGTCATGGTAAATTGGTAACGATTTCTGCACTGAGGAAAAGCCAGTGGGCCTGAAAGTTGAATTCTGTTCTGAAGAGTGAAGAGCGGTGTAACATGGCCACATGGGTGCCCCCTTTCACCAGTGCTTTCCTGCTTTCAGCTTTCAGTAGCTCTTGATTTCTAAACGCTACAGTTAGTACATTTCCCCAATGATTGGAGATCAAAATTAGTGCAAATGCAATAATTATCCACTGAGAGAAAGGTGCACCAGAAGGTTATCATGCCTTGGGATCAACCATAGCATGCATGATGTCAAATGCTAGCCAACAGATTCATAGGTTAGTCAGTCTCTGGAAAGAAAGCAAGAAGGAAATGCCACTCGCCCGTGGCGCTCTCATGATTTAATCTACTTCCCTATAAATGTGACAGTGGCACAGAAATAAACATCATTTTATCCTACTGTAAGGATTCGTCTTGTCGTCAAAGCTCTCAAAAAAGGTTTGAAGCATCTCCTAACTTTACCGTGAATTCTGCGACGGTGACATCAAACATGCGCAATCCTTCTCCCAATTGTCAAAGGTTGCACAAATCTAGATTCTCATGCAGCATCGTTATCCTCAACTTCCGGCGTTGTAGGAGTTCATTTCAACTTCGGCGTCCCAATATACTTGTATTTTTTTTTCGTAAAAAAGTCATCTGTTTTATTTATAAATTACAAAATTATTATCTTTTACACTTTTTTACGAATACGAATGACCAAGCGCACGTTACAAGAAAAGGTCAAAACAACGTATAAGATGTAGGGAATATAAAAATCTCTCGACTAGTCACAGCCGCTTAGTCCATGTCATTTTACACCATCACACATCACCAGTTCACCACCCAGTATACGAACTAAAGACACGATGCAATAGACGACGACCCAAAAAAGGAATATACCCATCTACTATAGTAGAGGATCTCGTGACTTAATCAATGATATATAAGCCCGTTACCCTTCAAATGTACACACTTAAAGTGACCGATTCCCTTTGATCATGTTCCTCTAAGGACGCGATGCAGCACATAAACCACAAGTCCAACAGTCACACACAACCCGCGGAGTACACACGCATGGGCAGCGCATGATTGGGTAGTAGACGACCGGCGTGAGATACTACGTGCAAGAGCGTGTCTGTCAGAGAGATGCACATCGATCGTCTCTCTGCAGGACGAGGACGAAAGACGGAGCCAGTAAGCAGCGGGATGAGATCCATCCGAATCCGAGCCGCCCGCAAACTGGCCTTTGTTGGACAGGAAAGGCCAAAAAACCGTTCGCGCACATGACCACTGGTCGCGCTGCTCCCGCTTCCCCGTCACACGGTCACGCACCCCGTCGACCCAGCGACCGACCTCCCTTCCCCCAGAATGCCACCGGTTGCGTCGGGTGGTCGTCGGCTCCGCTCGATCGCATGCATGTGCTGCGTAACTGACTGGATCGGCCAGGCCGCCCACCCGTCCGGCGCGGCAGGCACATGCGGCTGGATCGCGAGCATCCTGGTGGTGTTCGGCGCGCGACGACGTGGGCGGAGCACCGCGCGCGGCGCGTGCGTGTAGTCGCGGATCGGTGGGGAGAGTAGCGGCGTGGCCGAGGCCGCGGACGGCGAACCTAGCCGGGTTTGGGGTTGGGGACCGGGGGATCCTAAGTGGATCGATTTCGGTTGGTGTTTATGCTAGCTCGTACGTTGTACTCCTACTTTGGTTGGTGTTATATCATCATTGGATTTGGGTACGTGACGCGTGGGGGGTTTTGATGAAATGGCGGGTACGAACGTACGTTTGGACGGCGCTGGCTGCGGTGGATCCGTCGACACCGCGCGGTTTACATGCAGAGACGACAGCACCACGGCGAGTATATGCATATGTTTCAATGGACGGCCACGATATGATGTGGGGTACACAATGTAACGGTCCTGGAAAACAGTTGGAGCATGAATTACTGCAGTAGCTCGTTGCTTAATCAGTTGCCACACTGTCACTGACATGTCAGATTAGTGGATATTTCACGAACGAATGAACCTTTGAAAGACAAATACTAAGAAATACTCTTATCAATTTCAAATCTTCTTTGGACCAGGCACTGTGAGGACAATACGCAAGACGTACGCAGCGGATCATGGTCATGGCACTCGTACAGTACAGTACAGTAGAAGATAACAAAGTTGACATTCACACGGTCCACACAACTCCACATTCAGTAACGGATGACATCTATACGAGGCTATATACATTTACAAATGAACCTTACTAACCACTCTACATAGGGATTTCTTCAAATTCAAAACGACAGACTCAACGTCCAGCTTCTTTCCACGGCAACGCTGCGGTATTGGTCCCGCACATCGGCACATACTCATTCACAGAATCGCAGGTATACAATACTAGTACTGTACAAAATACAAGGAAAATGTGGGTCCTTTGTTGTACTCGCACAGGCACGTTTCAAAGTAACTGACATGTAGACCCAGGGAAGAGTAGGGCCCATATTTCAGGTGCTCTAAACTGTCCCGTCAATAGGATTCCGTTGCCATTTGGAGATAATCAGCTGACACCAACGCAACACAAACAAATGCAATGTACAACGAGGTCTTCCTTTTCCAACATCCGAAACCAACACGGCTAGCTCGATCAGACCAACTGCAACCGTGTTCAACGGCAGCGGCTGGGATACACGGGCGTTCCAATAATTGGTGCCCCCGACGACGGCGAGGCCAGCCAGCCAGCTCACCGTCAAAGCCATCGTGAATTCGTGATGCTCCGAGCCAAGAGAAAAACGCCTTTGTTCAGCGAGGCAGGCAGCATCTGTTGGTTTTGACGCCCTCGTAGGAGTACAAATTAACAAAACGCCCTTCGAATCAAAACGAGCCGATTATAAAAGGACACGCACTGCATGGCTCTATCGGTTTATCTGCAAAGACGAGGCAAAGCTAAGCTATGGCTACGGTTTTCGAGCCCGAGAAATGCAGTGCACTACTAGTACAGTGCTGCGTGTGGCTCTGTCCGCAGGGACATTAATTAGGTCAGGCTAATTAGCTAGCCCGAGGTGATTACTCAACGGGAGTACTGATCACTGTACGTAGGAGTAGAGATTAAATAAAAGCGTTAGTAGGAGTTAGGCCTGCGAGGCACTGACGCAGCCACGCAGCTCGCCATGTCACTGTTGTGTCACAGGCATTCGTGGTGGCGATACAGCTGTTGCGAAATGCAGGCAGAAGCAGGGCGCGAAATGCAGGCAGAAAGAGGGGCGTGGTGCCGTGGTGTGGAAGTATACAAGTTTTCAGTGCCACGGAGATTTGGTGAACAAGATTAGGTCAAGAGAATGTCAATAGCCAAATGGAACATTTTTCTTGTCAAGTTGTCAGGACTCAGGACAGCTTCTGATCCTACCGTGTTCATGAAAGATTAATAGTTTGGAAATTCTTATGTTCTGAGTTCTGACAACACGAGACAAGAGCAAAGTTAGACTACAGCAAGTACTAGCAAATCACGGACAATGTTTAGTTCACCACAATTTGAATGCAATGTGCAGTGTCAAGCCAATGCTGATCACTTGTGAATAAAAACCACATGATCCGATCTTCAACAAAGGTCGATGATCTTATGGTGGTCTTCAACAAAGTACAGAGGAAGCTTGTGCTGGCAAACATTGATGCTTGCTTGCATCTACCACTACATTGAATGTTGACTGATCACTCTCAAGTCTCAACAGGTTGCTCACCCGTTTAACTATCCATACGTCAACACACATCTTAATGCTCTCAAGAGGTGCATTAACTATTTCAGGCCTTTTACTATTCACGCTACTTGGACACAGCCACCAGCTCACATGTGGCAGCTAACCCGAGGCAACCGCGTCTCACCTACGGAGTATGCAGGAATCTCTCTGCTCGCTGCTCACAGTCACAGCAACATGGCTAGCCTCATTTGTTTATCCTTAAACCCTTATTAATTCCATTATAACAGACTTAACCACAACCATAATGACCTGCATGCACTGACTGATCCAGCTAACTGCTTAACAGATGCAGCAGCGCTAAGCATGATCACGTTAGTCGTATCTAATCACAGAGCTGACACAATATTGCTCTGAACATGATCTATCATCTATGCATACAGTAGTTATGTAAATTGTCCTTGTGTCCTCACATAACCTCTACAACTATATTCCAATCATGACTCATGCGACGATGCTTGACAACTTAGGTGAGAAAAACTGTCACTTATAGATGGTTGTTGAAATTAATCCCCACTGCATATGACACCCACCGTCTAACACAGTCAAGTCAACATGTCTAATCTTGGTTAGAATCTACAAGGACTTTTTAACTCCATTGATTAGCAAATGCAAACTACATTCCAAACTCCAAAGGGGAAGCATGTGAAACAGCATTTACGTGAGCCAGATCTAGCAAGGGAATCGTTCCAACCTCCAACTGCTACTGCTAACTTCTTGTGGGTGGTGGCATGCAGTGGCCGCCCAACTAGTTTCAGGGGAATCTACCAAACGGGTCTTGAAGAAAAACTAGGAAATGAACACTTTCAAATTGTAGTAATGAGCAGCAAGGATTTAAGGTTTGATGAGTGCCTAATTAACCGGTAGCAGAGATTAGTAATCATAGTTACGGACACAAAAGATGAATATACCTTGTATAAATTTACGGTTAACCTAAATTGAGTATTTGACAGAAAAGAGGTCATACAAAATGAAGAGAGAAAAAGGAATATGTGCTTAAACAATCTAGTTCCCTTAACGAAGCAGTGATTAGGGAGCAAATGATAGGCTTGTTTTGAAAACGATGATCATACAAGTACCGTTGTGATGTGAATGTGAAAGTACAAAAGCCAGATTATATTAGAATTAGCTTAATAAACACTTGTCTTTCATAGTTGAGACAAAATCACAACAAAAAGAAAATGACAGCACTAGCTCAGACTGCCACATCAGAGTCCAAAACCCGATCTAATTAACTTAAGGAACTTTGCAAATCCCTTTTCCAGAAAATGAAATCTGCATCAACACCCTCCATCATAGAAAGTTGGCAGCTTTGTGCTCCAAAAGCCTGTAGGGATACTCACTAGATCGACCAGCTACTATCATGGATGGATTCTAATTGGCAAATCTCAAATTGTAAAATGCATGTCCCAGCCACATGATCTTTCAAACGCAGGTTCTAATTGTTGTTTATCTAGCAAAAGTTGCTGACTTTTGAAAATTGTAAAACAAATGGAATTTGGAAATTTTTATCCAACTGAAGTTTGTCCTTAGCATCATAATCTCATAATATTTCCAAAATTTTGTCCTTGATGCAATGAGAGGCAATATTTGGAGGGCGCCGACGCAAATTCCAAATACTGGAATAGGGAGAAGTACCAAAATTCCAGGTTCCAAGTATCATACCCCTTCAAACTACCCTTATTTACCACCATCATAATACTCTTACCAACACAAAATTAATAAACAAAGCATAAAAATTAACAGATAATGCTACCGATTAAACCGCCTTACTTAGCTCTCGTCCCCGCCCGAATCCTAAGTGCGCTCGCGCTCCACTCAGAACGCGCAGATCTCGTCGCCGGCGACCGCCGCCGCCGCCGCCTTGCGCGGGCACATGGGCACGGCGGCGCCGCCCATCGTGCTCTTGCAGTGCGCGATGGCGCCCTCTATGGCGCTCTGGAGCTCCTCCATCGATGACGCCGTCGACAGCGACACGGGCCCCACGCTGACGCCAACGCCGGACATTGACATCGCCGCCGCCGCAGCTGCCGGCACGTCGGGGAAGCCGGCGCCGCCCGCGCCGCCGAAGGTGAGCAAGCCGGAGTGGCTCGGCGACGACCGCATCGAGGATGGACAGCTCGCCGCGCACCGCTTCTGGCGCGGGAACCGGAGGTTCCCCGAGAACGAGTTGGAGTGCGCGTACTTGCCGCCGCCGCCGCCGACAACATCCACAACCGCCGCCGCCGCCGCCGCGACGGCGTGCTCCTCGTCGCCCCGCTTCTTCCTCATCGAGAAACTGAACGGCTTCTTCAGTCCCTGCTGCTGCTGCTGCGCCGGCGGCTGCTGCTGACCGTTGCCGTTGCCGGCGCCAAAGTTCTGATTTTTGGGGATCTGGGAGAGCTTCTCGTAGAGCGGCTTCACCTTCTTGGCGTACTTCTTGATCACCTCCTTGGCGAGCGACTTGGATGGCTTCTTGGCGTTGCCAGCGGCGGGAACGCCGGCGCCGCCGGCGCCGGCTCGGTGGAAGACAGAGGAGAATCGGGTGGCGAAGGAGGAGAGATACTGCTTGCCGGAGCGCGGCTTGGCCGGAGGAATCCCACCGGCGGCCGGCGGCGGGGCGGTGAGGTGGCGGTCGTCGTCGGTGGCGGAGCTGGGGCGGGAGGAGGAAGCGGCGGAGTCGGGGTGCAGGAGCGCGGCGCAGTCGGCGGAGAAGGAGGAGGACGTGCTGCCGTTGGAGTCGCGGGAGGAGGAGGAGTTGGAGGTGGAGTCGGAGGCGGAGGCGGAGGAGGTGGACGCCGAGGAGAGCAGCAGCGTGCGCACCATGGAGATGCGCGGCGACAGCTGCAGCGGCAGAAGCTGCCCCTTGTAGAACAGCTCGTCCGCCGGGCACAGCTGCGCCGACGACCGCTGCTTCGACGCCGGCGACATCGTCACCGTGAACTCGAACTCCGACGACGACGCCGATGACGACGACGCCGGCGACGGGAACGACCTCCCGCCTCCGCCGCCGCCGCCGCCGTCCTTGCCTCTTGACCGGCCCATCGTTTCTTGCAAGCTACCTACGGGCGGCTCATGTCGGCGGAGGAGTGGATCGAGACGAGGTCGAGCATGGTTGCTGGCGAGGTGGGGAGGGGAGGGAAAAAGGTGAAAACTTTTTTCCGGGGTTACGAGTCTGACCGCTTTATGAGGAGAAGACGGCGAAAGACGAGAGCCGAGTCGTCGAGGGGGAAGATGCGGTTTGTCGCATGTGGGGGTGGCCTTTGCAGCCGTTGGATTGGTTCCAGATCTCGATCGGATGGCTACGGCGCTGCCCTCCTGTAGATTGTTTTTTGTTTCAGCTTATAATCAAATCAGGAGTTCTTCGTTCAGTGGTTGGTCAGACACATTTCGCGTGTAGAGTGGATTCGATGTTTTTTAAGAAAGAAAATCTCCTTTCTCTTGGTGGATTAATGTTGATATGTTCGTACAACATTGATGGATCAATGTTGGCTTTGCCCGTACATGAGTAATGGAGTTGATAATAGATAGGGCAGTGGTTTCTACACAAAAATGTAGTAGTTTGGTAGGGTGATGAAGGGTTTGGGTTGATAATGGAGTGGGCCGGGAGTGATTATCGATTTTTATGTCAAGATGACTTTTTTTCCTAGCTGAACAACCGTGACTGATGCAAACAAAAAATGGTTTTAAGATAAAGACTTACGTTTCTTCTGTTAGGGATAAAAGTAAAAGCAAAGTGAAGAAAAACTATGTAGACAATGTAAATTTTTCTTCTATATATCAATGTCTCAATCAAAGAATATAAACATTTGATGCTTACAAAAATGACCGGAAGAGATCATTTAGTTGTGTTGTTGTAACCGTTACATTTTTGTGTAGTAAGGCTGCCTTCGTTCATGCAGGATTGGAAAATTGAAAAAGTATTGCACGTAAAACGAGAAATATCATTAGCATTTATTAAATAAATATTAACTTTTAAAACTTTTAAAATAGATTAATTTGATTTTTTTTAACAATTTTTGTGTAGAAAATTTTTCCAAAAACACTTCATTTAATAGTAGGGGAGGCATGCGTACAAAAAAATAGAAAAAAACACTATTTAAAATTGCCAATACTGTTTTCTCAACGAACGCAGCCTTAAAAGTTTGAACTGCTTCTACGGTTAGCAGTACGTCAGCTGTAGCGGCAACAGTGGCAAGAGCACAAGCGAAATTTTTGGACAGAGTGAGTACTATCAGTCAACGTTTTTGCTAATATAAGTGATTCAAAATATTGGTGAGTTCAATAGTAAAATGTACAATTTATTGCTCGTAGAAAAACAATGTTCTGCTCCTCACAATAGAGTTGGTTAAGTATATATGATCTATTAGAATAGAATAGGAATGTTCTAGATTGATTAGAGACAATCGTGAAACATCTTACATAAAGTTAAATCTAATTTTTTTTAGAAAAAAACACACCCGAAATCAAAATTCTGACAATTTCGGTCGTCATTTGGCAATCTACTATTTTTTTTTCAATACATAATCTATTGATCCACATAAACTCTTACCTTATTGACCACATCATTGTGAAGATTTTTATCATCGGTCAAAGAGTTAGGTAGCCAGTTACTCCAAAAACAGGGATTTGTTCGCTGAGCAGAGATCAGAAGAAATGAAATGGAACTAATAAAGGAGATGGCCGGGGAGCAGATATATAAAGCTCCATTTCCTTCTGCGCAGGGCAACATGTTACATGTGGAGGGGGTCAGCGTGCATGTTGCATGTCCCCTTGACTAACCTTGTAGCCATGACCTCACGTAGGATCTCCACGATGAGATGTGGGTTGCTAGATGCTGCTCTTTGTCTTGATTTGTGCTTGCGCGGTTGCGCCTCCTTTGGCCTCCAAGGCGCCTAGTACAGCCACATGCCTGGAACTGTCTAAAACTATTTTCTCAAGGCGATTGTCCTCTTTCTCAAAAAAAAAAAAGGCGATTGTCCTCATAAAAGAGGGAAAACATCAAAAAATTTGATCCAAATCCTGTCATATACGTTGAACATTTAAAATAAAAGGGACTAGTTTTCTCTCCTTTAAATTTTATACATACTAAACGTTTCAAATAGGGCATAATTGCATAAAACATAGCATCACTGGACCCTCTAAAGTATTTCTTTTTCTAATTTACCCATTAAACTTTGAAAAATGGTTCATGTTACTGATAGACACCATTTCTCCTTTTTATTTCTTTATACAAGTCATATTTTACAATGGATACTTTTTCCGAGCCATAGATGGCATCATTATTAAAATTCCTGAATATTTTCATATACTTTTATTACTGTTTACTTAAACTAACATCTTGATATTGAAACCAATTTAGGTGCTTCTAGCCGATGTGAACAGTAATAAAAATTTCAAAAAAAAATTTGAGAGGTAAGCTGCAACATATTCATCAATTCTGCCAAAATTTAGTGCAAAATACAGTTCATATTTAGATACCGTTTTGAAATAAAGCAAATTGTTTTTTAATACGTCGGGCCATATAGATGCTGTCGAAGAGGTCAAGTGATAAGGAAAAATAGTTCGGAGAGTAATTATAACACAAAATTTTATAGTATATTTTTAAAAAAGATCGACACAATCAATTTATTCTGGAGTCGAAGAAATTCATGTCATTGCCTCGGACTGTGAACAAGTTAACGCTATAGCTAGATGTTCCTGTTGGGCACATTCAATTCCCCATGGGTTAGGGTGCTTGCTATTAGTAGCTGCTACCTCCGTCAAATGCTTATATTTTAGGACGGAGGTAGTATGACAAAGTGTATAGTCCTACGTTACGTTATGCTTAGCTTAGCTCTAGCGTAGCATCAGTTGCACTATGCAATATTGCAATGCAACAATGCAAATGACAAGTTGCTGTCGGACACAGTGCTTTCCGTTGCATAGGGGATGGCTACGTGCCATCCGTAACACGTAAGCGCCACTCGTAGCATGAACGATGCATGATTGACAATAATTTGATGTGTTTAGTTCAGGCAGTGTATATGCTAGGAGTAGCTATTGTCGTCTCACGAAAATTCCATGTGTACGTACGTAGCTTTGACAAGTTGTACTAAGACCTCCTCCTCGATGACTAGCTATTAAGTTAACTTATATAATTTTTAATAAAGAAGAGATAAAAACTCTCTCTTGTATAATGTCTTGCACAAACTACAAAGCTATGTGAGGATGACATGTAGGGTTATTTTATTTATTTATTTTATAAGTTGTCTTTTAGACTAGATAGCAGCTATTATAACCACTTGAGAAGGCCTAATAGTATTAGTACTAGCTTTTGGTGATTTTGAGAGTATTTGAAAACAAGAATGGAGCTGTCTCGGACGCTTGATGACACGTGAAATACTCCTATATAGGTACTAGCATTTGTTTTCTTTGTTTTTTGCGCGTGTGATAAGACATTTAATTTTGTCACATATACATCTCGATCGTTAAAAAAACATGATATGACATGGGAATAGAAAGAGAGAGAGAGAGTACTGTCTATCGATACGAGCTTTATTAGTTAGTCCTGCAGATATGGATGCAATGAATTTATCCCTTTGTTTGCATGCGTCAAATATATATTCCTAGAAACCAGAGAACATTACTTTTGGCAGTTTAATTTATGGACCAATCTATAGGCTTAAATCAAAACTTTTAATTAGAAAAAAAATCCTCTATTATGACGTACTACAGTGTTTATCATCAATAAATTCTTGACTTCACTAAGTTTCCGTTGAACTCTTGATTATATAGATCATGACATTAGATAGACTCACTAACACATGGCTTCACCATCACATTTCCGATGCTTTTCCGAGTGCACCCCATTTCATACAAAGGCTATAAGTTATACTACCTTTTGCAAATATTTAGATTAACGAGTACAATGAATTTTGTATATTAAGTGGACTATCAAAATTTCATGGGACGTGTAAATAACATTTTGACCCCATATTTTAAACATGTTTCCTTTGGATACGTCTATTATAATTGTCTGGTAGTGGTGTCACCTTGACCCAACGAGTTATTATGGATTTATTGGCGGCTTTTAACACGTATGACTTTAGAGACACGTGTTTATTTTTATTTGTATGTGTCACCACACTTATTTATTTACTATTTAGGGTTGTGTGAGGGTTGTGGTAACGATATAAATGTCAATTGTTTGTGTTTGTGTGTGGGGGGAGGGGAGTTACGTGCATATAGTACTTATATAAATTGCGAGGCAAGCAAATTATGCACTACCAATGTATTTCTAAGCTAATGAACCTTTTTCAATTCTCAGGTTCATCCAATTATTTTGTGCATTTAATTTGCATTTTTTTCCTCTGTTTTCTTTGTTTTTTGGAAGATCCGGTTGCATTTGCCTGTTTTTTCCCAACGTTTTTACTTGATGTGTACGTACGCATCACGTACGTGCTGTTGGGAGGTTTCAATCGAACTCGTGATGCACTGCAGATTTCATAACAGGCCAAACTACTAACAGGTACCAACAAAACTTAGATCAAACAGCAATCATTCTGTTTTGCTTAATGATTGCCGGGTGATTCATAGAGAGAGAGAGAGGGGGCGGTTCTATATTTTAATCATTTGTTGTTGAGATTTGCTAGAATTAATGTTTGGTGGTCGATCTTTTCTTCCTTTTAGGAAGAGAAATGCGACACTGAAATCAAGTATGAAACTAAAAAAGGGAAGCACCTCGAGAGTCAAATATGTAAGCAGTGCTGAGATGAGTTGAGATATCTAAATAAATATTTTTTTAAAAAATGTCAAAATATATATGACGAGTATGTGAAAAAAATTGGGTTGCTCTTGCGAAATATACTACTGTGCTTCCATCTTTTTTAGGAACCGACAGAATTTTTCCTAGCAGAATTTATAGAAGAAGAAAAGCTAACCAATTTGTAAGAGAAAATTGGGCCTGAAAACTGAACAAATATATGGTTAATTAAAGAGAAACCATCAGAGAAAAGAAAAACGACGTGCAACGATCGAACTACACAAACCCTACAGAAAAGTCATCGTTGTCGAGCATTGCAAATACATGCAACTCCAACTTCTAAATGCTGAGACAATATCTCGACCACCATCTAAATAGTATGTCGTTGAGCAAGACCTTTTTAGCAAAGCCTCCAAGAAGAAAAAACATTGAAGATGTTGTCCGACACCCGTTCAGATCAGACTAGGTTTTTACCTGAAGGGGAGAGAGTCAACATAATGATATCTCCAAGAAGATAATAGCGCCAAGAGACATTGACGTCATCCACTATGGTCGGGGACCAAACAAAGCTTCTGCCCAAGGCTCTCTCAAAAAAAAAGTCGTAGGCCATTCAACCTCCCCATGCATAACTTTCTTAAAAAGTTTTTACCGCCTGAAGTACTCCCCGTGGAAAAAAGGGAAACAACATCGTAGAGGAAAATGAGAAACGATCAAAAGAGCATCCACGCCAAAAACTCGGCAAGTTTCTAGCCACCTAAATAGAACCGAGCCACTTGGACTAACACCAAGAGTCGGTGAATGCCACCATGTCCATCAGTTAGTGAGAGAAGCACAGACGTCCGCCCTTCATCCCTCACGAAACCACGAAGCACAGACGGCTGGAACTGGATGCAGCCCAACCTAAGAAGGGAGAAGTTTGAAGGAAGAGTAAGGGGTAGGGGGGGGGGTCGTTGTCCCACTAGCTGGCCAAACATCGCGGAGCACAACACTGCAGGATGAGGGAGGCAGGAAGGAGAAAACTGGGGGAAGTGGGAGAAAAGCATTGCTTGGGTTGCCAGTGCCGGAACGAGCGGCATGTCGCGCAAGAAGAGGCTGCGAAGGGTCCAACGTCACCAGCCATGCCGCTGCACGGAGACCGACTGCCGGCGATGGTGATGGCGAGGTAGGGGAAGGGAAGGACCGGAGGAGGCCATGATGGACAGCGGCCACGTTGATTCGCCGGTCGCCACCCCCTTCACACCTGCAGCATGTGCTTCCATCACAGCTGTATTTTTTATAAACAAAAAATATTGCAACATATGTAAAGGTAAAATAGATATTTTTGCAATAGATTTTGTCATCAAATAACGAGTTTTACCACATGATATCCCCCTTGACAGTGTACATATGTACTCTATCGTTCTGAATTTAATCCCGAGACATGGCGTCAAGATGAGGCTGTTTCACAGTTACTGAGTTACCCATCACAACTCCTACATCCACAAGTTAGCATGGATCTACATGCTCATCTTAGAATCGTCGCATCATAGGATGCCTCTCCTGCCGACGTGGCTGTTGAAGGTGGTCCCCGCGAAATACATGTGGGAGAACACGCTAAAAACCTGCACATTACCAAATTTCTTACTCAAGTGACATGCAGAGATACCCTCCACCTCAAAGTTGGATGGATGGAAATATTGATCGATCCATGGATCTGATACGTATTTGACTCCTCTTGTCGGTGAAATCCATCGTGCATACACGTGGATATACGGTCGCTTGGCCGCCGGCCGGTAGGGATGGATGATGGATCTTTTTCTGGTCTTGTACTTCTCGTATTTTCTTGCTGCCTATAAGAAAAGTACCAGTACTACTACGTCGAGTTGTGATTATAAGAAAAGTACCGGTACTAAGAGAGAAGAAGAAGATAGGTGGAAAAATTAAATGATGAAATGGTTATGATTGGTGGAGATGTAGCAGGTGAGTGTAGAAGTAGTTGTATTTTAAGACAAATTTGAATTGCTCAAGCAGTTATATTTTGAGACGGAGGGAGTACTTTATTTCTGAGAATTAATTTCGCACTCACTCCGTCACAAAACAATTATATTTTTAGAGTAAATTTCACAAAACTACAGGTATTTTAGACAATTTATCACAAAACTACACATTTAAAAACTTATTTCACATAACTATAGATTTAGTGTCCTTGTGTATCACAAAACTACAAATTTAAGATTTTATTTCACAAAAATACAGATTTAATGTTTCTATTATCGCAAAACTATAAATTTATTGTCTCTATTATCACAAAACTACATATTTTAGAATACATTATCACAAAACTACATGTTTTAGCAATGCTTAAATTTGTAGTTTTGTGATAATAGAGACACTAAATATGTAGTTTTATGAAACAAATTGTTAAATATGTAGATTTGTGATACACAAGGACACTAAATCTGTAGTTTTGTAAAACAAGTTTTTAAATCTGTAATTTTTTGATAAATTGTCCAAAATATCCGTAGCTTTGTGAAATTTACTCATATTTTTATATTAGACAATATTTTTGAAACGATACTTTGACCAATAATATTTATAAAAGTAAGTTTTTAAAATAAAGGAGTTGTATATTAGTGTATTATGATAGTTTGTTTAATGAGTAATCTTGTAACACTATTATACAATTAATCTTTTTATTTTCAACTATTAATTTAAAGTTGAAAATGTCTGATTTGGTACTTTTCTAAAAATAGTAATTTTGGATGGAGAAAGTATTATTTATTTTACCATTGGCAGACAGGGACAGACCTAGAAAATGAGGAGAGATGGGCTCATCATCATCTTCCTCCTTCCACCCCCTACTTTCCTTTATCTCTCTCTTCTTCCCCCATCATCTCACCTCCTTTTCCATGCGATCCAACGGGGTAGGGAGATCGCGCCCCCTGCACCCACGCTGGATCCGCCCTGAGTAAAAATAGTAGGTTTCTCTCGAGGCAAGTTATTTTTTATTATTTAGAGAAAAATATAAAGACTTGCCAATGGTTAGGTTGTGGTGGATTGAATTACAATGGTATTAGATTGGTAAGTGCAATTGTATGTGAAAGCTAAAAGTTGTATATTACTAGATATCTTGACTCCATATTTACTATCTATTGTTTACAAAATACAATTGTATCTGTGATTAGATTAACCTATCAAATCCAATTTTCAACTTTAAAACCTAGCTTAATGCAAATTTACGTGGAGACCCACTAAATGTTCATATACACGTGTGTGCAATTACACATATATGAACACATACGCGCGGCCTTAGCTCTATGAGCATCTCTGGACACTTAGAACGACATATGTCACCACTAACGAAGTAACCAAGATTGTTTCTATAAACGGATACATCATCATTCGCTGAAAGAATAACTAGCCGTATAGTTAAATACCTGTAAAGCCTAGATTTCAATCAAATGAGTAGGTTCCACCGAAACCTAATAAACTTGATGACGACACTTTTTTAAGCTATATATGAGCTTTTATTATCCAACTGAATATTTTGGTGAATTTGGGTGCATTCTGAATGGTACATTGAACGCAGGGATTTGGTGCTGGAGCTTTTCATGGCACCATCCAAGTATCCAACACAAAGGATATTGCGTGGGATTGTGATTCTGTTATTATTGCTGGTCAGTACAAAATGTGAATATAGCAGCAGAAAGCTGCAAGCAACTTCCTAACGCCTCTTCTAATCATGTGTTTGGTCTTGGTCACGATCATGTTTTGTACACAACCAAGAAACAAGCTTATTAATTAATGCTTCAAGCTAGTAGCAGTGTGGTCGGAATGTACATGTTTTTGTACGGCACAATTAATGTGGTTACCGCTGATACGCCGCGTTGTCCATTTCGTTAGGATAACGTCCTATCCCCCAGGCCAAACTAAACATGGGTTTGGATAGGAGAAAATCGCTCGGGCAGTCGGGGCCTGCCCTTGCGCTGGTTCAATTCGGCTCGAATGACACGAACTGAGGCCCGAGCTTACTCGACATTCCTTTGGTTTTCTAAGTCAAACTACAAATTTAACCAAGTTTAATTTGTTTAAAAATACATCAACGTCTATGACTCTAATTAGTTCTAATAAATCTCAACTGAATATACTTGTGTACTATAGTTTTCTATAAATTTGACTAAACATGAAGAAATTTGAACTTATCATCAGAATCTAAGAACTCAAGGGCCGTTCTAAACAAAAGATGGAAACGGTTGATTAACAACCCACAAAACGAGATATATGATTAGAGCGTTAATTATAATTAAGTACTAACCAATAAACCTTAAAAGAAACTTTGATTATAATTTTTTTAAAATAAAATACACTGTTTTAGCAAATTGGAAAGCATGCTAGAAACTAGAACAATCCAATATCTTCTATGAAAAGAACATCGATTTAGCTCATTTCAAACTAAGCCCAAGCTAACTAGCCAATTGCTCAGTGGCTTATTTCGCTTGGAGCATGGCAGGTTCATCGGCTGCTATGTCCAAATACCTAGTATGTGTCTAATCTTATTCTAGTTTACTACTATATTTTAGACGGAGGGAGCAGTTATTAATTCAACCATTATGACTCGTTTGTCTCCTCCCCCCCCCCAACACAGCGCCCGCGATGACACTATCGTGTGTGGCCTTATGAATTCGCTCAACCTTAAATTTTCGGTCACGGCCGGTGGCTTGCTGCCTCAACTCAATCTTGTTGTGCCGCAGCCCTAAGTAATTCGTGGAGTGGCCACCTTATTGTTACTATATTTTGAACAGATGTTATCATTCATCTAGGTGATTGTTCAACACATACCAAAACAAAATGCACAATTATAATAAGAATGTTGAGTGAAATTAGCATTCACTGTATAGCCATGTTTTGGTATGTGCTGAACAATCATATAGATGAATTATAACATCTATTCAATGTATGTGTAGTGGAAATATGACATAAATATGAAGATAAATTATCAAAGACGAGTCGATCAAAGTAAATGTTTGACCGGTACCGTGCTCACTTGTGTATCAGTTTTTTTTCATTAATAAAGCAATTGGCAACAATATAATAGAACAGTATTGATTATTTCTCGTTTTCTTATAATCATCTTAGAGTCTAAGCTAGAGAGAGAAGGAATAAACTTATTCAAATAAATAAATTATGATAACCAAATCGATGATTGATTGAATATCGAAACCTTCCAAAAGTATCACATAGCTTAACGTTTTAAGAATGTAACGATTTCATTTGTATTCCAAATCAACCATGCTAAAATTGTACATTAACATTACGTACTCTGCGTTCATTTGTCTCAAAAAAAAAATAGTACAGACAACTCAACTCAGTGCAGCGTTTTTCCTCTTTTTCCGTGCACACGCTTCCCAAACTACCAAATAATGCATTTTTTGAAAAAAAATCTACACGAAATTTGTTTAAGAAAATCAAATTAATCAATTTTTAAAGTTTAAAATATTTAATACTACCTCCGTCCCAAAATATAAGCATTTCTAGCTAGTTGCTAGATTCAGAGTATTTTAAATGAACCTAGATAAAAGGTTGTGTAAATTCATTGGAAATGCTATGAATCTGTACACCCAGAGACATATCTAAGAATGCTTATATTTGGGACAGAGGTAGTACTTATTTAATCAAGTACTAATGACGTTCTCGTTTTACATGCACTACTATTTTAATTCGCCAATTCTTTCAACACACAAACGAACACTGTGTGATGATATATTTAGTTGATGTCTTATCTTATCATAAGGTGTTATGTATTCCTTCCATTCATAAATATAATCACTTCTAGCACTTAAATTTCTCAAGAAATATATGGATTTAAGAGAGGGAATGGAAGTAATTTTATACTAATTGATACCCCGCGCGTTGCTGCGGGACATTGTGTCTTGGAAAAATAATAGTATCAACTTCCTTAATGGAGCTTCACTGCAGATGGCATCAAGTATGTGGATTTAGTGAATATTTTAAATCAACGATAATTTAATTCCTGAACAGAAACTTGCAAAATGAAATGTTTGTCGAATATTTGTTGTTAACCGTAAGCAAAGCCTGGAACAATTATCTATATAGTTTATTTGTGAGCTGAAAAAGTGATTATGCAAGAACGTTAATTTGAGCCTTGACGGTTGAGTAATACTTGGGATTTCATTAGTTCAATAGATAGGTAGATATAATTTTCCGTAGAGTTTAAACTTATGTGATTGGCTATAAAATATAAAATACCGCATTAGGATCTTCTCCTCTGTACTCCACTGCCTGCATGGTGCAGTAGTCACTTATCACCGTGAACACACATTTAGGCCTAGTTTAGTTCATAAATTTTTTTCCCAAAAATATCACATCAAATCTTTGAACTCATGCATGGAGCATTAAATATAGATGAAAAATTAAACTAATTACACAGTTAGGCTGTAAACAACGAGACGATCTTTTGAGCTTAATTAGACCATGATTAGCCATACGTGCTACAGTAACTCACGTGTGCTAATGACGGATTAATTTGCTCAAAAGATTCGTCTCGTGGTTTTCAGCCTAGCCATAAAATTAGTTTTTTTATTTGTGTCCAAAAACATCTCCCGACATTCGATCAAACGTTTGATGTGATATTTTTTTAAAAAAAATTCACAAACTAAATGCCCCCTTAGGAAATAGATGTGAAAAAACACCCGGGAGACTGTGAAAGTTGAGTAATAGCCGATAAAAGATCTAAAATTGGAAAATGATATCTCGTGTGCTTTGTGTGTTCTGCAAAAAAAAGGGCTCAGTTGCACTGTTCCTTTGGCCAATATGATAGAGCTGGCGTTACATTATCGAAAGAAAACATATTATAGTGCGGTACTCCCTCTATCTCAAAACATAGCTACTTTTAACTATGAATCTAGATAAGAAATATCTCTAGTTTCATAGCTTCAGGTGGTTATATTTTGAGACAGGGATAGTAGAAAATAAGTAAAAGACAGTACTGTCTTGAAATTTCGAGCAAACATTCTAACTCTAAAAAAAATTGAATTATCATAAGATATTTTGACGTGAGCTTTTTTATTATAAGATAAGGAAAATTGGAATTTACCTTCCAAACAATCAGCGGTTTCTGTATTGTCTCATTTTTATTAAGAGAAATGGGAGGGTTTATCCCCTCTTTTATCAAAAAAAAATGACGCCTCTGCAAAGATATCTCATTCCACAGTCCACCATCTGGGAAATGGGCCAAAAGGTTAGAAAGGCTAAGCATTGGCCCAAAGTAGATTAAAGCCTTCTTGGGTATTTGCCGAAAATCATAAAACTGAAAATGGAAATAGTTTTACTGTACTTTTCACAGAACTATTAAGCTGGGGAACACTGATCATGTCGTAGAACAGCCCAAAACTACTGAAAACAGCAGACACAAAAGTTTAGTATGTGTTATTTGTAATTTAAAAATCAATGCTGAAAAATAAACTTCAACTCAAATATTAAAATTTAGCAGCAGCTGATAGGAGGCAATCGATGAGAGGTCAACTAGAGGTCAGTAGTTGACACTAAAATCTGATATCCAGAAGACAAAAGGCAAAGGCAAAATTTGCAAGTAGCTCTGCCAGATAGTAGTTGACGCTAACATATGCTTGCTGTATGATTCGTTCTCAGTTTGAAGGTTACAACAAAATGCATCCGTCGATAGTGGATATCGTTAAAAAAACTTCTGAAACCTTACAAAACAGCCGACCGTGGTGACACTCTTCTCAGTAAATTCTTAGCTGTCCTTTCCTTCAGTAGGGCAGCTGGACCAAGATGATCCTCAGTAACATTGTCACTATTGATACAACAATATACAACAGGAGAGAAAAGAAACATCTACAAAATAAACAGAATAAATGGAATTACAACAACAGAGAACCCCCTGAAAACAGAAATCTATGGCTGTCTACTCTGTTCACATTGCCACAAGGATGAAGTTTTGTTTCAACTACAGAAAATATATTTATACCAACTCCATTAGAAGAGGGTCTCCCGTGGACATAACCCGAATAAGCTTAATAAAATCAATCTCGTTCAGTACTTTCAGTGGGAAAACAGCAGGTGCTTGAGCTGTATATATACTTGAGAAAGTCTCATTGCCTGCCAAATTGGTCCTGAACACTGTTCCAGCCAGAGCATCAGAGTCAAAATTTTGAGGAGAGTCCATCGCCAGGAAGAACATCGGGACAGCAATTTTATGGTGCAATTCCAAATCACCAACGAGCCCCACGAGATCACCAAAATCCTCAACAAACTGACGAGGTATGTAAAAAAGCTCACTGCCACAAAATGCAATCTTATCTTCGCCCATGCTTTCTTTATAGTTTGTCTGGAAATGAACTGGAGAACTACCAATGACCTGCTTAACCATTGAGCCTTGCTTTACAAACCATTCCTCTTTGTTATTCTCCAATGGAACAGTAACCCAAGAATGCGCAATCTGCAGAATGAGAAAAGATGTTATGGATGATAATGTACCATGTGTGTTGATTAATAGTACATACGTGACCAGCAGGTACCCCAGAGAAGGTGCAAGGGAAGGAATTGAATACAGTTTACAGCCTACAAACCTTGTTTGTTATCCAAAGTTTTTCCTTGTCAGCTTGCAGCAGGTTCCAGTAGTTAAGAATCATGTGGTCTTGTAGGAAGAGAAATCCATCAGCACCACCATATCTTCCAAACACCTTAGGCAAATACCTAATGAAGTCATAGCAATATTGACAATATGATTAGCACATGAAAGAAAGTTCAGATTCAGAACACTGCACTACTAGCTAGCCATAATCATGACAAGCATAAAAACAATTTAAAGGCGGTTAATACATTGCAAACCAATAGTTTGGTATGATCATGCAAACCCCTTTGGTTCAACCATCATATGAACCTACGCCCCTGAAGACTTGAACTTAAAAGACCACATTTCCAAACATGTGGCTAATGAACGCCGATTGATAATCAACAATCCAATATTGTAAAGTATTTTTATTCTATGCTCCATTCTACATAAACAATAAACTTAGCAGTTTAGCATGCATTCCTATTTAGCCCTTTCAGTGAAGACACACCTAAATGTCATAAACATTATAACCAGCTCAGCCACAAGAATGGCAGTCTTAGTCTGAAACATAAGTGAATGAAGAAATTGGAGGCAGCACCATCAATCAAACAAAAATACTCCCGTTTCATAATCTAAGATGTTTTGACTTTTTGCTTGCAACATTTGACCATTCGTTTTGACTTTTTGCTTGCAACATTTGGCCATTCGTCTTATTCAAAAAATTATGGAAGTATCATTTTTTTTTGTTTGTGACTTACTTTATCATCAAAAGTACTTTAAGCATGACTTATCCTTTTTTACATTTGCACTAAATTTTTTAACAAGGCGAATGGTCAGACGTTGTAAGCAAAAGGTCAAAACTTCTTACATTATGAAACAGAGGGAGTAGCTATAATCGCCAAGATAACATATAAAATCAATGCAATATTAAGATAAAGAAATTTGAGGCTTCTCTACCCTTAAAATAAATCCTCTAGCCAAGTTTAATTTAACATCCACAGGAATGTTGGTGCTTAGATGTAATGATATGATAGTAATGACTTGAGTTCTTCAAGCTATGTGTTCATTTACATATAGACTGGATGCAAACATCAATGTACCAGCCCACTATTACAGTCCTAAATGTATTTGACAATAGCATAAAAGGTCATTAATGAATATCATATTTGATTGTTTAACAAATTCCAGAAAATGTTCATAAAGTGCATATGGTTATAAAATGCAACTGTGCAGGTGCATGCTTCAGTAATCAGTACGCATTTGTTTAAGTAAAAAAAAAGGTCTGTAACTATCTACAACCTTAAGTAACTAGCTGGCAGCTTTCAAGATGAAGTAGTTGATAAATAAGCCAGAATATGCAAATAAAAACAGATTTTAAATTTACCATTAGAAATTAATGAGCAAGTCAGGTAAGAGTTATTGAGGGGGTAATAACCACTCACTTGTATGCATGTGACAGCGCGCAGCGCTCAACAGCAAGCTCTGTGTTGCTCTGTTCAGCTAGTATGATAACCGTCTTGAAAATCCGTCCATACAGCAGCCTCCACTCGAGTGCCGTACGATCCACAGGCCCGCTAACATGCATGATCAACACAACATTTCCAAAGTTCTTTCTCCACTTAATCAGGTTTCCAATCTCATAGTTCACTGTACCAATCTCATCAACCCCCAAATGCACAGATGGCAGCTTCTTGGGCACAAATTCCTTCATATCACCCTCTCCGATGGTTGCCCGCTGCCTGTCAATTTCCAATGACATGAGACGAGGCTGCCGGTAACCCACTGAGAGAAGGTCCTGCAACCAGGCAGCTGTTAATCTCACATCCTGCTCTGTCCAGAAACCTTCCTCAGCCATGGCATAGCTCAAATCAAGAATTCTCTCAAACAGTGTTTTCTTGTTTGACCTCCACTCAATCAGAAACTTGATCAACCGACCCACATTCACATGCAGATCCTTCTCCTCAGCGAATGGGTACGCCTGGATATGGTCCTTGCGGTAAATAGTCGGCGGATAGAAAGCCACATACCCACCGATCTCCCACAAGATCCGTTGTGCCCAGTAGCCACGGATCACATCTGATGCCATCGAGCTTACTGACACTGGCATCATGAGACCCCAGAAAGCTGGTGTGTGGAACAATGTATTGAAGGAATTCACCGGTGCCATCGTGCCCTGTGGCAGTGCCACCTTCGGAGCCTCTGCATCAAATCTCAGATCAAACGCCGCGGTTGGCGGCTTCCTAGTGAAGTAAAACACGGCATCGACATCGGGCAATCCATCTGACAGCCCTTGCTGAATGAATTGCCGGCCACTGAACACCTCAGTGTAGAACACCTCGTGAGCAACTTCCCCAACCTTATCCAGCGGCAGCCCCCGCGGCCACACAGAACGCTGCCCAAAATGCACATATGGATTCACCACCGTCCTGTTGGGATCCGCGTGGCTGTACTGCAGCAGCACGGGGTGGTTGGCGACCCCAGATCCCAAATCGAGATCGAAATGCTTCCCCAGATCGTTCCCGGGGACCTCGGCGCGGTCGTCGGCGTCGAAGATCACCTTGGCCCCGTGCTGGACGGCGAAGAGGTACCCCGCCGTCTTGCGGACGTGCGACGCGTAGGGCAGGAAGTCGACGGAGCGGTAGCCGAGCTGCGCCTGGAGCTCGAGGGAGAGGAAGATGGCGCCCTTGAGCTCCCACCCGGACGGCGTGTGGGAGTTCCCCACGGCGAGGAGCTGCCACCCCTTCACGCGCGCCAGTGCCCCGAGCGCAGCCGTCGGCGGCGACGAGACGGACACCACGATCCACCTCTCCGCCCGGAACGACGCGAACGGCGTCCCCGCCGCGATCGCCAGCGGCGGGACGGCGTTCCACGCGACGTCAGGGTAGGGCAGCCTCGTGGGCCCGGACGACGAGGCCGACCGCGACCGGTCGAGGCAGAGGAGCGCCGCGGCGTCGGGCGCCGCGCCGCGGAGGAGGAAAACCGCCGCGGCGGAGGCGACCGCGAAGAGGAGGAGGAGCAGCTTGGAGGAGTGCTCCGACGCCCACGTGACGAAGTCCAGGTTCTTCGCGAACGGCCGCGGGTGCCGCCTGTCCGCGCCCGGCGCCCCCCGCGGCGACGTGGGCGTCTTCTGCCCGCCTCCGCCGTTTCCGCCCGCCACGGCCGCGTGCGGCGAGACGCGGTCCTGCTGCACGAGCATCTCGAGGGGCGTGAGATCTGGGTCGGGGGGTGTGGCAAGCGAGCGGCGGGTTCGGTTGGGGATTTGGGGCGCCGCGAGTCGCGAGATTTGGTGGCGCGCGGTGGGTGCGAGCGCCGACAGGTGGGGTGAGGAGTCGCGATCCGCGCGGGGGGGAGGAAACGGGATCTTGAGGCGGGCGCGACGGCCGCAACCGCAAGCGCGCGGTGTCGGTCGCGGCGAGTGATGTGCTGGTGGTGCTGGAGTGTGAGTTACTCCATGAGTATAGTGTGGTGGTGCCCCAGTAGGTGGAGCGGTTGGTGGAAGCTCGTGGTCGCTCGCGGTGGGGGAGAGAGAGACGAGAAACGCTGGACGGCTGGAGGGGGAGGAAGAGCAAGCTGACTGATGAGTACAAAGTTCACCACTGTTCACCTTTCTGGTTTGAGCTCCGGAACCGGCCACCTGCTACAAAACGGTTTTTCGCCAAATTTTTGATCAAAATTTACTGTTTATTCTCGAAAACCATCTTTAAAATTTTCATTCGAATATACTTCCGTCCCAGGTCCCACATTGAAGCCTCGAAATTTCGTGGTTTTTTTTTATTGATTTTCGTCAAAAACGTGAACCATGATAACTGATGAGTGTGATGAGAGTTCTCTGTTTTTTTTTCTGGATTTGATTATTTTTCGTTCAGCATTGTTTATTGAGGAATATGAATCGAAATGCGCTGGAATGGTCTGCCTGATTCATCATTCGCGCGTTAAAGAAAGGTTTAATCAGCAGGTGCACTCCTTGCACATGGGATTAGGGGGAAATGTTGTTTTTTTCTTTTCTTTTTGCATATCCAATAGATCTTGTTATATTGTACTAGTGGGCATTTGGGCAATGCAATAAACTATACATCCTGGAGTTAAAATCATTTGTTGGGTGCCGATGAACCGCGGGGCGTTGTTGCTAACCAATCCTGGAGTTTAAAAAGCTACTTACACCTTTCAAAAACAAAAACAAAAGACTACTTACATACTGTACTTGAATGCATTCTGTTTCTTGCAAGATGTACCACAATAAGTTCATGTTAAAGTGCGGCAAAATAAATTTCGGAGTCTTTTCATCATATTTTTTTTCAATCTTGTTTTTTGGACCGCTAAGATTAGAAGTATTAATTTCTCCTTTTTTTTCCCTTTCATTACATGTCTTAACTTATAAGTTGCATACAAAAAGCTCAACCAATCGCCCATATATGGCTGCATATTCTACTGCTACATGCCATATATAATTGGACAATTTGTTGAGCAGTAGCTGGTTGGTAATTTGGTGCAATCTATGGGGCCAATGAGCTATGACAATCGATATCATGTCAAAATACGGATCACCGTTGCATTATGGAAAATTTTAAAATGAGAAGAAAGGAGTATGTACTAGAAAGCAGCACAAACTTTATCATCAGAACCGAAATCATTGGAAACATGGAACTATACCGCGTTTCTTGTTCTACGAACGCTGTGTTCCCGTCCCGGAAATAATAAACATTCATGTTCCTACCTTCTTCCTTGTTAAGATATGAAGAAGTTACACTGTAGTTTCTATTTTTTTAGAATCACGGTGTAGACACAAGCATCCACAGACACGCACACACCCACCCCTATGAATACGTATACTATAGTTTCTATTTTAATTTATAACTATGACAACTTTGAGCAAAAAAAGGTTCCGGATACGAATGCAAGAAATGATACTCATACACTGAAGAAAGATTTTATATTTTGACATGCATTGTGCCTAGACATTATAGGGTGAGAATACAATATATAAAAAGGACAAGAGTAAAATCACCGACGATAGCATAACTTGTGTGGTGGGTGTAAATTAGTCACACATTTTGTAATTTGCTCAAATAAGTCACACGTCTTGTCTCAGAGGTACAAATCTTATCAAAAAAATCATATCACATGAACTATTTGCTTTCAAGTTGAATGACGTGCTGACTTAACATGTTACTCATGACTCATGTGGACGTGCAACCAATAAAAATAAAAGATAATCCTATGTTTTCACTTGCAACAATGTATGTGTGCTTTAATATACATAATCACACATTAATTAATATTAAAAAATTTAGTATAGTTCATATCGTATTGAATTTATTACTGATAATATTGATAATTTGCTTATTTGTGGGACATATGTGGCCATGATTGTACAAGATATCAATACAGTGAACATATTGCACACGTTTAATATAGTTTGCACCCTAAACACAAGATGAGTGACTCATTTGAGCAATTTGCAAGACGTGTGACTAAATTGCACCCACCTCGCAAGTTGTGGTACTACCGACACATTTTACTCAAAGGACAATATATACAAAGGGGCCAAAATTGGAATTACCTGGGATTATCAGGTAGAAACAAAGCAAGAGTATCACAATATCTTGAGCCATTAGTATTTAATAGAACTCATACATCTATCCGTTGATACAAAATGTGCACGTCACACACAAAAATCCTAGGAATTCTATTGAGCTCCAGCGCAGGTCTAGAAAATTAGATTCAAGGTGTGTCAATTAGTTTGATCCTGTATGTGGCGACCCGTGCCGTCATTATAGAAATGACATCACTGATTTTGGATCATTATTCGCCTAAGTGAGACTTTGGTGAATAATAATCCATGTACCAGTGATTTCATTTCTATAATGACTATAACGACGGCATGGGTCGTCACACTGTAACTAATAAGATGAAAATATATCGATGATTAAGGAGCCGATCAACTAATAAGCCAATGTGATGTAGTGTTTTGGTGTTTCCAACCAATGTTGATGGGGTTTATATTGATGGTCGACTAATAAGCCGATGTGATGCAACATTTATAGGCGATGCCGGTGTGATTTACAATGATGATCGACTAATAAGTTGATGAAGATTCAAATAACCAGGTAAAATGAGATTTTATGCTATAATCAGCTATAACTAAAATATAACATAATAAGCCGATACAAAACTCAAAAAATAAAAACAAGACAACATATCGGCTAATACTCCGATGAAACATTGCTTAAGAACATGTCGGCTTAGTAGAAATAAACTTATTAATAGCAATAATAGATTGAACCGAACCAATAAAGCATCTAGGCTCGGTTGTTAATTTCGGTAATTAATGACATGCACTAATTACAGACTAACTATTTTATTTGAGAGATAATTTGTGTTAGGTCCATGCCGTGTGCACGCAAAGAACGATTACCGTGGATGAAAATTGATGGCACAAACCAATAAAGTGAAGGTGATAAATCTAGTGATTTTATTGTTCGATCGAGGTGTTGGAGCGATCACTTGTGCTAGATTTATTTTCTAGCTTTATTGTACTATCAAGAGGGGTGGTAATTTTGGGAAAGAGATGATCATATGTCATACTTGCATTTGCATAAGGGTACACTTTAGATTTTTGTCTTCGATCCTATCTTCTAATTTTTTTTCCAGTATGGCCAATCTGACCAAGGGCACGAGGCCGGTCAGACCGTGCCAATACAAAGAAGAACTTTTCTTTAGAGGCAGCGCCGGTCTGAACAGGCATGTGGGCTGGTCTGACCAGGAGCATACAAAAGATGTTTGGGTGTGCGTTGCCACGCAGGTCCGACTAGGCCCTACGACTAGTCAGACCAGGATGATACATAGATCTTTTTTAGCTCTGGAGCTGCGCTGGTCTGACCAGGCCCGTCGACCGGTCAAGCCAAGGTCATACAAAGAAGATTTGCTATGTGAGCAGTTGGGTGACCGGGTTTATCTAGAGACATTTTTTAGCCTCTGTGTTGGGTCGGTCTGAACGGGCCCAACATGTTAGTTCGACCAGCCAGTGCATTTAATGTGCGGCAATGGTCAGATTTGGACCCTGAGTTTTGAAGGGCCGGTTTGACCGGCACTTACTCGTCGGTCAGACCAGCAGTGGCCCAAGTTGGGGGATTTCCCCTTAACGTCTAGTTTTTGGTGAGGGGAGTATAAATACTCCCCCACCAGAAGTTAGGGAGCTCTTTTTAGATATTTGATATTTAGTTTGAGCCCTTTCATACTCCCTCTCACTCATCTGTATTCGTGGGTGATTTGAAGGTAGATTAAGCAAAGACAACCGTCTTGCATCATTATTCTTGCTATTGTGGCATTTGATCATCTTCAAGCTTGGATTTATACTTGTTACTCTTGGAGGTTGCCGCCTCCTAGACGGCTTGAAGGAGACCCGGTGACCTCTCTAAAGGAGTTTGTGGAGAAGTCCCAGGGTTGATCGTGGGTAGTTTGGAGTTCACCATCTCCGGAATAGAGGAAGAGCTACCACTAGTGATCGAGGCTGGTGTAGACCATTTCGAGGTTGGCTCCTGCCTTGCCCATCCTTGACGAAGAGGTTTGGAGGCTTGGTGGTTTGAGCGGTGAAGTTGGGCTCGCCTCAAGATGATTAAGAAGCCGGCAAGCTTCCCAACATCGGTCAAACAAAAATTCGGTTGTCTCTCTTGCTCTCTTTACTTATTGCAATTTACTTCTTAGTGATAACTAAACCCTTGTCAACCTAACTTTGCAAAACATTGTTTAGAGTAGTTAATTTGAACACTCGCTATCAAACCTAGCAACTTAGGATAGTTCATTTGGGGGTAAGTATTTTTTAGTCGCCTATTTACCTCCCTCTAGTCGATATCTTGATCCTACAACTGGGACATTATAAGATTGAGGATAATAAGAAATATTTAGCCGATAGACATACAAACGTGATGGATATATCAATCAATCTAAAGCAACAACGTGATTAGAGAAATACCGACTTACTCAGAATATCGACCTAACCGATAAAGTCCTAACTAAGTTGATATGACTCTAAACAACAATGTAGTTAAAGATATAATCACTATATATGATAGGCAATGCTTGCATCAAGTGGAATATAATATCAGAACTAACCAAAAAAATCCTAAACAAGCTGATGCAAGCAAAGTCAACGATGCGTACTTCCTTAATGGAGATCATGTACAAAGCCTCCAACTCGATCACAAGGCCCGGACTTGATTTCTCTGTAGAGATAGAACCTAACCTATGCAGTCCTGCTCAGAAACAAGAATCCGTCGAAAGGTAAAAGGTGGTGATGCGCAGAAATTTGTATTGATCAAGAGATCATGTACAAAGCCTCTAGGGCGTGCATATTTATACCCTCGGGTTGATACAAGTCCTGATCAAACACAAAATAAGATTTCCTAATAACAAAAGGAAAATAACCAATCCTACATATTGAAGAAATATACTTAAAAATATGAAACCATATTATCGTGGCCTTCATGATTACACTTTGAACTTGACTTGATCTGAATAAATTTCCATCTACCAATCAGTTTTTTTCTTTAACTGAATCCATTAAAAATCGTACCAATTTTTGGTGCTAACACTATCACACATAATAACATCTATTTGAATAATTAGAATGTGAAGTCTTTCGAATGTAATTCCTTTCACGTTGCTCGCACTGGTGGCACAGGAGATGACCAACACCCACACCCTAGCCTTTTTGTTGCTTGCTCCACATCGCGGACACTGGGGCACTGCATCACCATCAGCGATGCCGCCTACATACCATCTTTCGCTTTTCCTCTTCGTTTTCTCTTCCTCCCTGCCATCGCAGTCACCGGTGGCATCAATGATGGGGTTTTGTTTGCTGCACGACACCAAGATGAAACAAATCAGATGGATCGAAATCAAGTGCACACTAGCGAGTAGATTTGCCGATCACCATTACGACTGTGAACACCGTGGTCGTCGAAGGAGTTAAATTGGTGCTTCCTTCACCATTGCTTACCCCTTTCAACCGGCGAAGCACTTTGTTTTGGTCAACTAATATGTGACGCGGAGGCAATTGCGTGAATCCAAATAAGATCCAAGAATTGAGGTTGGACTAGCTGATGAAGGGTGTGGTGGATCCCTCTCGTCTATTCATGCCACAAGTTCTGTATTGATCGATGATATCAGGCTAGGCACTAGATCTATTGGTCGACAATTTTAATTCCTGCTTTTTGGACTTTGTTTTGATGATGCCTTCTTCCATTCGCCTGGTGGTAGATTGATGAGGCCAGTGCTTTGTCCCTGGTGGCTATATTTCAGTACTGCTTGGTCTATGTAAATGGTGATCAAATGTGGTTGATACACGTGTAAACAACCTTTATTTTGATTAGAAAGATTGGTTGGCTTAGCAGCTATGACTAGTCGTAAGAGGATTGTGCTCATTTCAGCCAGGTGGTGGCATAGAGTAATCATGATAACTCCGATGAAGACATTGACCTGGTTTATTTGAATTCGGCAACATCAGTGCTTGTTTGTCTCTAAAGATGTTATGTCAAGCTTCGGATGAAATCTTGCCTTATTATGGATGGCGGTGGTGAGCAAGCCATGAATCCCTCTTGGAGGCGTTGTTATGGAGTAGATGTGTAGGACTTTATTTCTTGTCTTAAATTGTATTTTAGTGAGATGCTATAAAATAATTGTATTTTAGTGAGTTTCTATAAAATAATGGTATGTTCATATTTACCTTTTTTTAAGGCTATGTGCATCTCTTGTTGATGTAGGGAGTGGGCGTAGTACATTTTAATGAAATTCTTCGTATTATAAAAAAATTACAGATTGCATGCATGGATACTTAGCAAGTATTTATGTTGAAATACAACCCTATTAAAGGAACTTCGAGAGAGAAAACATGTCCACGTAATCAAGAACCTTCGTGCATGTTTAGATTATGTAAAGAGAGTAATATTTCTAGCGCAAGCGGTGCATCATTGCTTTATCAAACGTGGGTGCTTATTGTTAGAACTTACCTATATGGCAAGATATGGCAAGATGAAGTTGTTATTTTTGTACAAACACCTATATATGCATGTACGTAGATAACATAACTCTTTTTCCCTCGTGCTCCCACTCTCAATAATGAGAAGAACAAAAGTTAATCATTTTAAATTAGTCCCCTTTTTATTTGAAGAAAAATTATAGGAATTTTGTAAGATTTCATTTCTATAGGATTTTTTAATTTAGCCTTTAAAATAAGTATTGGATCCTATCAAATTCTGTAAAAGGGGATGTTACTAAGCTAGTTTTGGAGAAATTTCAATATGAGGTGCAACCTCATGGGAAAATTCCTTTCAGTATTTCTCTCCTATCAAATTCCTATATTTTTTTCTACGGTAAAAACAAACAGTTATTTATTTTTCTTGTGTTTTGTAATTGTTTGTTTTGCATTTACATTTACGTGAAAATTATGTGTTTTTTCTGTTTCTCCGAGCTAATCCGAGAATCAATGAAAAAACTACTCCATTTCAGATGTTTGGCGTCGGCTAACTTTTTTTTAAAAAAATACAGAGGTAGCACAATCTAATCCGGCTCTTCCGACCCCAAGAGGCCAAGACGGCACGGGACACAGTGGCATGGCACACCGGCTACCCCGCACAGGCGCACACACGCCCACGCGATCGCCTTCGCTGCTGTGCGCCCACCCGGCCACCCCACATCGGTATATCGCGCATGATGCAACCGTGTCTCACTGCCTCCGCGACACGGCGCTCCCCGCGCGACGCGCCCCCGTGACGCTCTGGCCCCCCACTCCGCTCCTCTGCCTCCCCTCCCCAACTCCCCCACTCAACCAAAACCCGGCGCCGGCGTGCACTCAACCGGCCACACGGCTCACTCCAAAAACCCACTCGCCAATACGGCAAGCAATCGGCGGCGTGAAGCCGTGACCTCCCGGAAATCGTGTGGCGCCGTCCTCGCGATCGGGTGCGGAGATGGCGGCTGCTGCTGCTGCCGCCGTGGGGAAGCGGGTGCTCGACACGGGCTGGCTCGCCGCGCGCTCCACCGAGGTGTCCCTCACCGGCGAGAAGCTCACCACCACCGACCCGCCGGCCGCCGACCCCGATCCCACGGCCCCCTGGATGCACGCCGCCGTCCCCGGCACGTACGTCACCCTCTCCTTTCCTCTCCGATCCCCCCGTTCCCCGCGACAATTATACCACTGGCAGTAGCCCGAATTCATGGGGATTTTTTGCGTCGGTGCTGTGGTTCATCAATTGTTGTTTTGTTAGTGCGTGTGCTTCGGCATTACTCTAAAATACTTGCGAGTTTTTGTTTATCCGGCGCGTGGTCGACGCTTTAGCTGATTCCCCTTCTGTTGGATGCTTACGGATGCAGCGTGCTGGGGACGCTGCTGAAGAACAAGCTGATCCCTGACCCCTTCTACGGCCTCAACAACGAGTCGATCATCGACATCGCGAAATCCGGCAGGGAGCACTACACCTTCTGGTTCTTCACCACCTTCCACTGTGCTCCGGTACGCAGTCACGCACTGATTTTCCGTGCACGAGTTGTTGATTCATCTTTCTGTTCCTTGACAATGCATGTAGCATATGGTACAGTGAGTTGCTAATTGGGCACTGTCTAACTGTCTAGAATTGACAAGCAACATGTTGCTTGGAGAAGTTGATCATATAGGACTGTTGCGCTGCAGTGTTTAGACTTTGCGTGGGGGAACAGCGGGTACTTCCAAGGGATGAGTTTAAGCTACCTGCTGTTGAACTGAAATGTGTCTGTCCATGATTTTTTCCCTGCTGCATTGCCTTATAGCTCATCCTTTTGCAAAAGAGTAAATTACAAAATCACTCCGTATAGTGTATAGAAGAAACTGTGTGTCTGTATAAACATGAAGCTAGGTTGAATACTCCTGTAACTCATATTAATCTATCAAATCTGTTTGATCTAGACTACACTGTGTGTGCAATTGATGCACGTTGCATTTAGGTCCTACTGTACTGAAGCCTTTCATAAAAGCGATGTTGCAGGATTGCAGCAGTACCATTGGGCATGTTTGCCTTTTTACTTGTTCCAACTGTTAGCTTTAATGATTCTCACACACTGGAACTGCCCTTAATGTTTGTGGCATTTGACCCTTACAGGAACGATATTCTCTTATGCTTTAGTGCTGTGTACTGAATCAAGTGTAGTTCTACTTCTTAGTTTCTGACATACTGAAACTTTAATTGTAATTAGGCAGGACACCAACATGTGAGTTTGAACTTTCGTGGAATAAATTATTCAGCAGAAGTGTATTTGAATGGGCACAAAGAGGTACTTCCAAAAGGAATGTTCCGAAGGCACACACTTGATATTACCGATGTACTTCATCCTGATGGCAAAAATCTGCTCGCTGTCCTTGTTCATCCTCCTGATCACCCTGGTGCAATTCCTCCTCAGGGAGGTCAGGGTGGTGATCACGAGGTTAGTCAGATGTCCTTGATATCTCTAATGGCACTTCTAATGCTGTGAATGTAGAATAGTTCATCCTAACTGCCAAGATTTGCATCGCCCTTCTTATTCTTACATGCAAAGCTCGAACTACACCCATGTGTTCCTTTTTATAGTTTTACAGGTGTTGAGTTTCTTAATAGTAGACATAACTCCACCTTACTTGAACTTGTTAACAGACCGCCAGTGTTTTTTTTTCTTTTTTTTGTAATATGTGTTACCAAGATGCTCTTTTCAGGGAAGACCTGAAAGCTAACAAAGACAGAATGCCTCAACTTGTCCCAATTTTAAAAACTCATTGTCATGTTTTATCCGTATGACTTTGGAACATGCTTTTATACATTGCTTTGCAGATTACAAAAAGTTATCTACTAGGTAGTTGTACATGGTTGCATGTGAACTTTCCATAATCCATTAACTGTTTTAACTAGGCCTTCTATCAGGGAGTCATAACTCTTGACCTCCTTTCACAAGTGGGAACTGAATTGTGCAATCTAGTATATTTTTTTCGAAAACATAATTACTGAAAAGTTAGAGAACCTCGTCAAGACTCAGTCAATACCAATGATTCATGGTTATATAGTTTGTATTAGTAGATTATCTTTAGTAATCTTCTATGAAAAGGGGATATTTTGCTGAAGAGGAAAAGTCATGGAATATAAATGATCACGTTTTTCAAATTGTTTTGTTTCAGATAGGGAAGGATGTTGCTACACAATATGTTGAAGGATGGGACTGGATATGTCCAATAAGGTAGCTAATTCTTTTTTTAATTTTTTAAACACATTGTCTTGTTCTATTTGGTTCTCTTCTGATGCCTTGATATTTTTATATGACCAACATTTTTTAGCGTGGTGTTAGAAATGGTTCACATGAGAATGCAGTGACGGAGCTAGGTAGGAGGAGGGGGTTCCCAGGCACCCGGTCAAGAAATTTTTTTACCTAGTGTTCATCGATTTTCACCATATAGGCACCCCTGTAATGTACACTCAGACACACATATCAGTCAAAAATCGGTCCAAACATAGTAAGGAAAATGAGTGGCACCCCCCTCCATTTCGTTCTAGCTCCGATCTAACCATTGGATATGTGACGTGTAATAACATGCATGCAGCAACTGTTTCTTTTATTCATTTAATATCTCAAAGTCAAGCTAGCATAGTGGAGGTATACAGACAGTTTGGCTGTATATGTCATATCACAATACTAGTTAAATAATAATACAATTTATTTGTCCAACATAGTCTTAAGAGTTAAGATCTGTAAATAGACTGTTTGATTGCTATTCAGATATGAAGTGTCTATTTGGTAGGAAACAGGAAGTAAACAAAACATGCTAAAGAGTTCAATAGTCAATGTGTCTCCTGGTTGAGTGTCTAGCTTATACAAAACATATTCTTTCTGCTAAAGATTTGCTTCAAAGTTCAGGTTGGCCTTTTAGTGAATTTGTAACTTCCTGTTTTGATCACTATAACAATGCAGAGGCCTAACTTTTCTCAACTCTCTTAACCTGTGTGAATCTTGGTGGTATTATCAATTGATCAGTTCTCACCTTTGATCATCATCACTAAGATTGAATGAAAAAAAATTCTTGTAGAATTATTACAGTTGTTACTTACTATAGTTTCTTCTAGACTTATGCTCTGATAACTGCTACCCTTCCCTTTCTTTTCCCTCAATTTGATGATTCTTTAAAGCAAATTGCAACAGTAACACTTGTCAATATTTTTCATTTGGCATCCTAGGGATCGAAACACGGGTATCTGGGATGAAGTATCAATATCCGTAACTGGGGTGAGATAGTATTGTTTTCTTCAATTTTTTCTCCATATTATACTCTAGTGGTGTCGTCATGAATTCCTTCGTTGTTGAAATATGAGTTTTGTTGTTTCTGTTGCGTCAATGATGGTGCTTATGTGTATTACATACTTCTATGCAGCCTGTGAAGATAACAGACCCCTACCTAGTTTCAACTTTTTATGATGATTTTAAGAGGTCGTATCTGCACTGTACGCTTCAGTTGGAGAACACAAGTTCATGGCTTTCAGATTGTACATTGAAAATTCAAGTTTCAGCTGAAATTGAGGGGAACATTTGCCTGGTGGAACATCTTCAGAGTTATGAGATATCAGTTCCTCCTGACTCGGTTCTAGAATATACGATTCCTCCTGTGAGTTTCATTTTCTTAAGCATCTGATACATTACTTTATTTAGGTTTAGCTCAGGCATTACTTTATTATTTCTCTTATTTTCATCGTAGCTATGATGTATTTCATTCAGCCAATCAATTTTTCCGAGGTACCTCAAATCGCTTAATTGTTCACAATCTTGTTATCAACTGCTTACCTGGTCCAGCAATAGAGATGATGCACATTGTAAACGGCTATAATTTGGCTTCTAAACAGGAACTTTACTTCAGTTTCATGGTTTTGTATTTTCTATTCTTTTCTTGCTATGAATTAGGTTGTACCATTTAGCAGTTATTAGTCAACGCTGCTCATTGTATTTGATCTTGGAGATTGTGATACACTGCAAATTAGCTATCTCATAAAAAGCGTTCTTGACAAGGTAAAGGTATTTGTTTGGTACTGAGCAGATGTCATATGTTAACAAATTAACAAAATATTTAAGATTCCTACATTCTGACTCTATAAATCCCTTGAGGAATTTGATGCCCACTAACCTATAAAAAATTGTGGAATATAAAGAAATTATGCAATTCGATGGATTGTCTGAGCTTTAAAAGGAATTAACCTGATTAATAGTTCTGGTACTAATGGTGTTGCTTAGATTAGAAGCATAACAGTTTTGAATTTGTTAGATTCCTTCTAATTCATACCTATTTTGGTGTTAAATAGAAATATTTTGCTAACAACGGTGAACACACTCTCAACTAAGTAGCTTTCATTAGAGTAGCGCACCATAGCAGCAACCTGGACCTTTTTCCTTTTTCTGTAGGTCAGGAAGTATGTCTCATGACTTGCTAAATCATTGGTTGCGTTGTTCCCATTTGAAGGCACACGAATATTGTTGTAAACATATCATATTTTTGCAATCAATTTTTTATGATTCTTTTCAGCAGGAGGCCCAAATTTAGCCAAAAAGGTCCAAATGCACAAACTGGCTTAGTCTTTTTGCATTATATATGCAGCTGTTCTTCTATAAGCCAAACCTGTGGTGGCCAAATGGCATGGGAACCCAATCCCTATACAATGTTGAGATTAGTGTGGATGTCAATGGATTCGGTGAATCTGATTCATGGAGTCATTATTTCGGATTTCGTAAGATTGAGAGTACAATTGATGATTCTACTGGTGGAAGGTATAAACGATTCTTTTATGTGTCTATACATAATACTTGAGCTCATGAAAACGTTCTGTTTCCAAAATAATTCATCTGCAGGATCTTCAAGGTGAATGGCGAGCCTGTTTTCATCCGAGGAGGGAACTGGATATTGTCAGATGGTCTGCTTCGATTAACAAGGAAGCGGTATATGACTGACATCAAGTTTCATGCTGATATGAACTTTAATATGCTTCGCTGTTGGGGCGGTGGATTAGCAGAAAGACCTGATTTTTATCATTTTTGTGACTTATATGGTTTAATGGTATGCAGTTTTTCTTCCGTCCTTGTCAACTGATTGCCTGTATTTCCTCTTTTAAGCTATAGTACATTGGGTCAAAATGAAGAGTAAGAGGAGTACATTTCTATGTATATACTTTTCACCATCTTGAAACAATATCTCTACTTTTGGGATTCAGAAAACTGATCATAACAGTTGCTGGAATTCGTTGTCTTGAAAGGATCTATAAACCAGATGTAGTGTTAGATGCTCTTCTATGATTTATTGGTGAAGTCCTTGTTCCATGCTATACGATACTTACAGAATTAATTGTTATCTGCAGGTTTGGCAGGAATTCTGGATAACTGGAGATGTTGATGGCCGAGGGATTCCAATATCAAATCCAAATGGTCCTTTGGACCATGATCTCTTCCTTCTATGTGCTAGGGACACTGTTAAATTACTTAGGAACCATGCTAGCCTAGCTTTATGGGTTGGTGGCAATGAGCAAGTCCCACCAATTGATATTAACAAAGCACTGAAGAATGATCTGAAGCTACATCCTATGTTTGAAAGTAACCATACAACAAACGGCTCAGGAAAGTATCTATCACAAGACCCAACTGACCCAAGTAAATACCTTGACGGCACTCGGGTGTATGTCCAAGGATCAATGTGGGATGGTTTTGCCAATGGGAAAGGTGATTTTACTGATGGTCCATATGAGATTCAATATCCAGAGAGCTTTTTCAAGGACAGTTTCTACAGATATGGGTTTAATCCTGAAGTTGGCAATGTTGGGGTTCCGGTTGCTGCAACAATTAGAGCAACAATGCCCTCAGAAGGTTGGAGCATTCCAATTTTTAAAAAGAGAATCGATGGCTACATAAAAGAGGTACCAAATCCAATATGGGACTACCACAAGTACATCCCCTACTCCAAACCAGGGAAAGTCCATGATCAGATTGAACTGTATGGCCATCCAAGTGATCTCGACGATTTCTGTGAAAAAGTAATTCCGTACTACCATCAGTTCGTGTACAGGATATTCATGCTTCAGCATCTTATGCATTTTAGTTTTGTTGCTAATTTCTATTTTTAACCTTCAGGCACAATTGGTCAATTATGTTCAGTACAGAGCACTTCTGGAAGGATGGACTTCTTTCATGTGGACAAAGTTTACAGGTGTTCTAATTTGGAAGACACAAAATCCATGGACTGGGCTACGAGGACAGTTCTATGATCATCTTCTGGACCAAACAGCTGGGTTTTATGGTTGCCGTTGTGCTGCTGAACCAATTCATGTACAACTGAATTTGGATAGTTACTTCATAGAGGTACATTTCTACAACATACATCATTTGAACCTAGCAATACATTCTGATGCACAAAGTATGAAAGTGACTTTTTTTTTCTAGGTGGTGAACACTACAGCCGACGAACTTCTGAACGTGGCTGTCGAAATTTCAGTATGGGATCTAGATGGTGCATCCCCGTACTACAGAGTTACTGAGAAAATAGCAGTGCCACCAAAAAAGGTGCAGCGAGTTATGGAGATGGCATATCCTAAAATGAAGAACCCTAAGCCCGTCTATTTTCTACTTCTCAAACTTCTTAAGCTGTCAGACAACCAGGTACTTTCCAGGAACTTCTACTGGCTACATCTTCCTGGGAAAGACTACAAGTTGTTGGAACCATATCGGCAGAAACAGATACCACTGAAGATCGACTCTAAGATTTCCATCTCAGGCTCTGAATACAAGGTCAGAATGTCTATAGAGAACATGTCAAAGAAACCAGAGAAAGCGAACTACATATCAACCATGAATTTAGCCGATGCAAATGGTTCCAACAGAACTGGAGAAGAAGCCACCGCCCATGAGGGACATGGCAGTGGCCTGTGGAGGAAAATACGCAGAGGACTCAGCATTACAAGGTCAGACAACAACATCAGGACAGTGGAGGTGAACGGAGCTGATTCAGGCGTAGCGTTTTTCCTTCATTTCTCAGTACACACATCTGAACCATCATACAGTCAGGATGTTTACAAGGACACAAGAATCCTCCCTGTCCACTACTCCGACAATTTCTTCTCCCTCATACCGGGGGAGAAGATGGCCATCGACATGTCGTTTGAGGCTCCTCTGGGATCCACTCCCAGGGTCATTCTGAAAGGCTGGAACTATCATCTGGACCATGCTGTGACGATCTAAAGAGTACTTCAACTAGCCTGTCAAAATGTGGACGTGTCGGGGACACGACAAGATCCCAGTAGCAAGTAGTACATCTCCCTGCAATAAAATGCAGGTATAGACTTCAAATCGTGACATTGCATGATATGAGCAGTGGTTGTGAATTATTGTGGTACCATTCACTCTCCATCAGAACGATCATCAGAACAATCTCAGGCTTCTGCGTGTTGACGGTGTCGGCGCCAACCAACAACTTAGGTAGTGTTTGGGCCCGGACCAAATTAATAAAGGGTCACCGTAGCACGGTCATCGTCTATTGCATCCAGATGCGGTGACACAAATGGGGCTTTGCATATGCATTTTGATCCAGTTTTCTGCTGCTACATGTTTTCATTGAAGCTAGACAAGAGAATAATTGCATCCCCGTTACTCATTACTAATCCGTTTGGCGTTGTAAGACTCTAAGTTCAGCACTATCATGCGTGTATCTGTGTAAACAAAGGATGTACTTAATCTAGAGAGAGAGAGAGAGAGTTTCTTGACTCTACGTTCTGTTTAGAATGGCATATACTTTTTCCAAATTATATTATTGAGTTTGGAACGAAGGAAACTTGATTACTAATATATTAAGGACTGAATCATTTGGACCCATCTTGTCCGTAGAAAATGTTGTTTCAATTTAACTCTAAAGTATACAATTGTGAACTTTTAAATTATCAGTCTTGAGATTAAATTGGTATTTTGCACAGTGTAAAATATTTTTGTTTTTATTTTGCTTTCGCTTTGCACTAGGTTGCGCATATATTTATTTTATCTTATCATCAATGTGTACTTGGTAGCACATTTGAGAACCATAAGACAGAATCTATAGGCCCGAATCTGTAATATGCTCTTAAGTTTGTTACAGTTCAACTACTAAACGTTTTGTTTTTAAAAAAACTTTCTATACAAACCGTTTGTTTTTAAAAAACTTTCTATTCAAAAGTTTATTTAAGAAAAATCAATTTTTATGCTTATAATAATTAAAATTTAATTAATTATACACTAACGATCCTTATTGTTTAACGATTCTTATTGTTTCTCGTACAACAAGTAATCCAAATCAGTAAGCAGAATCGAACGGTACCAGTCTGCATTTTCAGCGAGTCGCATTTTCAGCGGGTGTCCCCTTCCTCGCCTCCCCACAAGTACCGAAGGACCGACACTACTGATTTGGGCATGCAGGAGCGGAGAGGACAACGATCTTTCGTGAGATTCCGTGGTAAACGCGCCATCTGGTCGTTCACTGCTCACCCTCTTCACTGCTCACTGTGGTGTCTCGCTCCTATCCTACACCTGTCAGCTCACGCGGCGGCCACGCGGTCCGAGCCAAAGAAGCGGCGGCCACGTGCTGCTCTCGCCTCGGAATCCACGACGGTAAAACACGGGAATGGACAAAACTGTGTCCTCCAAGTGGACCTCTCGCTCCTACTTTTCCCCGTCTCTTTCGACACTTTCCGCATCGCAATGTGCTGCCCTGTACTGTATATGTACTCCCCCCCTTTTTCTTCAGGCTTTGGAGCGTAAATTTACCAAAATTTTAACACCAACTAGTAGTAGCACTGTAATCAGAAGAAACGCCAAATTGACAGTTCATATGTGATCTGTAAAGAGAGTCTGGATTCTATTGCACTTGTTACAGAATGTTGTTCTTACATCAGGACATCCAAAGAATGAAAAAAAAAGGCAGAAGAAAGAAGAAAAAGCTCTTGCAACTACTATAGACTAACAAAAGAAGACGTTTTATGATAGCCCCTACCACAAATTATTCTTCTCCCTCCTAGTAATTAACAACACGAACCGAACTGAATGAATGCACTGTGCACGGAGGCGATCCCTACCAATAAATCCAATTCTATTTACAGGATCTCCCTTTCTTTACCCTCCATTATACTCCTCCCAAACCCCAACCAAAAACGAGCAGAAAATAAAAATGCAAAAAAATGAACAGAGAAAAAAAAACATGGGCAAATTAACATCTAGTTAACGACGGACAGCTCACCACTACCTCACCGCCGCCGTCGTTTTCGTCGCCGCCGCCGCCGCCCTGCCGCAGGCGGTGGCGTTCTTGAGGTGAAGCCTCGCCGCCCGGAGCAACTCACCAAACCTCTTGACGTTCACGGTCACGTTCTGCCGGTCCATGTACACCTTCTTCATCTCCCACCACCCGCGGCTGCTGATCACGGAGGGATCGCGCACGACGGTGCTGTTCACGCCGTACTCGGCGGCGAGGGAGCTCTCCTCGGGAGCCACCTTGTACTCGGCGTACTCGAGCCCCAGCTGCTGTGCCGGCTTCCCGTAGAACGCGTCGGCGGCCCAGTCGAGCCCCACGGGCACGATCTGGAGTAGCACCGACCCGGGCCTCATGAAGAGGAAGTGGGTCACCGCGGCGCCGTGCACGGCGACCATGGCGTCGGCGGAGGCGAGCGCGGCGTGGATGGCGGGGAGCGGGGTCTGGCGGCGCAGGTTCATCACGTGCGGCGCGAACCCGGCGCGGCGGCAGGCGGTGACGACGTGGGGAAGGTTGAGGATCACCCGGTTCTGCTTGCGGATGAAGATGACCAGCTTCGGCTTGGAGGAGGGCTTCGACGACGCCGCGTGGTCGTCGGCCGGCCGGAGGCATGGCCGTGAAGGCGAGGCGAGCGGGAGGGGCACCGGCGGCTGCGCCGACGCTGATGATGATGATGATGGCGTCCGGCTGTAGCCCTGGTGGAGCAGTGCCTGGAAGTCCTTGATGCTCTTGCCTGAAATTACGTGCAAATCGGTTCCATTTAGAGTTCTTGAACTACTAGTTTTTAGTACTTTTTACAGCAACACTGATCAATGTGCTACGTGGTACAATTTCACCATTATGTGTCAATCTATTCCAGTAATAGTGTTCTGGTTGACCATTTCCAGGTACCAAAACTTTGAAGACTTCAGAAATTTACACAATGTCGATAAAGAAAACTAAAATGATTTTTTTCCTATGCTGATAAATTCACAAAGGTTCAAAATCTCCGTCTAGAAGCATATCTTATTAGGACCCGACAGTAAACTCGAATTTTCCAAAATTCCGAACCTCGCAGCATCCCTTATACAGCTATCATGCACTATTCCTGAGTACCAAGTACGAAAGCAGTACTAATTATACGGATTTAGGAGCGTCTCTAAACCAATCATCGATCGATCAGTCGTCAGTAGTAGCAAACAGTAGCCAACGACGGTCCGGCGATTCAGCGGCGCAAAGCCAATGGTCCCATCGTCAATGGCGTTAACCCTACTGCTCCCACCCAGATTGACCGAACCGATCACTCGATGGCTTTTACCAAACGGCAAGGACAAACAGGGGGCAGCAGTTGCTACTTGCTAACTTGGCTAGCTCACTTGCCAGCCAGCTCCACGCTAGCTAGCTGCATGCCGACGCGAACGACGCCTTTGCGTGCGTGCTCGGCTAGCTTAGCTAGACTCCGGCGGGCGCGACGACTAACAACCATCGTGAACCTACCAACCTGCACGACGATGGCCGGGTCCCTGCGTGCCCTGGATCCAATCCAACTGCTCTTAATAAGGGCTTTATCTCAGTCTTCACTGTACAGCACATTAGAGTGAGAGTACTACCACCTGATGACCAGGCTAGATCTGGGTGTGACAGCTTCAAAGTTGCTTCACGTCGCAGCCTCCGGGTACGGAGAAATGGAGACTGATCTGTTAGCTAGGCTGGTACTTAGATGGTTTGGTGTGCTCTAGTAATCTAGTTCTTGTCCAAATCCTAACACCTTCCTACTCAGATACTCTCCTCCCATAATGTTTCTGTCCAATTCTTGAAGGCTGGGCTTGTAACAAACCATTTCTCAATTTGTAACGAACCACTTTTCAATTTAGGGCAAAAACGTTTCTGTGACAAATACTTAGGTACACTGTTTTTAAACAGGATGAGGTTTAACCTCTGCGGTTAGCTCTGGTTTCTTTCTCGGATGACAATTCACTACGCAAGGCTAAGTGAACCAAATGTGATTCACTCTCGGCTAGTATTAATTTCTTTCCAGAATGCACTAATGACCAAACAATCATGTGTCTTAGCATAATGGTTAAAGTAGTATGCAACTCTGATACCAGCGTGCAAAAGATTAATGACTAATCCTAATGAAGTAAGCGAAAGGGAAACGTTAAGATCCAAACAGAAAAATCACAGGTATAAACTGTTTTTATACTCTAAAGTGTCCACCAAACTGTACCAACTCAAACCCACCGACACGATAGCCATAACTTGCCCCCTGCTTTAAACCCATTGTCATTACTACTCACTCAGTTCAGCTCTATAATCATTGTCCTCTTTTCTCCCTTTTCTTAGAGCTTTTTAATTTTCCTTTTGAGGGCTTTTCTTTTGGTAGTCTAGTGAATTTTTAATGGTAATCACAAGCTCCCAGCTCTCCTTTCATTAAAGAGTTCTAACCCTGAGGTCAATCGATCAGGAACCTTTGCTTTGGGGTTCCCAGTTATTATATCGACTCGGTTTTTAGTTCAACTCTCGGATCACATGGACTAACTTTCTCAATTCAACTATGCATGCAGTGTGCTTTAGCCAAATGTGCTTTGTCTTGATGACTTTCACTTGTGATGCATTTCGTTTTTTAATTTTGGAGATTAGTATCAAACAATGAACTTTCAACCTCAACATAATGAAGTACATGATCATGCATCCTATTGACTAATTCCTTTAACGAAACATGTGCTAAACCTCCAGCATCAAATCAGAGATTTTCTACTGTGCTAACATACTATATGCAACTCCATTTGCCATTAGCCCATACTATCACTGTGCACTTCAGAAAACTCACGTGACACTTCTGGATACGGTTATATGATATATTAAACTTCTCTAAAATCTACAGCAGGTGAAGCAAGTGTCACAGTAGGGGGCATCCCTAGACAAAGCAGTACAGTACAGTCGAGAAACAAGTACTCTAGTTATATGCCGAAGACTTGTGACCGATGTAGCGAAAACTAATTTTAGGGGGAGACTTTCATACTCTGCGTTGTCCGAAAGTCAGAAGTTAAGACTGAGCGATGGAAATGACAATCGAAAAAGAACAAAAATTAACTCAAAACTTAAGTTCTTAAATTTAAAATTGGCTACTCTTGTAAACTAGCCCTCAAAGGAGGGGCCCACGCATCAGCGAGCTCAACAAAAGGTACGCCTTTAAACAAGGTCCACGCCTACACGATCTTTCCACAGAAGCGTCACCCCCACGGACCAGATGCATCATCACATATTCACATACCCATCCTCCCTCGCTGATGAGTGAAAGAAAGGATGTCCTGTGGCCGTTTGCTTTTGTGGCAGTTTTTGGTTAGCTAACCGCCCAATGCTCTCATGCACCTCTCTCTCTCCCTGCATCACAGAGAGGGTGGCATGGTCCCAGCAAAATAGGTCACCGTCCCTTCCATGCCAAGCTCAGCACAAGCGATCAAAACACATCACAACAGGCACGTAGAAATAAAGGCCTGTTGATGCTGCGGTTGATAGTAATGTCGTACCAGCCGGTGATGCCCATCCGTGCTACATAACATGCGTTGTTACACATCACCTCGAATTGTTGGTAGCAACAACAACTAATCCACTAGTTGATTAGGACGCCATGGCATTCTATATGCATGGTCGTTATAGATAGCCACCAGCACAGGCCGGCGCCTCCGAGTCCCTACATGTCCTAGTCAAACCCAAATTTTGACATATCTTCTTATCACTTTATGAAAGGCTCCTCTTCTTTATTGTTTTATGATATGAGAAAGAAGAATTTATAATGGAGAATATATAATATGGATTCCCACGCAACTACAACCACTGTTAGGCATGGACAAAATGTTAGTTTTCATGCTGATTGGTGTTCACTATATATACGTTGTCCACTGTTTTCGCGGCACGATATTCTTATCTATCATAATCAGATATTCAGAGACAGGATGACTTGTGGACACGAAATGCAGGGGAAAATGTATTTTCCATGCTCTTCGACTAGATATTGCGTGCAATCCAGTACTAAGAACTGAAATACCAACACATAGCTACCCAATCTTCTTGAGCTAGCACAGTGCCTTCGCGGCAGCATATGGAAAGCAAGAATTCCAATGCGTTCCGATCACAAAGGTGATGGACAAAAGAAAGAGATGCCGTTTCTGTGCCGGGCTCTCATGCTGTGAAGCTTCACTACAACTGACAGACAGGCATATAAAAAAAATTGGGGATCCTAACACTGGACAGCTATTCAAAGAAGGGGCAGCATACGGACGTAAAAAGAACGCACATTGCAACATCAACACAACGCATCACGATTAACAAATGCCCTGACCCTTATTTAATCTTAATCCATACTTTGATTAACAAAACACGCGCCTAGGGGAGGACCCACTTGTAATTTTCTGAGATATAGGAAGTACGGCTTGACTCCGACATGTAGCGGAGCGAGCCGATTCTCTGCAGAGACACGCCTCGCCCCTACAAGTTTGGTCGATCAAAACAATTCCACGCACATGCAGCATCTCCAATTCTGTTTTGCTATGACAGGCTAAACAATATACTAATCTCACCTCTGCAGAAGTAACGTGCTGTAATGGTGTCATTTACAATGCCGGGACACTATAGTTTACTGCAGCCAGGCCAAGATCTGCTACGGTAACAGCAGTTCGGATTACTATCTTTTATATTCTTCTTATTTATTAGTGTACCGGTGCAGTACATGGATTTCATTGGGCTATAAATGGAAGAATACACTATAATAACTCAGGTCGGCCAGATTAATTGGACTATGCAACCAACTGGCTTTGTGAAGTGAAGCTGGACGTGGAGGTAGGTAGAGTGTTGTGGAGCCCCTCTCATTTCCTACCCTATAAATAAACGATGCTCAATCTGACCAAAGTTTGCAGTACTTAATTGAGATTCAGCTTCTCGCTCGTCCAATTAGGACTGCCAATTTCAAAATTCAAATCAAGGAACTCTTCTAGGACCCCCTAACTAAACCTAGGTTCCTACTTGGTCGAACTACGGCTGATTTACCGTAGAAATATAGATAAAACAACTAAATTAATTTAGAGTGAAATATTTTATACTTCTATTTCTAGTTGTGTACAAGGCAAGGTTGAAAAAAGAAAACTCCTAAAGTCAACTCTAAAGTAAAATTCCAAATTATGTATGATTCTCAATATACCAACCAGCAGACAATTTGGAATATGGAGTATAGTTCAGGCCTACTTCGAGAAGAGTATCTAGGTAACCAAACCCTACAAAAATTCCCTAGAATGCTTTGTTCTAAAGCCGCCCTTAATTTCCGAGCAATCACAAAAACAGCGGGGACACGAGCACGTTCAGCAGCGGCGGAGGCGGTGGTGGAGACGCCGATTGGTTGGCGGAGGCGCACCGGCGACCCCCGCATTTGCGAGGAACAAACCCGCTTTTTCCCCTGCGCTTTCGCAAAAGCCATCTTTTTTTGCCATTCCGCTCACCCATCCATGATCCGTCCATCCACCGGACGGCCCGCGCGTATTATATAATCTGCGCCATTATCTCGCCGCTCCTCATGATCGCCACAAGATTCCCGCGACCCGCAAAACACAACCCAACCGGAACCCATCGTCGTGCTCTCATCGCTTTCCCCTTTTTCGCCCAACCAAACCACTCCCCGCACACGCACAGCCCACTCCCAATGCCGTTTTATACCCGGCGAGACTCCGGGCACGCACGCGCCCGGTGGGGTGGCTGACGAAATGCACCGGATGGTGGCGTCGCGTGCAATCTAACTCGACCTGGCCCTGCTCTGCCACCAACCTACCAGCCGTAATAACAAAATGTACTGACACGATAGGGAAGAGAGAGAAATGTTTCACTAGCAGGCGGATTAACTGTTCGGTACAAATTAATTAGCCCCTCTCCCCTCTACGACAAAACGGGGCTAATTAACTGTAGTAACTAGGTGAACACGATGCCTCGAGGTGTAGGAACGAATGATTTCTCCGACCAGCATTAGCACGGATCTCGAACTCTCGATCACGGCGAGAGCAGAGCGAGAATTCTCGCACGCCTTTTCACCGTTTGGATATCGCTACTCCTCCCCCTCTTCCGAAGCAACGGGGAGTGCATCCATCAACCACCGGTGGATCCCCAAATTCTAACGGAAAAACTACCCGGAATCGCGTGGTGAATTGGGGGAACATTCCTAACGAACCAGAGGCCCCAAATTGACGCCGCAGCGCAAAGGCGATCAAACGAACTCGCGATTGCGATGTGGAAATGGTAAATTGCGAGTACGAATTGGAGGGGTGAATTGGGGGAGGGGCGTACCGTTGGGCATGAGCTTGGGGTCGACGACGAGCTCGCCGTGGATGCGGAGGCCGACGATCATCTCGGAGAAGCAGTGGACGCGGCGGTCGTAGCGGAAGTCGACGATCTTGTAGTTGGTGAGGCGCTCCAGGACGGCGCCGTAGCGGCCCAGCCACCAGTAGTGGTACTCGAGCACGACGAACACCACCTCGCCCGCGAACCTCTGCGCCGTCACGAACAGCGGGATCAGCCCGTCGCTGAACTCGTGGTACACGTTCCCCGTGTACCCTCCCGTCGAGAACACCACCGCCGCCACCCCCGGCGCGTGCCGCACGTCGCACCGCCGCCGCAGGCTGTCCTTCGCGGCGGCGGCGTCGCCGGTCGCCGTAGTGCCGTTGCTGGTGGTGGCGTCGTCGACGACCGGGACGATGGTGACCTCGTCGATGGTGCTCATGATGCTGGGCTCGAACTTGCGGGTGTACGGCCGAACCTTCTCGACGGCGGCGCTGCCGCGTGGCGCGTTGTAGAGCATCACCGACGAGGTGGACGGGTCCGTACGCACGTCGCCGCGGAGGTAGCACACGTCGCTACGGTAATGGCTCCGGTCGCAGCACAGCGCGCTCTCCATCCCGCCGCCTGCCTCACCTGCGCACCAATTCCATCCCAAATTAGCACGCATCCCCCCAACCGCCGCCATGAATCAGCGAGCTCGAGAAGATTAGGGCGATTAGCTCACCGTTGATGAGCGCCGAGCAGGGGAGCGACGCCGGAGAGCGCGTCTCCTCGCGGGCCTCGAGGTTGTTCTGGTTCGAAGGCAGATGGGTCTTGAACGACGCCTCCACATCCTCCCGCCGCTCCACGCGCTCTGCGGCGGAGCAAAACAAACGCCATTAACGCACCGAAAGGAGCAGGGGGGGAAGCAACCAATCAACCAACCCAACGGCCGACGGCGGCGGGCGGCAACCGCAGCCGAGCCCGGGCGGGGCGGGGGAGAGTACATACCTGAATCGGCGGTGGAGACGACGAGAGAGGAGCTGGGGATTCGGACCACGGTGAAGATGCTGTACACAGTGAGCACGAGCAGCGGCACGAGTCGGCACACATACCGGCTCCTCCCGCCGCCGCCGCCGACGACCCAGAGCTTCTTGTGCGGCGGCGACGGCGGCGGGGACCTCCGGATCCACGACGAGCTGCGCGGCACGGGAGGCTTGGGATTGTGGTGATGGTGATGATGCTGATGCTGATGCTGCGCCACCTGCTGCATCCTCTCGCTCTATCTCAACTTCCCCTCACCGCCGCATGCCACGCCGGCCACCTCCCCGCCGCCGCCGCCGCCACACGCGAACGCGCCCCTGTCCTATTCACAGCCTCAACACCACCACAGGCCAAATTAATTGGGGGCGGAATATATACAGCACTGCCCGCTCTTCCGCGAGGCTGGAGAAGTGGAGAAGACGAGCAAAGCAGCTAGAAGGCTACAAGTAATGGCTGCTCACGATCATGCTCTCGCCAGAGGAGGAGTTGAGGAGGGGAAGTTTTG
>CM002483.1:11859469-11880274 GCA_000325765.3 Leersia perrieri
CCAAAAAAAATCTGGTACCCAGGGTACCAGACGTCCATTCCAACGGATGTCCGTTGACTAGTAGCCCTCGAAAAAAAAAACAAACTCTTTTCTAAGACTAAACGCAACAACATAGCATTTCTAACCGACCCACCCATGCACCCCCTAAAAAAACCCGCAACATATAAGTGTTCATCCCTCAATCTGGTCGGTGCACAAACTACTCCAATTTTGTTCTTTTCAAGCCAGCACATGGATGCGCCGGTTCTCCCCACGCTGCAAGCCGTACGTACGTAGAGCGCGGCCGTTTCCCCCCTCCGACATCCACCGGTGAGCCGTCATGCTCCGGCAGGCACGCCCGCGCGCGTGTCCATCGGGGCCCTCGCTAATTATGAATCAGCGCTCGACGGGATCGACGTGGATCGGTCGAGATCTCTGCATGCATGTCGCCACAAGGCGCCCGTGCATGCATGCGTCGGCGTCGGATGAGCGGGAGGCTGTCACCAGATCGATCAGGTCGATCGCCCACACCCATCGATCCACGCACGACAAATACTGACAGCGATATATATACATCTCGTACGTGCTGCATACGTATACTCCCTCCTTCTCTAAATATTCGACACCGTTGACTTTTTCATATAACTTTGACCGTTTGTCTTATTAAAAAAATTTATGAAATATGTAAAGTTATATATGTGCTTAAAAGTATATTTAATAATGAATCAAATGAGATAAAAAGAATTAATAATTACGTAAATTTTTTGAATAAGACGAACGATTAAACGCGTATAAAAAAATTAACGGCGTCAAATATTCAGGGTTGGAGGAAGTATACGGCAGCTAGCTAGCGATCGATCGATCAATGGTCACCATATGTATATTCTCGTACTGCGTACGTACGTTGCATGGGTGCATCGTGCGCATGTGTGTCGCGTCAGTGTACTGTACGTGTGTATTCTGATGGAAGGAGCTATCTGGGGTTTCTGCTGCTGCGCTGTAGGCATCGATCGGTAGCTGCATATATGCATCGGTCGATCGATCGATCGTCGCTAGCTATTTTTGTACGTTTCTTTGTGGAGGTTTCTCACATGATGAGATTGAACACAGTATAGTACATCATCAGCTGCATGCCCTGCCCCTGGGATTTTGTAGCTTATTATTGTAGCTGCCGTGCACGCGCATGGATGTGGATTTGTACATGCAGGCACGTACGAAAGGGCCCAAGGAAATTGATCGGCAATAATTGGTTAAGTGGAATTCCGTAATCAGTGGCGCGTGCATGCCCCCATTGGATGCTGCTGCATATATGCATTTATTTATATTCACATTAGCGTGTTGGACCACCCGTATAGCTTGATAATTAATTCAGTGCCAGTTGCTTATAGGAGTAGCTTCCCGTGGATGAACAGTCTGTTGAAACCTTCATGCGGAGTGAGATATGGTGCGTATGGCGGCTTGGGATATACTTTCCTCATGTCCAACAAATATAAGCATTTATAGCAAGAAAGTGCAACTATGATCAATAATATTTATGAACATATATTGTTTTTTAAAGAGAGATTATGATAGTTTATTTACTGATGAATCTTCATTTTTGCGTGATCAATCTTTTTTTTACTTTTTCGCTGTTAAAAGTTAGAGTTAAGAACGTTTGACTTTACACTATTATAAAAAAACCTTACCTCAAGTACTAACCAAAATGCCACATAAATATGGGAAAGTCTTCTATCTCTTTGGGGGGATGTTTTCTCTTTTTTCTTCGATAACCATGCATGCATCCAAATAGTTATAAAAAAATTCTCAAATTTTTTGACACATTTATAAAACTCTACCAAATTTAAGTTTAACCTCAAGTCAAGCAGTGAGATATAAAATAACAAATTCAGCCTATATATGAACAATATGTGTACTATTCACACTCGCATTTGTCTTTTTCTCATTAGGTTTTAAAAATTATTTATGGTGAAACGATAGATGCCACTATACCCACGTTGTTAAGTTGTTTGATTTTTTTCATAACCGTTAATATTGAATTTAAGTGGGCATCCTCACTAGTGATTAAAATCCCCCTTAAATATAGGCCAGCGCTATAGAAACCAGCACAATATGTAGTATTGTCATTGTTATATGCACTTCGCCCATGGTTCAGTTACCACCAAGAACATGTTGCCTAGGCTATTTATGAGCATTTTTTCAGGAGCTACCGGGTGATCTATCTGTAGGTTATTGATTGGTCTAGCTTAAGATGATTAGCACCGTATATCCAAATTATTGTGGCACGCCAACTCCATGGAGGCAGCCAATGTTATGTAAAACAACAGCGAAACCAAGAGCCACAGACTATATATATGTAATAGCAGTCAACATTAAGTAGATGTGTGTGAACAATATGAAGAATATTCCAAGTAATCACTTGTCACAATAATTAAGTAGAGTGCTGTTTTAATGAAAGAATCCAAATTACCTAAAGTCTTATGTTTCCTTTGTCATGTCCTTCTACACGGTTAATCACCGGCCTCTGTATAGGAATCAACTTCCACGAAAAAAAGTTGGTAAGCTAACACACAAGTCAAGACAAAAGCAAATACAATATACTCCACTCTAGATTATATATGGTTGGTCGACCAAAGAAATGAATGACAAAAAAGTGAACGGGCTCAAGTTAAACTAGGAGAAATAATTGGATGGGTGGTTTACAGGCTTACCAACTACGAGAAAGAACAGATCCGAAACTGGTTGTGACTTTATGTAGTGGGTGCTGTAGTTGGAATCCCAACATTTTTGTGGCAACAAACAAAACTCCTCTTGTGTCGTGGCAGATGTGAGAGATTTATCAAGGCAGAGAGAGAGAGCATGAAGACAGATAATTAACGAGGCAATGTATCTGACAAAGCTAACCATATTCCATAAATAAGGCCTGCGGTGCTATTTAGGACATGTATAAAGGTGAGATCATCTTGCTATACCTTTTGAAGACAACTGGAGAGATCACGAACACTATAAAATACATTGTCTTTAATTAGAAATAGACTACACACAATAAATACACCACTATTTATACTTAGCTATCAATTTTTGTGTTTTTCTTTCATATATACTAGTGTATTATGTCGCGTATTCGCGCGACTATAGCCACCTACTTGTTATAACAAAGATTGTCATAAGCATATGCACCAAATACCTTCCTAGGAACGTAAACATACCATTAACAAATTTATCATGTTTGGGAATTATAAATATTTAGCACAACAAAAAAAATTACAGTGCCAATCACCTCCCATTTTTTAATATATAAATATCTTTGTAGTATGAAATATTTGACTCATCTTTCAACTGAACAAAACAGTGAGTGTAGCATCTATATTTAGGTTTTATATTCGGGCTTGTTCAATTTATTGCCAAAATCAATCTTACCAATAGTTGATAAAATTTTGGCAAGTTGGAATTATAAAGGTAATGTTTCGTTTGTCACCTTACCAAATATTGGCATAGTTTTATGAGGAGAAGACTCTGGAATCTTGCCAAATCCTATGGACATAGCCAATATTTGGTGGCAAACTAAATGGATCCAAATTTTAGAAACTTGCCAAATAATTGAATGGTTTAAAGTGACAACAATGTGAACAACCCCTTCATCTTCCATGTTGCTATTCCGTCCTCTATGTATTCGACCATAACCATTGTCTTCACGGCTGCTTGAGCCATTGCCATCAACGTTGATGCATCACCCCTGACCCCTTCTTATATTTTGTTTTCATGTTGAATTTAATTTGCATGCTTGCATAGATGTTCAGTGAGCATATTTAGCAAAAAAAAAATCTGAATATGTTGTCTAAATATGTTAACCATAAATTTCTATCTCTTGCAAGCTTATTGTTATTAATCGATAGAATTACAATTAATTGCAGTAAATAAGATTCCACTTATACGCAATTTTTGGGTCTCTATGGTTGAATGATAATTTATAAAACTCAAATTGTTGGTTACAATGATAAATAAATTCAGGGACTTAAAGCATAAATTTCAGTATTATTTGTGGCCTACATTTGAGTAAAATTTCTCTTTATGAAACTGTAAATATAGCATAAGAAGTTAAGATTTTTTTTATGTAAATTTGTTTAAAGTAGTGCTACCTGATTTAAAGTTTTTTAAATTTCTACAATATTTTTTTACTGTCTACTTTATTAAGTTTACGTATTTAATTGGTTGTATGGACCCAACTCGGTGGGGTGGACAGCTCAGCTGTCATTTCTTTTCTTAAATTTATTTAACTTGAGTCCATAAACTATCCCTGATGTAGCAGCACACTTCTGGATCCTTCCAATGCATGACATGTAAAGACTACTGGTTCATCCCATCTATTTACATTGCATGGCCAAGATCATTTGTACCTCTATCTCAATCGGATGGCTAATAATTCAATGATGATGTGGCTCATCCTAGTGAAGTTTTGGGTTCCCCTTTCACTTAGAGAGAAGATGCCTAAGCCATTTGTTCATGAAGAGAGACGACCTTTTAATTACCCTCTCTACTCTTAAATTCAGCAGGACTTTGTTTTTACTAAGAGACGAATTGTATGGTCTCTTATATACGCGAGCAGATCAATCATGTTTAGATGTGTAGAAGTATCTCTAATTCCACTCTCTGCAACAAAAGGAAAAATTTGTGATACCAATTTTTTAAGACGTGTCACACTATACTCCCTCCATAATGGATGACGCAATTTGTAGGATCGAATGCAATAAGTAAACCTACTAGAGGGGGTGAATACTAGGTATTGACAGCGGAAGTTTAATTTTCGAAACCAAAAACCAGATTAACAGAGTATTAGTACAAAATAGATTGCGTAAAAACCAACCGTTGGATCTGTCCCAAATTTGGTAATAATAAACTAGAAGATATAAGGAACAAGTTCACCGAACGGATTTGTAAAATAATCAACGGTTAAAAAGATATACCACTCGTAATATAGATATATCAGAATTTCAGCAAAACCGATAAAATCAATTCAAGCAACTTACAGAACCGGAAACGCCTTAATGATTGAATATGATATTTATTGCTGAAATATATTGTCACAAGGTGTAGCCAAAGCACCCCTTATAAAACCCTAAAACAAAGAGCTCTTAAATCTTCTAATCGTGACTTGCCCTCACGGTCAAACCTCCCTCGATATTTATACCAAATATCTTCTATTCCTATTAGAACTCTATCCCACAAAAGTCCTAATCTATTATAATTTCGTTTCTTCCAAAAACCACAGCCGCCACGTACCAAATCCCTGTCGGACTCCAATTCAGCTACAATGCTCTCTTCCTGCCAGACCGACTCGGTCTCCTCGTCTCCTTGCCGCGTGCACTGCTGCTTCGTCACAAGCTGCTGTACACGTTAATTCCTCTTTCACGTGCACATATGCATCATCGTGCACCTCCAAAGCAAACAGCCACACATGCATGCATGCATCGATACCATATGCATGCACGCACACACTGTGCTCGATGTACCATCGAGCCATACATCATCACCGCATGCACACGCACACATGCATGCAACCATTTACAGTATCCAAATACTGTCAATTCTCTGGCGTCGCACACATAACCTTGCGAAGCCTGTCACGAACAACATCTACACGGTGTCCCTCCACCGTGTGTTATCTTTCGTCAATCTTGTCACCCGGCATCCTTGATTGCTCTGAACATAGACTCCATCTGAGTCTACTCCCGATCCCACCATTGACCAAAATTAACCTCAGGACATCTACTCTAGTCCATCTTATCACATGGCCTCCCGACTGCTTCAGATCTCGGTTCCTCCCTGAATGTAGTCCCAGTCCTCGCCATTGACCAAGCATTAACCTCAAGCCACCTACACACAATAGACAAAACAATCGTTTCTGGACACATATCGCAACCTGACCCACATTAATCATACGCACACACACCAACATCATCAAATATTTCAAACCAATTTTATTTAATTTATTATTTATAAAGCGTTCATCATAAAATATTAATCAAAATCTTGATCTTACACAATTAACTTTTTAATATACGTTTAACCATTAGCTGGTCAATTTTATGCAATATGAAACAACAAGTCATGCATAAAGTGACACGCAGGACTTTCACTTGACAATAGAGGATTTTCGTTGTATTTGATATCAAACTCTCGTGAAATCTTCACCAGTATAATGCAGCCTTATTTTTATGATTTTGCAAGGGATAGTTAATATACTACTACTATTACTCTATGGAGTCCCACAATGTATAACAATTATCAAGTGTATATATAGTCAACACATCAACATAATCATCCAATTAGGAGGACACAGCATTAGCAGCCAGCAAACACCTGTCCTGAGTCCTCCTGACCGTCCAAGGACAGGCAGAAGAGAAACATGGACAGTTCTGTACAGTCTGTTGTAGTTCTGTTCGTCAACCCAAAAAATCACACCCTGTTATATGCATTTGATTGCTGTACAAGGTACTCCATTATCCACTTATGCATGTGCTATAACTGCATCAGGTACAGAGAAAATTTAAACAAAGGGGAAGATGAAAGAAAGCTAATTGAAAAAAGTAAGAGAGGAGGATTAAATAAACCAAGAAAGCCCAGATAATTATCAACACCAGATCGTTTTTAATTTGAATAATTGAACCAAGGGTCTGTTTGGGGTATGGCCCAGGTTTGTTAGAAACCTCTAATCATGCTTGCGGTTGCATTAGCACATACTCTGTCGAAATGCCAGCATGTTATGCTCTACTTGCATGTATGTCCCTCGTTTAGACAGAGTGGTGACATACACGCGCAAGCTACCCCTGCATTTTGATGGCACTGTTGCTTAATTAAATACTAATTGCACTTAGTTGCACTTTAATTTGGTTCGTGTAAAGGGATTAACTTACATTAGCTTTGGCAAAGTAAGAATTTTCAGAATTATTCAAAACAGTAATGAGGAATTAATCCTCTTAATCTTTTTTCCGACTACACGGTAAACGTCCACAGACAACACATTGGCATCCTTGAAGTATATATATACCCCTAGCACATAGTTAAAGAAACGAGGCCTGATCGAATGCCTGGCTTCACCAAATTACATCCAAGCGCATTCACATAAGCGTAATGTTTGTGAGTATTAGGATTTGAGCCATGATAGATGGAACATTTAACGACGACTCTATCACCACACCACTTGTGCTTACCGGGCACTCAATGTATTTTTAACTTTTGAGTTAGATATATGGAAATTTTATGTAAGATTTGTCTTCAAAATGAAATTCCATATATTAGATCTAAATGATTATATGTATTAAGATTGAAAATAGTTGCAAGTCGGAGTGACATTTCAGAGGTCATATATAGATGTTTAGGAAATGTGGTAGGGCAATTAGAAAGTGTGCCCGGGCCACCTCACCCGCAAGTGGTTAGCCGGACAAATAATGAATTACTTGATGAACCTAGGAGTTTCACGTGAATAATAATAGGAGTTTCACGTGAATAATAACTGAACCTAGTAAGCACTTGAATTTTCAAATAGAAGTAGTCAACTGTAGCATGCTTAGCGGTGTAGCACGTCTCTGTGGCTAATGACTACAGTTCAGTTCCCGTCAATTGTTCGTTGGGCGGATTATTTATATGGACTTGTAATCATTAAAACGACAGCAATAACTAATGTGTCCCTACGCATAAAAATGTTTATTTATTTGAGAGAATATAAAAAACATGCCTATATGGAGACAAACAGGGGATTGATAGCCTCCGTGACACCAAATTTGACTAAATTTTCATATCTGATTCCTTCTTCTAGACTTCTAGTCACCCATGAATGCGTAGTTGGTAGCCTGCATTCTGTCTCTACTTAGAGCAGAGATAACAACCTACAGATTAATAACCATTTTCCTCAACTAATTTCAACTAATTGCTTTACTTCTACTTCGCTATAGCCAAAACCAAATAATAATCCATTTAAAAAAACAGATTATCATATTGCAGCATTCATGCTATGTTCAAAATGCCAATTACAACATTATTCCCTTCTGTAATAACGTGATCTTCTATTGAAATAATTTTTTCTTTTACTAATGTATTTCATGAACGAAATATAACTTTTCCTGAGAGTTATAGAGGTACATGTCACTTTTCTGTAAATGAGCTGTACATTTGTTAGTATGTGACGATGTGAGGTGTTGATTGAAACACCATTTTTCCTTTGGAAAAAGGATATTTGCACTGTGGGCAGCTTGCAACCAACGACCGTGAGAAAACTGAAAACTTATCAACAGTAGCAATCAATTGATCTTATCCGCTCTTCCATTACTTAAGTGAGCACTAGTAGGATTTAGTTGTGATGATGATGAACCGGTGGGGATATATGGTGAGGATGCCATTGGGTAGATGCTCTTGTCCCTTTTTGAGCTTAAGAATTTGGCGATGAGATGATAAGATTTTAGTATTTCAAGACAAAAAGGATGATAAGATTGTGTAAGTGGTACTCAAGTTGGCCTATGCATTTGTGGCAGGCCAACTGATGTGCACTTGATGTGGCCTAGCATGATATGGATCGTCCCAACTTTGATACTAAATCGGAGGTGATGTCGTCTACGAATCATTGTGGCGTCAACTTAAAACAATAGTGACTCCGATGTGGAGGTATAATTCACACTGGATTAGTCATTTTTCAAAGTGAATCTTATTCGTTTTAGTTGATAAAAACTCAATTTATTCTCTTCTTGAATAACAATAGGACGATTTTATGTGGGCATGTGGCCATTTAATCCCCAAAACGAAGTGTGTGGTCATCACTTGAGGTTCATATTAAGTGCCATGAATCACAATAGCAGTACTTAAATTGGAAGATTCATTCATATCTGCGTGAAAGTGAGCGGGTTCACAGCTCTTCTTTTCAGGTGTAAAGGTCCCTTGCAGATGAATTGTCTTCCCCTCTTCAATGCACGTATGAAATCATGAGCCAATCATACATGGGACGAATACAATAGGTCTAAATAGTGTGGCCAAGAACAAGTCGCATCTTATCTGGTATAGAATGGCAATGCTCCTAGGATCACTAAGCTCAGAATACCCGTGGCTGTGGACACTGAATAGTGCTACTTGGATCAACACTTTTTCACTCCACTAGTGTGTCATGTCATAAAGTCTACCATATCAGTTCCCAAATACTAGTATTTCCGCATTCTTGGCAAAATGTGATGTGTTCAAAGACATGTTTTTTTGCCTTAACTGTTCAGAGGCACAGCCGCACAGGCAGGCAGCCCTGCACAGAAGTAATCTGCCACAATAACACAAAAGTATTACCACCACACTGCCGCGTTACGAGAGCAAAGCCTGAGAAAACTGGTAACCAACTAAAAGTACTCGATTTTTGTAGGTTTTTGTACAGGTAAAAGGGACTATAAGTAATGTATGGTATACTAGCCCGTTTCTAAAAGGAAAAAACAAAGTCTTTGTTTTTCTCTCAGCAATCAAACTCTGAAGTTTGTCTAAGCTTGCCATGCATATATAGCATTACAGTCTGGACAACAATGATCAGTAAATATCGGAAATGTGGAACGGATGCAACAGCTCGGAACAACACAAAACAGCATCTGATCTGAATCCCAGCAGGATGTATGACACAAGGCACCTGGCTGGACATGGGGCACGGCTAGGCACTCCACAGTCCACACTCCGAACTCCAATCGGCCAGGGCATAGAAACATATCATCAGCACAGTCGCCAGAGAAGCACGGATTCAAGGACACTATCAATTAAATTAATGTTCAGGTCCAAACCTGTACACGGGTAATATGATACAAAAGGAGTCAGGCCCATAATTATACATGTAAAAAACCTAGGTGGTGGTTATCATGTCTATTTCAAGTTTTTTCAGCCTTCATTTCATTCTTTCACCCCCTGCTTATCAACACGAAATACAACCCGCGATGCCTATGCGCTGGTACCTATGTGCAACTTGCAACTCCACTGCATGATTGTGGCCTTACTAAATTTGAAATACTGCACAATGGAAGGGAGCAAGAAATCAGGTATGGGGTCAAAAGAATACCACAAGACTATGAACAAAAGCCATTAGACGCCTCCTCTGTCAATGATGGGATATCATCAAGAATGATATCGGCAGGATCTCCAATCCAAACTCCATCCCTCCACCTGAACTTGATCCTCAGTTTCCCATTTGCATCAACACCTACAACCTCACCTTTACTCTCGTATGTCTCCACCCCCCATCCCCAACGTGGGGTTACAAGCCCAGGTCGTATCCGTACTCTGTCTCCTAGCCGGAATGGCCTCACCTTCTCAACCTCCCACCTTTTGCACAACCATAGCCTTTCGCAGAAACAGAAAGCAACCCAAAGTTCACCATCCTCAGCCCGGTGGACTACCCCTATGCTATTATGGTTCACATCACCCCACTGATACGTGGGGGTTGTAACACAGTCCTTAACCTTCACCCAGTCCCCGACGCAGACTTCCTCCTCTTCCTCCACTTTCTCAACCTCAGCTGGGTCTATCAACCATGCCCTCGCACCAGCGGGTGTATGAATCCTAAGCTTCCCATCAGCATCAATAGATGAGATGGTACCTATGCTTGAATGATTATGATTAGACCAGCCAAATCTTGGCTGGCGGACAGAGAGTCTGACCCGTACACGCTGCCCAACAACAAACTTAGTGACCCCTTCAAGATGGCTGGAAGGCCCTATCCACCTTTCCTGCTCGCCGCAAAATGCAACATGAATGGTTCCATCCCAGATATCATCTTCATATCCAATCCCATGAACCACACCAATGCTACCTGGTTTGAGAGACTTCCAATCATCTGCATTATTCCTCAGCCTAACCCATTCACCAACCTCGTAAACTTGCTCAATCTCAAGATCGGCAGGATCACCTTTCCACAGCCCAGGCACACCAAAGAAGGCCACTCTTACTTCTCCATCAGCATGGACACCAGCAATTATGCCTCTGGAATCAGGCTTTGCATCTCTCCATCCCCATCTGGGCTCTGTAATTCCAGCACGGAACTGAACATGATAACCAACCTTAAGAGGCTCTACTTTATCAATGTCTGTGTTATGAGTTAACCATTTCCCTTTCCTGAAACAACCAGCCAACTCCAGGTAACCAGAGTCTTGAATGCTATGGACAACTGCAATGCTTGTTTTCCCAACAAGGTTCCAGTCATAAGTAGGTCTGCTTCCAATACTTGATTTGAACCGCACCCAGTCTCCAACCTCAAAAGCTGAAAGCCTCTCAGCGTCACCTGGAGCTACCTTCCACAAGCTATTTCTGCCGGACACCTTGACATTTAGAGTCCCATCCATGTCTATCCTTGAGATGGCTCCAATGGTTGCTGCAGTTTCATTTGACCATCCAAGGCGAGGCTGAGATATTGAAGGTAACACATGAATTTTTTCTCCTACCTCAAATGGCTGTGCCTTCTCCACATCTGCAACCGAACATGAAAAAGGCTTGCTTCTGAAGCAGAAAGCGACACCCATATCTCCATCTTCTTCTAGACTATGAACCACTCCGATACTGCTACGATTCACATCCTCCCAACCGTATTTGGGGGATGGTACTGTTGCTTTCACTCTAACCCAATCACCAACCTGCGAAAGAAAAATGATTAGTTGAAGATGAGAGGAACAAATGGCATTAATTTTATGTGTTCCCAGCAGAACAAGTGGCTAGTTGAAAAGAAAACCCCAGTAAACTTACCTTAAGATTTTCAATCTTTTCCATGTCTGATGGATCTGCCTGCCATGATTGAGCCCTATTAGGAATATCAATTATGAGTAGTCCATCACTCTCGATGTCGATTATTTTGCCCACACTGTGATGAGTTTCACCACCCCAGGCATATCTAGGCTCTGCAACAGACCTTTTTACACATACTTGGTCACCAATCTGGAAATTTGCAGACACGTGAGCGTCACACTAAAAAACAAAATGCAAAGCAGGTAAAAGTGAAGCACAGATATATGCAAGGACAAGTTCATAATCACTGTGCCATGGAATCTAAGAAAGAGTTAACAGATTGAATAGACAATTCTAGTAAATTAGAGGTTATCACATATAGTATAACAGAAAGGCCAACAGAACCCTCAAGATTCCATCATCGTCACACAGAGGACTTTGCTGATGCTACTCATGACTGACCGACCATACCATCAAGTCATCAACAGAGGAATTTATGTGATTCCCAATTTTTCACATAATAATAGGTAGCCTACTAAGATGAGTGAATTTTATTTTTAAATAAGACATTACTCACAAACTATTGGTATATTGATGGCAGGAATTCTATTAATATTGATATGCAAATGACAACCATATATCCTAGAATTTTGCATTTTACCGTAGGCAAAAGAGCAATTTCAAACTTAATACATACATATTACTACAGGAAAAAAATTATAGAAGAGTATAAAGAACAGAACTACCTTGAAGGGATCAACATGTTCAACCTCCTCTGGTTCACAAAGCCATGGACTTGACAAATAGCAAAGTCCCAGAAGAAGGCTGCTATCTGGCCTGATCGAGTACACAATACCCACACTTCCAGGAGTAATAGACTCCATGCCATGTACAGCAACCGTTAGTGAGGGACGAATACGGACCCAGTTACCAACCTTATATTCTTCAACCCTAACAATTTCAGCAGGATCGGCTCTCCATCCCCTAGAAGCTCCTGGAAAACCAACCCTCAAGATTCCATCATCATCAACACAGAGAACTGTCCCAATGCTATCCCGTGACTGACCACGCCATCCAAATCTGAAAAAAGAAAATTTTGTTTGGTGATTCACATTTTTTTCACATAACAAATGATTACCTGCTAACATGAGTGGTTTTTTTCCATGAAATATTCTTCACAAATCTTGGGTTAGTATATTGATGGTAGAAATTCTAATAGCATTGACATGCCAATCAGAACCATATCTCCCACCATCAGAATTTACAATTCGCTGTTTTTCTATGAGGAACGAGATACAATCATTTTGATAGCATTCCAGTACAGTGTATTTTTTTTAAAAAAAAAAAACTAACAGTCAAATGCAATTGCAATAATCACTGAAAGGACAGATCGCCTTCCAGGTTTTGGGTCAATGGATCTTGAACTTCAACCTACAATCATAATCAGTACAGAACAAAACCGACCACAGCACACAGAAAGCATTAAACTATGAAATACAAATGAATTTATTAGCTTGTGGTATCATCTAGGCCTTTCACTTGCAATTGTCAATAAATGCATGGGCAGAATAAACCATGCATTTACGCCAGAATAAACTAGAGAGAGTCTAATGGGTCCAGATGAATCAGAAGTTATTCATCAATCTTTCAAACAGGATAATGGGTTACTGATTCAGTAATACAAAAGATTCTCGACAGTCACAAAGTTGATTTTCTACACAGAGAGGCACAGTGCACAAAATATTTAGTGGCAAGAACGAAGGATTAAATTTCAATTACCTAGGCTCCAAAACATCGGGTTTGAGCTGCACATGTTGGCCCCTATTTAATTGAATGACTTTGATAACTTCACTCGTCAAAACACGGGCTTCTCCAGAACAAAATGACACAACAAGCTGGTCATGGTCTACAACAGACTGAACAAAACCAATGCTTCTGGGTCCTGCACCTTGCCAGCCAAAAGCTGGTTCAGTTACTGTTCTTCTAAATTTCACCCAATCTGCGACCTCATATCTGGTAACAGCATCAAGTAAATTCATTCAGAAAATTGAAGTACAACTCAATCAGATTCCAGCATGAGATCAAGTGTGGAGCAGCCAAAGTATAGACAACATTGCCCCTCGAGTTCCTTACATGGTTGGGGAAAGATGTACGTCTTTATCTTCTAAAGTTTCCATCAGTTCTTCAGAAATCCATTCTCGTGGCAGCCTCTCCAGAAAATCCCGCAATGTCCAGCCTCTGGAATTGATAAAAACAGCACCTGGAGTGTAAGAATATAATAAAAGAAACAAATTTGGAAATTCCCGCACTGCACAAATGACCCCACGAGAGAGAGAGTTTTCAAGCAGTCTTGCAATAAAATGAGAGAAAATAGTTGCTCAAGTAACCAAAAGTTGTCCTTCTAAGATACCATTCAATCATTCTAAAATTCCTGGCAGAAAGATCCATCCAAATATTTGATAAAAGCAAAACACTAGCACGATACACTACCCAAAAAGTGGGGGACTGAGAATCTTGACTAAAAAAACACTGATACAGCTGCCAACTGCTGCCCCCAAAACAAGGAGTATATATACCGAAGCATTTAGCATTTAAAATTGAGTAAATTGTTCTTTGCACAGTGTAAAACACAGATTATATCACTTTGCACCAGGATTAGTACGTACTTTTACTTGGTTACATCATAAAACTTTTAAGTTTCAAAAAAATCAGAAAACATAAATGGAACTCCATGAAACATGATCTAAATTCAAGGAGTCTCATAGGTTCCCCTCATGTCTTATAATATTTCCCTCCATTCTATGACACGACCTGGTGCAAAGCAAAACATATTTTGAGACAATCTGGTGCAAAGAGAAAGTATATGTGAAAACTGGTGCAGAGTGAAATAAGGTTCTTTAGCCAGTGCAAAGTGCAATTTACTTGTCATGTCGACATGTCCTAATTTTTGATAAATTCTGTAGTACAGTTCCTGTATCCCGTATCAATGAAACTTAGCATTCATGAGTTACTTGCCTGTGATTTCTCACATCAACAGCCGGCGATGGCTGTTGTAACATTTGAACAATCCATGAGAGGTTTTCACGTATCATTTTAGCTGCATCAGCAGCAATGTGGAAAGCATTATCTCCATCGTCATCCTGGACAACAAATAGCACAACATTAAGCACATAATAACTTGCTCTCGACTTCCCATGGGATTTGAATAATGTCAAAGCAAATAGGAGCAACTATAAAACATTAATTTCAGGTCTGGAACAGGTCCATACTTTATGATGAGATATTTCGGTATAATTTGATAAGTTTCAATCACTGGGAATCGCAATAAAGTCATAGCCGGGCATCGGCACATTTCTGTAAGAAAAATCAGTACATGTCTTCTGTCGAGTGTTTCAATTTTCAATAGCATGACAGCAAATTTCCTTGCCATGTGCATCCATGCACAAATACGACACAGTAGAAAGTTGATATCATGATAACATCTAGAATTTGTGCACATCATAAGAACAGAACAAAATATATTATAGCTGGAAATTGAGAAAAACATGGCAGCTTGAATCATAAATATATTCAAATATCACATTATTTTATTTTATACATATACACCTCACCAAAAAACTTAATATACATTGTCAAGAGTTAATGACTAAAATCACATAAGCCTCTGCAAGTACAAAATAAGTAAATTACTGATAAAGACGAATAATAGGATCAGATAGGTTGACAGTTTACAGATCCTAATATACAGTTTCACAAAAAGATGTTACTAAACGCAGCTTTCAGACTGTCACGCTGTTATCTTCTAAAATTATCAATAAAGTAAAACACAAACCTGTAGGTTGCAGTTTGCTCCAGCAGCTAAGAGCAAACCAACACAGGAGTTTGCACCTCTATTCAATGCAACAAGAAGTGGTGTTGTGTTTTGAGCATTTCTTATATTCACATCGACTCCAGCATCCAAAATAATCTGCCATTGAAAATATAAGAAAATAAGGGATGTTTTCATATAGAATTAAAATAATAACAGCAGAAAATGAAGGGAAAATTCTAACCACTAGACAAGAACAGAAAGGCAAGGAAAAAAATCTAATAACTAGAAAACCTTTACCTTAACCAATTCTGCGTCATTGATCATTGCTGCAGTATGCAGTGCAGTTCGACAGTGTGGATCATCTTGTGCTGTAGGATCAGCACCAGCAGCAAGCAATATTCTTACTAACTCTCGACCCTCTGTCATATATATATGCCAACATTTCTATTAGAACAAACATATTTTCCAATATATAAAAGAACATACTTTTGTCCTCATTCTTAGGGAAGTAAAACATGTAAGTTTGCTTGTGTAACTGTGAATGAGATAAATATGAATGAATGGCTAGGAGGCCCATGTGACTCTTATTTAAACACAACTCTTGTTAATGGAATAAGATGCATAGTTGAGAATAGCAAACATCTCTTCTTCTCAAACATGATGGCTGTAATGAACCAAAGAGACGGATCTACACATTTAAAATGTGAGTTTGACATGAGTGGAGTTGGCAATTACCTTTCTCATGCTCTTTTTTAAGAGCAGCTGCCATACACAAAGCTGTCCCAACAGGACTAGGTACATCAATTGCTTCAGCTATCTCCTCTATAGATGCAACTTCAACCCATCTTCTCACCACATCCGCGTTCCATGTTTCAATACATAAATGCAACGGCCTATGCACCATGACAAGAATGAAATATCAGTAGATGAATTGGAAAGGCAACAAATCCGAAAGGAGAACATTTCATGCTTCCACAGCATAAATCAACAAATAGAAGGGATAAAGGTGGTCACATGAATAGAAGCTAATTCAACAGCTTGTCATTTCCATTCTTACGTTTTATTCAGGGAATTTGGTATGGCCATAGACCTGCAACCTCCATTTTCCAATATGACGATAGCACAATCAGTATATCTCTTGGCCACAGCAATATGCAGGATAGATTCGCCTTCTCCATCTACTGCATTGGGATCAGCTCCAGCCATGAGCAATTCCTGCATGACACACAGGCAATCTAAATCTAGGAACCTCCTAGCTGAAATCATACGGTGAAAATAATAGCATACCCGCATACATTCCGGTTGACCATGATGAGCACAAACATGAGCGAGAGTAGGACCAAGACCTTCTCTAAGCCTCGAATTAATGTCAGAAGATCTCCTCACAAGCGCACGAACACATTGTGGAGAGCCAGCAGCCATAGCAAATATTATTGGAGGGTCTTCATTCTTATCTAATATGTCTACATTCTCTTGGTAAGCCACAATAGCTTCAACAATTTCTGCTGAGCCTCTTCGGCATGCTAAATGTAGCGCAGAATGTCCATCTGCATTCTGTGCTTCTAAGAGTGAACGAATTAAACAGCCATTTCTATCTGAGGCGGCTTCTGCAAGAAGATTCCTGGCAAGGGCAAAGGGTTGTGTCAGACAGTATATGCTATCAATGCAGCCAACAAGAAATTGTCAAAGACTAACCTAACACCAGCAGCATCTCCTTCACATACAAGATGGTGCAAAGCATTTGGATTATCATGTACCATGTCCAGAATTGAGGTTGGCGGCGCATCAATACCATTGGGCAAGCTTGCATTTGTGAAATCACTGCTTAAGCAAGTAGTGCATTAGAATCCTTTGTATCAGCAAGCTCGCATAAGTTTGTGCCTTACTGCAGGTGATACTATAGTGAACATAACCTCGAATATATTTTATTATGTATTTTCTACATTTTCAGCTAAATTTCGCAGATGCTTAGGTCCATTTATAAAGCATTTGCAATAAATTAATGAAAAATCAGACAAAGAAGTTACTTTTCAGGACTTGCAGGCGGGCTCCTTGGTATATCTAGAAGATACCGCAGAAAAGTCTTTAGCATGTCTTGGAAAGATGGCCTTCTTGAAGGTTTGAACTGCAAACAGTCACCAATCATCTTCCACAGCTCCCCAGGAAGTCCTACACCAACTACCCTTGAATATTGAGGGGGTGGCTTCTTCTCTTTTACAACAGACTTAAAAATTTCCTCTGCACTTAGCCCAGCCCATCTGCATTTCAATTAGCATCTAACCACACCATTCGGGAATTATTAAGAAATACAAATGAAACAATCAGGATACTTACGGAACTGCACCAGTACACATTTCCACAAGTGCACATCCAAAACTCCATGCATCTGACTCCGGCAATATTCCATTTGCACTGTCCCAAAACAGATTTAATGACTTCTTCAATGGTCCCCAAGCCTCGGGAGCTGTATAATTGGGGCTAAGAAGTGTAGCATCCATGCCAACCATGTTGGAGTCATCAGACACTCTCCGACTAGTGAGGTTTTTAAGAATGGCTGAAAGACCATAATCGGAAACAACTGCATGGCCATTTGTATCCAAAAGAATATTTGATGGCTTTATACTCATACAAACAATACCCGCTGCATGGAGTTCTGCTACTCCACGAGCAATATCTGCACCATATCTGCAAAACCCAGGCTCACGAAAAATATAATCAGAAGACATACGGACATGAACAAACAAAAGGAATGTCATAACATAGGCAAGCTGATGATAAAGATAAAATTCTTTTGATGTGTTCAAGAATGATAACAATAGTATACTAACTATTGAGTCAAACAAAATAGTATACTGACTAGTAAATGAGGTGGCAACTCTTATAATGGTAAAATAAGTAAACAATAGAAACGTGCTGATAAAAATAGTAAATTTGTATTATGCTCAGCATGGCTGATTCATGAAATAGCACGAAAACAATTCGATTGACAACACTACTAGACAAAAAAGAAATTCTGAGTTCAAGAATTTTGAGTCATGGACACTTGTGTTGTAGTTGTACATCACTTTCTATTGGATGCTACAGTTTGTTCCAACAAAGGTACCACAGCAATAAAGGATGCTTGGAAACTAATTTGCATGGTTAGTTTGAAATGTGGTGATGAATTTTGACGGAATATGGTTTTGGCATAAATGTCTAATGCTATCAGGGGGTGTTGAGACAAAACTGTTAGTAGTACTTGCTACAAAAGCTAACTCAACCCAATTTGGACAGTAACTTATGTGGCGCAGTGGTGCCCAACTTCATTCTTTAACATATGTGTATTGTGTAAAATTGTTTAGTTCACAGGATAATCATTTATTTTTTAATCCATGGACTAATTATATTTTTATTTGATACCCATCGAAGAATGCAGGGTCTGTGCCATTATAGTAAGGAGTTCTACATCAGACAAAAATACAAATGAATGGCCCACACTAGTTCACTGTGCAGAAGTATTACACAGATCCTTGGGAACTAAAGTTTGAGTTGATAGGGACAAACTTAATTCAGCAGTGTATAACCATTTTAGCTCCAATCCCTCCATTCTAAGGACCATAGGAGTTCTATATTTTATGGAGAAATGTCCAGCGTGACATATTTTAATATGAACTGGAATGTATCGGCATTTAATTGGTTTCCGTCACAAACACACAATATTCTAGGAATTATAAATTTTAGTCATGTACGATTGCACGTTACATAGTACAAGTTCTTGGCACATGCTGACCACTCCATTCACGACAAAATATCTAGAATGGTTGATGAGCATAAGTATAACCCAACAAAATCATTTGCAAACAGGATTATGTTGTTCACTGGAGACTGAACTTGCTGACAATGGTGCATTCTTTCATTCTTCGAAGCACTAAGCGTGATCATATTTAACGATAGCACTAAGAATTAAGTTCCAATACGACACAAGATACAGGACAAAGGGGATAACATAGCTGCCAACGATCACTCAAACATTGCCGAACACATACAAGTACTACAAACTCATTGAAATCAAATTAAATGGCGCCATTGATCGCAAAAAAACGTTTTCCACGTCACTACTCAAACTACATCACTACAACATTTTCCGACAGTTTATGATCCTTCTAGCTAGAACATGCAGCTTAGCGAACCACCTTTGAAACCTCATGCATTTGAACACATACAGTTAGCGGACAAACTGTCGTGTAGCGCCCCAGCCCAACTGCATTTTAGGGTTAGTTATCATTTTCAGCAATAAATAGTTCGACAGCAGCAACTACAACTACACGCGACAGCAGCAACTACATCTACGCAACACCAATTAGTATCCATGTTTAGATGCAATGCCACACCTGAGGATCTGCTCCAACGTGAGGCGCCCGCCATTCTGCCGCATTTCTGTCTGCACAGACCCGACATACCGATCCATCACAAAGCAGAGGTGCCCGCCAACCCTGACAGCGCCATGGAACGTGCTAACGTTCCGGCACCATGTCGCAGCACGCCTCAGCCGCTCCACCTCCTCCTGGACACCCTCAAGCCCGTCCCCCGCAGGCACGGGCACCCTCTTCACCGCCACCGGATGCTTACACCTCTTCGTCCCACCGCCCCCACCACCACGGGACAGCGTGCCGGCCCAAACCTCCTGCCCCGCGGGGCCCGGCGGCCCGCTCCCGATGCGGCGGGCGAGCTTGAGGTCCGGATGCGAGGCGAGGTCGAACGAGGCGCAGCCGGCGGCCGGCTGCAGCGACGACGACGACGGCGCCGCGGCAGCGGAGGAGGATCGGCGGGTGGGGCGGCCGAAGAAGTCGTCGTCGTCGTCGTCGGAGCCGTCGGAGGACGACCCGGACTCCGAGTGGAGGAACGAGGGCGACGACGGGGACGAGGAGAGGAGCGACAGGATGGGGAAGTTCTTCCGCAGCGCGGTGACGGAGTTTCCGACGGCGGTGGGGTGGCGGCACCGCGGGCAGGGCAGCACGGCGCCCGTGGCGTTGGCGAGCATGCGCGCAAGGCACGCGCGGCAGAAGCCATGGCCGCAGTGGAGCAGCAGCGGCGTCCGCTCCTCCTCGTCGTACCGCACGTGGCACAGCGAGCAGCACGGCACCCGCATCGCGCTCGCCCGCTCGCCCACCAAACCTCGGCCGCCGCCCCCAACCTAGGGCACGGGCGTTCGGGTCAGGGGAGAGGGTAGATCTGGGCGTGGGAGCGACGGTGGGGTTTGGGTTGGGGGGAGAGTTCGGGAATGGGATTTTTTGATGGGAGAGAGGAGAAGAGCG
>CM002483.1:11894247-11910970 GCA_000325765.3 Leersia perrieri
GGGGTGAGCAAAGATGGGCGGCGGCGAGTGCAGGAGCAACGACTACGGCGCCGCCACCTACTGGGACGCCCGCTACTCGTCCCCATCCTCCACCGGCGGCAGCGGCGGCGGCAGAGGCGGCGAGTTCTTCGACTGGTACCAGACGTACCCGGCGCTGCGGCCGCTGCTCCGCGCGCGCCTCCCCACCTCATCCCGGATGCTCATGCTCGGGTGCGGCAACTCCCGTAAGCCTGCCTTACCTACCTGCCTTCATCCATGCACAAGCTGAAACTATCTGCGTAGTGGAATCCATGATTTAGCTGCTAATTCGGCTCCCATGCCGCGTATTTCTGGATTGAACTACTCGATTTAATCCCAATATAGTTCATCCCCAACTGCCAGTGCATATCTGATTTTAGAACATGCGTGCTCAGTGCTCTTTCGATACATTCACATTTCATGCCTCACGGTTGCTATTTAGGCGCTACATGGGCGGTGTGATGCAGTATTTGTGCTGTCAAAGATATTCAGTTTCTGTTATTCTCAAAAAAAAAAAAGATATCCAGTTTCTGTTTAAGCTAGCTACTCTATTTCGGTAGTTAGAATTTCAAATTTACCATGTTGAAAACTGTTGTATGATGCTGTTTGATCTTATTTTGGCAGTTTTGTCTGAGGACATGGTGAAGGATGGATACGAGGAGGTAGTAAACATAGACATTTCATCCGTAGTTATTGAGCAGATGAGGGAGAAACACGTGGATATTCCACAGCTTACATGTAATCTCATCTTCATAGTTTGTGAATGATGGTTTCTTGGTGAGGTCTATTTACTTGGTGTCTTATGCTTTAAGATTTTCAGATGGATGTTAGAGACATGAGTTTCTTTGGTGACGAAACATTTGATTGTGTCCTTGATAAAGGTACAATAGCTATCTGTTTACCAAAGCACATGATATTGTCAATGCACTTATCGAATATCTTTAATGGGGCTAACTGATAGATCCATTTATGGTATCTATTTGTTTTTGTCGCTATGCTTACCATGTTCTGTCGGAAATTTCTGTAGGGACATTGGATGCTATGATGGTAAGCTGTTCCTGTTGTACATACAAACTTTAGCTTTCTGATTAGGCATGAAATGAATCATATGACCAGTATTATTGTTGCATTATAGTGTGGCAATGATGCTCCTCATGGTGCTTCTAAAATGTTAGAGGAAGTGGCAAGGTGTCTGGCATGAAGTTTTTCCATCTCGCTCTTTTCATACTAGTTGATCCAGTATATACCATATTTAACTCCTTTTTTTTTCCTTGCAGGCTTCTTAGGCCTGATGGGGTTTACATGTTGGTAACCCTCTAAGTCCAAACAAATACTCTGTAATCAATGGCTATGTGATGATTTTTTATGGAAGAAATAATGTTCTTTCGCAGATAACTTATGGTGCTCCTAAGGAACGAGTGCCACTTTTGTACCAAGCTGGATGCGATAGAAAAATCAAACTATACATTATGCGTAAGTAGGATAACTCCTTCTGTCTCCTCGGCTACTTTTTGGTTTGGGGAACTCTAAATTATACTCCAAGTGGAAACACTGAATAATGAATTCAATACAAACTGACTCTAATGAGCAATACCAAAATCTGGTAATTTGTCAATAATTTAGCCCGCTGTATAGACCAACATTTAATACTAGGCAAAATTGGTTATATAGCATTGAAAGTTTACGGTTTTGGTTTTATAGCATCAAAAGATATTGGTTCATTTTTAATAGCAACGGAAGCTACATTCCGTTCCTGATTTTAGCATTCCGTCCAAACAACTGTTTATTATGCTCCCCTTTTATCTAGAAGTCAAGGTGCCCATGAATTCATTACTATCATTACCCTCCATCTCTCCCTCTTTCCCTCCGTATACTAGCCTTTTCCTTCCTTCGTCCATACATGGTTCATCCGTTCCCATGGCTAGTGTATAAGCAGCAGATGGGATTGTCTCCACTGGCCGCTTAATGGATACGCTCCCATGGTGGCTGCTTGATGGTCATGTGGAAGTAGAAGCGATATGTCTGGAATGAGCATCCATGCCGATGCACCATGGTCCATGAATCGAATCATCTCTCACCGAATTGACGATGGCGTGTGGAACATCTCATGTATGCCACCATCGCCATATCCATTTCTGGTATTGGCACGGAGGTTAGGGAGTCACCTGTAGCTGTAGGGTTCAATATTTTGGATCGATATTTCTGAAACATCCAACCAGCTACAAAACCAGGTTGCCGCCAAGGCCTCCGAGGATCTCCTGACAATCATCAGTTTTTGGTGCCGGCTTAGTATATTACACGTCGTTTTCCACAGGAGTCGATTCTTCGTCACCGACTCACCACCTTTTGACTCCTCGCTGGCTCGCACCCACAGTAACACTCGACACTCATCCCGCCACTCTCATGTAGGCACATGATTGCAGAGCGGTCGCTGACCATGATTGGCTTTCTGTGAGGAGCTCAACCTGTTTGAAGCGCATTGTGCTACTGGATGGTGAAATGTTGCAGGCCTGCAGCTTTCTGCCCATCCAACCATGATGGTGTTGCTTCCGTGCTATATATACTTCATACCTGACAGTTTATTAGATGGGAGAGAGATGTTCAGATAAATTATGGGTGGAAAGACAAGGGCATAATGGTCACATTTAACGGAGAGAAGAGCTAAGCTGAGGGGAATGCTAAAATCAGGAACGGAATGTAACTTTAGAAGTTCAGATGCTATTAAAATGAACTGGCACCTTTCGGTGCTATAAAACAAAAAACATGAACTTTCAGTGTTATAGAACCAATTTTACCATTGATACTATTATTATTTTGCAGCCACACCTGGATATCAGTTGAAACGAAGCAATGGTGCTCCGCTTACAGAAACTATCATGGAGGAAGTCGCACTTACTGAGGAAGGTCAACTACCACCTGACTATGTTCTTAAAGATCCAGAGTCACATTTTATTTATGTTTGCCAAAAGTCAGATGCAGCTAATGGTGCTCCTGTGGTTGCTGATGAGGAAATCATAACTTCAAAATAATTTTTCTTTTTAGCTTGCATTTTTTTTGGGTTTCTCATATTTTCTTTCCAATTGTTACTGTTGTATGAAAATTACGACACTCCATTCCATCTGGGCCCTGAGAGTTGTCAAGTTATGCTCCATATTTGTTCTGGGAACTTTGAAGATCTGAGACACAATTCAGATGTATCATAACCTGTCGTTGGAAGGGGCCCATCTGAATTGTGTTAAGTTTGTTTAAAACGACTGAGTACCTCTTTTGCACTATAAGTTTACTAGCATCATGGTGCTTTTGATGTGATCTGATTATTCTGAGATGGAACCCTATATGCAGTGTATATAGAACGATGTCAAGCGAACTGAACTTGGCTCAACGAGAGTACGAGACATTTCCCCCATTACGTTTATACACTACTGGTAGTAACTAGTTATAGAAAAGCTGTTCACAAAGTCACAATGGTATGCATATGAAGACCAACCAAATCTCGGTGGATTAATCGGGTTCAAAATCCAGTTGCTCTCAGTCCCGGAGAAACGCGTGCTTTCAACAGTAATTTTGCGAGTTTCGTGGATCAATTCCTGCTCACATCTGCTCTTCTGTTCTATAAATCTGTATGTTTTCACATCGTTTAAAAGAGAACCAACACGAAGTTTTCACATCGTTTTCTGAAGGAGGCGGCCCAGTGTTCCCGATGTTCCAATCCCACTCCACTGCGCCGCCACGCGGCCAGAGTATACTATAGCGTCGAACTCGAACGGTCGGAAAGAAAGAAAACCAAAAAAAAAAAAAAACAGAAGAACGCCGAAATCAATAAAGAGAGAAGGTAAAGGAAAAAAAAAAGAGAAAACAAAAAACGCGCACACACACGGACTTCCCCTGTGCCAAGCCGCCGCGCATCGCAGCCGAGAAAGGCCACCGCCCTCGCCCTCGCCGCCGGCGCCGTGCCGACCTCCTTCCTCCTCTCCCTCCGCCGCGAATCCACCCCCGCCGCCCACCTCCCGCGCCGCATCTCGCTTCGCCGCCGCCTCCTCATCGGGGGAGGGAGGTGGGGCCTAGCCGCCTAGCCCTATGGCGAGCGGCGGCGACGATGACGCGGGCGTGAAGCGCGTGGCGGACCGCTACCTGAAGCGGGAGGTGCTCGGAGAGGGAACCTACGGAGTCGTCTTCAAGGCCATCGACACCAAGGTCATCCATCTCATGCCCCTCCTCTCCCACTCCTAAACCCTCCTCCTGGTGCACATCGTCACGGTCGCGGGGGGAGCTGATCTGCCGCCGCCTCTAGAAATTCAGCCGCCGCGCGACCAGTCGGACCCTCCAGCTCGATGCGTCTGCTCGGTGAAGAGGCCGGGTGGTGGGGCGATTTGAGCTGTGTACAGATTGTGGTGAATTCGCGTCGGTATTTAGATGGATGGGGTTGCAACGGATGGATTGGTTTGAACTGTTCTTCTGCAGGGACCGTCTAGGTTGGATTGAGCCGCTTGAACGCAATTCAGCTAGTTTTGTTGGCTGCCGCGCTGATTGAGCTGGAGGTGTTGACACTGTGATGAGTGTTTGAGCTGGTCTGCTGGTTTTATAATATGTTGTTTAGCAAATTACAGTTTATCCCGTTTGATGGAGGGAATCTGTGGGATAGCAGGGTTTGTTTTGTCCCGGACTGATGTTTTTTTTTCCTTTGTATCCCGGGGCTATAGAGGGCGAGTGCCAGGCTTTCACCCCATTGATTCTTGATGGAATGGGATCCTCTGACTTAACTTCCCACCTTACTTGATGTGCTACCTAATGATTTTAAGTTTTATGTTTACTATATCAGCTGTTTGGGATTTATTGTTGTGGCATTTTACTTCTTTGCTTTTGTTAATTTTTACAAATATTACTTCACATTGTTTGAACTAATGTTAATGTTAATGTTAATGAACGTCATGCTTGTCCTTTTCAGACTGGGCATACAGTTGCCATTAAGAAAATCCGGCTAGGGAAGTACAAGGAAGGTGTCAATTTCACTGCATTGAGGGAAATAAAACTTCTTAAGGAGCTGAAAGATCCTAATATTATAGAGCTTATTGATGCTTTCCCTTACAAGGGAAACTTGCATCTTGTATTTGAGTTCATGGAGACTGACTTGGAAGCCGTCATACGGGATAGGAACATTGTGTTGTCTCCAGCTGACACAAAATCTTATATTCAGATGATGTTGAAAGGTTTAGCCTTCTGCCATAAGAAATGGGTGCTCCACAGGTAGCTACTATCTTGCTAATTTACTTTAAGAGAAGAGTAACCTTTGACACAAGCTGTGCTGTAGGGATATGAAACCAAATAATTTACTCATTGGCGCTGATGGGCAGCTTAAGCTTGCTGACTTTGGACTGGCACGCATATTTGGGAGTCCAGAGCGGAACTTCACTCATCAGGTTCACTTTTTGTGGACTTATACGGATTAGCATTTAGTTGGTTGCAGAAACAAAATATGCCATGGAAATTTTATCAAGCATATTAATAGTTCTTTTCTATTCTTGTTGATACTGCTATTTGCTTCCTTTGCTTTTCTGTTTATGATTAAAGAAACATTGAACATAGTGCGGATATTTTATGCCTGTATACCTTACCATTTTGCAATAACAATAGGGCACCTAGGAAGTTTAATAGGGTACCTAGGAAGTTGAAAAGCTTAAATCTTTAAGGATGAATCAAAATGTGTACATGTGGGAAAGTTCTTGTGGTATTTCCTGGACTTGGATTTAGAAGAAATGCCACGAAGTACTGATTTTGAAAATAGATATCCTTCCAGGATAACCGTTTGCTTGTTAGGATTTATGCTAAATATTAATAACGTTTGAGTGACACTTTCTGAATTTGCTGATTTTCATTCACCATCATATCTGGAGGTTTTGTCATTTCATTGTTCTATTTGTTATGATGATGAGTATCATGTAGTCAAGGATTGGTTCTACACCTACTACAGCAATGCTACAGTGGTTGCTCTTTATTTTTTTATTTGTTTAACTAGAATCATATTACCCTAATGCTGGTCGACACTTCAGTTTTGAAATTCTGTTTCCCACATCTAGGTCTTTGCACGATGGTACCGAGCACCAGAATTATTGTTTGGCACCAAGCAGTATGGATCTGCGGTTGATATTTGGGCAGCTGGTTGTATATTTGCCGAACTGCTGCTTAGGCGACCATTTCTCCAGGTTTAACTGAATCTTATAGTTTTATCAATGGAGTTCTGACTAATTTTAATCTATTTATAACTAAGCATTTTCTATGGTCTGAAAATGTAAAATGTGCATGGATAAGTTTGCTGTTCCTCTATGTTGTTATATTTGCATGGGTACTATTGCCACAAAATGTTCAAAGCTAGAGTAAACTGTTGGTTCAATACTTCTGGGAAAACAGGAAATGGTCAGGCTCTACCCCTCTAGTGAGGTTATTGGACTGAACCTGTAAACGAATTTCTTTGAACTTGCAAGCGGTTTAAATTTGACATCCTGTTTTAATAGGAGCAGTAAAAATGTTCATTGATGGATTTGAACTTCCACAGTAGATTCTGTAATGAGAGAAGTTGGTTCCTCCGTGCGCATGGTGGATCCATTGTTGTTAGATGTGTTTAACAACTATATTGTAGTAGTTTAGTACTGATAGGTTCACACGAATTAAGCCTGGCTCAAGTTTTAGATTATAACATAACAAATTATGCATGTCATGATATCCTGTACGTGCCAGCATGCCATTTTTTTCTCAAGTTTGGGAGCAAGATATCCCTGCCTTAATTAGCTATTTCCTGATTTTGCTAGATTTTTGCACTGCTAGTTTGTTGGCGTCCTTCAGATTTAATTTTTTTTTTCATTGTTAGTTGTTTTGTTTCCTTAAGATTAAAATTTGGTAATCTGCTTCCTATTTGGTTTGGGCCTCTCCTATATAAGGGACTTGACTGAGAAAATGAATATGAGGACTTGTCCTATATAAGGACTCTCTTCTTTTCTCTCCTAGTTCCACGGCGCTGGGGCGACGAGGAGCATCATGGCCTCGTCTGCCTGCTGGTCCTGGACTCATGGGTATTCTCTCTGATCAACTCCCAAAAACCCCCCTAACCATGAGGCACATGACAAGTAAACCATCACAATAATGTTATTTAGAGAACTAGTTAGACCAATAAATCTATGAGTCATGCTATCAGCTGGGCCAATGATTGGATGACCAGTAGTGGATTAAACCAATCTGCTGGATATAACTACCACTCTTCATGCTTGAGGCTATTGTTTAGTTTTTAGTCTGTTTGAAATCTGCCATAAGTTGTTTACTAGTTTTCAGTAAGGAAGCTACTTCTAGAAACTAATGCATGAGAAGAAAAGGGTTGAGATTTCAAGGTTCTCACTTGAGTGTGGATTTTGTGGCATTTGCTCTCAGGCCTTACTTTCCAGCGGTGTATCTGACTAGTCTTTCAAACTCTTTCAACTGAAACCTATTCCTCAATCCAATCTTATACTCCCTCTGTCCCAAAATATAAGACACAGGAGATTTTAAGCAGTCTCCAACACTATATTTTGACAATTAAATTCTTTCATAATATACTATTAACAACAACAGAATTAACATCATATGAAAGTACTTTCAAATACAAATATAATGATTTAACATGTGTAACACTAAACATATAAAACTGTTTGTTTAGTTATTAGTCAAAGACTGCAAATGTTGATTTTCCCGAAATTATGGGTGCCTTATATTTTGACTCTTGTTACTTAAATTCATGGGCATGTGCATGGTTTGTGGTGTCAAACATATAAGTTAGTGCCTGAGATTTGGGTACCCTGGCTAATTGCCTAGTTGTTCTGGCCATGCATATTTTGGGTTAGCTAAACTGTTTGACAATTCTGGCGGGGCGCTTTTAGCATTGGAACTGGACTGTAATTCCTTGTGGTAATTTTTTTGTGAAGTTGACCTTTTGACAAGTATTAATGCACATGGAAGGCTAGATAACATGCTGATCTAAATGTGCATAATTCTTTTTCACTCAACTGTAGGCTTTTTATTAAGGCAGATTGTAGAAGTTTGCTTTTGCTTCTTGTCTTGCTGCAGGCTTTCTGAGTTTCCTGACTTTTTGTGTTGTGCATTTTCCAAATATATAGAATCACAGAGTTGAATATTCTTATGGAATAAATAGGTGGCTCATTACATGCTTATTCTTATTTTCTTTTATTACCAGGCTTACAAGTCAAGTTCATATATGCAGTAGAAGTGTTAATTCATTTTAAGGAATTTTAGATGCCCATCTTAAGTTTTTCCATCATATACGAAAGATTTTCATGTCACTATCTGCTGTTTTCTTTGTGAGAAGCTACAATGGATTGAAAATATCCGTTGATCCATAAAACTATGGTTCTATATTTGATTTCCAATAAATCAATAGACAACTTTTCTACTTTGTAGAATCAAATCTCTCAGCAACTTTATAGAAGTTTTCTTACCTTTTTGACTGCTACATTTCTCACAAATCAAGGTTTGGGTTTTATAACCACTTAAGATAGCATTGCCTCTTTTGGATTTTGTAAGCATCGATTTCTTAAATCCTTAGGGATGCTATTATATTTCTATGAGTAACTCATTTCATTAGTGTGGCCGATCTTTCTGCATGTGTGCTACTAAGGGAAGGTCGGAGAGTGTGATATGATATTGAATTGAATGGGCAGAAATTTTAAATTTGTTTAATTATATGATTATATCTGAGAAGCTTTAACGAGCACCCAAGTAATTAAGAAAATTAATGTTGTAGGGTTCCAGTGACATCGATCAACTGGGGAAAATCTTTGCAGCATTTGGAACCCCAAAGTCTTCTCAATGGCCAGACATGGTTTATCTTCCAGATTATGTTGAGTACCAATTTGTCCCTGCACCTCCACTTCGCTCATTGTTTCCAATGGCCAGTGATGATGCTTTGGATCTTCTATCAAAGATGTTCACTTATGATCCAAAAGCAAGAATCACTGCTCAGCAGGCTCTTGAACACAGGTAAACCTATGTTATGGATTATTGAATCTCTGCTCTCGGCCTTTGTTAGTATCATGCCATATAAAACTATGTTTATGTTTCCTATTAAGGTACTTTTTATCGGTACCAGCGCCAACAAAGCCATCACAACTTCCAAGGCCACCACCGAAGGGAGATTCAGGGAATAACAAGATACCAGACTTGAATCTGCAGGACGGCCCTGTCGTGTTATCTCCACCAAGAAAGTTGCGAAGAGTGACTGCCCATGAAGGGATGGAAGTCCATATGCATCGAGCAGACAGAACAGATGAGCATCCTTCAGGGGCGAGGCACATGGATGACATGTCCGGCCAGAGTGCTAGAATACCAATGTCAGTTGATGTCGGAGCAGTTTTTGGCACAAGACCTGCTCCCAGACCAACGTTAAACAGGTAAACAATACAAGCCTTGCCAAATGGAAATTTAAAATGCCGGTCCTCACTCTAATATATCTAGGATTGGGTGTGCTCAGCTCACTCATTCTGTGGAATAAATGAACTTTTTTATTTCCTATTTTGCAGTGCCGACAAGTCCCGTTTAAAACGTAAACTTGATATGGATCCAGAATTTGGATACACAGAGTAATGTTTACATGCACCATTTTTTCCATACTGGCTTGTTGATTTTTAAAATATTCTTTGGGTAGATAGTTCCACTATCTACCAACAAAAGAGGATTGTGTCCAAAGCCATAAAAACTTCACTGAAGGGCGCTGACAGGATGACACACCAACTATGCTGTTATCATTTTTAACCGCCCAGCCGGCTCAGGAAGAGGAAAGCTAGGAGTTATGATGCTAATTTACACTGGGACGTGCAATTGGCTGGCATACATAAATCTGTAATCTTTATTGCATAGAAGAGATGAGTTTGCTTGAGTGAGCTTGTTTCTTCGAGTGTTCGCAAATATTGTGATGAAGTATCAGTTCTCAATTTCTTTCTGGTGTCAATTTTTATTCAATTGTATGAATATTGAATTTTGATTGTTGTTTAGTCGATCATCTTAGGTATAGTAATCCTTGTAACCAGGGGCGGCTTATATTATCTGAGTATCTAACACGTCTTCCTACAAGACGCTGTAACAATGCATGCGTGGGAAAAAAAGAAAGAAAAAGAGTAAGTTTTTTTTTTACCATGAATTATTGTGATTACGAATTTACGATATCCAGTGTGCATTGAATTATCCCCATTCTTTAATCTATGCATTGAAAATTCAAATGAGTGCTCATATGTTTTCCACCGTACTGAAGTTCCTTTGTTGCATGTACATGTGGGTTGGTCGCCTGGCCGGGTGGGGTATGTAATGAATGTTTCTTTCAGATTTCTCTCTTCGAGAATAGCTCCTGCTGATTTTTCAAAAACTCAATATTTCTCCTTTCGAATTTCAAAATTAGCACCAGTTTGCGATGGCTCTTCATTTCTGTTGGGAATCTGTACATTATTTTAAATGCAGAATTTATTAGGAGGTAAAAACTCATAAAAATCAATGATGCATTGATGCATACATAAGCACTAGCATGTTTCACTTATTTTAAGAAGCCGTTGTCATGTAAAAAATATTATGGGTAAAATTTTTTATCTCCAAATTTAAAAATCTAAGGTCGAAAAAGAAAGACCACAATGAGAAAACTCCAAAATCAACTTTTAAAATTAAAATTTGGCCTATGCTGATAAACCGAAGGGTGGGAGCTGGTAGTAGAGGAAGTAGTGCGAATACAGTGACATCAAGAAACTAGCATTACGGAGTAGTTGCCAATCTAGTTTGCATGTACTCAACGTCTAGTTTGCATGTACTCAACGATAATAAGGTAGTGTGTAGAGGAAGTAGAAGATGTTGAGATTTACATCAAGTGATCGCGCAAAAGCTACACACTACCTCATTGTGGTCTTCCTCTACGGGACGATAACGAGGTAGTGTGTAGAGGAAGTAGAAGATGTTGAGGTGTTCTCCACGACAACAGTCAGAGATGCCTCCGTTGTTTCAATCTAGTGCACGACAAATGGAAGAATGATGTACAACGAGCTTTGCGAGGTAGAGAAGAGATAATAGTTTCATGGACTGTACCTCTGTAGGTCAAACGCTAGTTCCCAATCACATGAACTGAACGTCTGCACATATTTTTATGGGCAGCCGTGAAAATGCCGCTTGCAATGGTTAGAAATTTACCTTAAATATTAGTATTATACTGTATGACATAAACAATTGCCAGGGCCTCATCATTTGGCCATATTAGTTATATGGCAGAAAATGCATATTCAAAAATAAAAATAATTTATGATGAAAAAACCTTAAAATAATTTGAGACTTAAGTTTTAAAATTTAAATTTTGGCATCTCACAATCATTTGGTTGTTCCAATCACATTAAAACAGTGCATTTATTTGAGATGAATGACCATTTTAATAACAACATTATAGTAGTGTTCACTAAAAAAACATTATAGTAGTGCATTTATGTACAGATAACATTTACATGAATGACTATTTGAACCATGCTGAAATAGTGTTGCATGAATGACTATTTTAATCACATTAAAATATTGTATTAGGACGATTCATACACACATGGTATTGTAGTACTCGGCATAGGGTACCTCGTATAGTTGTGTATCGGTTACAATTATGGAGAGAGACCCCTCCCCAAGTATATCACGATTAGAAAAGACTAGGAAAACTTTCTATACTAAAATATATAATCCGGATAGTATAAGATTGATTTCTTCATTATCCTGCCATATTTACTACTCAAGATCCATGAGTTTGACTAGATCACGACTTCACTCAGAAGGGTGTAATTCTAGATGATGCTGAAGGGCTCAGGAGACATTCAATTGAGTCTGAAGACTTGCAATCCACCGAAGCACATCGAAGATCTCAAAAAAGCATCATCGACAATCTTGTCAATTCTACTAGCCCCACATATACACGTATAACAATTTACCCCCGTATACTAGTCGAAGAGTTCACACTAGCCTTCTACAATGGCTCATTATACTCGGCCACACCCGATCAGTTGATTAAGGAAAACAATAATCTGCTTCCTCTGTAGTTTTTTCGTATTCTTACTAGTCTTGGTATTAGCGAATACCCTATGTATAAATAATCATGTATTTGACTCGTTAGACTATGGCACATGGTTTGGAATTCATGAAATGTAACTTCTCAAGGTAACACTGCTAACATTTTTCTCTACCACGAATGGGGTGTGCGAGCAATGTTTCTAAACATGAGGTAAGCCCCATGAAATGCAAGAACGACAATAGAGAAAAAACATGAGATTTTGGTAGAAATGTATATGCAAAATAAAGGATTATGAAACACGTGAAAACTTCTACTACTACAATAGTGCTTGGAGCTCTTGCTAACTCTCCTCCAATATGCATATGCATTGAGCCATTTCTAAAGTATTTTATAGAATTTGAGAAGCTCTAAATTTCAAAGGATTAAATAGGGAAACTTTTAATATGATTCAAATTCTTTAATTTTTCTATGATTTTCCTACGAACCAATGGGGCCTTAGTATTTTATTACGAGGATTTAAAATGTATTTACCTTGATATTTTTGTAAACTCTGAAATATTTACACCATTTGTATTAAAATATACTCCACAATGCATACATATGATGCATATTAGTATTTTATATGGTCTTTAACACTTTATTTGATCATTAATTTCTTTCGTAAGGTATTGCTAAAATCTATAAAATTAACATAATAGTATGAAAGTCCTTTAAAATACTAATTAATGAATATCATTCGCATAAGAATAAAAATAACATCATATGAACTATTGTTTTTTATTCAGCTATTAGACAAAACTTCGAGGAATTTGTGAGAAAAAATGATGTGTTGTACTTTTGGACGGTGGAAGTAGAGGGCCTGATCGGTTGGTGTTTTCTGCTTATCCTTTTCAGCACAAGCCCATCGTTTGGCTTAGTATTTTCAGCCAAATTAAGTGGGACCCAAACAACGTGTCATCTGTGGCAATTAGATCAATCTCTAATCTATATTAGCCTACACAACTACTCAAATGGCTGAAATGGCCGTGCAATTTTAGGCCAAATCAGTAGAAGCATTTGTCCATCCGATGAGGACGAGAGGTTTTACCCTGAAGATGACAAAAATAATTATTTGCCTTCTTGGGTAGGTGGGGCTGTCTGCCCACGCCAATTAGGCGATAATGAAGCTAAATGATAGTAGTTTCATAAATAATTATTTTTGTCATCTTCGATGTTTTTAAGGACATGATCTTAAAAACATTTTATTACAATCTATATATAAAATATCAGTAAATATATTTTACTGAAGTCTTTTCTAGATTAATCTATACTAGTGCTTTCTATGTTTCCAATATATTTGAAATTTATTTATAACTAGAATTAAAAGTTTAAATGCCGTCTTTCCTAAAATAGTTTTTAAAAAACACAATATAAATGTAGATGCAGACTTATCCTCCGATGTCTGGGCCAACAATCTCCACATGCGCCTTGTTGTTGACATGTTAAATCTAGAATTTAAATTTATGTGGGTAGATTTTCATTTCTAAATACCTAGCCAGTCAGGGTGGATCTAGCACAGGGGCGGTGGGGGCTCGAGTCCCCGCTACCCGTAGCAGCCATAAGAGCCCCATAAAGCCCTCACCAAATTTAATTGGCAAATGTTAAGGTTAATGGGGGCTAAATCTCTGTGTGTATTAAGCCCCCTCTAATATGTTCTTTTAGGTCCACCATAGTAGCCAACAACCAGTCAAGATATGTTTCCTTAGTGTCTGAAAATAGTAAGAGTACTAAAGCAAACCAAACCCAGAGCTTATCTATATTTGATCTTCTGTATGCTCATTGAATGACCATGTAAAAATATTCTTCTTCTATAACCCTATACACTCCAAGAGACCATACATACTCCAATCTCTTATATTTTAATAATATTTTTCAATAACATTCTCTTCTCCTATTACGTTGCTTGTTTTAAATATGGAGTGAAGAGAGAGAACATCTAAATATGGATGTTCTCTCTCCAATACAGATGATGCTCTATTTTTGGATGATGTCATGGAGTATCTTTTGGAACAATATTTTTCTCACATATATTCTATATTTGAGACGGATGATGAGATAGATGGGCTGTTGGGTTTACTCTAGTAATTTTTTTTATCTCCCCAACCTCAACCATGATTTAACGAGGAGTATTAATGAATCAAACTTCGGGCGTCCGAAGTGATGGCACAAACAAAATAGAATCGACCTAGCATAGGAGATGGGTTTCGAGGCATATGTCGTGTGAAAAATCCATACGCTAGAGGACAAGTTGCCATGTGAAATGGATGCTTTTGCTAACTTTACAACTGCTATAATAAATAATGTGTGCAGTATATGCATGTGATCATGTGATAGTAAATGAACCTGACTAAATGACACGTACCTCGTACTTAATCCATATCTATTTTATTGGCATGTGGCGTACGATAATATTAATATATATGACGTACAATATAAATTTGTATTAGCAGTTTATTTTATAATATTATTTATTATAATGCTTATGCAAATTTATCTTTTTGGAAGGAAAAGGTTTGGACAACTTACCCCAATTTAAACTTTTAAGCTTTGGTTAATACATAGGAGGAACATATTCTAACCTTGACACAAAATAAAATTTCTTTGTACTTCTTCCTCCCGTACTTGCTTGTGTCGTGAAAACATATTATAAATCAAATTTAAAATCTGAAAACATAAATATCTTTTTAAATAATTAGATTGGACGCATGCTTTATCACTAAAATCAACTTCATAACATTACGGTATTGTTGGGTCTTACAAGTAAGTGGAATCAATGGGCATTATTTTAGTGTTGAGGTCGGAGGGACAATATGAAGAGAATTAATGTGGCAATTATAATCGTATAGAAAAATAATTAACATACTTCTCAAAAAAACAAAGATAATTAACATTTAGGAGAGCTTTGGGTATGGTTTGAACAACGAATATACTCAATTAACTAACAGCAGTTAGGTTAGGTGTGCTTTTATGTTGAATAGATACACACGTATAGATTTTGTCTTTTGAGGAAAAGATATAGACTATGTTAAGAGTATATTACCAGATTTGCTAGGATCCGGTTGAATACGGTATGGCAGTACTATGAAAGCGTGTATAGAAATGGAATATTGGATAGCCTCCGATGCCCTGATATAAACATAGTTACTCCTAAAATGATAAATTTTCTTGGCTACTTAGGCCCCTCTGGAACATGGTATTGAGGAAATGCATGGTAGGAAAATGCAAAATTTGATCCTAAAATATAGCAACATTTGAGTAGGAAGTGTCATATTAGCTGAAAGGTTGCTATATTAAGATAAATGCAGTAAAATTTTATAAAAATAAAAATATAAAATAAGGAAATTGCAATAGCATATAAAAAGAATAAAAGAATAAGAAATGGTCATTTCAAAGAGCCCACAAAAACAATACTACATGAATTAGATATAACCAAAGAATAAAAGGTTACTAGTTTTTATGAGGTTGGATACTAACTTTTATACAAAATCTGCTACTCTAGCCACTCCCTTCAGTTCTCTTTTTATTGACGTTTTAGTCTCTCAATCTTTGGTTGCATTTTATAAAATCTTTGGTTTCAGCCTCTCAATTATTGACGTTTTAGCATGGCTGTACAACTAATGCCCCTACATGTGTGCATGTAATAAAATCTAAATGCCTTGTTTCCCATTATATCTTCTCGTTTCTTGGTCTAACCGAATGAAAGTGTTTGTACGAGTGCTTGTCTTCTCGTTTCTTGCATTTGGGCTTAATTGTCATTAACACAAGACCGTATTAAATATGAGCAAAAGAGAAATTATACACCTTAATAATTACTACTACTAGGTATTATAGGATATATCGGAGTGTTAATGTTTTGAAGGACAACATAGAAATCATTTAAATATAATTAAACCCTATTTTTTCCTATAATCAAGGGGCCCTTAATTAGATTGACAGAAAGAAAAAACAAACAATTCTCCTCCCCGCTATAAAACTTTACAGCTATACAATAATTGGTTACATTTCCACAATAAAACACTAGTACTACTATAACTGCAACTATTGCTTTCTAAATAGGCGGTGACAGCATTAAAAAAACAGCATTGGACCGTATCTATTCCTCCCAAAAATGACCGAGAAAAATTCCCATCAAAAGAGCGTTCCATCATAATCGGAATCAGAACCCACCACAGGATTCGCAGCAGCTCGAGACCGACACGATACGATAACGACACACACGGCCACAGTGCAGGGGCGAGAGCGGCGCGGCCGCATCCGATCCCCCCCGGCGCGTTGTCCACCTCGGACTCCGCGCCCCCCCGCGGCCCCGGCCGCCGTTTCCCGGGCTTTTCTCTCTCCTTGTCGTCCGCCACGCCCGGGCCCACGCGTCAGCCTCCCTTCCCCATAAACCCTCCAGGTCCCCTAGTACTACTACGCTTCTATTACTACTATCTGGCGAGTCTGCGACGCATTCGTCGCGCATCAACTACCCCCCTACTACTTCGCCTCTTCCTCCTCCCAATCCGCCTCGCATGGATCGCGCCGCGCGCCTCGCTCGCCGCCGCCGCCGCGGCGGAGAAGGCGGCGAGGCCGTCGCGAAGCCCCGCGGAGGGCGGGGAAGCAGCAGCAGCC
>CM002483.1:11920610-11952575 GCA_000325765.3 Leersia perrieri
TATATATGTGTGTGTGTGTGTGTGTGTGTGTGTGTGTGTGTGTGTGTGTATACGTATATATATGTAGGAGCAGGATTTTATGAGTGCATCTGCACCAACATGGACGCGGTGACACGTGTCCCTGGTAGATTAGAGAGAAAGCATCTTTTACGTACCTAAAACGTGATCAAAAAAGTTAATATTCAGATTATAATTTTGGAATATAGTTTCGAAAAATATAATGTTCAGATTATATAATCTAAAAATATAATCTCGAAAGCAGTCATTTACTCATTATAAGTTACACTTAACACCAACGGTTGAAATCTTGATTGATCTCACATCAATGGTGCAGATTGTTGGTGTACATGTACATATGATCATTTTTGCATTTTCATATATATATATATATATATATATATATATAAGATTTGCCGAAAGTCGTCAGTGTTGACTGACACCGATGAATGTACTGTAGATCCGCCCCTGATGGTGAGGTAGATTTAGTGGATCCGAACTTTTTTTCATCCTTGCATGTATCTTGATGTGGATCCAATGGCCATAAATTCAACTATTTTCAAGGAGAAAATGTGTCAACACATAATTATGATTTCTAAGGGGGTGTGGGGATCCCAATAGCCCCTCAGAAGAATTAATGTGTCAAATCTATGTCCGAAATATCCTTTATTTATTTTTTTTCTCTTCTTCAGCTTCCATTGTCACGGCTGTCATCCATGCCGTGAGAATAAGGGAATTGCCAGCATATGTTGATCTATGCACGAACTAAGACAAATAAGATGTTTTTTGTCTCCCTAATATTTTGTCAAGAGGATATTTTAATAACAGAGGTAATCAACTACCATTGAATTGACGACGTTAATGGGACTATCACTTTGGTTATTGGATAGACTGACTGATCGAGGATCGAGGGGAGTTTCTTATCTTAGTGACTTTTGAAGTATTGTATAACATCTGATCATCTAGGAACGATGCAAGAAATATAGATACTCCAGAGTCACTTGATGGTGTTGTTGAGAGGGCAATTTTTCAATTAGATGAATGAGCATACCTGAACAAAAAGACGATGAAAGGTCAATGCCCCTAGAGTTGCCTTGGAAGGGGGAGATTGGAAGATTATGATCCTTGAGAGTGGCATTGGTTTTGGTGATTAATGACAACCATATGTTGGACTAACTATCTTTGTGAGTTGGTGTGTTTAGGATTGAGTTCCGGCATCAAGTCAAAAGATTACTGAAGAAAATGATTTGAAAAGAAGAGTGGTCACAAGCGGTTGGATTCCATCATCAAGACAAAAGAAGAGAAAAAGATGTTGAAGACGAAGAAGAGAAGATGATGCTAGTGAGAAGAAGATGCTGTGACAGGTTGCCCGGACCATCCGACAGCAATGACCGGAGTGTCTGGATCTGGGATGTCCGGACCATCCGGCAGCAAACACCAGACTGTCCAGACATGGGGACCACTGGTTCAAACGGCTAGTGGACGTCACCGTTACACGTCACGTGTAACGGCTAGTTGTCTGGAGTATCCGGACATGGTTGTCCGGATAGTCCGGACATGCATAGATCCCAATTGTGCGCTTCATCACCAACATGAAGACATGAGCAAAGATGTCGATCGTCGATGAATGAGAATCAATTGGCCAACATGTCAAAAATGAGCTAGAAGATGTTGATTGCCGATGGATGAGAATCAAGTGGCCAATATAAAAACGATGAGAAGCTAGAAGATAAAGATTGTGGATTAACGTGATTCTATGAAGATTGAATATGTGGGGTATGAAATGGCAACGTATGGCGAGACGGTGAAGGACAAGCGAGGCTCGGCTGTGAAGGACCATGCGGTGGAGAAGGGCAAGCAAGAGGCTTGGCACCGAGGGACCAAATCCGGTGGAGAAGAGCGAGCAATGTGTTTGTCGCGACGGACCGTGCAAGCCATATGAAACAATGGATTATCCGCATCAATATTTTTTGAGAATGAAGATGAAGTACCGAAGATCAAGAGAAGATGTGGTCGTTGATGAATATTAAGCCAAAGTGGATCTTGATCAAAGCAAAGGTATAAATGTGTTGGGACTAACATGATCTTTGAGTTGTAGGTGAATAGTCCCAACGGAGAAGTGAGGACGGCGTTGGCAACCCTCAAATGAAGAGCAAAGATGGTATGAAGGCCTTTCTAGTTTCATAGCTTTTTCTAGTTGCTTTTGAGTATAGGAATGACGTACTATTAAGAGGGATGCAACGTTGATGTGTTTGCAAAGGTCTCGGTGCTCAAAGTGATTCCACCTAGTGTTACCTTGAGAGCAACCTAAGTCTTAACCTATCCTATGAGTGGAGTTATAGGTTGTTCTTGGTTTTGTTGGGTAGCCACTTCAATAAGCTTTCCATAAAGTTCAAGTTTGCTGAAAATGGACTCCGGATCGCGGAGTTATGCCCGTTTTCGTGCGGGCTGTCTTGCTGTCCCAGTAGGTCCGGACCATCCGGCAAAAGGTGCCGGAGTGTCCGGACCATGTCCGGAGGGTCCGGACTTTTGGTTCGGACCTGGGTCTGTGTCTAACGGGTAGTAACAACTAGTTTTGGGGGTTTCGGGTATTTAAACCCCTCCACCCCCTCTATCTCTTGTAGAGGGTCTTGGGCACTTGTAGAGCCATCCTAAGCCAAGTAGCACATCCCTAATCTCATACCTTTGTGGTAGCTCTTTGTGAGTGAGATTAGAGTGTGATTAGAGAGGGATTAGAGTGAGATTTTGAAAAGATTAGAAGGGATTTGAGAGGAGAAGAGAGTTGGACTTGAGAGAAGGGTTGGGAAGTGAGATGGGCACTAGTGAGCATCATCCCATCCTTGAGAGAGCTTGTAAGCCTCATCCTACACATACTTTGAGTGAGATTAAGAAGAGGGATTGAGAGCTAGTGAGCTTCACCCCATCACTTGAGCACTTGAGTTTATTGCAAGCATAGCCTCGGTGTGTTTGTTACTCTTGGAGACCAAGAACTCCTAGATGGCTAGGCGTCGCCCACGAGCATCCGGTTGTGTGGATCACCGGGAAAAGTTTGTGAAGGTTTTCCTCACCTCCGCAAGGGAAGAGGTAAGTGAGTGAAAACCGTGCTATCTTATAGAAGTAGGGATCGATAGAGCAAGAAGGCTACTAGGGACTAGGACTCCCGGCTTGGGACTTGATCATGGGATCGTCCAGAGAGTAGCTAGTCCGGAAGCTCCTTGGAGATTGAGGCCAACTTGTGGGAGATGGCATGGTGAGGGAAATGATTGATTAAGATCCGGCTCCTTGGAGCACCTCAATATGGAGTACAGTCTTTGGACTCGAACCACGGTAAAAATCTCTGTGTCTTTGCCCCCTGTCTGTATTGTTCTCTAATTGTACTCTACTTTGTCTGGAAAACTTCTTCGAGGGATTTCAAGGTTTGAAATCCAGAGTGTCCAGTGTCCTTCACCGGAGCATCCGAACTCTGGAGTGTCCGGACAATTTGTCCGGAGACTCCGGTGATCTGACTTCTGCTGCAGGTGTTTTTCAGGTTTTAACAGGCATGTCTATTTATCCCCCCTCTAGACCTTTCAGATGATTCCACCAAAAACCAGTGGACTGACACAGAGATGTAAGGCACCTAGTAATGGCTGGGTCAAGATAAACTCATATGGTGCCTTCTTTGCACCGAAGCTTAATTGAGCTGCAGGAGTGGTGTTAAGGAATGCCAGAGGTGAGTTTGTGAGGGCTATAGCCGAGTTCTTTAGTTTACTTGAGGATGCTACAATGCTGGAGGTGCTAGCATGCGGAAGAGCTTTGGAAGTAGGCAAGGAGAAGGGAGATACAAGAGTAATTTTGGAAATAGATAGTTTACAGTTGGTGAACATGATGGCTAAGAAAGTAAGAAGGAAATAACTCGTTCGACGATCTATGAAGGTGTAATTCAAGAACTGAAGTCAATGCTCAAATTGTTCCAAGAGGCTCGAGTGAGGTGGGTGCGCATGCTGTTGTAAACGAGGTTTACTCTGGGAAGAGTTCTATGACTTGGTTGACAGCGTCGCCGGCGTTTCTTAGTTATCTGCTTGATGATGTTGTATGCAGTGTAATAGGATTGCTTGATTAGGCTCTAGGCCTATCCTCCAAAAAAAAAAATCAGTGGCATATGAGAAAAGAATGTTAACCTGACATATATTACGGTGTCAAAAAAAAAACCTGACATATATTACAAAATCGTAGTGGTCCTTTTTTGTAAGCTGTAGGAGTAACTGCATCGATTTTGCACGGATGGTACATTGGTATTGACCTACTTTATGTTGTTCATTTTTCATGTAAACAACGTAGTGTGTCCATGTTTTTGCGACAGACAGCAAACAATGAAAACGAATTTTCAACATATAAAGCTAAAAAAAATCAAATGTATATTGAACACACATTACATGGAATCAATCAACTGCTCCTTATATCCATGCGCGGCTCTCTCCTTTACAAAAAAATCCTTCAAACACTACTGATTTCATATTAGTGTTGCTAACCTAAAACTTCTGAATTGAAGATGGATGTAGAACACAGAAATACGAACTCCTGCTAGAAGAGTAAATATGTTTCATTTTTTGGGAGCACATACTTTTGGCTGCGGGGTATGTTTAGCTCCTAAATTTTTTTGGTTTTGGGTTGAGGTTTTGGGTGTCACGTCAACGTTTGACCAGATGTCGGGAGGGGTTTTCGGACACAAATAAAAAAAAAATCTAATTAAGTTGTCATTAGCACATGTGGATTACTGTAGCACTTATAGCTAATTATGGCCTAATTAGGCTTAAAAGAGTCTCGTGATTTTCATCCAAACTATGCAATTAGTTTTGCTAAAAAAACTATGCAATTAGTTTTTTTTTATCTATATTTAATACTCTATTTATGTGTCTTGGGAAAAAAATTTGAGAACTAAACAAGGCCTAAATTAAGGCAGAACTGTACAGTGTACACTAGACATCTGACATTACAGCATGGGAAGTTCATTGCAACTGATTCACTTCCAGCTAAGGAAGAAGGAATGTCAATAGAACTGATATGTTTGTTACACATGGCATATTACTAGTACATTACAACTATTTCTAGGCAACACCTATTTCATTTCAATAGTTGTAGGACATTCAGTGGTAAAAGAAGAAACAAACGAATTTATTCTGAAACATTGACGCTACTACAAATATCCAACATGTATCATGTGCTGTTTTTGCTTTCTGTATTTGTTCCTTATTCCTGAGATTTATTCTTCCGTACAGGATCTCAAAATACTGCAATACCGCATGGATGACTAGGTTTTAACAAAGGGGTAATAATAAAGTTATACACTCTTGATTTTCTTTTGAGAAACAAAAAGATATCGCCGCAGCGCAAGCAGCGAGATCCAAGTGAACCTCGAAATCTTCTCCTTTATCATCAGCAACAATGCAGAACTCAGAACAGTCTTTAGTATCTGAGCGTGTAATCCTTTAAAGAAGCCAGGGATGCCTTCCTTATTCCACATGGCATGCAAGGCACCCAGCATTGTTTTGGGAGATCTTGATTTTCCTGCCCTTTCAGACTCATCGTCATCATCCTCATCAGGGTCTGCAGCCTGAATCATAACCTTGCACCTGTTTGATGATGATGTCATATAATTTGCTCAGGTGATAATAGTTTATTGAGAGCATTGGCAAGCAAAAACGGGTGGAAAGGTCCAGATATACATCCGCTGAGAAAGAGAAGTTAACTGACCTAATTAGTGGGTAAGTTAATATTGTAGCAACACTTTTTGAGATAGCACCCAGGAGAAATGCTGAGAAAGCAGAGAGAGCAACTGGTGAAGAACCACCCCCTGATTCTGCATTTTTACGTCTCTGTCTCTGTATTAGCCTCTGCTTGAGCTGATCAAATACAGTGTACTGCGACAGACAGATAACAACAGCCATAAAATAATTGTCAATTGGTGCAATGCAATTACGCAAAGAATGCAAAAGAAGCTCATTAGTCTGGAATTTGGTCATTGGGCTTCCTACAGCTTATCTGTTACCAATTCCACAGCCATGTCACTAATGTGACATTAGATTAGAACTAAATGATGTTTCTACAGCTACAGAACTAGAATGGCATTTACAAACTCAAAGTTTTTGTCAACTGAATCAAGAAGGAACAAAGTTTTAGTGCATTTTCACACGTCATTTTTATATAACTACATAACTAGCTGTACAAAGTTCAGCTACTACGAAAACTCTTGAACAAACTTGAGTTCATGAACAACTAGACACAGAACAACTCAGCTACTACGGAAAACCCTAGTGGTAAACAAACTTTACAGCAGCTCACACATGAAATTCTGCAGTTCGTACATTGTTCAGCCAAGAATATTCTAAATACTAAATCAAAATAATGGGAGTTGCATTTCATCGGTACACAGAATCACAAATACAGTATAGTGCAGAACCAGTCAATCAGTCATCCCTCTAATAGTTTTGCCCTTCCTGTGTGCTTCGAACAGATGAATTTGCAATTTTGACTGAAACATGCAGACAAACAACTCCCGAACTACCATTTTTAAAAAGCATTTCAGTGCCTATGCTTCTAACATACAAAAAGGAATTTGAGCAACACAAGCTTTCTACCTGAATAGAAGGATTACACGTTAATATGAGAGAAATGCCCAAGCCATCAAATGCCTCAAGCCAAGTGCCTTCGGCAAGAGTTGCCCGTAGTCCTTTGGACTTTCCAAAGGCACTTGTTTGCATTCTAGAAGACGCTGTATCTAGTGGCTGAAAACACAGGAGAAACAAGCATATAAGGTCCAGAGGTAAAATTGATTTTCAGTTAATGGTAGCTAATTACTTGTGGCATTAGTTACCTGGGTCACAACAACTGTACAAGCACCAGCAGCAGCTGCAACTAACAAGTTTGCTTTTGTGCCAATAGACTTTGCTCCACTCTTCTCCAAGTAGAGTCTTTTAAAGTAGCTATAGCCATAAAAGTAAACAAATTGTGAAATGAAAGATTGGATGTTCTTTGTTTTCAGGCCCTGATACAGGGATAGAATTTGTCTTTTCTGAACAGCTTCCCAGAAGACGTCCGAAAGATTCCTGGAAGAAAAACACATGGGGTCACTTAATGTGTGAAACAGAGTAAATCATAACTATAATATCAGATGCTGAAAACAAATGTGCTAGAGATGCAACACCATAAAGCAACATCTCCTTAAGCAAACTAAAGAATGTCAAGACCCCAGGGCATACACAAAACACTGGCGAAAATGCAGAACCCAAATCATTTTAATTTAAGAGTATAAAAATGCAATCAAGTGAGATACCAATATGTGAAAATGTTAAGGTCAATGCACATCCCCAATTACTGTACAAGATTTAGCTGGCAAGATCTAATGAGGGAATCAACTGGATCACATCCAGGTGGCAAGACCTAATGGCTAATGAACTTGCAAGACCCTCTACAATGTTATATCTTGTTGTGGATCAATCAGTACACAAAACATGGAAATATAGAAAGGGAAAATACATCTCAAGATTAAGATCTTTCCTACAGCTGTGGAGTGTAGTTTATATGAATTAAACATGTAGGATGTGTGGTATACTAGTGGCCCAGGATCATTTGTTTTTTCAGTGCTCGATGACCTGCTTTATATGTTTGGCTAACCTGCATAAACTAACTCAATGCTGACCGTTGTTGTCCTTTGGCAATTTCTTTGAGTGTGGATGACAACTCATATGTCCGTTGCATGTAATGCCGGAGATGCTCCCAGCTCTATTCTCACTCATATTATATCCTGAAAAATTCCGGCCTTCAATATAGGCAGGTATCGGACCCCTTTCGTCCCAAAACATTATGGTATATCCATCCATTGATTTTTTTTTCTTTACTAGCTGATTGATTGGCCAGAGGAAAACATCTATCATTTATATTAAAGCCTCATATCGATTGGAGCTCCCCACAGCAATATGCGATGACATGTTTGATCACCGCACTATCCACGTTGTCCCGCGCGCAAAAAAATGCATAGTCCTTCCTATTTGGTTAAGCCAATATATATCATACATCTGTTGGCAGGCAACTGGGAGCTGGACCAAGAAAATATCCAGCCAAACAATATGGCGCCAACATATATAATTATACAATTCCAGATTAGGTAAATTCCTTGTGAAGTGTGAACCTAAATACACTATAGTTCTAAATTCCCCTTTTCTTCTCTAACAATAATAAGTTTCTGCATTCTCGGCCACCAAGTGAGAAATCTAAGGAGAGTTTTATCCCAGAGAAACTATCAAGTGTTCTAAATGAAGATCAAAGCATCCCCGTCAATCGCACTAATTCACCGAGAATCACGATCAGCTCGTCTAGACACTGTAAAATCAGGAACAGTCAGATCCCAATTCCCACGGATCGCCTCTCGATCGAGAACCCGGCGATCTCCCCGGCCAGCCCCCGGACAAGGGATCGGCAATCCACTACACGGCGAATAGGGGGTGAGGAGATAATCGGCCGGCTCTGCTCACCTATACTTGTGCGCGCCCGGCTGTGTCTGGAGCTCGGCCTGGAACTTGGTCTTGCAGGTGTCGAGCGGGTAGAGCACGGTGGTGCTGACGAGCGCGCCCACCGCCCCGGACGTGGCCTCCGCCACGCTCTCCCAGTCCACCCCGTCCCCCGCCATCGCTCCTCCTCTCCTCTCTCACCTCCCGACGAGATCAATCCCTGCAGGCGGCGGCGGCGGCGAGGGTAGGTGCGCCGGTGCGGTGCGGGGGAAGGGAGCGAGAGGAAGAGGAAGAGAAATCGCGGGGCAACTGGTTAGTAGTAGTCGGAGGAGCAACAGCGAGAGGCGGGGATAAAAGAGGAAGATGGAGACGGCACGTCACGGCACAGCAGCAGAGCCAGCCGCCCAGGTCGCGGAGTCGTGCACTCGTGGTGGCGTTGGTCCGAGTGGCCGTCGCGGTAGTAGTACTAGTGTACGACTACTAAACAAACGGTCACGAGCCCCACCCACGACTCCACGAGGCTGTTTGTTGCTGCAATGTAATGTGATATCTGGTAGATATCCGGCAAGTACTCTGCGCGCGCGGGGCGCTGTGTGTATTGTGTGTATCCGCGGTCTCGCGTGCAGAGCACGGTGCGCGGCGTGGAACATGGTGGGGAGTCACGGGGCGGGGGCCAGGAAGGCGCGGCGGCGTTTGGTGGCCGTGGCCAGCCGTTTGAATGTGTGTGGTGGACGGCGAGGACGGGGAGTCTGGACGCGGCCGCTAGACCGGTCCGTGGTCGCGCAGTCTCGCTTCGCTCGCCTCGACACGTGAACCGCGTGCCGACGTGCTGAACGTGCGAGACTTCCCGATTGNAGATTAGAAGGGATTTGAGAGGAGAAGAGAGTTGGACTTGAGAGAAGGGTTGGGAAGTGAGATGGGCACTAGTGAGCATCATCCCATCCTTGAGAGAGCTTGTAAGCCTCATCCTACACATACTTTGAGTGAGATTAAGAAGAGGGATTGAGAGCTAGTGAGCTTCACCCCATCACTTGAGCACTTGAGTTTATTGCAAGCATAGCCTCGGTGTGTTTGTTACTCTTGGAGACCAAGAACTCCTAGATGGCTAGGCGTCGCCCACGAGCATCCGGTTGTGTGGATCACCGGGAAAAGTTTGTGAAGGTTTTCCTCACCTCCGCAAGGGAAGAGGTAAGTGAGTGAAAACCGTGCTATCTTATAGAAGTAGGGATCGATAGAGCAAGAAGGCTACTAGGGACTAGGACTCCCGGCTTGGGACTTGATCATGGGATCGTCCAGAGAGTAGCTAGTCCGGAAGCTCCTTGGAGATTGAGGCCAACTTGTGGGAGATGGCATGGTGAGGGAAATGATTGATTAAGATCCGGCTCCTTGGAGCACCTCAATATGGAGTACAGTCTTTGGACTCGAACCACGGTAAAAATCTCTGTGTCTTTGCCCCCTGTCTGTATTGTTCTCTAATTGTACTCTACTTTGTCTGGAAAACTTCTTCGAGGGATTTCAAGGTTTGAAATCCAGAGTGTCCAGTGTCCTTCACCGGAGCATCCGAACTCTGGAGTGTCCGGACAATTTGTCCGGAGACTCCGGTGATCTGACTTCTGCTGCAGGTGTTTTTCAGGTTTTAACAGGCATGTCTATTTATCCCCCCTCTAGACCTTTCAGATGATTCCACCAAAAACCAGTGGACTGACACAGAGATGTAAGGCACCTAGTAATGGCTGGGTCAAGATAAACTCATATGGTGCCTTCTTTGCACCGAAGCTTAATTGAGCTGCAGGAGTGGTGTTAAGGAATGCCAGAGGTGAGTTTGTGAGGGCTATAGCCGAGTTCTTTAGTTTACTTGAGGATGCTACAATGCTGGAGGTGCTAGCATGCGGAAGAGCTTTGGAAGTAGGCAAGGAGAAGGGAGATACAAGAGTAATTTTGGAAATAGATAGTTTACAGTTGGTGAACATGATGGCTAAGAAAGTAAGAAGGAAATAACTCGTTCGACGATCTATGAAGGTGTAATTCAAGAACTGAAGTCAATGCTCAAATTGTTCCAAGAGGCTCGAGTGAGGTGGGTGCGCATGCTGTTGTAAACGAGGTTTACTCTGGGAAGAGTTCTATGACTTGGTTGACAGCGTCGCCGGCGTTTCTTAGTTATCTGCTTGATGATGTTGTATGCAGTGTAATAGGATTGCTTGATTAGGCTCTAGGCCTATCCTCCAAAAAAAAAAATCAGTGGCATATGAGAAAAGAATGTTAACCTGACATATATTACGGTGTCAAAAAAAAAACCTGACATATATTACAAAATCGTAGTGGTCCTTTTTTGTAAGCTGTAGGAGTAACTGCATCGATTTTGCACGGATGGTACATTGGTATTGACCTACTTTATGTTGTTCATTTTTCATGTAAACAACGTAGTGTGTCCATGTTTTTGCGACAGACAGCAAACAATGAAAACGAATTTTCAACATATAAAGCTAAAAAAAATCAAATGTATATTGAACACACATTACATGGAATCAATCAACTGCTCCTTATATCCATGCGCGGCTCTCTCCTTTACAAAAAAATCCTTCAAACACTACTGATTTCATATTAGTGTTGCTAACCTAAAACTTCTGAATTGAAGATGGATGTAGAACACAGAAATACGAACTCCTGCTAGAAGAGTAAATATGTTTCATTTTTTGGGAGCACATACTTTTGGCTGCGGGGTATGTTTAGCTCCTAAATTTTTTTGGTTTTGGGTTGAGGTTTTGGGTGTCACGTCAACGTTTGACCAGATGTCGGGAGGGGTTTTCGGACACAAATAAAAAAAAAATCTAATTAAGTTGTCATTAGCACATGTGGATTACTGTAGCACTTATAGCTAATTATGGCCTAATTAGGCTTAAAAGAGTCTCGTGATTTTCATCCAAACTATGCAATTAGTTTTGCTAAAAAAACTATGCAATTAGTTTTTTTTTATCTATATTTAATACTCTATTTATGTGTCTTGGGAAAAAAATTTGAGAACTAAACAAGGCCTAAATTAAGGCAGAACTGTACAGTGTACACTAGACATCTGACATTACAGCATGGGAAGTTCATTGCAACTGATTCACTTCCAGCTAAGGAAGAAGGAATGTCAATAGAACTGATATGTTTGTTACACATGGCATATTACTAGTACATTACAACTATTTCTAGGCAACACCTATTTCATTTCAATAGTTGTAGGACATTCAGTGGTAAAAGAAGAAACAAACGAATTTATTCTGAAACATTGACGCTACTACAAATATCCAACATGTATCATGTGCTGTTTTTGCTTTCTGTATTTGTTCCTTATTCCTGAGATTTATTCTTCCGTACAGGATCTCAAAATACTGCAATACCGCATGGATGACTAGGTTTTAACAAAGGGGTAATAATAAAGTTATACACTCTTGATTTTCTTTTGAGAAACAAAAAGATATCGCCGCAGCGCAAGCAGCGAGATCCAAGTGAACCTCGAAATCTTCTCCTTTATCATCAGCAACAATGCAGAACTCAGAACAGTCTTTAGTATCTGAGCGTGTAATCCTTTAAAGAAGCCAGGGATGCCTTCCTTATTCCACATGGCATGCAAGGCACCCAGCATTGTTTTGGGAGATCTTGATTTTCCTGCCCTTTCAGACTCATCGTCATCATCCTCATCAGGGTCTGCAGCCTGAATCATAACCTTGCACCTGTTTGATGATGATGTCATATAATTTGCTCAGGTGATAATAGTTTATTGAGAGCATTGGCAAGCAAAAACGGGTGGAAAGGTCCAGATATACATCCGCTGAGAAAGAGAAGTTAACTGACCTAATTAGTGGGTAAGTTAATATTGTAGCAACACTTTTTGAGATAGCACCCAGGAGAAATGCTGAGAAAGCAGAGAGAGCAACTGGTGAAGAACCACCCCCTGATTCTGCATTTTTACGTCTCTGTCTCTGTATTAGCCTCTGCTTGAGCTGATCAAATACAGTGTACTGCGACAGACAGATAACAACAGCCATAAAATAATTGTCAATTGGTGCAATGCAATTACGCAAAGAATGCAAAAGAAGCTCATTAGTCTGGAATTTGGTCATTGGGCTTCCTACAGCTTATCTGTTACCAATTCCACAGCCATGTCACTAATGTGACATTAGATTAGAACTAAATGATGTTTCTACAGCTACAGAACTAGAATGGCATTTACAAACTCAAAGTTTTTGTCAACTGAATCAAGAAGGAACAAAGTTTTAGTGCATTTTCACACGTCATTTTTATATAACTACATAACTAGCTGTACAAAGTTCAGCTACTACGAAAACTCTTGAACAAACTTGAGTTCATGAACAACTAGACACAGAACAACTCAGCTACTACGGAAAACCCTAGTGGTAAACAAACTTTACAGCAGCTCACACATGAAATTCTGCAGTTCGTACATTGTTCAGCCAAGAATATTCTAAATACTAAATCAAAATAATGGGAGTTGCATTTCATCGGTACACAGAATCACAAATACAGTATAGTGCAGAACCAGTCAATCAGTCATCCCTCTAATAGTTTTGCCCTTCCTGTGTGCTTCGAACAGATGAATTTGCAATTTTGACTGAAACATGCAGACAAACAACTCCCGAACTACCATTTTTAAAAAGCATTTCAGTGCCTATGCTTCTAACATACAAAAAGGAATTTGAGCAACACAAGCTTTCTACCTGAATAGAAGGATTACACGTTAATATGAGAGAAATGCCCAAGCCATCAAATGCCTCAAGCCAAGTGCCTTCGGCAAGAGTTGCCCGTAGTCCTTTGGACTTTCCAAAGGCACTTGTTTGCATTCTAGAAGACGCTGTATCTAGTGGCTGAAAACACAGGAGAAACAAGCATATAAGGTCCAGAGGTAAAATTGATTTTCAGTTAATGGTAGCTAATTACTTGTGGCATTAGTTACCTGGGTCACAACAACTGTACAAGCACCAGCAGCAGCTGCAACTAACAAGTTTGCTTTTGTGCCAATAGACTTTGCTCCACTCTTCTCCAAGTAGAGTCTTTTAAAGTAGCTATAGCCATAAAAGTAAACAAATTGTGAAATGAAAGATTGGATGTTCTTTGTTTTCAGGCCCTGATACAGGGATAGAATTTGTCTTTTCTGAACAGCTTCCCAGAAGACGTCCGAAAGATTCCTGGAAGAAAAACACATGGGGTCACTTAATGTGTGAAACAGAGTAAATCATAACTATAATATCAGATGCTGAAAACAAATGTGCTAGAGATGCAACACCATAAAGCAACATCTCCTTAAGCAAACTAAAGAATGTCAAGACCCCAGGGCATACACAAAACACTGGCGAAAATGCAGAACCCAAATCATTTTAATTTAAGAGTATAAAAATGCAATCAAGTGAGATACCAATATGTGAAAATGTTAAGGTCAATGCACATCCCCAATTACTGTACAAGATTTAGCTGGCAAGATCTAATGAGGGAATCAACTGGATCACATCCAGGTGGCAAGACCTAATGGCTAATGAACTTGCAAGACCCTCTACAATGTTATATCTTGTTGTGGATCAATCAGTACACAAAACATGGAAATATAGAAAGGGAAAATACATCTCAAGATTAAGATCTTTCCTACAGCTGTGGAGTGTAGTTTATATGAATTAAACATGTAGGATGTGTGGTATACTAGTGGCCCAGGATCATTTGTTTTTTCAGTGCTCGATGACCTGCTTTATATGTTTGGCTAACCTGCATAAACTAACTCAATGCTGACCGTTGTTGTCCTTTGGCAATTTCTTTGAGTGTGGATGACAACTCATATGTCCGTTGCATGTAATGCCGGAGATGCTCCCAGCTCTATTCTCACTCATATTATATCCTGAAAAATTCCGGCCTTCAATATAGGCAGGTATCGGACCCCTTTCGTCCCAAAACATTATGGTATATCCATCCATTGATTTTTTTTTCTTTACTAGCTGATTGATTGGCCAGAGGAAAACATCTATCATTTATATTAAAGCCTCATATCGATTGGAGCTCCCCACAGCAATATGCGATGACATGTTTGATCACCGCACTATCCACGTTGTCCCGCGCGCAAAAAAATGCATAGTCCTTCCTATTTGGTTAAGCCAATATATATCATACATCTGTTGGCAGGCAACTGGGAGCTGGACCAAGAAAATATCCAGCCAAACAATATGGCGCCAACATATATAATTATACAATTCCAGATTAGGTAAATTCCTTGTGAAGTGTGAACCTAAATACACTATAGTTCTAAATTCCCCTTTTCTTCTCTAACAATAATAAGTTTCTGCATTCTCGGCCACCAAGTGAGAAATCTAAGGAGAGTTTTATCCCAGAGAAACTATCAAGTGTTCTAAATGAAGATCAAAGCATCCCCGTCAATCGCACTAATTCACCGAGAATCACGATCAGCTCGTCTAGACACTGTAAAATCAGGAACAGTCAGATCCCAATTCCCACGGATCGCCTCTCGATCGAGAACCCGGCGATCTCCCCGGCCAGCCCCCGGACAAGGGATCGGCAATCCACTACACGGCGAATAGGGGGTGAGGAGATAATCGGCCGGCTCTGCTCACCTATACTTGTGCGCGCCCGGCTGTGTCTGGAGCTCGGCCTGGAACTTGGTCTTGCAGGTGTCGAGCGGGTAGAGCACGGTGGTGCTGACGAGCGCGCCCACCGCCCCGGACGTGGCCTCCGCCACGCTCTCCCAGTCCACCCCGTCCCCCGCCATCGCTCCTCCTCTCCTCTCTCACCTCCCGACGAGATCAATCCCTGCAGGCGGCGGCGGCGGCGAGGGTAGGTGCGCCGGTGCGGTGCGGGGGAAGGGAGCGAGAGGAAGAGGAAGAGAAATCGCGGGGCAACTGGTTAGTAGTAGTCGGAGGAGCAACAGCGAGAGGCGGGGATAAAAGAGGAAGATGGAGACGGCACGTCACGGCACAGCAGCAGAGCCAGCCGCCCAGGTCGCGGAGTCGTGCACTCGTGGTGGCGTTGGTCCGAGTGGCCGTCGCGGTAGTAGTACTAGTGTACGACTACTAAACAAACGGTCACGAGCCCCACCCACGACTCCACGAGGCTGTTTGTTGCTGCAATGTAATGTGATATCTGGTAGATATCCGGCAAGTACTCTGCGCGCGCGGGGCGCTGTGTGTATTGTGTGTATCCGCGGTCTCGCGTGCAGAGCACGGTGCGCGGCGTGGAACATGGTGGGGAGTCACGGGGCGGGGGCCAGGAAGGCGCGGCGGCGTTTGGTGGCCGTGGCCAGCCGTTTGAATGTGTGTGGTGGACGGCGAGGAGGGGGCGACCGGAGGAGACCGCTAGACCGGTCCGTGGTCGCGCAGTCTCGCTTCGCTCGCCTCGACACGTGAACCGCGTGCCGACGTGCTGAACGTGCGAGACTTCCCGATTGGCGGCTCGGCGATCCCGATCCTCGCATCGCGATCGATTTTTTTGGATACGGTCTCCGTCACGTTCACGTTGGGGTCTTCGTGACAGCACGTCGGGTATCTTCGTCACAACCGAGAGATAGTTGTACATACTGTTGGGGATGTTCTTCCCGATCGAGAGCGGAATTAGCATCCATCCATTGGCACAAAATCGTCACATATCATCGAACAACGGCGTATTTGTGAGTGATGCATTCTGGTGGAGGGCACGTTAGCTAAGATGTGATGTTCATGATGATGGTGTTGGTGAATCTGTGAATGCGTTGGAAATTAAATTGCCAGTTGCTAGCCTTACATAGCTAACAGCCTCACAGATGCATACTCCTACCGGAGAAGTACTCATACAATTGAATGAACCCTAGATTTTGCAATTATGAGGATTCAGCAATAATTCCTCCATAAGCTAATGAAAGAGCTTAGCCGTGCGTATTGCAAAAGATGTTATTGGTCCTAGAGACTAACATCATTTTTCCCTCTCCCTTTTTTTTATTTTTGCAACAAGAAAAGATTAACAACTTGCCCGTAGCATCCAGGTGGAGATGACAATTTTTCCTGCCAGAGGCCAGCCACACATGGCTCCATGAGTGCACGGAAAAACAACCTGTCCGTTAGTTGTAGCGACCAGTACTTGGGCATCCTTGCTTACCTCTGACGAAAGATTGGGTGCACCGTGCACATATGTGATCGACCGAAGTTGATCCACCTTTCCAATTGTCTACGTCTTCATCACTTGGGCCGCAAAGAAGCCCAGCAACATGTAGAGGCCGAAATTTGACACCATGTGGCCTGGATAAGTTTAGGCCTATAAGTGAATTCGACCTACACTTGCCATTCAGTGCAAATTTTGCTATCCACCCTCTCGGCCTCTTCCAATTAGGGCTTGAGCCATTTGTTGCATTGTCTATTTTGTGAAAGAGGAAAATTGTAAAAGCCCCCTTAAATATCACCCTTCGTATAATTCCCATCCCCCTCCCCCCACACCTACACACACAGAAAAGAGAGAGAATTTATTGTAAATATCCCTCACCTGGACAACTTGAGCAATTGTGCCACAATTGAGGGCATGTTGCATTTTTTTATGGAGACTGTTTGGTTGCTAGCCACACTTTGCCACGTCTAAGGTTAGGTAGGTTTGACCAATTTGTCAACTGTTTGGTTGTTGTCACACTTTATGGCAAGATTCCTTTTAAACTAACTGGATCCCACGCGTCAATAAAATGAAAAGGTGTGGCAAGATTCTATTAGGCTAGCCAAAGTGTGGCAAAGAATTTATTCACCGCAACTTAGACAAGTGTAGCAATTTTTTAGTGGCAATTGGTGGCAATGTATGGCTAGCAACCAAACAGGCCCTTAACGCCACACGAAAACCACTCCACTCTCTAATTAACCCAGTCTCTGTAAGATTTGGTGCAAATGCAAGGCAAGAATCTTTAGTCATAGGGTTGCAACGCCGTCCACCACAATTGCCAAAATCAATAAAAGCGCAGACTTGGTAAAAGAAGGGGCGACAAGCTTACATGGTGTCTAAGCCTGCTACATTAGACTTAATTAACTCACGTCTATCTCACTGTTTCTATGGTGCTAAGCATATATTTTTCTTCAACGACATATATAGTTCACACTGGGCTGAATCTGGTGAAGAAAATAGCATGTGCATGATCTTATAAGGCAGACATAATGACCACTATCATTCAGCATCATGCTCGGTGTCACGAGTAAGGATACCGTTGCCGTGACACCGTTGCTAACTTGTTGTGCTCGAGGACGACGGCCATTGCAGTGGGCAAGTCGGTGCTCAAGGACACCAGCCATGGCGACAGTGATTGATGCTTGCAAGTTGCGAGAGAGGATGAGAATCGTCAATGTCTCACCGCGTCAGGCCGTTGGGGGGATCCCTCAGTTCTCATCCAGATCTAGGTTGGTATCAATGTATGAAGTGGAAAGAAAATAGGGTTATGTGCAAAATGTCACTTGGAAGCTCGAGGGGCAATACACAAAAGAGCACCAGCCAACACGTGGAGATCTGCTGCTTATCCTCGCCACTTATTCCGGATTCCAAGTTTGCACCTAAAGTTCGGTTTCCACTACATATTTTCGGTGGTTTCTTAGCCCATTGGCATACTTAGGCCCCGTTATAAACAGCTAATCAGCTGAAAAAGTTATCTCGTTATCTGTGAGCACGCTTCCCAAACTGCTTAACGGTATATTTCGTGCGAAAACTTTCTATATAGGAGTTTCTCAAACCAACGCGAATTAGAATGTGTGTTTGTAATAAATCATCCTATACAGTGGAATATCAGGGCGACATGTAGACGATTTTGCAACCTTTCTTTTCTTTTTTTATAATTTGCACAGAGTTTTTGTTATGAAAAAACTAGAGATATAAAAAAAAGTAAATTTCAGGATGGACCATCTTTCTTTACCATTGGTGTAACTTGGACCGGGGTTAAATTAATCTTTTCACTTTGGACCACCGTTCTTTACCAATTGTTTCATTTTGAACCACTTCTTCTACCTCCATCTCCTCTCTGCCTCTAGTTTACATGTCCCATGGAGTTCCCTACATGAAATGTAAGACTGTTAGATATTAAAAAAGCATGAACAAGGTTGCTCATCTGGTGGGAGACCTTCAGGTGGGTTACAAAATCATGTGGGTGCCTCAAGGAGCAAGGAAAACAAATCCATCCAACACTGATGATCCATAGAATGCACATAGGAGGAGGAAAAAGAGGAGCTTGAGAAGAAAAATGTTCAGTTCCAGATTTCATATTCAATCAGGATATTGAGGAAGAGACCGATTACATAAGGGTTCACATAGAAGAGGGAAGAGGTGAAAGAGGGGAAGTCCTCCGAGTAAGAGATATCAAAGCAAGACAAGATGCAATACTAAGAACAAATGCATGTTTATCAAGTGTGTCAGTGTACTCAATGGATTTTTACAAATTGCCTGAAGGTTTGCACAAGAGGATAGATGTTGTAAGAGGTAGATTCTATTGGCAGGGGATGGGTAAGCAAAAGAAGTAGCATAATCTCTTTTATGCATGGAAAAAGATGTAAACCTTTAAGGCTTATGAAATAAATAAAAATGTAACTCCTATTTTACTGTACTTACTTTTTTGAGTCGATCAATTTATTCCACAAGCTGAGCATGTCATATATCTATCTTGGAAAAAGTACACCTGAAAATGTTCGTCCACAGTTACACATTTAGAATCATCTCAGACTTCATCCTCTTGTACGATCTACAAAGTAGCTATTTCACATTATGCAAAGAAGAAAATATTTGTAAATGAAAAAAATACAAAAAGTAAGGCATAACCTTAAGGTCAACAATAGAAGCAAGTGCTGCAATTTCAATCTTGTATTTATTTATAGTTGCATCAACCTCTTCGCCTTATCAACACACGTATCTGTACAATCTGTAAGAAAAATAATCTTGTGAAGCACCATAAGATTCAAAATACTATTACATAATGCAGAAGTGAATGCGACGGTTATTTTTTCAAGTTTTTGTCCTCCACAACTTGCCAATATATAATATGGCACCCGTGGTAATGGATGATAACGCGAGTGATTCAATGGAGCAGTGGTCAACTAGACTACTAATAAACCTTGTCCCTTCCCTAATTTTGCCATGCATAAAGTGTTGCATAGGCCAATTACATTACATACATGTCTAAACCTTTAATTTCTTTTTTCCTTTGGACCGATTGATTTCTTCTAATCTATTGATTTCTTTAGATCTTTCATTTTTCTCATAACATCCAGAACTATCTTTATGTCACCTATAGCCTTATAATTGGTCTATGCCTGTAAAAAACCTTAAAAGATGGGAGAAGGGCGAGGCTGGTTGGCCCAGCCCATTGTTCGGCCGAACCGCATCTGCATCCTCTGGCAATCTTCTTACATGTGGACGTCCCTGATCACTTCCCCATGACGGTTGTGGCTGCTTTCACCTGAAAAAATCGCCACAAGCTCAACACATGGCATGGACACTTGTCAAGTGAAGAATAAAGATGTTCTTAGGATCTTATCCATAGGACACTGTGCATGAGGAGATCAAAGATGCTCATTTGATACTTTGAGCATATCCACTCTCCCAAGGTACCTCTAGGACTATAAATACCCCTCCTCATTCTCCCTTTCAACACACACTAGAACCTTGAGCTGAATTACAAGAGGTTCTATTATACATTACAGTATAGTAGATTAGGGAGCGAGTAGAGCAGAACGCATTGAAGGAGTCCCTTTCCTAGTTTTATCATGCGTAAAGTGTTGAATAAGTCAATTACATTCATATATGCCAGAACGTTTAATTTCTTTTTCCGTTGGACCGATTGATTTCTTCTAATCTATTAATTTTTTAGATCTTTTAATTTTCTCATAACATCCAAACTATATTCATGTCACCTATAGCTTTATCATTGGTCCATACCTGTAAAAAACCTCAAAAATGTCAGATGTAGGTGGATTGATGATCAAAGACCATAGATGACAGAATCACATACCTCATCAAATAAAGGATAGTGTGATATCATAATATATTTTTTTATGCATGGAAAAAGATGTAAACCCCTTAAGGATTATGAAATAAATAAAAATGTAACCTCTATTTTATTGTACTCACTTTTTGAGTTGATCAATTTGTTCCACAAGCTGAGCATGCCATATATTTATCTTGGAAAGATACACCTGAAAATGTTTGTTCACGGTTTCACATTTGGAATCATCTCGGACTTCATCCTCTTGTACGGTTTGCAAAGTAGCTACTTCACATTATGCAAAGAAGAAAATTTTCGAGATGAAAAAAAATGCAAAAAGTAAGGCATAACCTTAAGGTCAGCAATAGACGCAAGTGCTACAATTGCAATCTTGTATTTATTTATAGTTGCATCAACCTCTTCGACTTGGCAACACACGTATCCGTACAATCTATAAGAAAAATAATCTTGTGAGGCACCATAATAGTCAAACTACTACTGCACAATGCAGAAGTGAATGTGACGGTGGTCTTTTTAGGTTTTTGTCCTCCACAACTTGCCAATATATAATGTGGCACCCGTGATAATGGATGATCACACGAGTGATTCAATGGAGCAGTGGTCAACTAGATTACTAATAAATCTTGTCTCTTTCCTAATTTTATCATGCGTAAAGTGTTGGATATGCCAATTACATTACATATCTGTCTGAACATTTTCTTTTTCTTCAGACCAATTAATTTCTTCTGATATATTGATTTTCTTATAACATCCACAACTATCTTCATGTCACCTATAGCCTTATCATTGGCCCATGCCTGTAAAAAACCTTAAAAATGTTAGATGTAAGTGGATTGATGATCTAAGACCATAGATGATCGACAGAATCACATACCTCATCAAATAAAGGACAGTATGATGCCATAATATACTGTCTTATGATAGTTGAATATTTGAGCTTCGGAAGATGTTATCAAAGCTCTTTTATTATATATATGGCATGAACGGATGCAACAAATGCAAACCAACAACTAAACAGGTCTACAAAGTATCTCTAATACCTACTCTTTTTGATGCGAAGCCTTTGAGAGCCACTGAAGTATGACTTTATTGCATCGAATAATTCCATGCGCAGGTTTTTATTCTACCAAAAGTATATTGATGCTGCTGCTTCTGAGAACATGGATTTCTGTAGGCATTTGCATCAGAGACAATTTTATTAAGTGTAGTTAGTATCATTTTGATATTGGTAGCACCTCAGATACATCTAATACTTCAGGTGGAACATAATTTTCATTAAATTTGTCCATCTCGGGACGGATGGCATTCCATAACTTGCTGCACCATTCACGATACTCACTCGCCCTATTGAAATTAATTGTAGTCCTGTATAGTTGAGAAACAGAAAGACATGTAATCAAAACATAAATGCATGTATAATAAAATAACAGAAAGTCAAATGGGCGTCACACTAACCTTGTCATAGCATGCAAATTGAGCAGATCGCAGTGCATCAACACCACATTCAGCGATGTGTTCTGAATGTTTTGCCTTTAACTCTTCCTTTGTAATGTTGAGTTTACGGAGGTCAAAGCTGCCATTACCAGAAAGTGTCGACAAATCTTGTTTTTCCATGCCATTTATCACCACATAAATAGGATCAATGAGCTTATCATAAACCTTTCGATGAAATTAATCAATAGTCACATATCTCTTGACTGTATTGAGATTACAACTTCACCAGACAACTGCATGCATTTTCGACCATTCACTTTGGAGATCAGCAATCAAGATCTACAACTGCAACAGCTAGAGTGCCATTGCTACAACAACAACAATAATATTTTATTCTACAGTGATGTTGCTATAGTGCTCATGGGCAATCTAAGCCTTTGGATCATATCCGACGACAGACCTTTAACTGCAAAAGTTATCGTCACAATTGTAACTTCAGCTGATCCGAATCGTACGGACTACGGTGGCAACCATAGAAAACAATACTTTGGTAAACGGAAAATCTAAGCGACCCGTGGTCGCTGGCTTGGGTTACACAGCGACCACGCGGAGCGCGCATCATCTGTCCACCACCACGCGTCGCTCCCCAACCTCCTTCTCCTTCCATTCCACCTCCCCTCTTCCTCCTCCTCCCTGCGTCATCTCCTCTGCCTCCTCCTACCCGCGTCATCTCCCCCGCCTCCTCTCTTCGTCCTCCTCCCCATGTCGTCTCCTCTGCTTCCCCTTGATTTGCGGCGAGCCAACGGTGCCCAGCGGGTGGTCCCGTCCCGTCCCAGCTGCAACACGACGAGAGGGTGGATCACAACCCATAGGTTAGATCTAGGCTTTTTCTGTTGATTTTTGCCCTATTTTTTGCATGGTGGTGATCTAGGTTTTTATGTGTTCTCGGGGCTACAAATCCGTCGATGTCGACGACCCCAAATCTCACGACGGCTATAGCTGCTGTATCCATCGAGGCAACTGTTGCCTAGAGTTTTTTATGAATACAATCATAGTTGTTGTTCTGAAGAATGTAACCTTTTCATTCTGGAGGATGTAAATTTTATTTATGAAAGATATAACTTCTATAGGATGCGAAAAGATGTAACTTCTATAGGATGTGGATGTAACTTTTAGTTATGAGGGATATAACTTTCTATAGGATTTAACTTAGTTCAGCATGTATGTAATTTAGTTTAATAGGGAAAGTAACTTAGGTGGATGTAACTTATGTAACTTAGTTTAATTGGGAAGTAACTTAGGTCAGTATGGATGTAACTTAGTTCAGCACAGATGTAATTTAGTTTAATAGGAGAAGTAACTTAGGTTAGTATGGATGTAATTTAGTTTAATATGAGTTATAACATAATTATAATCTTGATGTAACCTTGTACAAATTGAGATATAAACTTAGTACAAACCGGGATACAAGAGATGTAACTTAGTGCAACTTGGGGATATAACCTAGTTTTAGTCTTTTTTTTCTTCGGTTTGGTGTTTTGTCTCCTCATTTTCTTCTTTCTTTTTTCTTTTTTCTTCTTCCTCACTTGTTTCGAGTATGGCGGCGACAGCTATCGGGAGGAAGATGGGGAAGTCGATGCGGGCCTTCTTTTGTGGGTCGCGAGACGCGACGACTAGATTGCGCGACGCGGGATCGTGTGAGGGGATGGTGCGGGGTAGACCCGCACCAAGGTTTTGCGTGCGTGGGGCACGGGTTCCAAAAACGGAATCACGCTCTTTTTTACTTTTTCGAACGGGTCGTGTCGTATGACTACGTAGCAACCGATTTACGTTTAGTTGGGTCCTTTGGTAAATTTTGTTCCCCAATACAAGGTGTATTTGGACTTCGACGGTATCGTGCAGTCGAACGGCACTTGAGGCTCGTGTAACCAGCACGGTTGCCATCCACCGCTGCAACAGACGCGGTCACGCAGAAACCGAACAAGCCAACGCCCCCGAAACGTGCCCGCGAACCCGCGTCGCCCTGCTTGCCAAGCTGGCCTGGCCCAACCGAACCGCGACGACACCCCGCTCCCGCCGCCAGAACAACGCGCACGCACCCCGCCGACCGCGTCCATCTCGAGCTCTTGACCGCGCCCACCTCCCGTCACTCCGCCGGCCCGAGCCAGTCAACACGCCCGCACCACGCGAAAACACCGCAAATTCCCCACCATTTCCACCCAAAATCCACTGGAAAACAAACAAACAAAAGCAACACACCGCCGAGATGCGCGCCGCCCTCGTCGTCCTCCTCCTCGCCGCCCTCCTCGGCCTCGCCGCCGCCCAACCACCACCATTCCGCGGCTTCCACTACCTGCTCGACTGCGGCGGCGCTGCCTCCACCACCGACAGCCGCGGCCTCAGCTGGATCCCCGATGGCGCCTACGTCACCGCCGGCGAGCCCCTCCGGCTCACCGACCAGGGCCTCCTCGACCCGGCGCTCGCCACGCGCCGCGTCTTCCCGTTCCGCCCCGGCGCCAAGTTCTGCTACGAGCTCCCCGTCGACCGCAACCGCCGCTACCTGCTCCGCCCCACCTTCTTCTACGGGGCCTCCCCGTCTTCCTCGCCGCCGCCTGTCTTCGACCTGATCGTGGATGGCACCTTCTGGACCGCCGTCAACACCACCGACGACGTGCTGGCCGGCAGCGCGTCGTACTACGAGGCCGTGTTCGGCGCGAGCGGGAGGAACATGAGCTTCTGCCTCGGCGTGAACCCGGAGTACACCGACGCTGGCCCTTTCATCAACGCGCTGCAGGTGATCCAGCTTCATGATTCGGTGTACAACGCCACGAATTTCACTTCCAACGCCATGGGGCTCATTGCGCGCACCAAGTTTGGCTCCACTGACGATGTTCAGAGGTGAGTTCCCCCTTTGATCCTCTATAACACTAAACTTAATTGAAACGTTGAATGAGGAGTACATGCTTCGCTACAAGTGAATTGAAAGCGTGTTTATTGGCTGCAAAGCGGGGTCACTCTTGTCATGATGGACAATTTTGTGTACTCGTAGGTCATATGAATACATGGATTTGTGTACTCGTAGGTTATGTGAATACATGGTTTTTATTGCCAGAAATAGTAACATTTGGATCTATTTTATATGGACTGAATAATTAGGGTTTGGAGTAGCTTTGTTGTTACTGGTTAACATATGTTGATGGATCAATTTTGTCAGGTTAATGTACAATCTCTTTGCTGTTGACATATATTGTGTCGATCAGGCGAATTGCAAAATTGGATCGGATCGCTTAATGTCCTTTCTTTCTTTACCTTGTAACTTGTAAGGGCTATGTACATTGTGTCGATTTGGTGCTTCAGCTCGTAGGGCATATTTAGTTTTATGGCAAACAAGTGGGACTTGGCACATAAGATTTACTTGTCACTTTATTAGTTATTAAGCTATGAAATACATTAAAGTTCTTATCACCTGTTTTAAGAAATATGCCCATGAGGTAGGCACTAGTGATTATGTGTGGATCTTGGTGTAGTTTCAAGGAAAAATAAAGTACATGGCAATTAGATGTTCACGAATGAAACACAAACAGAAGAAGAGTAATATGCTGTGTTATATCTATTCATTTATTTCTCGTGTTTGTAACTTTCACAAGACGATAAGCCTTTGACCTGTTTTCCTATATACTCAAATTTAGGTATCCTGATGACAGCTTCGATCGCTATTGGCAGCCATTTCCTGATAGTAAGCATGCAGTCAGTAGTACCCACAATGTCACGTCAGCTGATTTTTGGAATCTTCCGCCTCCTGGGGTGTTTAATACAGCTTTGGTGGCAGAACAAGATGCACCTTTGGTGTTGCAATGGCCTCCTATATCTCTCCAGAATGATAGCTATTACGTTGCTCTTTATTTTGCTGATACAAAATCTGAGAATTCAAGGACCTTTGATGTATATATAGATGATTACCTTTTCTACCGAGGTCTAACAGTAACATCAGCTGGTCTCTCTGTCTTTGCAACACAATGGGTTCTCTCAGGCTTGAGCAGAGTTATCTTGACTCCTGTTTCTGGTCTTCCTCCACTTATCAATGCTGGTGAGGTCTTTGGACTTTTCTCTCTAGGAGGATATACACTTCCTCGGGATGGTAAGTCAGTTGCTACATATTTTGTTTTCTTTCGTTTGTATCTCTTTGGTAATAGGTTAATTACATGGATACGACTCCTGGCAGTATGGAAGCATGCTATGTGTCCAGGACATCACTGTTATATTTGTAGCAGCATACCATCAAACTGTGTTTTGTGGCAAATTGTTGCTACATAAGCCATGTGACATTTCACTCAGTGTAACTCTATGAGGTGTTAATATTTTAGTACCACCTACTTGTTGAACTGTTTCTATTATGTATCAGTTGTAAGTGTGGATGCTAATTTGGGGGTAACTAAGTATCCGATACATATTGTTGAGTGCATAGTATTTATATTTACTGTTGTTTTTAGAATACACCAAGCTTCTGCTACTTGGTTACCATTTTTCAATAGTATGCACATGTATCTCTTTATTAAATTAACATATTTATTACTCCATGGTTTTCTACAGCACGTGCCCTGGAGAGTATTAAGAGAAGCCTTCAAAATGTACCTGATGATTGGAATGGGGACCCATGTTTGCCTCATGGATATGCTTGGACTGGGGTTACATGTGATACAGGACCAATGCCACGTGTCATCTCATTGTGAGTTGTCTTCATGATGCCATATTATTTGATTTGATTCTTTTTGCCTTTGCAGTAATAAATTAATAATGCTGTATTGATTTACATCAGGAACATTTCAAGTAGGGGGCTCTCTGGATATCTTTCATCTGATATTGCCACTCTCACCGCGCTAATTGATATGTAAGTTCTACTTATACATTAAAATAGGTGAAACCAAGATTTATACTTTTTCCATGTACAGATCTTTTGCGAACAATAGCTTGTCTGGACCTATTCCAAATCTCGGAAACCTGACCAAACTCCAACGACTGTAAGCTAATCCTTAGCTATCTTATTTCCATGCTGTTTGAACAATGCGTACTTCACCATTACGGCTTTACTTACATAAATGTTCTTTGTTGTAGGCATCTGCAAGACAACAAATTAAATGGAACAATACCCCTGACAATGGGGACAATCACATCCTTGCGTGAAATGTAAGTTGATTTCTAACTCTCTATTACGGGACTTGTCTTGCCCATATCAATCTCCCTCGTAATTTTAATGTAGAACTTCACAATTTGTTATTTTGTATCAATATTGTTCATTTGAATATAGTAAATACAGCTCCTGCGTAGCATGTTTATGTTTGTATTAAAAATATATGGGATTCAGCATAGTATTATTTCTTGAGTCTTGCATGCTTGAAGGAAACAATCAAGTTGACGCTTGATGCAAATCTGGTAGTGCGAAAGGTCAAAGGTCCTCATCATTGCTTATCCAAGAGAACTACATTAGGAAATAGTGTTACTCAAGCGTAGAATATCGGAGTGGGCTGCAATTATTTTATTTAATTGCGCGCAAGCCAGGATTCGAACTCGAGATCTCATGTTAAGTTGCATGCACCGACCAGTTCAACCCAAAAGCCTAAGTTGATGGGGGAATGCGGGTAATTTACTTTATACCATGTTAAGTTGCGTGCACCGACCACCGACCAGTTCATTCCAAAAGCCTAAGCTGGTGGGGAAACACGGGCAATTCATTTTATACACTCCAACAAATAGTTTGTTTACTGAATTAATATGCATAGTTTGTTGTGCTTGCCCTTTAGTGGCTTCGGTGATGCATAACCTTTGGTTAGTGCTAGTTTATGTAGGATCTTGTGTGGGATGCTTCCTCCATTTCACAATATCTGACTATGCTTTTCAAAGTGGGGTGAGAGGAACTTAAGACTTTAGATTAAGTCGTTCTTGAGCTTCCTCAACTCTCCCTGCGCTGCAAACCCCACAAGCTAGTGCAATTGGGGCCAACAGCCCAAGATTAACCATAATGCATATGTTCTTGCTGACTGTCCACTCCTTTTGGTCCTTAGTTGCACCAAGAGAGTGGTGTTGTTCAACACAGTAGCCCTGACTCACAATTTAATACTCTCTCCATCTCTCTAGCTGTATAAGCCGTGCATATTTTTGAAAGGGTCGGACTTTATAAGTTTTGACCAGCAAAAACTATATGCATACCTTGTGCACAAAGATTGTACCAATATATTCAGATTTCGAAGTCCTTCCAAACTATATTTCTTTGTAGGTTGTAGCTAAAGTCTATTGAGAATATGTTGTAAATTAATGGTCAAGTCTACTTTTGAAGACTATGCCTAATCAAAATGTCCTACAAAATTGTACATAGGAAGTTACAACTAACTGCAAAAGAATAGGGTGCCCCATACTTGCACAGTATTATCTCTTTACTTTCTTTTGGGAAAAAAACCCTGAAGTATATATGTTTGTGTCATAGTACTTGGTAAGGGGTATCCCATACTATTGTGTATACGGTAACCGTGTATTCCAGACACCTTTACATATACAGAGAGAGGCCCACTAGGTACGACACGATTAGATAAGACTAGATAAACTTTCTATACTGGGAGATACAATCCGAATAACATAAGTTAGATACCTTCCTTAAGACTTTCAATCTGCTAGAGCACATCGAAGACCTCGGAAGAGCCTCGTCGACAACCTCGGCTATTCGATTAGTTGCACAAATACACACATATAGCCATACACCCCATTATACTAGTCAAAGTGTTTAGACTAGCCTTCTGCAGCGGCTCATTGTACTCAGCGACATCTCTAATACATTGATTAGGAAAAACAGGCCTCACGGCCGAAAGGAGTAAAGGCTATTATCCTGACGGGGGCCCAGACCTGTATAAAAATCTTCTCCTCTGTGTTTGTTGCGTAATCTTGCTAATCTTGGTATCAGCGAATTCCCATGGGTATAACGAATCACGTATTCGACTTATCAATCTATGGCAGATTGATCTATTAACCTCCCTGAGTATAAAGCAGATATTCTACCTCCCAAAGTATCCAAAATGGTTGATTGAAATAATCCCATTGGTTTGTTATATAGATGACGTCGTCAGCGGTATGTTTTGCATGGAGGACACATTAGCCTATTTCTCCCAAGCCAGCCCAACCGCTCCTTTCTTCAATCAGTGATCCCTGGAACCATCTATCAGCACAGTTATGATTCTGCCCTACTAGTTAAAAAATATTTAATCAAATCCATCACCATGTCACTGTCCTTGGCATAGTTAATCAATGTGCAAAATCACATGGAAAGACGCGTACTCCAAGGATTATTTGAACAGTTTTTTTGGGATAGCCAGCTGCATTTTAATTTTCTGCAATTCGTGTCGTGTTTACCCTCTGTAGTGTACATGATGTATATACTTACCTTCTGATTAAAAAAGATGGATGGAAGCATTTGCTTGAACCAATGTCTTGTATAATTTGGTCATGCAATTTGAACTGTTAATTTTGTCAAGGGTTATGCTTGTACCATGTTTTGTAAGTTCCATCGAGGTTCATGCTTTATTCTTCGTTGCAATATGATATCTTGAATGTCCATGCAATATGCCAATTTTATGTCGTAAACAACATGGTTTTTCACCATTTTGTTATAACAGACACTCCACAATTTGTTAAAATGTTTCTTTTCATGCAGATTCTTGCAGAACAATGAACTGGTCGGAGCGGTTCCACAAAACTTGCTGAACAAGCAAGGCTTGACTTACCAGTAAGTTTCCTTTGGTCTCCATCCAAAAATCTGTTTTACTAAGGATCAAATGTTAATAGGATGTCTCTAAATTGCATTCGTATAATTGGTAGGTTTCTTCCGGGGAATAACTTTTTTCCAAGACCACCAGGCTGACAATCAGGCATTTTCTTGCAATCAATTACTCTGGAATGTACTCAACAGAATTCAGAACTAGAAGAACAGTTTATTGATTCTTTGGGTGGCTACACTAGGATTTTGTTGCCATTCTGTACATGAAAGCAAGTAACAGTGTCAGATGATTTTGGCCCAGTCAAAGCAGTTAGCAGCGTCAGTGAATATACTTGTAGTACTGATTGTACAGCTTGATCAGTACAGCTTGTTGTAGTTTACATTGTCAATATATTCAGGAAGAAGGTTGTGATGCATGAAAGGAAGTGAGAGAGTGTTTACATTGCTTGATGATCTTTCAGAACATTGCCGTAGAACTTAGAAACCGGAGATTGTCCTGTGAGAAAGGGCAATAGATGTGTCTCCATCTTTGTTTGGTGCTTCAAAATAGGGTTTCCAGGAATAATTTAGTAATAGTACAATTTCTTACGATTCTACTATTACTAAATGGAGATACATCTATTTTGTTCCAATAGATGTGTCTCCATTTAGTAATAGTACAATTTCTTACGATTCTACTATTACTAAATGGTGCTTCCAGCATGAATTACTAAATCGGCAAAGGGAATAATTTTCCCTCTATTCTGCTCAAACAAGCAAAAGCCATTCATGTAAGTTAACTATAAAAAAAGAGTTGTATTTGGTGCCGTCCTTTTAACTTCATATATATAAAGTGATGCGAGGATAGAGGCATAGAAGTATACTATATACATTTTGTATGAATAATATATTTTCGCCATGTAGGAACAATATCACATCACAATTAAGGGGGTAACACAAGAAATCATGCCTTTTCCTTTTGATAGCAACCGTGTTACATATGCCCTAATTGTAGTCGACATGACAACATATCAACCACAATTTTGCACATTTTATTTGAAAAAAGATCAAGCAGTATAGGACGTCCAATAACAATTTTAAATTAGGTTGGTTTAATTATAATAACACCCTGAGGAGGAAAAAAAAGAAAGATGAGCTAGTCAATTTGCGCATACTCCAGATTCAATAACAAAAGACATGGCCTTGATGGATCCACACGAAACTGATCCACCCAACACCCCCCGACTCGACCCAACCCAATCACAAACCGACCGTCCCAAATTAACCCTCTAATAATAAGAAATTATTACTACCCTAATCTCGTAATAAAAAAAGAAAAGAAAGGGAAAGGCAAGTCCGAAACGTCCAAAACCCCCAACTCGCCGCAAGGCACCAGAAATCCATTTACAAGGCAAGCAAGGAATCGGATCCCGATTAATCATCCTCCTCCTCCCTCCCCAAGTCCACACCGATTAATCCCCATCACCACCGCCGCCTCCGGCCGCGGCCGCGTCATGCTCCGGTCATTCCCCTCCTCCCACAGCTGCTCCGCCGCCGCCGCCGCCCCCTTCGCCGCCGTCGCCGCCGCCGCCGCGTCGGCGATGCCCCACCCCTCCCGGTCCACGGGCGGCGGAGGCGGGGGCCACGTGTCGCCGTCGGTCTTCCCGTCGTCGGCGTCGGCGTCGTGCAGGCACACGCCGTCGTCGGCGACGCTCGATCTCCTCATCCTGCTGCTGGTGCTCTTCTCGGTGGCCTTCCTGCTCGCCTCCTCGCTCGCGCACGTCTCGCGGTCGCTCTCCCCGCTGCTGGCCTCGCCGGCGGCCGCCGCGGTGCTGGCCTCGGGGGCGGCCGCGATGCCCTACCTCGGCGCGGCGGCGGCGCTCGCGGGGGCGACCTTCCTCTCCTGCAGCCGCCTCCCGCGCCGCCGGTGCCGCAACCCGCGGTGCAGGGGCCTCGTGAAGGCGCTCGAGTTCGATGTCCAGCTCCAGACCGAGGAGGCCGTGCGCGCCGGCACCGGTAGCACCACCGGCGGCGCCGACGCCGCCATGTGGCGCGAGATCGAGGCGCTGCCGTGGAAGGGAGGGCAGGGTGGGAACAACCCGGATTACGAGTGCCTCCGCGCGGAGCTGCGCCGGATGGCGCCACCGAACGGCCGGGCTGTCCTGCTCTTCCGCAACCGGTGTGGATGTCCTATTGCTAAGCTGGAGGGCTGGGGTGTTCCCAAGAGCAAGCGAAGGAGCAAGAGGTAAGGTGATTGCTCGTTGACCATATTTCAGTTCTTATAACTTCCATAAGATTAGTTCAGTTTCACCATTGCAAGATAATCG
>CM002483.1:11959074-11984812 GCA_000325765.3 Leersia perrieri
GCGGTTGGGAGGAATAACCCCACCGGAGAAGACGGCCGAGGGCTACGAGCTGCGTAGCCGAGGTCCGGCGAGTCAAGGGTTCGACGCTCTTGACATTCGCCAGGAACATATGTCCTGGTATTGGTACTGTGGCTGGTTGATTTTGCTGGTTCTCTAGCATATCTAAGACTAACATTGCCTCGTACAGCCTATAGGACAATTATGACATGTAGATATGTGGTGTCTCTGCTTAGACTTGTTAATAGCAATGTAGCATTCTTTTGCAATACTTGTCTCATAGTACTGTTGTACATGAAAAAAATATTTTCCTAACCTATTATACCCTTTATTAAGTGACTGTTATTAAATATTTTTTGACATGCTGCAAAACCCTTTATTAAGTCGTATGACATGCTGCAAAACCCTTTATTAATTCGTATCAGAACTTTTTGCAACAGCAAAACACATGCTGCTTTTTTGACTTACATCGACCACTGCTTCAGTAAAGAAAAACATGTCTGTTAGGTTATGTAAATGTATTTATGCTTTCTGAATCATAAGTTAGTTGGATTTGACATGATGATCGCTATTACATTAGGATTTGATATTGCATTTTTTAAAGGAATACATAGTACTGCATTGATTGGCAAAGTTTTGTATAGATGGAATCATGAACAAATATATTCGTAGAAATCACATTAACTGGTGAATTAGCTGGTGCTCTATGCATCTTAATTTCTGAAAGAGCTCCGTAGCTAAACTGATGTTTTTCCCATTTAGTTTTTTTAATGGAACCAATTGTTTATTGTAATTAAACTTAAATATTATGCATAATTGTGTTTTAATTCTTTTTCTTGTGCTACTTTCTGGAACATGGTGGTTCCACATCTAGTATTGTTGTTTTCAAATGTTATAGCTATACAAGGAGTGGGGCATATTTTTTGCAGAACTGATTGCCTAATTATAATCGTGTTATTTATCCAACAATGTTTTGGGAGACCATTTATAATTCATTGATCCCTTGTATATTAAACTAAATGGTATGGTTGAGCTGTTCATTACTTTTTTTCACCGGAAAACTAATTAAGGGCTTTGTTTGGTGTTTGAATTACCATGGTTGCAGGAGCACACTAGGCTTGCCGGTAGACGGAGGGGTCCGGTGAATAGAAGTCTGTTGGCCCCATTGGCAACATTGTTGCTTCAGACTGCCATAGGTGGAACTGTTGAAATAATATACTTCCAGTGAAAAGATACATCGATTACAAGTGGTTGTGCCATGTTTGTATCGTAAGGCGGGATTGGTTGAAATCTCAACAGAAATACCAAAAAGAAAAACAAACAATTCAATAATAAAAGAACTGTCAAAAGGGAATAAAACATTGGAGATTGTGTTACCCTCTGATTTCATTTCCCTGCATTGTCGGTCTGTCTACGCATCTTGCCGATTACCCTTCACAAGCATGTCAGGATGTCACGGAATCAGTGTTAACCTGTTGGGGGCTACTCCATATGGACTAACGACCGTATGTCCGGTGCCAGGACGACGTTAGCCGGATAGCTCAGTTAGTAGACTAATGGCACCTTTAAAACACATGATTATCAAAACACAGGAATAGAATATCATGCTCATAAAATTTCTACAGGATTTGAAAAAACAAGAAAATTTTAAAACTGTCGTTTGATTAGAGCAAAGAAAAAACACAGGAATTCAAGACATGCAAAGTAGAAAAATGAGGTGAGACCTCATGTTTGAAATCCTCCGAAACATTAAGATTGTCCATTCCATAGAAATTCTAAAAGAATTGGTAGGAATCTTTCTTTTGTTTCAAAGGACTTTATAGAATTATTTTCTATAGGATAGGAATCCTCTAAAATTCCTATGATTTTTCTTTGAATCAAAGGGCCCTAAATATTACAGAACAAACAAAATACACATTGCAATAATAAAATTTAAAATGTGTATACTTTAAAAATTGTTATGGCATATAAAGAAATTTCTCGAAGAGGACGGTAACTCTCCTCCTGTGGATAAGTCGATAACTCTGTTATTCACTGTTGCAAGTACATTGCTGCATTGAGCCACAGCCCACAGAGGCACAGACAGGTGGGCGCTGTTAGCTCGGTTCATCCGCTACAGGAAAAAAATCCCCCCGCTCCGCCCGTCGCAAGCGCAAGCTATCCCGCGCCATGGCCGCCCCGGCGGCCGCGCTGCCGGCGTTCGCCTCGCTCCTCCCCTCATCCAGCTCGCCTCCCCGCGGCCGCATCTTATTTCACTGCCCTTTTCCTCCTCGCCGGAGCTCTCTCCGCCCCGTCAAGCTGCTCCCTGCCATCTCAGGTTCGGTGCGATTGCTTACCACTTGCTGATAGCGCCTCTCGCTTGTCGGGAATGAGTTTATGGTTACGCAGCTGATGAGTACCTGTTTCGCGTACTGCAGCTGTGGAGAAGGCGAAGGGCACCGCGGCGGAAGCCGAGGAGGTGGAACTGGAAGGGATGCCGCCGGAGTTCTACGACGAGGTACGCGCGTTCACCGTATAGATTGTTCTATCTGTAGCAATATGGGCAATTTATTTGCTCAAGTCTCAAGCGTGGAATATTGGAGTGGGCTACAATAATTGCACATCAGCTAGGATTCGAACTTGAGACTCCATGTTAAGGTGTTCAACCGAAAAGCCTAAGTTAATGGGGAAAGACGGGTAATTTACTTTATACACTCTTAACAATAACACCCTCCCTTACTACTGTTAGCTCTATTAGGGAAGGTAGAACTATAGAGATGGGTTTGGCATTTGGCTTTTTGGCCTTTGGGGCATTGGTGGTTACTACTATCATTAAATCCATCATTAGCACAAAAAAAAGGGATAAACGTGCCTCAATAAGCAGCATACCAAAGATGCGCTTATGAATGTTGATCGAGTTACATATCTTCCCTGATCAAGCATAACTAGGATACATAAACGCTAGCATGCTGCAACTGATAACTAGATAAGGCTACTTCCTTAGAGGTGATTTTTGTAGTTTGATGCTCAATACTTTTACTCTGGTGGTAAAATAACAGCTGTGAACCTGCGACCTTCTTGCTTCCAGCTAAGCTTTTATTGCGTCCATATGAAGCATACATTCTCATTAAACACCAGCAAATCAATTCTCCTTGTTATGTTAGCAGTAAACATTTTTCTGCACCCACAGATCACCTATGATTTTTCATGCAGGATTGGCAAGCTCATCAACGGGAAAGGACTAAGGAATGGCATGCATATCGGAAGAAAGAGGAAGCTGAGGAAGAAAGAATAACAAATGAATACCGCGAAATAGGCATGCGTTTGAAAGCTTACCCACAAGAAGACGTTTGCAAAGCTCGGATTTTGGTTTCAAGTTTTATAAGAGCTGGTGAAGATATTGAAGAGGTAACCCATCAGTCATGAAGTCTTCAATCTGCAGTTCTATGTTTCATCCATTTTTCCTTTTTTTTTTTTCTGATGCTACTAGTAGATGCAGTTTTCGCTGAATCGTTAACCAAAGATGATAAAAAAATGTGACATTAGTCTAATATAAGGTTTATAGATACACAATATGCTTATAAACCAATGATTACATAATTTTGAAATTACTTCATAAACTACTAATTGTGCATAAAAGACAAACAGGGGAAAAAAATTCAAATGTATGAAATAAGCAGTTTTAACTTCTTGAACATTTCAGGGAAGTAGTGAACTAAATTAACATTTTTTTGTAACATAAATAATCATGGTATGCTGTTATCCTTTACTCCTTTTAGCCATGTTATTATGCACATGGTAAAAGTTTAACTGCACACATCCTACACCATGCTTCATCGTTATAACTCATTTGTTCTACTTGTTACAATGGATAAGTCCATTAGTCACAGGTGTCGCCTAATTACATCCCACATTACCACCATGATATTTGTAATTTTCTCTATTTGTCCATGTGTATGCCTTATGTTACCATCCAACATGTGCTGGTCATATAAACAAGGGTACCTGTGCAGCTAGACAGTGGCAGAGCTTGAGCACAAAAAAAAGGGGTCCAACACTAAATTAAACAGTACAAAGCACTATCTTAAAACAGTATGTATATGCACATGTACATGTACATGTACTTGTACTTGTACTTGCACATGTACATGTACATGTACATGTACATGTACATGTACATGTATATGTATATGTACTATGTACACGTACACGTACCAGCTTTATGCCAGGCAGTGACTAGAAGATCTAGTTACAATTATGAGGATAGGAATGCTTAATCTAAATGTATCTTGATATGAGATAAGTATGTGATACTGGATGGTAATCCGGAAAGTTGGAAATTTTATTTATTTTTAATTGTTATTAATAATCATGAAATCCTGAATGGAGTAGTAAAAGTACAGAAAAATGTAAATAACAATTATATACAAACGGTAATGTAAATTAGATACTTTGAATATAGCAGACTTGTGCAATTTTAAATAAAACAAAGCTGGTGTTCATTCATATACCTTACATAGGCTATCACACTTAGACTTTCATAAGTCTTTTATTTAGGTTACAATCACACTACTAACACTTAGATGGAGTGGAGTGGAGTGGAGTGTGATGGTTGGTGGAGAGGTGAGAGGAATGGGTGAAATAGTTGTGTTGAGGTGAGGTGAGGTGTGTCCTCCTTGAATCCCCTTATATAGGGCTTGATGGAGAATCTCCATGATAACTTCATTTGACTTTAAAGGATTTATGATATCCCTTTAGACTTCATGGAGACAAATCTTTGTTGATGACGTTTTTGACCATCAATAAAGATATCGTAATATCACTTTTTGACTATAGGCATATCTTATCTTGAATAGTGTAGATTCTTTATTTTTAATAGTGATTTTTGTCATGGATGACAAAACCTTCAGCTTATTCATTATCTTCGTCGTATAGCATGGGTGTTGATTGCACCGTGTCAATCTCTCACTCTGATTACTGGGCCAGGCTTCTGAAGTAGCCTCTCTTGGAGTATTCATTTCTAAAATCTGGTTTAATTATGCACCCCGCTCCTTTGAAATATTCACAACTTTGGTTGTATTATTTGCTAATGAAAACCCTTGTGATCTTATTTTGGAAAACCAACTGACATTCATAATCTGAAGTGATAGCTTCTTTAATTTCTGGAGAACCAACTTTGGTTTAGTGTTTGAAGACGCTATCACTTCAGATTATGAACATCAGTTAGTTTTCCGAAACAAGATCACAAGGGTTTTCATCAGCAAATATTACAACCTAAGTTGTGAATATTTCAAAGGAGCAAGGCGCATAATTAAACCAAATTTTGGAAATAAATGCTCCAAGAGAAGTTACTACAAAAGCCTGGCTCATTGGCATGGAATAACAGAACCATCAGAGATTTACACGGTGCAATCAACACCCATGCTATACGACGAAGATAATGAATGAGCTGAAGATTTTGCCATCCACGGCAAAAAATCACTATTGAAGATAAAGAATCTACACTATTCAAGATAAGATATGCCTATAGTCAAAAAACGATATTGTGATATCTTCAAAGGTCGAAAGCATGGTTCTAAAAGCGTCGCCTAGGCGTCTGAGCACCATCAGGGAGCATAGTGTCGCCGACGCCTAGCCTTCTGCATGCCTTGGATCCTAATATCACGTGAAATCTGGTAGATGCGGGCCAGGGGGTCAAGGGCGCATGCGCTGGAGGGAATCACTGTCGTTAGGAAGGAAATCGTGCGCTGGATGGAAACTAGATGCACGAACAATTTAGGGAGAGGAAAGGGGGAAAGATGGAAAGAAGAGGGCCGGCAGTGATTGGAAACAATAGCAGCAAGGAAAGATAGAAAGAGAAGAGGGGAGTGGAGGGGGAAAGATGGAAAGAGAAGTCAATTGTCTCCAACCTGCTGCTCCTTCTCCAATGGATCTACCTGCTCTTCCTTTCCCCTTCATGTTCTTCCTCTCTTCTCTTTTTCATAGATGTCTAGTATGCCTCTTGTGCTCGTGTGCAAGGCGGCGCCTTACACTCGCTTTAAACGCCTAAGGCATCGCCTAGGCAATTGAGCGGGGGTGGGTTGCCTCGCCTCGCCTTGTCGCCTTAAGAACAATGGTTAAAAAGGGTCATCAACAAAGATTTTCTCCATAAAATCTAAAGGGATATCATAAATCCCTTGAAGTCAAATGAAAGTTATCATGAAGATTCTCCATCAAGCCCTATATAATGGGATTCAAGGAGGACACACCTCACCCCCCACAACACAACTCACTCACCCATTCCTCTCACCTCTCCACCAGCCATCACACTCCACTCCACGCCATCTAAGTGTTAGTAGTGTGCTTGTAACCTAAATAAAAGATTTATGAAAGTCTAAGTGTGATAGTCTATGTAAAAGTCCTTGTGAGAGTCCCATACCTGTATAATTACGTACGTGTTGTACCAAGTCCTTGGTGTAATTTTCAGAAGGATCTACCTTCAACCTATTAAAGTATATGAATGAACAACTCGACCATTCTATCTAAAATCGCATAAGTCTATTATGTTCTAAGTATCTAATTTATATTATCGTTTGTATATAATTGTTATTTACATTCTGTCCATATTTTTACTTCTGCATTTATGTTTTCATGATTAGTGATAAAAAATAATAATATTTCCAACTTCCTGGATCACCATCCAGTTACCTCATACCTATCTCACATCCAAGATACATCTAGATTAAGTATTCCTATCCTCGTATCTGTAACTAGATCTTTTGGTCACTGTCTGGGCTAAAGTTGGTATATATATCTTAAAGGCTATTGCAGAACTGCTAAGTGGTTGTATTAAAGGAAGAGAAGATACACAGCCTGACCCAACCAGGCCAGTTAAGGCTCAGACTGAAACGTTTGAATTGGGACAACATATGTTGTAGATTGATCAGCTGATAGTGTAAGGTACATATAAAATTATTAAGGAAAATTAATTAAAAATTTATTATATGTAATGATCTGTGTCCAGTTGAACACCCACACCATATTGCATCTGTAGTTTTTCTCTGTAGCACCTTAGTTCTTTGTTTGCCAAAATACTTGTATGTGACTACTAAAAGGTTAACTCCAAGCTCTCACATGTCACATTGAAGTTCTATTAACATAGTAACCTGAAAGAGTTTTAAGGTTGGGTCATTTCTTAATACATTGCTACTCTACTTTCATAAGCAGGAAATTGAGAAGGCTGCTGAGAGAGGAGAGCTTACTGAACTTGTTCTTATGGTCATATGGAATCGACTTGATGTTGCCCGCCGTGATGTATGCTAATCTTCTGTTTGGATTATCTGATGACTTAATAATTGATTTCTTTTGATTATTTCAAGCCCTTGCAGTTTGTCTTGTTTTAAGGTGGTACACCGTAGTCACCCTTTTGTTATCAAAAGTGTGGTTGCTTATTTGTTTTTTCCTTTTCTTTTGGGCTGTAAGATAATCATAGTTGAATCTGCAGAAAATGCTTTCAAGAGACAGGTAGGTAAGACTTTGCGGTAAAGAAACTCATTAAGTACGAAAGTTGAAGTATCGGTGGAATAACAATTGAATTTTGGCTTCCCTGTAAAAAAAAGAAGAAAAATAAATTTAGGCTGCATAACACCACAACAGACCATTACACGCATTTAAGAATTTCAGAACTAAAATACCTTGTGAGTTGTAAGAGCTCCTACGTGTTGATTTTCTTTTTCCACACTGCCACTCATAATACAACCTGTAAACATTGATTGCTTTATTTGATATTTTAACTCTTATCACTTCTGTAGTTCAATTAGTGTTATCTATGCTTTCCAAAATTTTCAGCGTAACAAAAGTATATCTGAGAAGTGAGAAATTCCTTTGCGTATAAGTTCTGATATCTGCAATTTAGCTATTTGACTAGAGGGATGCCATATTTACTGTTTAGATACAACTCTATTCCACCTGCAGGACGAGAGGGATGCCATCAGAAGCCTTGATCTTTTATACAGAAGGGTAGAGGTAAGTCTCATAGGCGCACAGCTTCCATTATCTTTATCGTTGTTAGAGTCGTCTGTTAAGCTCTTAGATTTTTGTCAATCCTGTAATATTACTGCTTCATTGGTCTCTGATGGGCTAATCAGAACCCATAATCTGAATGCAGATGGAAATTTTAAGGAGTGAAGCAACTCCTGCTATGAGATTACTCAATGACCTTCTGAATCTTCATGATGGATCTGATGATGACAAGTGGTTAAAGAAATGTAAAAAACATATGCTTGAAGTTTTTCCCAGAGAAGACCCATTCACCATGGTCTTTCCAGCTGGTTTCAACATGGAGAAAGTATGTTAGTTCAATGCACACAATGCTCCCCTTCTCTCATGGGATAAACTAACCATGCTAAAAAATTAGAGTTGTTTGAGACTTGAAATGAAAATTTATGCACGAGACATTTAACGAATTTCAACTTGCATAACACAATTCCAAAATAGGAATGCTGCTTTTACATATTTCATAAGAAAATATCATCTCCTAGTTGTGTTTAAAATTAGTTGTGTCACTTAACATAAATATTGCCAAGTCTTTTATTATACAGAACCTCCTAGTCTTAGCCATATGCTTCACAGTTGACATTGACAGCAATGCAATTTTCCCTAAAGCAAGCATGGGTGCTGCCACATCCCTCATAATAAATTTGATCCAAAGATAATATGGAATATCCTTGTCAGTTCATAGATATGTTCTGGATTTACTGGCGTACTGCTCCTTTTCATTTTGATTTTCACACGCTACGAGAAATTCTGAACTTTTCAGTTTTTCTGTATGTCCTTTTGTCAGCATCAAGGGCAGATCAAACTGCCACCTCAGGATGATGACGTTCTTCTAAGAGTTGACTTCATCAGAGAAGTTGACGAACTTTTGAAAGAAGTTAAAGTTGAGCAAGAAAACAATAAGATCCCAACTAGTAATGACCCAGAAGCTGTTGCTACCAAGTTGAAGTATCAAGAGAAGATGCAAACTGTACGTCAAGTGGAGTCTCTCTTGGAGCTTGCAGGCTCCCTGAAATGGTGAGGACTGAGGAAGAAGAGGAGCATGTAAAATCTCCTCGCAAAGGGCTAGAAGTTACCGAGTGCTCCCCCTGGCAACTTCAACTAGGCACAGCCTTTTAAGCTGATCATCATGTTCCTGCTAGTTAGAAACTCCTAGCATTTGAAAGCAAAGGTTATCAGCTGCCTTCATTACATGTTTCTAGAAGATTTTCTGCACCTGGGGTGGTCCAAGTCCAAATGGATTTGTACCGATGCAGTCATTCCGAGTTCAACTGTAAAGAAAAGTCGTGTGGCCGCTCCGGACGGAGTAGACATGTAAATGTAGTGTCATCACTTATCATGGCAATGGTGCGAGGGAATCTCACACTCACGCTTTAGGCGGGTGAGTTTCAAGCCAGCAAGCTGTCTCTCTGGTGTGCAGAAACTAAATGCACATATTGTTGTGGGTTCTGAGTTCCCAAGTCAAACATTGTGAGTTAGAAAAAAGAACTGAAACATTACATTAGAACCGCTTCTTGTGAAGTTTTTATTTGTTCGGGACATGTGAAAGCATCTGGAATGAATCATGATTTGAATAGCAGCGAGAATTGGCCAAGTAGGGTCATTTCTCCAACAATTACCATTACAAACAATCTGGCACAGCATATAAGGCCCATACACCAAGGCATGCATATATCAACAAAAAGGGCAACAACCAGCTGCCATGTAACACCACCAAACGACTAGATCAAGGGAATGCTTAACTGCACGCAGCTTAAGCTGACCCCTTGACCATGCTTTTTCCAGTTCCACTATCTCCTCATCTTCCTGATCTGCAAAAATACGCCGTTGATACAATGAAGCTCTAGTTGCTTGCATGTACACAAAAGATCCTTCCAATAAACATACATGCATCCAAGAAGAAAGGAATTACCTCATTACAATTAGTTCATCTTATAAGGATCGATCAACGCTTGGTATACTCACTTTCTTGTCTGCAACTAGCAAAACTAAACAGAGCACAGCAAGTAATGGAGGCAAGGGCCCAATTAGCTCTGTCATGGAATATGAAGGTAACAGATACTATATCATCCACCTGCGAAATGACGCATTTTATTATCATTAACATTCTTTTATACAACCACTACATCTTATTGGGGCTGAAGGTTGTGACAGTAGGTATACACAAAATTTGTAATTATCACAGGACTATGACCTTTATGTTGACTACAGAAACTAGGCAGTAACCCTCTTCGATTCAAATAAAACACAAGTATGCGCTCCCACATGATAAGAGGATAACCCTGGCACTTGTTGCACCTTGGGATTAGATTCGGTTGCAAAGAAACCTGGAAATGCAAGTGATGTATCAACCAAGCGCAACCACACAGATCCTTCTGCAAGAGCAGGCAATGTAGCACTCACTGATTCTTCATTTGCATTGAAACAGATGTACAAGTCGCCTCTGACTGAACCTGCAGCCATTTCATTAACCTCTGCATTTATGTGCATGCAAAGAAAGTTGCCGGTAGGATCATCCCAACCTGGCTCAGATAGATCACTCCCGTACCAATGTATATTCTCAAGTTTTAGGAATTCCCTCCTCTGAAAGATGTCGTCTCGCCTACTCCTGAGTGCACTTAGAAATGAAATGAATCCGGTAACTTCCTTAACAAAAGTGGTCTTCATGCCTCTCCAGTTCAGAGGCCCTCTATCTCTATATGATACCGAACCAGCAGCAGAATGCCCACATTCATCCCCCATGTTCAGAACAGGAATACCAAGTGACACAAATAGAATAAACAAAAAGTTGCGTATCTGCCTTAACCTTGTCTGAAGGACAGCATTGTCCTCTGATGGACCTTCTTCACCACAATTCCAGCTGGACTCAGAAAGCAGTTCATCATTGCTGAAACTCACCAAGTCAACAAGAGAAAGCCCTGAATTCCTGGATACGTAATTGAGCGAAAATGCTGGCCCTCTGGTGGAGAATAGATCCCCACTACCACACAGACGTGTAGCGAGATCACTAATAAGTGCTTCTTTCTTCAAAAATTTGCGCACATCAATAGAGAATCTTGTGTTCATCTCAGCCCATCTTTTCCAATGAGGGAATGGAAATTGCATGTTAGATATGTCAAGTGGAGACCAAGGATCTGCAATGATCTTTGTCATGGAAAGAACAGGGTCGAAAGCTATTGCCTCGAGAAGGGGAGGGCGAGATAAATATTCACCACTCGGACCTCTCGCAAGATAAGGGGCATTGATGAAGCAAAAGCCATCAACATGGAAGTCAAGCACCCAATGGCGGAGGCTGTCCAAAATCAGCTTCTGAGTCACAGGATGGTTGCAATTCAATATGCTTGCTTTGCATCCTGCGATACCATTGGCAATGTAATACAAGGAATTGTCGATGCCACGCATTGATATCATTTGACACTCCGATTCTCCCTCAGCAGTATGTGTAAAAACCACCTCCAATAGGACCTCTATTCCACTTCTATGCATTGCCTTGACCATATCCTTCATAGACTTGATTGCCGAAACACTAGAACCTTCACTGCCATACAAGTTCATCGGTGAAAAGAAATGATACGGGAAATAAGGCCCTTTGACCTGATGAAATGGGAAAATCGGTTCCAGCAAAATCGCATTTACGCCGAGGCTCCTGAAGTGTTCTATCTTGGCAGCCAGCCCGGAGAAAGTGCCAGCAGCGTCGTCCGGAAGCCCACTCGACCTGTCCTTTGTGAACAAAGCCACATTTGCCCGGTACACCACAAGCTTCTCCAATGGCAGACACGGTCGCCTGTCCCTGCCCCAATTGTACCTCGGCACACTCGCCAACGATGCAAAGCACTTCATTGACGGCGCAGTGACACCCTCATCATAAACAGAGTTGCCAGAGACGAAGTCTCCGATCACCTTGGCGTATGGATCCAACAACGGGTGACGAATGCCACCACAGCAGAAGGCATAGCTGACGTACCCCTTGACGTTCTCCAGAGAGACGTGCCAGACGTTGCCAGTGCGGTGGATGTACGGATCGAGGTCGATCTCAAGCGCGGGATCGTCGCCGGCGGCGGCGGCGGCGTAGAGGTAGAGGGCAACGGCATTGGCATTCTTGCTGTACACCGCGAAATTCACGCCCCCGTCGCCGGATATGGACATGCCGAGAGGCGCGGGGATGCCCGGCCGGACGCCGACCGGAACGCGGAAGCTCGTCCTGCGGTGCGTCCGTATCTCCGCCCCCGCGGCGTCCGTGAGGAGGAACGAGAGGTAGAACGGCGCGCGGGGCGCGTCGAAGGAGAGCTCGGCGGCGAGGGAGGCGCCGCTGTCGGCCGGCGCGAGAGGGACGCCCTCGCCGGACCCCGACGCGCGGAGCACTAGCCCGCCCTCCCGCCGGAGGGCGCCGCCGGGCATGCGCGGGACCTCGACGGACACCGCGTACCCGCCGCCGCCGCCGTCGCCCCCTTCCTCCCCGGAGACGGCCACGTCCACCACGCCGTCGTCGTCCGTCCGGAATCGGTAGCGCGAAGAACGCGCGGCGCGTGCGAGGGTCCCGCGTTGATGGATCGCGCGGCGGGGCGGCGTCACGCCTCCGCCGCCGCGGGGGCAGGAGCCGAGCGGCGCGGGCGGCGCGGGGAGGGACGCCATTGATGGGTCTGGGTTTGGGATCAGCGGGCGCGGAATTGCGTCGAGCGGGTGGTGGGCATCGGGGTTTTGAGCACCAGGGCCGGGTCGCTTCGATGGGAAGGGGAAGGGAATCGAGGCGTGGCCGGCGTAGCGTAGGGCGCGCGCGGCACGCGGTGGTGTGGAGTGGAGTGGAGGAAAGGGAAAGAGCCGAGCCGAGGCGAGGCGCACGCGGCGCGGTGCGAGGCACACGTGGATGCCGAGAGCGGAGTAGGCGGGCGGCGCGGCACGGGATCCGTGTGCCGCGGGCGTGTGCGTGTGCGAACGGTGAAGCGAGCAACCGTGACGTGCGCGGCGTCGGGAGGCGTCGCTTTTTTCCTCGACGCTTTCCGGCGATGGGTAATTGGAAAGGGGAGATCGATTTGTTCATTTGCGTTGTGCGGAGGCCACCGCTGCTGTCCTTGTCACCGCACGGAGCAGGTGAGCCCTGCACTGCACACTCGATGGAGCGATGTGCCCACGTCCGTTCGTTCATGCCGCGTGGTTGTCCCATGTACAGTTTAGCTGACTAGCTGTTCGTTTGCGCACACACGTAATGGAGCCTACTCGGGCCCCGTCATGATGCGGATCATCTACCACAGGTCCTGGCGTCGTGGTGCTGTCTGTCAGGTGGTGGCACATGTACTCTCCGTGATCTCGTGGTGGATGGTGGTGTCCAAAAGTTGAAAAGATCCAGCAAGTGGAGGCTGGAGCCCCATCATTCCGTCAGTCCGTCCAATGTGCCGCTCGAGCCTTCACGTTGCACGAATCTCGTTGATCGATTGGTATTGTTCTGCAAGCCTTCGCGAATCGCGAGCGCCACGGTCAACTCCGCTGATTTTCGAACCTTTTTTTTATTAAATACTTAGAGAAATATATTTGAATTTAAAATTTACAGAACTATAACCCCGCCGGCCTACCAGAGGATAGCAGGCTAATGTGACAAACATCCATCCAAGGGGCATGGGACATGGGCAAAATGACGCCGCGCATTGCAAGCACATCCCTTATCGCCCTAGGAGAAGACAACAATGGTTGGTATGCAAAATACGCAGATCAGAAAATGCCGCACGGGGCGTGCCATTTTACAAGCGGCATCCTTATCGGCAAGAGACTAAATTGCATATTCATCTACTAGCGTCGTCCTTGTGTCAGTCCCGTCAGCTGCTCCCATACCAGTAGACGGCAGGGGTATATTTCTGTAAATTTAAAATCCAAAAATATACTTCTATAAATATTTAATAAAAATAAAAAAAACGCTGGTTTTCGCCGTTCGTCTATTGTATTATTGGGCTGGGCTCGCTGTAGGCCGTCCATTCCATTCATTAACATGTTGGGCCTCCATTGCAACATTGTTTGCGATCTCTGGGCTGCAAGTCGCGAACCCGTCATCGCTGAATGGGCGCACACCTGCCTTTGCTCGCACTGTGAAGGTGGGAGCCGGCCCCACAATCAACGGGGCCGGCTCGCGCCGGCTGTTGGAAACTGTCGTCCCTTTTTTGGCGCCGAGGCTGAGCTGTGAGCCCCGCGCCGATCGAGCAACAAATGGAATCGCCAGTCGAGACGGACGCAACGCACGCACGCACGACGCACGTACGTGAGTCGTGCCGGCCCCTCTCCCTCTCGCCTCGGCGCCTCGCCCATAAACAAGCCAGCAAAATCTTCTCGTTTCGGTTTTCATACTACTGGGTCGATCGATCCCACCTCGTAGGCAGCCGCCCGCCCGCCGCCGGCGGATCGATCGAGCGATCGTGACCTGATAGCCATTTTTTGCACGCCCGCCACGGCTTCACCCTCCATCGTTTTCCTACCATCCGGAGGAGGCTTGAAGGCAGGCAGGCACCGCGTCTCTCCCCCTCCGCGCACGTCGGAGGCCGAGAGATAGGCGAGTTGCCGCACGCGATTGCCTGCCGCCGCAGGTCAGCCTGAGGAGGTAATCGTGCGCGCTCACCTCGGTCGATCGATCGATCCTGTGCCCTCGTGTGCCGCCTCCTTTTTTTGTCCGCAGTCGAATTGGATTACGATGCGTTTTTCCTCGTCGTCGGTTTTCCATCGTTGCCTTGTTTTTGGCGCAACTTCTTTGGACAAATTAGTTCTCTCTCTGTATATATTTTTTAGAGATAAATTTTGTTATTAGAATATTTGTTCTCACTTCGATTTATCGTCCATAACCCTTTTTAGTTTGTAATGATCACATACTTGACCAATAATCTGCAATGAAAAACAAACCTTTTTCCGACCATTTTTTCCAATTCTTTGCAGGCAGTAGCTCTACAATTAGCTACTTCTCTATACGATGCCTGTTCTTAACTGAGTCTCCATAGAGAGCAATGGGTTCTCTCTCAGACATTGGCGTTGCGGCAGGAATAAACATACTATCCGCATTGGGTTTTCTTCTTGCATTTGCAGTTCTTAGGATACAGCCTATCAACGACAGGGTATACTTTCCAAAATGGTACCTCAAAGGGACAAGAAGCAGCCCAAGACACTTGGGAACTGTTTTCTCAAAATTTGTCAATGCCGATCTTTCGACATATATCCGGTTCCTGAATTGGATGCCTGCAGCGCTGCAAATGCCTGAACCTGAGTTGATTGAGCATGCAGGGCTTGACTCCGCAGTATATGTCCGCATATATCTTCTTGGGTGAGCATGATATTCAAGTCCGCATTTGTCCTTTCAAATGTTTCAACATTCCCAAATGGTTGAATTCAACTGATAGATTAATTATTAAGACGTCATGATTTGGATTTGATATCAGATCATAGACAGGTAACAGTATATATTTAGTAAAGAAGAATATTGTTCTTACTGCATAGCATTCTTGCTTCCCAGGTTAAAAATATTTGTGCCCATTGCTGTGTTGGCATTCATTGTCCTAGTTCCTATCAACTGGACTAGTGGAACATTGGAAAATGAAAAGAGTCTAAGTTATGACCAAATTGACAAGCTTTCAATATCTAATCTTGGAAAAGGATCGAAAAGGTATAATTCTCGTTACTTACTTCATGCGTAAACTGTAATACCTGCAGCTAGCACCACCATGGATCATGCTTTCTTTCTTTAAAAGAACAACTGCGTGCGTTGCATACTGTGTATATCCATTCTCACAGTATTGCTACAGTAGCATAGCACCCTAATCAGATACTGCCTGTGTTTGCCTTCTTTTATCTGTGCATCGATAAGTTCGTTATCAGGCATTCTGAAATTTTGTGAATACGATCCAGAATTTGCAACACTGATGTACATATTGATACTTAGTGATATCACTACTAGAGATTGATGTGACTACAAATACAACCTCTTAAAAATTTCATGCCTGATCTGATTTAATTTCCAGCTCTACACATAAACGAATGCAAAAGCCTTCCTCCAATTAATTTCACAATTACCTTTGATTATTCTAGTGGTAAGTTATAATCAGTTTTACCAAGTCAATTTGTATGATGCTCTAGCACAAAAGTTTGATGAAATCGTTGAATCATGATGACTCTTTAGATATTTTTCCTGAGCAACACATGCCGAGTACTATCTCCGTCCAAAAATATCCCAGCCCAAATGCTTATATATTTGGATGGATGGAGTAATTATTTTTGAAGTTTTCTCTAGTGAGAGTTTAGCTGATAATTTATATGTTTTGTTCATATCTTGACATTACACCTTGGTCGATAAATTTCTGTTCTGAATTTATACCTCTTTCCCTGTTAGATTTTGGGCACACATAGCAATGGCCTATGTATTTACATTTTGGACGTTTTACGTGTTATATCGTGAATACAAGGTTGTAACAACTATGAGATTGCGCTTTCTTGCTAATCAGAATCGTCGAGCTGACCAGTTCACGGTAAGAGATCGCTTTTTCAAAACACCCTACTGAGCAAATTTAAACTTATTGTTAGATTATGTAAACTGTACAGAATATTATTATTTTTGCTTCAAATTTTATTTTTGTGGATTTACTGTGGTGAAATTTTCCTAATTTCCCAATCCTTTCTTCTATATCTAGGTTCTGGTAAGAAATGTACCACCTGACCCAGACGAAACAGTTAGTGAGCATGTTGAGCACTTCTTTGCTGTCAATCATCGTGATCATTATCTCAGTCACCAGGTACTAAATTCTGCTATCTTCATTCCTCTGTAACTGCAATGTTTCTGTGGAAAATATAAAATTAAGAAATAAGGAAATTCAATTAAGAATGATTTAAGTATTTGCAGTTCTTTATTAATAAATACTCCAGTTCAAATGTCGTGATTTGGAGTAACGCTTTCATCATACGACAAACAGACTGTGTACAATGCAAACACACTTGCCGGTTTGGTTGAGAACAAGAAAGGCTTGCAAAACTGGCTGGTCTACTACGAAAACCAGCATGCTAAAAACCCTGCAAAAAAACCAACTATGAAGGTACGCCTTGTCTGTTGCAAAGTTATCCTCATGGACCTAAAGCTTCAACATCTACGCTATCTTGCAAATGACATGACTCGACCACATTTCTTATAGACAGGATTGTGGGGCCTTTGGGGGAAAAGAGTGGATGCTATAGAACACTACAGTTCAGCAATTGAGGAGCTATGCAAACAGGTATTTGTTTCATTGGAAGCATTTCATCATCTTGATAGTTGGAGAAACGCCCAAGGGTCTTCCGGCTAGACCACAAGGTGGTCAGCCTGGGTTCGAAGCCTCATTCCACTTAATAAAATTGATACGAGAGCCCATCCGCTCATATCCAGCCTTTTTTATCATCTTGATTGGGTCACCATTACCTTGTAACAACTTTTCTTTGATAAACATGTTAAATTGTAAAAATCATAAAACAAAACAACGTTTACTCACTTGCGTTGCAGGAGGATGAGGAGAGACAGAAAGTGATGACTGATCCTAATGCTATTATGCCAGCAGCATTTGTATCTTTCAAGAGCCGGTGGGGAGCGGCTGTTTGTGCTCAAACACAACAGACAAGCAATCCAACGTTGTGGCTAACAGAGTGGGCCCCAGAACCTCGGGATGTTTTCTGGCCTAATCTTGCAATCCCTTTCGTTGAGCTCTCAATAAGGAGGCTTATCATGGCTGTTGCACTCTTCTTTCTGACCTTTTTCTTCATGATACCAATTGCTATTGTCCAATCATTGGCAAACCTAGATGACATTGAGCGGTTGCTTCCTTTCCTGAAACCCATAATAGAAAGGTGAATGTTCTTACTCATTTGTGCTGTTTAATTTCCATAGAAAGGCAGAGGAATTTTTAGCATGTTGTTTGTTAGTATTACATCTTTTTTTTCAATAAGTTCAAGATAGTGAATAGTATCCTAATCATAAAAACACATGCTCACGCACTGCAAATTGGATGTATGATTGGAAAACTTTGCAATTCATTATGTTACATTATTGACATGATTTTAGGGTAGCCGTTTATTTAGCATGTTTAATATTCGTGTCATAAAGAGACTCTTTTCTCGCTATCTAGGATATATTACAAAGCAGCAAGAAGCTCGGATAATAGACTGCAACAAATTGTAGGTTTACTGAACATGTTGTAGAAGTGAACATGTTCTACATTTCTTCAGCAAGGAGCAACGCATAACCTCCCAACGCTGGAATGGAGTACAACCATTAAAAATGTTTCATTTTTCTGTCTTCAAAATTATGATAACTCAGAAAAGGGAGTTCATGTTGGGTGTACGAGCCTGGAGCTACAGCTCTGCATGCATGGCCGAGTGTTCAGTTCTGGATATTCCTTTGCTAGCTCTCCACTTCTATAATAGTGGAGGCAGTATTCCTTTGAATCTAAAAATAAGGATTATAGTTTCACAAATGCATATATGCATGACTTGGATTCATGTTTCAGCACTTCAAATTTTCCCTGGATGGATAATCAAATGAACAAAGAAAGTATTAATAAATTTAACTAACTCCATGTTTGCGACGTTATATTGTTGTTTACCACTTTTTCTATATACTGTGTTTCTGTATCTGATCTCATTTCCGATGCAATGTATTGCAGAAATTCCTTGAAGTCTATTGTGCAAGGTTTCTTGCCAGGAATCGCATTGAAAATATTTCTCATTCTTCTTCCAACAATTCTCATGACCATGAGCAAGATTGAAGGTCATATATCACTATCTGGATTGGACAGGAGGACAGCATCGAAGTATTACCTGTTCCTTTTCGTTAACGTGTTCTTGGGGAGTGTAATAACTGGAACAGCATTCCAACAGCTCAACAATTTTATCCATCAGTCAGCTAACAAGTATGTTCAGTCTGCTATTGCTTCTTTGTTATAGACATTGGTTAGGGGGCATGCGTCCCTGCCCCTCTAATGCACATTGATTAAGTTTGATCAATGTTTATCAGCTAGCCAATAATATTAATACCTTATCTGACACCTTTTGCCTTTTTTCACAAGAATTCCAGAGATAGTCGGAGAATCCATCCCAATGAAAGCAACATTTTTCGTCACATACGTAATGGTTGATGGCTGGGCTGGTGTTGCTGCTGAGGTTCTTAGGTTGAAAGCGCTGGTCATGTTCCATATAAAAAATGCTTTCTTGGTCAGAACCGAGCGAGATCGAGAGCAGGCCATGGACCCTGGGAGCCTGGATTTTGGAACCATGGAACCAAGAATACAACTGTACTTTCTGCTTGGGCTTGTATATGCTGTTGTGACACCAATTCTTCTTCCTTTTATCATTGTGTTCTTCAGCCTTGCCTACCTTGTATTCAGACACCAGGTACTTGTTGCCTTAAAGTTCAGATATATCATTTTATCATATTGTTTGTTCATGCCACATTCATAATGACATAAACACAAATTGTTTATCATAACTGGCCTTCAATCTTCTTTTAGCATAGTCTGCTAATCTCCTCTGCTTCTTCTGTTGCAAGATCATTAATGTCTACAATCAGCAATATGAGAGTGGAGCACAATTCTGGCCAGATGTCCAAAGGCGAATTGTTATAGCACTGATAGTATCACAAATCCTCCTATTGGGACTGCTGAGCACACAGGAAGCAGAGAAGTCCACTGTCGTTCTTATTCCTCTTCCTGTTCTGTCCCTATGGTTCCATTATGTTTGCAAGGGCCGGTTTGAGCCAGCATTTATAAAGTTCCCCTTGCAGGTTAGACTGAAACTTTTACTCTCCACACATTTATTCAATATAGCATAGTAGTACATAGTAAAAATTCAAAACTAAACTAGAACAATCCTGATACATATACATATTCTCGTCTTCCAGGATGCAATGGTAAAGGACACACTGGAACGGGCAAATGACCCAACCCTGAATTTGAGAGAGTACCTGAAGGATGCATATATGCACCCAGTGTTCCTTGAAAATGACATATTCGAGCATGTCGCCATCGATGAGGAAGAGAAGAACCCCCTAGTTGCAACGAAGCGCCGATCACGAATGAACACACCAGTGGATAGTAAGTTCAATTCCAGCTCTGGTACTAATGAAGGAGAGTTCAGTCGGATGCCCCCTACCTGAGGCCTACTTCACAAGTCAATGTAAACTTTTTGCAGTTTGGTGATATTGTAAATGTTCGAGCAAAAAGGAAATGCAAGGTTTAACGGAATGTTGGATAAGACTATACCTGCATGATTAGCAGTTACATTACCGTGTTAGAATATTACCTTAGCAATCTTATAGTTAAAACTATGAAGATGATTATACCAGACTTTACGCAGTTAACTTTACCAAACCAACCAGAAATGCAGTAACTGTCATAAACTAGTACTAGTAGTTAAATAAAGTATATCTAAACTATGATGACAGAGCGTCTTATTCAAAAAATCTATGTAAGTGTATAAAAATATAAGATAGGTTTAAAATATCTTTAATGATAAACCAACTCATAATAAAATAAATAATATTTGCATAAAACTTTTGAATAAAACGAATGGTCAAACATATATTTAAAAGCCAACAGTGTCAAACATTAAAAAACGGAGGGATTAGAGTATATAATTGACTAATTGAGTGCTAGCTCGGAAACCTTATGAGAAGATTGTAAGTTTCAAAATCTTAATGCTTTTAATTAAACAAATTGCATAGTTTCAATTTCAAATATGATCTTCAGAAGTTATTTCTAAACAAGCAAACACAATAAATAAATAAAATATTTATATATTAAAAAAGAGATTAGATTAAACTGTTAAAGCTATCTGGTGATGCTTGCAGCTAAATACACACTACTGATGGAGCAAAATATCATCTCAAGCTGAGCATTCTTTCCAAAATATGACACACTTTGTACATTTCTACACTTTGACAGTATCCTTTCCTACAAAAAGCCTTGATCAGTTCCTGGTAAATACACACTTCTATTATAAAGCCTTGTCCAAGAACACATCCAATTAGAGTATGCAATTCACCAAGCATACCACCAACAATTAGACCTCGTACAATACTGAGAAAAGCAGATGGGAAGAAGTCATCCTGAAGTGATCGGTAGAAACAGCAAAGAGCCACCAAAAATTTCTCTTCTCTACATAGACAATCAATCACAAGACTGTAGGTGATGTCATTGGGAGCAATGCCTTCCTCAATCATCTGATGAAGCAAGAGGAAAACTTCATCTGCTTTCCCGGCAACACTGCGATGACGGATTAAAGTATTGTATGTGATAACGGTAGCTACAAACTCTTCACTTTTCAGAAGACAAAGAGCTTTATGAGGTTTCCCTAGTTTGCAGAGGCTGTGGACAACAATGTTGAATGTCCAGCTATTTGGAGAAATGCCTTTCTTGGCCATGTCAAAGAGAAGTTTGACAACAGAAAACCATCTCCGCTCATCACAAAGCCTCCTCATCACAGTATTATAATTGACAACATTGCAATCCCACCCAAGCTCTGCGCTGCACTCCAAGAGCTGTTTTGCAGCCCATGCAGTTGAGCTACGACAAACACCATCAAGAAGGATATTCAGAGTCACCTCATTAGGTTGCAAACCATTGGATAGCATCTTATCAACCAATGCAAAGCTCTCATCAATTCTGCCGGCCTTGCATAGCCCATCCATGTAACTGCTATATGTGATTGCATCCGGTTCCCACCCTTTTGCACTGCTCTCCTCAAGAAGGGCATCCACCTCCTTGAAAGCCCCAACCTTGCAGAGACCTTTAACCAAGACATTGTAAGTGACTGTACTTGGAGCAAATCCACCGGCGATCATCGTGCTCAACAACCTCTTGGCCTCATGTATCCTCCCCCTCGTGCAATACGCGTGCATAATAGGTGTGTATGTGTGCGCATTAGGCCGGCATCCTTCCTCCAGCATCAAGTCCAGCACGCCCAGAGCTTCAGCCACCTGCCCTGCACCGCACAGCCCAGATATCAGAGTCGAGTAGGTCACCACATCGGGAGCCACGCCATTCGCCACCATCCACCTCACGACCTCGTAGGCAGCATCGAACCGCCGGAGGCGGCAGGCGTACACCCCGACGAGCACCGTGCATGCCGCGGTGTCGGGCACGACGCCGTCCGAGGCCATGGCGTCGAGCACGGCTATCGCGTCGCCCGGGCGCGACGCGGCCGAGAGCGCCGCGGCGGCCGTGGTGAAGCAGGCGGCGTCGGGGCGGCGCCCGAGCGGGCCGCGCATTTCGTCGAGCAGGTGGAGGGCGCGGTCCGAGCCGGCGCCGTCGCGCGACTCCGCCGCGTGCGCGGACATGAGGCGGTTGTAGTCGTAGGGGTGCGGGGAGCGCGGCCGGGACGGGGGAGGAGGAGGAGGGGGATGCGGCCGGGGCCGGACGGAGAGCTCCTTGGCGAGGGAGGCGAAGCGGAGGAGGTGGGAGAGGCGGTGGTCGCGGTGGTGGGGGCCGGAGGAGAGGCAGCGGAGGAGGAGGCGAGGGAGGGAACGGGAGGGCATAGGGTGGTGCGGGAGGATGTTGCGGCGGCGACATCGGGGTGCGGCGGCCGGGTGCAGCCTTGCAGCCCACGGCGGAGCGCGCTGCGCGCGACGTTCAAGAGTCAGGGCGACGGTGGGGGAGAGGGGGCAGTTTCCGTAATGTGGCCGGAAATGGGCCGGAGCTGGAAATGTGGCCGAGGGCTGTGCTACGTAGGGTATTGGTTTTCAGTTATTTGGACTGCTGGTACGCCACCGGTGGAGGAGCCCTTTACTTGTATGCCATAAAAAAGATATCCCTTTTTTCTGTGCTACTAAAAAGTTTGGGTCTCCTTCTATGCCATTGCCGAACTTAATCATGTCCACACGTCCTTCCGTCTGTTTTTCTCCTAAAGGTGGCTAACGGCGCTGCAAAATGACTTAGTTACCCTCACATTAGTTGTTACTACTGTTGAATTATGATCCAAATCCAGTTATACTAGTTGACAAGAGGGTCGGCTTGGGGAAAATCAGGAAGAACTAGAAGGTTTCGGAAAACCAGGAAGGACTGGATCTCTGAGGAAACACGGAAAGATCGTAAGGCTTTGTCAATGATTCAACTTCATCTGTCTAATGATATTTTGCAAGAAGTGCTGCAGGAAAAGACTGCTGTGGAACTCTGGCTTAAACTGGAATCGATCTGTATGTCTAAGGATCTAACCAATAAGATACATATGAAGATGAAGTTATTCACGCACAAGCTGTAAGAGAACGGTTCGGTGTTGAACCACATATCGGTCTTCAAGGAGATCGTTGCCGACCTAGTGTTGATGGAGGTAAAGTTTGATGATGAAGATCTAGGTCTGCTTCTGTTATGCTCACTGCCTAGTTTGTATGCAAATTTTTGTGACACCATATTATTTAGCCGTGATGAACTAACCCTAGCGGAAGTTTATGAGGCTCTTCAGAACAGGGAGAAGATGAAAGGTATGGTGTAGTCTGATGCATCGTCCTCCAAGGGCGAAGCGTTGTAGGTTAGGGGCAGAATAGAGCAGTGATCGTACAACGACAACAACGACCGTGCCAAGAGCCAGAATGGTAGAGGTCGTTCGAAGTCGAGGGGTAAGATGCTCTGTAAGTATTGCAAGAAGAAAAATCATAACATTTAAGATTGTTGGAAGGTACAGAATAAGGAGAAAAGGAAGTCCGATGGTAAGGCATCTGTCGTCTCAGGTGTTGAATACTCCGATTCTGGAGATTGCCTTGTTGTTTTTGCTGGTTGTGTTGCTAGTCATGATGAATGGATACTTGATACTATATGTTCGTTTCATATCTGCATTAGCAGAGATTGGTTTACTTCTTATAAGCCTATGCAGAATGGAGATGTCGTGCGTATGGGAGATGATAACCCACGTGAGATTGTGGGTATTGGCTCCGTTCAGATCAAGACACATGATGGCATGACACATATCAGTCATGACCAGAAATCTCATCTCCCTCAGGACCCTTGATGATGATGGATATGAATACTCCGGTAAGAATGGACTTTTGAAGGTAACAAGAGGTTCCCTCGTTTCTATGAAAGGTGAAATGAATTCTGCAAAGCTATATGTTCTTAGAGGTAGTACTTTACATGGTTCTGTTACCGCTGCTGCTGTTTTTAAAGATGAATCTAGTAAGACTAACCTTTGGCATATGCGCCTTGGACATATGAGTAAACTTGACATGATAGAATTGATGAAGAGGAACCTGTTGGATGGCTGCACTCAAAGTGACTTGAAGTTTTGTGAGCACTGTGTGTTTGGTAAGCACAAGAGGGTAAAATTTAACACCTCAAGTCATTGCACCAAAGGTACACTTGATTATGTACATGCTGATTTGTGGGGTCCTTCACGTAAGGTTTCTCATGGTGGTGCTAGTTATATGCTTACTATTATTGATGATTATTCTAGAAGAGTGTGGCCTTATTTCTTAAAACATAAAGATGAAACTTTTACTGCTTTTAAAGAGTGGAAAACTATGATAGAAAGGCAAACTGAAAGGAAGGTAAAAATACTTCGTACTGACAATGGTGGTGAGTTCTGTTCGGATGCTTTTGATGATTACTGCAGGAATGAAGGCATTGTGAGGCATCACACCATCCCATACACTCCATAACAGAATGGGGTGGCCGAACGTATGAACAGAACCATCATCTCGAAGGCACGTTGCATGCTGTCCAACGCTCGCATGGATAGGCATTTTTGGGCAGAGGTCGCCAACACCGCTTGCTACTTGATAAACAGGTCGCCTTCTATCCCACTCGATAAGAAAACTCTCATTGAGGTATGATCTAGTATGCCAGCTGATTATTCACAGTTGAGAGTTTTTGGTTGCACTGCTTATGCTCATGTTGATAATGGAAAATTAGAGCCTAGAGCTATTAAGTGTCTGTTTCTTGGTTATAGCTCAAGAGTAAAAGGATATAAGTTGTGGAATTCTGAAACTAAAAGGACTTTTATGAGCAGGAGTGTTGTTTTCAATGAATCTGTTATGTTTAATAACAGTCTGTCCACAGATGCAGTGCCAGATGTTCCTGTTGAGCAGCAACATGTCAGTGTGCAGGTGGAGCACGTAGATGATCAGCCAACTGAAACTGTGCATAATGATGTTCATGATATTGTTCAGCAGTCACCCTCTGTTTTGTAGCCACATGATCAGTCCATTGCACATACCAGGCCAAAGAGGAGTTGTGGACCACCGGTTCGCCTAATTGAGGAGTGTGATATGGTTTATTATGCTTTTATTATACTCATGAACCAGCCACATATACTGAAGCTATTGCCTCTAGTGATCGTGAGAGGTGGATCTCAGCTATGCAGAAGGAGATGCAGTCCCTGGAGAAGAATGGCACATAGGAGATTGTGCGCTTGCCTAAACAAAAGAAACCAGTCTGTTGCAAATGGATCTTCAAGAGAAAGGAGGGTTTGTCTCCAAGTGAGCCTCCAAGCTATAAGGCAAGGTTAGTCGTAAAAGGTTTCAGTCAGATCCCTGTTGTTGATTATAATGATGTGTTCTCTCCGGTGGTAAAGTATAGTTCGATCCGTACTTTCTTTAGTATTGTTGCTATGCATGATCTTGAGCTTGAGCAGTTAGACGTGAAGACGGCATTCTTGCATGGAGAGCTTGAGGAGGAGATATACATGGACCAGCCAGAAGGGTTCATAGTGCTTGGTAAGAAGGATTATGTTTGCAAGTTGAAAAGATCCTTATATGGTTTGA
>CM002483.1:11984912-12058676 GCA_000325765.3 Leersia perrieri
TGTGTACATTAAATTTGTTATTTGATCACCTATATACTTGCTGTTATATGTTGATGATATGTTGATTGTTGCCAAGAGTAAGGGAGAAATCACTACTTTGAAGAAATTGTTGAGTAGTGAGTTTGACATGAAGGACCTTGGTGCTGCTAAGAAGATAATAGGTATGGAAATTACTAGAGATAAAGAATCTGATTTGTTATTTCTTAGTTAGCAAAGTTATATTAAGAAGGTTTTTCATTGTTTTAACATGCAAGATGCTAAGCCTGTTAGTACTCCTATTGCACCTCATTTCAAATTATCAGCTTTACAATGTGCTAGTACTTATGAGGATATAGAGTACATGTCAATTGTTCCATATTCTAGTGCTGTTGGTTCTTTGATGTATGCCATGGTTTGCTCTCGTCCAGATTTATCTCATGCTATAAGTTTGGTCAGTAGATATATGGCTAACCTTGGAAAAGAATATTGGAAGGCTGTTCAGTGGATTTTCAGGTATCTTCGAGGTACAACCAATGCTTGCTTGAAGTTTGGAAGGACTGACAAGGGACTTGTTGGCTACGTGGATTCAGATTTTATTGCTGATTTAGATAAGCGAAGGTCCCTCACAGGTTATGTCTCTACCATTGGTGGTTGTGCTGTGAGTTGGAGGGCAATACTGCAGCCTGTTGTTGCCCAGTCTACCACTGAAGCTGAGTATATGGCTATTGCTGAAGCTTGTAAGGAATCTGTTTGGTTGAAAGGATTATATGCTGAGCTTTGTGGAGTTGATTCTTGCATTAACCTGTTTTGTGATAGTCAAAGTGCAATTTATCTTACTAAAGATCAGATGTTCCATGAGAGGACAAAGCATATTGACATCAAGTATCACTATGTTCACGATGTAGTCACGTAAGGTAAGCTAAAGGTATGCAAGATTAGTACTCATGATAATCCTGCTGATATGATGATAAAGCCTATTCCTATTGCTAATTTTGAGCTTTGCTCAAGCTTAATTGGTATAATTGTTTAGCCCAAGAGGCTATTTGGCGCCGAAAGTATGTTTCTTTGTTGTGTTTAGGGTGAAGGCTTGATTGATGCTACAAGCAGGGATTTGTCTCAAGGTGGAGTTTGTTGAATTATGATTCAAATCCAGTTATACTAGTTGACAAGAGGGCCGGTTTGGGCCTCCGCTTCGCTCCGGCCCGTCGCCGGGATCAGTACCCTATTAGGGTTTCATCGATATATATACCTCTTGTAAGCCGCCGTTTGGCGTTGTAACCTCACCCTGATATAGTGAAGACTTTTGTTGGCTGGCGCCCGTGGTTTTTTCTCTCCCACCTTAGGAGGGTTTTCCACGTTAAAATCTCGTGTCCTCTGGATTGATCTGTGTCCTTTATCGTTTATATGCCTATCGTCCTATAACAACTGCTCCCTTCATGTGGCAATGATGGCAGCGCGTGTTGAGTCATCGCCGGAGACATGCCGTGCGGCTGCAGGGGCGTGGTGCTCGTGTTGCTCCGTTTGGCGCCGCATGCGGTGCTCGTTAGCATTGACGCCGCCGCTGCCGCTGCCGGAGACAGACGACGGCGGCGCTTCGTCGTCGTCGTCGTCATCCCTATTGACAGCCTGCAAGATCATGTGACATAAAATGGGAAGTATGCCGGTGATGACTATATATGACAAGTGATTTCCTAGCAACCTAAGATGGAAAAATAAACAAAGCTAACATTCCAATTTGGAAAGTAGTGACATTAATTGGTAGCAATGGCACGAAGGTCCTCGCTGGCCCGCACGGGGGGCACCACCTTGGAGTGGCGGTTGAAGCTGAGGGATGCGAAGAAGGGCACGAAGACGACGTAGGCCGCGGCGGCGTCACTCACCCTGGCGGCGACGCACGACGTCGGAGCGCCCTGCTCGGAGGCAAGCAGGTCCAGCATGAGCCAGTACTCGATGATGTGCTGTAGGTTCAGCTCGCCGGGGTACTCCGGCACGCCGCGGCCGCCACCCCTGACATCCGGCCATACTCCACTGCCGGATGAGGGCGACGAGCAACTCCGGCACGAGGGCTGGATCTGGGAGGGAGGAGACCACCACGCCGCCGACCTGCTCCGATGCGTCTCCGCTCCTCTACTGCGGCATCCTCCACCGCCGGCGTGCGGGGCGGATCTGGTGGGTGGGGCTCGCCGGCGGCAAGAGGAGCGAGAGGCTGTGGCTGGAGGAGCATCGCGGATAGGCGAACAGGATGGATTTGGCGGGTGGGGCTTGCCGGCGCGCTGAAGAAGTAGGTGCCATGGTCCCGATCCCGCGTCGGGCTGGATGGCGCGCTGATGAACGGGGTGGGTGGAGCACTCGCTGTCCACTCCCCCTCCGCCGCCGGCGAGTGGCGGGTCGGCGGAGAAGGCGGCGGCGGCGTGTGTGGTGGGTTGGTGAGGCAGCGGCTGGGGATGAGGGAGAGAAGAGGAGGGAGAAGAGAGGGGCAAGATGGACAATTTACCAGCCTAGACCCACGTGTAAGAGTTGTCAAACGGTTAATCTCTAATAGAGTACGACGGAAGGACATGGAGGGTATGATTAAGTTTGGCGATGGCATAGAGAGACCCGATCTTTCTAGTGGTATAGAGAAAGGCACCATCTTTTTTAATGGCATACAAGTAAAAGGCTCTCGGTGGAGATCGGCCAGTTGGCAGCTACAGCTTCTGAGAAGGTTTTAGTTGCGGTATCTCCTTTTAGAAATTTCAGCTCTTCAGACTTGTTTGGATTTTAAGAAGGGGCAATTCCTTTTATGTCCACGAGTTTTATCTCAATCCCTTCTATTCTCCTGAAATTTGTCCAATCTCTTCTATGCCCCTTGAGTTTTCATCTCTATCCCCTCTATACCTATTTCGTTTGTTGACCGCTAGTTGATCGTTAGATTTTTGTGAAAAATGACTATATTGCCCTCATTTAAGTATATATGCTAATTGCTCTATAAACATAAATCTCAATAAAAAAATGAATTCATAATAAAATCAAACGAGACATAATTATTTGACTTAAATTTGAAAAAAAATAAATTTCTTTTTTAAAATAAATTTAATAATAATATGAAATGCACACATTATTCCCATGAAATTGAAAAAACAAAAATTTATATTAAGGTTCATGTTTCAATACAAATATTTGTACATATTTTTATCAAATATTTAAAATTTATTGTAAACATTAAATTAAAATTTTCAAATATGTGAATCAAATAATTATGTGTTGTTTTGTTTTTCTAAATTAAATGAATCAGTTTTTCATCTTTTAGAATTGTATTTTTCTAAATAAGCAAGTACACAAGTATATGATAGATGAGAAGGGTAATATTGTTTTTCTAAAAAAATATTTATCGGTCAACTCACGGTCAACTAACGGAATGAGTATAGAGGGGATGGAGTTAAAAACTCAGGGGTATAGAAGGGATTGGGAAAATTTGAGGGGTTTAGAAGGGATTTAGAGAAAATTGATGGGCATGTAGGGAATTTTCTCTTTTAAGAACCCGTAGTTACAGAATTCTAATATTATGCCAAAAAGTACTATAGAAAATCTAGCTTTTAATATTTTCACTGGTTGTTTGATAAGTTGTTTCTCATAACCTTAATCTCGAGCTCTCTTAAAGACTTAAATAGGATAACATCTTCGTATCAAAAGATAATAACCAGTGCTACATGAAACATAACCTATTTGTACTAGCATATGCCAAATCATATATTCTTGATGAAGGCAATATTTATTAACTACTCCCTACTCCTAGTTCCGTCTATCATATATTCTTACCCGTTTTAAATTTAAATAAGCCACCTCATTTAACTTAAAGTCTAATTCAAATTCCACTCACAGTTCAAAACTCGCTACTTTTAAACTAGAATTTTCTTGCTTCAACTGCAAATCCATCATTTCAAGCTACATGAACTATCGAATAATCAATCACTAGAGAGCGTGACTTGTGTCATGGTCGTCGGTTTGTTCGGCCCCATTCTCTGACATCTTCGCTCTTTAGCGTCCAAGTTGCACACAGGGGGATGAGATCTTCTCTTGTTTGAAAGATTTTAGATCTATTAGATAATTTAGGGTTCTTTCACGATTGGAGTTGGATTTGCTTAGACTCTTTTTGCTTTTTCTCTATTTTCTAGGTTAGTATTCCAATAAAGATTTAGGAATGTTGGTCTGGCGGGTCATTGACGATTAAATTAGTGGCATCGACTTTATAGTCCAGTACAGGGTTTCTAAGTAGTTCAATGGTATTGGTTTACTAATCTATCACAAAGAAGCAGATATGATTATTCTCTTGTATCTATGCAGTGTTTCAAATTCCGGAGTCTATTTTTCAGTTATTGTAGATCTATTATTTCTCTTTCTCGTAATGACAGCGTTGTAATCTCTTTTATTACTTAATGAAATCTACATTGTTTCGAAAAAAAGGCCACCACTTTCAAGTTGCAGATTGAGTACAGGAAGTTTTAATTGGATGTGCTAATCTTTTTTTTTTCAGCTTAAAGGGGTTGTTTTTTTCTCTCTTCTTTTTACACCCGTTCCCTCTACACAGCCAATGAAATCTATAGAGACGTGGAACCACCCAACATTCGCGAACTTAGGCTTGGGGTCAACCAACACCAACAAAGTTCTAAAATTCCCTAGTAAAATACAGTTTCGATTGAAGATACATCATGGTATGCAATGAAGCTGATCCCAATAAATTTCTTGGCTAGCTTTGCCTTCACCCAGAGATCAATACAATGGTTGATCGACAAAAGCGGCAAAAGGGTCCGATTGACCTAGCTTATCTAGTGTTTTGAATACTAGTTAGGTGCCCATACGTTGCTATGGGAAAAAAATCAATGCCTACCATGGACATGAACCATGCGTTGTGAGCAATATCAAATAACACCATTTTTTATGGAAAGTATGCAAAGAGTTCCCTAATTTATTAATAAAAGAGATCATAAAGTTTATTTACAAAAGATTGTCTTAATATATTTCATTACATATATATTACTCTTCCAAGGGTATGAACTCTTTTTTAGCTTCTTTCCCCACTATGCATTGGTTTCACCCTTCCTCCTTTAACTAACATTGTAGTCAGCGTGGCTGTGATAATTTACAACTAAATTAAGGCATTCGCACCTTAGTTATGAATCAAACAGTCTATATTTACCACAAAGAATGGCTAGCCATGAGTATGGTAAATTCTTAACTTTAGGCATGACAATGTGTGCCTAGGAACCAAACATGCACTAGTATTCTCACATTGCGCTCCTTCCATATTCCTCCAAGGATAGCTAAATTACTTCCCCTTTCTTCCTGATGAGCTCACTAGGGGGCTGCGACATCATTTAGGAAATAGACAGCGCTACACTACACAGTGCACACTAAACAACTACCATGCTTAAAAAAAGTAATTGCACCACCTTTTCCATGCGCAGCTTCCAAAAAAGAAACCCCTCATGCCTTGCTTTTCAAAAACAAAAATCCCTCCTGCACCTAGTACCTGTGTGCCCACGAAGGTCGCGAGGGACATCTTCTCACGACAGTTACCGCCGCCATTAATCGAGAAAAAAAGCGACTGAACAGAAAGGAAGAAAGAAAGGGGAAATACAAAGAAGAAAGAACAGGAGAAAAGAATCAAATGGAGAAAAGTGAGAAAACATACCTGATATAAGCACGCGGTGATGTAGTGAATCTCAATACTTCGTAAGCTACATTCTTAATTATAACATTGAATTTACATAAAAAAACATTAAAAAGTTGCATCCAAAGAACAGAATATTAATGTATATCCCAAAACATCCAAAATTTACATCTCCACAACACTAAAATTATAACATTAGAACATTGAAGTTACATCCCGGCGACACTAAGAAAGCTACATCTAAAGAACATCGACTTTACAACCCGATAACACTGAAAAGTTACATCTCAAAACAACCAATGGGTTATCATCGATAACGCCAACTTATCAAAGGGCCTTTAGAGCAAGTACAATAATACTAGTCATCAGGCTCCAAAACAGTACCCATCATCTCTAATCCTAAGGGAGGGAAGAGAATATACGAGAGAGAATAGAGCGAGCGCTAGATTTGGCGCCGGGCTGCAGCACAATTTCACACGCACTCGTGGGCCCCACCACCACCCGCGCGATCCTGTGTGGTTTTCCCCTTCCACGTCCTCCAGCGCCGTCCCGCGCCGCTCCGCTTCGCGCATCCTGTATTCCAGTTCATTCGCTAGATCGAAGCTCGTTTCGTGTCAGCCGCTCCTCTTTCGTTGATCTGCCTTGCGCAACCCCGATGCCTAAAACGTCGTCTGCGTACAAGGGAAGCGGATGGCCCATGCGAAAGTGCCGCCGGCGCCGGATCGATACCAGGTGTCAGATAGATGTTTCTCTCTTTTCCGCTTGTGTCGCCATGTCCCCTTGCATGCAGTTCATTCCGTTGATTGAACCAGGGAATCAACTAGAATGAACTAGGGAAGCAACCAACAGATCGGGTCTGTATTCTGCTGTATGAGGAACTGGCCTCTAGATTTGGGATTTGGGAGCAAGCAACCAACAGATCGGTTCTGAGTAGATTTGGGATTTTTTTTATGTTCCTCTTTCCGGGTCTTGTGCTTGATGTATGTAGAGTACTTGTTCATCTAAACCAGATAGTTGGGGTGTGTTTAGTTCCCTTGGTTTTTAGAATTTTGGTTGTAAATTGGAATGATGTGATTGAAAGTTTATGTGTGCATGATAGGTTGATATGATGAAAAAGTTGAAATTTTGAAAAAAAATTTGGGAACTAAACAGGGCCTTGATGGAGTATTTTGTGCACTTCTCTTCTTTTAGGTGAGCTATGAGATTACATCGCCATACAAATGGCCACAAATATACAGTCACCTATGATCATATACAATTTAACAGATCGGTGAGATGCAGCTGACGCAGTAGCTCTTCTATTGTACTACTTGGCTCTTGTATTAGCTCCAAAATTGTATGAAGATAATTGGAGCTAGCAGCAAGCTCTACTATTGACCTTGCTCTTATCTTGCAAATAACCTGGTACTACATGATATTATGCCCATCATTGATATCAATTAATCCAGAGAAAGAAGGCAAAGGCATGCTGTTAAGTTTCACAGCTACATGCTACAATTGTGAAATATTTTGTTTGATCCATCGATTTCTTTTTTTTTTACCCCAAGGCTATATAGCCATCGCTTAGCTAGGTTTCCTTTTAAGAAGGGAACTAATTCATGATTTTATTTCTAGCATTTTTATTCCTCTCGCGCGCACTGCATGTAATTCAATGAAGATAGCGATTCATCGAATATAGATAAGACCGTAATCACATACAAGAAAAAACCTATGAGACTAAGCTCCATCACCTATGCAAATGCCCTCAATCCAAAGGTGACCATATCCTCTGTCTGTCTGCTGAGAATCTAGGGCTTTCGGTTGCAAGGTGAGGATTTGAGGCTCACCAAATTATCAGATCTCTGCTCCAAGCTCATATCAACCTAATCAAGTCACGAATAATTTAACCATGTGCTCGAATCAAATTTACATAGGGCTTGTTTTGATTGGGAAGTCCGTAATATTTTAGTGTATTTGTCCATACTCTTTCTGTCCAAGAAATACAAGCATTTAGGGCCTAGTCCTTTTGGAGGAAAAATAAATGATTTGGATTCCAAAGGATTAATTCATATAAGTGTCATTCGTTTTGTAGGATTTGGGTATTGGAAAACCAAAGGATAATATGTAGAAAAAAACATAGAAAATTTTTCATCCACTCCAACCTTATGGATAAATTTCTATGGTTTGGTGTGTCCATGCATTCCTATTCCTCCACTTTTTCTATTCTTATGGTTTAAAATTCCTCCAAGTTGAGTAAGTCCTTAACATATCAAGCTCATTATCAATATGTAGTTACACTTAGGGGTGAAATCAAAATTTAGCTAAGCATAGGGCTGAGCTAACATAAGCTGTTTGTTTTCCTGGATTCTTTATTTTCAATAGATTTAAAGGGGATTAAAGAGGTGTGTCTACGACTCCAGCGCTAATTGGTGAAGGCTTATCTTTGCGCCTAGTTAAAGTCGGTGGTAAGGGCATCTCAAAGAGTATCCTAAAAGTTGACTACGTAAAATCTTATATTGGGACTACAAAAATTTAGGGAAGGACCATCAACCCTCTAAGGCCCTCTTTGGTTGGACTGAGTCGGTTATACGGCAAAAAAAACCATAAACAAACAAAAAAACATTTTTCTTGGCCTTTTAAGCCATAAGCTACACTTATACTTCCTCAGTTTCACAATCTAAGTCGTTGTACAAGAGATAGGAAGCGACTTAGAATAAGAAACGGAGGGAGTATTGTTTAGAAAATAATATGTTTGTGTAGCATCTTGACTTTTGTGAGGTAGAGAGAGGACTTTAGATTTATGTACGTATGAAACAATCAACTTAAAAGACTAAGCCAATAAACCTAAGACAAAATAAACACGACATAAGGCCATGATCAACCAGAACCACTAATAGTGGTTCCAAATTGACACATAGGATGTGACCAATCGAAATCCACAACTCCCACAATGAAGACCACTATTGCACCCTCTGACAATAAAATGAAGCACACATATGCCCCGGGGCCTATTGTCAGTCTCTCTAAATTCACCTTTTTTTTCCTCTCCCAATCTCTCTCCGTCCTCAGATCTCTTTCATTCCGACAAAGGGCGACCGACGGTGACACCGGCCTCTTCGCCTCTGCTAGTCATCTCCTCGCTGTCTCCACCTCGCTGCTTCTCATCTCCTCTCTACGCCAGCGGCGGGGAGGATTGATGGTGGTAGATCCGTTTGGTGTAGGCGTGGAGGAAGCCGACGGCGGTAGATTTAGTCGCCATTGGTGGCACGAGACGAGACAAATGGTTGGCGACGAGCTCGGCAACACATCTTCTTTTCCCTTGCAGGTGTCAAGCTCCGCAACGGTTCTCCTCCCTTGCTGCCAGATAGGCCCTCCGACCCTCTCCTCCGTGTCACAGGGTTGCGAACTGGCCAACGTGTGGCCTCGTGAGGCTGTTTTAAACAGCCCCTTGCCGAGGCATGCCGAGGCTAGCGTAACTTCTGCAAGTCATGCTAGCTTTGCTGAGGACGCGGTCTAATGCAAACTTCACTCCTTAAGATATACACAACACTCTCCTGTGAGTCATTCAAGGTCCAATCGCTAGACCTCGTATGCGACAATTGAATCACTAGACCGCACCGACCATGACTTAAAACAGTGCCTCTAAATTTGGTACATATGCGTTCTTTTTATTTGTTTATGATTTCCCTTTTTCTTTCATGAAAGAAAGAGATCAACCCACTAGCCGGATCTGGCGAAAGGGGCTTAGAGATACAGAGGTTGAGAGCCCTAATACATGTCTTAAATTTGACTTAGGAAGACATGTGTATTAGGCATGAATAAAATCCGAGAGGTCTTTTGGTAATTGATGAATGTCTGGTATTTAAATATTTTCAAAATTGAGCTTTAGGGACAAGTTAAGGTGACTGTTACATTGACTGCGTTAAACTTAAATGAAACTCGTGCATAAAGGATCACAAACTAAGCTTTACTTTTTGCATTTTACGTGGTCGTGTTTGAATGATTTTATACAATATTACGTACAATTATTATATAACAACAAAATATTAAAATAAGGATTTTGAATTAAATAGTCAAAACCACTTTCCACCCACACACCGTCTTCTTGAAACAGGAGGGGGGTATGCCCACGAATCAGGGTGATATTTTTGTTCACGCACATGAGTGTACTTTGTTACTCCTTCACCGACCCGTTAGAGTTCAGTCCGTGTGATGTCTAGATGGACTGCGTTGTTGCAAGTTTGCAACCAGGCCAGCATGTCAGGCAAGCCAGGGGCGGATATAGCACAGGGGCGGAGGGGGCTCAAGCCTAGTCCTGGCCAAGTTCTGCGCCGTGCTGGCTAATGTACTTGTCTTGGTCAAGTTCATCATGATCTGCTGGTGGGTAAGATGCCATCGACCAGCAGTAGCACCGAACACCGAGGCCAAGGCCCGCATGGAGATAGAGATGGCAGGCGTTGTCCCGACTGCTGTTCGGCAGTTGGAGCTTTGCCGTACGGCGTCGGGACGCTGCAAAGGCATCTCATACCCCATGGAGATGGCAGGCGCGGCGCCGGTGGCGGTGGTTGATGTTGATAGGCAGGGGGAGCTTCGCCGTACAGGACGCCGAAGCGACATATCGCACCTCCATGTCTGATAGGTACGATCCATCGATCTTCTCTACTGTCCTTGACACTTTTGGCTTACTGATCTTTATATTGTTTGTACTCCCTCCGTCCGCGTATATAGGGGATTATCACATTTAAACTTGTCTATTTATCTAAGGGATTCCAATGAGTGTTAATAGTGTGTCTTTTTGCCCGCTAATCACTTAATAGAGACAGCTACACAGAGAAAAAAGGCTTCAATTCATGGCCATCTTCATTTATGTCACATCTCGTTCCTCTCCCCCATGCTCTCTCTCACTGCTGATTAATTTTTTTACTGCTGCCTGACAACAATTCTGCACTGCTTGCATGTCTAAATACTCCTTTTTGTCCTCTCTATGAACCAATTGGATAGAATACCCAGTGACTTACTAAGGGGTAAATAGGTCTTTCTCTATCTACCTTAAACTTTTCAACTTTTGGCATAATCCCTTACATACGCAGACGGAGGGAGTAATATTTTTTCGTCGACACATATAGGGAGTGTTTGTCAGATTCAAGTATGTTGTCAGCTTACCAGCCAAGGAGGGCAGCTCCGTCCGGCCCATGAGGAAGTAAATTTAAATTAGTGTTCAAGGGCTTCAAGCGGAAGTGCATAATTTACATTTTATGTGTGTATGTTATATTGTATCGGGACTATCTCTATGACTGCTATATGTGTATCTACTGTAAAAATTAATGTAAAAATTAAGATTAATATGTCATCTTTATGATTGATGTATCTATACCTACTATTACAAAAGTTAAACATTAATGTGTTATCTTTCCGTAAATATGGTGAGCAAGAAATTGCAATCCAAGAATGTTTGCATGGATGCTACTCTCAAATAAATTGAAGGTTTCATCTCGTATTTTAAGACATACAGAAATGAAGGCTTCAATTCTAGTATTGATACTGCAAAAGAGATTGCATCTAATATGGATATAGAGCCAACATTTCCTATAAAGCATAAAAGTAAAATAAAGAAGTAATTTTATGAACAAATGACAAAGATGAAGAAATACAGTCAGCTATAGAATCTTTCAGAGTTAATTACTTTCTTGTCATGATTGATGCGACAATTGGTTCCCTCACCAGTCGATTTGAACAGTTAAAGGAATTTGAAAGTGTCTTCGGTTTTTTATTCAACTTAAAAAATCTGAAGTCTTTGAATAACGCCGATCTAGAGAAGTCTTGTGCTGCTTTTGTAGAAGCGTTTTCTCATGATGGATCATCTGATGTTGAGTACAACGATTTTGTCTCTAAACTAAAAGTGTTGCAGATGACTTTGGCAAGTGATTCAATGTCAGCACCCGACATTCCATTTTATTACCACCGCTGATTGCTACCAAATGTCTCTATTGCATATCGAATTCTCTAGACTATGCCTGTGACTATAGCCTTAGCTGAAAAGCATTGAGAGGAATATCTTGGATAGTGTTGATCTCAAGACTGTAATGGATGATTTTGCATCAAGAAAATGCCCATAGAAGTTTTTTTTAGAGAGATGTCAGATATTTGTCATCTTCTACATTTAAAGTATTCATGCTACTAGTTTGCCCATGTTCTTTTAGTTTTTCATTACACTATCGAAATTATTTATCAAGAATTAAATATTATATTTCAACAGCTTGCTATATCATATTAGTAATGCTATTATGCTAGTTTGTATCACATTGGCGAATCCATTGTTTCTTGCCTGAAAAAGTTTTTTACCCTAGAGGACCCATAGCGACTAAGTTTGCCAGACCCTGGAAACATAGAGCCAGCCCTACATGCATGCACGGTTGCCCAACTACCTTACATCCCGGCCAGGGTTTCACTTACCGGCGGTAATCGCGCGGTTACCGTGCCTTACCGCTGGTTGGCGGGAGGGGAAGCCACGGTTTCGTTCGAACGAATTTCGCCGACTTCAAATTTTTTTAAAAAATATTGAAAAAATTCCAAAAAATTCTCATAAATAGTATATGATTTATAGATATAGACAATAATGGTGAAAAAAATTATACAAATTAATGAAGTTTGCTATAAATTTTTGCATGCAAACGTTTTAAATTCGGAAAAAAGGAAAAACCGTCTATATGGGTCAATATGTGCCGGATTATTCACAAAGTAGAAAAAAAAGTTTTAGCCCACAGGAACACAAGGAAATTCTAATTTGTCCCCCACCATGTTTTTATTTTTTTATTTTTTTATCAAAAAATTGTCTTACCATGATAAGCACACGGTTCTCTCGATCATACCGCGGTTTGAATTCATCGTGGCAAGCCGCGGCAAGTCGCTGTTAGCGCGCTATCGTTGGGGGGCGGCAAGTGGATGGTACACGGTAGGGGAAACCCCGATCCCGATCCCGGCACGCCGCTCGCCGCTCGCTGTTGAAGTGTTGGTCGCCGGCTTGGCCAAACTCCAGACGCCGCGTGTTGCGCATCCGGTTGCCGCTCGTGACATCCTCCGGCGAGCCGTTGGACTTTGAAGTGGTTCGTTGGTTGGACCTTTCGCCGTAGCACACACTCTCTTTTCTCTTGTCATCACAACACCTCATGCAGAAGCCACACGTGTCACCCGAAGACACGCACGGACGCCGACGTGTGGGTCAAAGGAACATGCGGCCCCATGTGGAAGCCTCTCGGGTTTCTCCATCCTGTAGGCTGGTTTATTTATTTTTGAAAAGGAAAAAAAAATCCGAGCTAGAGAAAGACGGAGAGTGCAAGCTGTCTCGCAACAGAGTACTCCTACAGTACACAGACGCCGCAGTGCTGCAGAGCGAAGCCCCAACGTCTACCCCGTCACCGCTGACACCCCGGGCCCACTACCCGACACGACACGCGCCAGGGTCCAAATAGAAAAAAGCAGAGAAGCGAACAAAAAGCGGTGGAAAAAGCGCAGGTGCCAGTAAAAAAACCCCGGAAAGCCCCTCCGATTTGCCGTTATTTACGTTATTACCGCGTTTGGCTAGGCCGCAACCGCGCCCGCGCCAGCGCCACCCCGTCCCAAAGCAGGCAAGGACGACAAGCACAGGCACAGAGCCGAGCACGCGCGGGGCACTGACCACGGTCCACCCCCACTGCGCACGGAGACTGTTCAAACCCCACACCCACTGTCACGGTGGCCCCACCTATTTTGGGCCCACATGTCGGTGGGACGGAGGGGGTGGGGTTAAACCTCAGTACCACCACCACCGAGCCCCTCGCCGCACCAGAGGTCTCTCGGCTGCTGCGCCTTGGGACGAGGCAAACAGCCATTCCTAGATCCACTCGCTCGCCTCGCCCACTCCGTCTCCCTCCCTCGCTGAGCTGCTTGGGGTTTTGGGTTGGGTGGGTGGGGGAAAGGGAAGGGGGTTGGTTTGGTTGGTCGCTTGCTTCCTTCCTCTCGCTGCAATAGCTGCGCAATGCGGGTGAGGTGAGGAGGTAGGAGGAGGGGAGATGGGGTGCGCGCAGTCGCGGATCGAGAACGAGGAGGCGGTGGCGCGATGCAAGGAGCGGAGGCAGTGGATGAAGTCGGCGGTGGCGGCGCGGAACGCGTTCGCGGCGGCGCACTCGGCGTACGCCATGTCGCTGCGCGACACGGGCGCCGCGCTCTCCGAGTTCGCCCACGGGGAAGGCGTGCCGCCGCCCCCGCCGCCGGGTGCCGCCGCGGAGGAGGAGGCGGCGGCGGTTGCCGGTGGCGGCGCGCCAGGTGTCGGGATCGGCGGGGCCGGCGTGCCGGGGGTCTCGCCGACGTCGGCGGCGGTCGACGCGATGATGCCGCCGCCGCCGCCGAACATCGACTCGCTGCCGCCGCCACCGCCGCCGCTCCCGGAGTTCTCGCCGTCGCCGGCGAAGATCCACCGCTCCAAGAGCATGCCCTTGCCCCCGCAGACCAAGGGCCACGCCGTGCTCCACGGCGATTCGATTAGGGAGGAGGAGGAGGAGGAAGAGGGGGAGGCGGAGATAGAGGAGGAAGAGGAGGAGGACGACGCGCATCTCGATGACCGGCGGCGGAGGCTGCGTCACCGGCCGCAGGTCCCGCCGCTCGTGTCTTCTCCAGCGCCGGAAACGCCGGTGACGCCTCAGCCGCCGCCGCCACCACCGGACTCGAAGCCTGGAATTGACACATGGGACTATTTCTTCTCCATGGACGAGGGGATGGCCTCCATTGCTCCCGATGACGACGAGATCATCCAGGAGCCGGAAGACGAGAAATACGTCCCTGCCTCACCGCCGCGCCCTCCTCCTTCCCCTCCTCCACCGGTGGCAGCGCCGGTTCCACAGGATGAGTTTGAGGAAGAGCCGCGGACGCCGGAGATGGCCACGCCGCCGCCGTCGCTTCCGCCGAGGCCGCCTGCCGTGTCGTCCAAGAAGAAGGGGAAGGGGAAGCATAGGGCGGCGCACCACCAGCACACGGAGTCGGCGCCGCCGGTCACATTAGTCGGCGGCAGCGGAAAGGCGGGGAAGGTAGTCCCCGCCGAGTTGCCCCGCATCGATCTTCTGCGGGTGCTCGCCGAGATCGACGACAGGTTCCTCAAGGCGTCGGAGAGCGCCGGGGAGGTGTCCAAGGTTCTGGAGGCCAACAGGATGCATTATCACTCCAATTTCGTTGACACTAGAGGTCAGTGATTTGATTGCTCCTTGATACTTGCCGTTTTGGATGTTTTAGGCTCCAAAGCGGGGGACTTTGTGTCTGTCGCTATGATTTTATCATAAAAATTTGATCTTTATGGGCGATGGTGATGGCTCGGTGATGGGGATTCTTGGTCCGATAGAGACCAAATACTAGTGTCTTCAGGTTGGTGGTGGTGGTGGGGTCTGCTTCGACAGACAAGTGAGCTGTCCACACCCCACAATTCCATTTCCTCAAATCGGATGCTCTTGTAGCAGCTAGCAGGCTATAGGAAAGAAGAGATGTTTTGACACAACCATTGGTTTGAATTATTAATGCCTATCATGATTGTGTTTGAATTATAAATATACAATTTATATCTTGATTGATTTTGCTTATGACTTATGGGGTCTTAAGACTCCATTTGGATAACACATTCTAACGTTAGATTGAAATCAGCAAGCAATTGCCATTCCAGGGTACAGCCTACTCCAGTATTCAATACAAACATTCTTAGAGTATGGATGATCAAAGGACCAATACTTTTCCTCTTAGACACAACCTATGCATGTTGGTAATGATGCAATGTGTGCTCGTAATTATGAATAGCACATAAGAATTTTTGGTGCATTTATGGATGCACTTCAGGGCACATACAAGTAGGAATGGCTGAGTTACTGCTTTGCTGTATTTTTTAATGCCCAATTGCAATGTTCTTTGGTGCACTCTCTGATAGGACCATGTAAAAACTTTCAAAGGTGTTTGCGCTTTTGAAGAGCATGAAATCACTATAATTGTCAGAAATCACCACACGCTCTGTTTAGCACAAAAAGAGGGTAGACTGCTAGTTCACTTCAAACTGTTACACTCGATTTCTGATACACATTCCAGTTACTCCACTCAATATGGGTCGTTTTGGAGTATACATGATTATCATTCTCACTTCTCCGATTCGAGTTGGCCATGATTTTTTTTGATAAAGAGTAATAACTGTCCTCCACATTTCTAAATGAAACTTATACTCACAAATAAGCTTTAGCTTATGACGAATCAGAAAAAAAGTTTAAGTAGAGTTGGTTAGAGCTTATTGAAATTACCCAGTTTTGATCACCCTTTTTGTTTTCACAGTTTGTACCCAGTTTGATCTGACATTATAGTGGATTCTAGATTGTTGTTCCATGGCATTCACTCATATTGAAAGGCAAGCAATTTTCTTATCTGAGATTAATATATTATTTTAACATTGCTGATCTAGTGATCTTGTCCATTTTCGGTATGATGTTATATAGTTGATTGGGCATCCTCTCTCTGGAGATAACAGAAAAATAAATAAAAACCTGGTATCAATCCAAACAAATACTGACTATTGAAATGGCCAAATATTGGTAAGGCCAATTTTGACCACAAACCAAACCGGACCAATGTTTTCTGTAATTTAATATCTTTATGCTCAGTATATTTGTTGATATATGAATACGAGTGCATGTAACCTGTCTAATTTATTCTTTATTTAATTCAATAATATTTTTTTTACAGGGCATATTGATCATTCTGCTAGAGTTATGAAAATCATAACATGGAATAGATCCTTCAGAGCCATGCAAAATGGAGATGATGGGAAGGATGACTTTGAAAATGATGAATGGGAGACTTTGGCAACTGTCATAGATAAAATTTTGGCCTGGGAAAAAAAGCTCTATGATGAAGTGAAGGTGCTATATATTACTCTGATAAAAATGGTGTCTTTTCTGCTAGAAATTTGAACTTCTAAATTTTGCTAAAAATGATTAAGGAGTTTGCAATAATTCCACCTAAAGCTTGCAAGCATAACTTCCTTTCTGGCTGGAATGTTGCTTCTATGCCTAGTCATTCGAAATTGAAGGGCAAAAGAAAAAGATTTTAAGATCAAATATTATCTCACAATAACATCCTGCATATGTGGTCTAGTAGAGCTAGAGCCTGCTAGCATAGTGTTACACTTTCTTGTGACATGAAAAGACACTTTCCAACATTTATTTTCTACTAGACTATTGGATGAAGTTGTGAGTGTTGCCATGTTCGACTAATATTCTTCTTCTTGGTGCCTTGGTGAAAAAATCAAATTGTGAAGAAACCTTGATACATATAATTAGTTGGACAAACATATATATGCAGAATACATAATATAGCAGAAGCAGAACACTTCGTACAATTATGTGATACTACACTATTAAAATGTTCAACTGATCAGTATATGCCAAAGAAAGCAGCTATAAACCCCTCCTCTTTGTTTCATGAAGCTTTCTGGTCAACACAAGTGCATATGAATTTACCATGGATCTTCTAGAATTTTATCCATTAGAGATGTTTTTCTGAAAGTGATGGTTGTTGTCATTTGAAATAGCATTGATCAAATTTATGCCATGATTTAGTTAGTTCCACATGTGTTAGTATAAATGAATTTGGCATTTGGCAATAACCCAGCAGTTGGTGGGAGCTCTGAAAAATATGTTCCAAATGAAAATAATCATGAACTTCAAGGTAGCCTCATAGTAAAGGATAAAAGGATTAGAACAGCTGCTATCAGATGATTAATGATGCTGTAGCTGTTTCATGTTATCCTTGTTGAAATTTGTTTTCCTTTTTGAGCTTGTGCTGTCTAACACATTTTATATGCCTCAATTGCACAGGCTGGAGAGCTTATGAAACTTGAATATCAAAGGAAGGTTGCTTTGTTAAATAGACAAAAGAAACACAATGCTGCCACCGAGGTTCTTGAGAAAACTAAAGCTGCTGTGACCCATTTACACACAAGATACATAGTTGACATGCAATCAATGGATTCAACAGTATCAGAAATTCAGCACCTCCGTGATAATCAGCTTTATCCAAGACTTTTGGATCTCGCTGACAGGTAATTTATATGCATGATGCAGATTTGCCATGATTGAGAATTTTTAAGTATTGTGACCATTACATTTTTTAATGTGTTTTAAGAATTTTAATAGGTGTACTCACTTGCCAAAGTATCCCTTTTTCCGATGTTTGGTTTCATGCATATACAACACATGCATGACCTTAACAATTGGCCAATCCTTGGTCCTCACCTGAATGAATTATTTTATATAAGATATTGCTATGGTATCAAAATTTAGCTTTCTTTTATGAACATATCTGGAAACTCACAACCCTTTACATTCTTCATTGTGCTATGGTTTCAGGATGGCAAAAATGTGGGAGGACATGCACCTGCACCACCAGAACCAGCTCAAAACTGTGTTAAATCTGAAGTCAGTTGACATTTCTGATTCCCATATTGAAACAAGCGATCATCACCACAGCCACACACGCCAGCTACGTGATATTGTTGAAAAGTGGACTGCAAATTTTAGTGATCTCATGAGTTATCAAAAGGAGTACATAAATGCTCTGTATAGCTGGTTGAAATTGAATCTTATACCCATAGAGAGCAGTTTAAAGGAGAAAGTAGCATCACCACCCAGGGTGCAGCAACCCCCTGTTAAAGCCCTCCTCCAAGCGTGGAATGAGCATCTAACTAAGCTGCCTGATGATATTGCCAAGGGTGCTATTGTCAGTTTTCGGGCAGTCCTGGACACCATTTTAAGTGTTCAAGATGAGGAGCTGAAACAGAAGGAGACATGTGAACACACTCGCAAGGAATACATGCGTAAGGCTCGGGCTTTTGAGGATTGGTATCACAAGCATGCACAACGCAGGGCGTTTGATGTCGATCCAGAGAGCGGCGAGGGTACAAGCCAAAAGGACGTGGTTGCAGAGAAGAGATTCGCTGTGGAGAGCTTAAAGAACAAGCTGGATGACGAGGTAGAAGCCCACAACAAGCTATCGAAGCAAGTCAGGGAAAAATCTCTTTCGATCCTGAAAGCGCACTTGCCAGAGCTGTTTCGCGCCCTGACAGACTTCTCTCATAATTCTTTCGACATGTATTCGAAGCTGAGGTTGATGTCACTCATGCAGGATCAGGGCAACAACTAGCTGAAGAGCATGTACAGGAGTTAGGATGCTAGCAAAATTCTGTCAACTGTTGTAACGATTATGTTGTTTCCCGACCCTTTTTTTGCGGTATGTGTAGCTCTTATGATGAGAACAGATGGGTGCGGTGGTCTGTCTATTGAAATTATTGAGGTAATTTGGCATGAGTTCCTAGAATCGTTTTTCCGTGTTCTCAAAGTTTTGTTGGTTCTGCTTGTGGGTAAGTGGCTAAAATTGATTATGCGAGATGCTAGGGCATATTTTAATGGAGTGATTATCTAGTTTAGCCACTGCTGTTTATATGGATGAATTTAATATTTCATATTACTCTAAAGTAAAAATAACTATGCAAGTTATAGATGTTGCACGGCCTATATGCTTATTTAAACACACTTTTCAGTATACTCTGAATTGTTACGGTGAATATCTGCTTTATGTTTTCAAAAATATGATTTATCATTTTTGTACTTAAAATTGCTTAAGAGCTCTGCTTGTTCTAAGCTACTACTGCCTCCATTTTTAGAATTCTATGTCCAATTTTAATCATTTGTCTTATTCAAAAATAATTATAATTATAATTAATATTGTTATTAGATGGTAATATATGAAACTATTTTTTATTTATTTATAGAATTTTAAATAAGACGAATGGTCAAAGTTGGATACGAAAATCAAAAACAAAGTCTTTTTTGGACGGTGAGAGTACCAGTGGACAACGAATGTGATATTTTCTAGGAAACAAATTTTGATAGAGGCATGTCCATATTTATTATCGTAGGAAATGTTATATCTTAGAAGCTTTACTCTGGACAAAGGTAGTATTTATTAACTTTATCTTTTAAGCACTTAATTTCTCATATAATCAAGAAGATAACACAAGACAATAATCCAATGAATAACCTATTTTGAACGCTAAATGCTTTTTTTTAGGGTTGAACGCTAAATGCTAACTTTGTCAATTGTCATATTTGAGTTGGCGCTTAGCTGAATGTTAAATGCTCTCCCTTGGCGATTGGTTGGGTCGTGGGTGCACCAGGCCTGGGATACTAGATCAACAAGACGATATTGGGCCGTGTGGATGGACAGTTCGAGCCCACACGTTAGCTAGATCGAAAATGTTGACGTAGCATGGCTCTCTGGGCTTGGCATGCTGCTTGCTGGGTACAAATAATTGATAGAAATATTAAATAAAACACAAAAAATAAAATCTCCTAAGATTCCGATCCTACAGTAAAATCCTGTTACAATACTATGATCAGCACGGATGATAGTAAATAATATTTTATTCAATGTTAGATGACCTACCTATCGACACCGAGAAACATTTATGTACCAAACCCGTTTTTAGAGATACTCATAGGGATAGAACATGTCATAGGGATAGAACATGTTTGTGTGCGTTGGTATGGACGAGTATATACTTGTTCCTAGGCACCTGATACCGATTTACCAACTTTAACTTTTCTAAGGGTATGCCTAATAGTATATGGGAGCAATGTAATGTCATATTGGATTTCTGCTTACATGTAAGAGAGAGAAATATATTATATATTACTTTACTAGTGTAAGAGACAATAACTGTAATTATGGATATAATTTTTCATTATTGTAGTTCAACTGTCTCTTAGATAAATGATTTTTATTGGACCAATTAATTTTATTTATAAGGATAAAGATACATCTCAATAAACACCTATTGTCTCGACCATTCAACATTACCGTCATGCGTCACATTGAACCGGTTGCTACAAGTCACATGCCCTATTGCCCTCGTAAAACGTTTATGATACAATTTGGTTAAGCTTTTAATATTGTAATTACTATTAAATTTTTATAATGTAATCAATAAATTTATGATATCACTTGATAGCAATTGCTGAGTCAAATCTATGTATATATACCCGTTTATTTTGTTCTAAAACTTAGTATTTGATAACAAATTGATCGTTCAAACCTAGCTAGGACCCCATCCGACATTTTTAACCATAAAACAACAGTGACAGAGTTGGATTTAAGGTGGCATAAAAATGCACAGAAGAAGCGAAAAAGATGTTTGATGGCCAACACATTATGGGTCCATGCCCACGTGCGCCCACTCACCACGTCACGTGGATATGTCTGTCCTTAGAAAATTGACACGAGAAAACAAAAGGTGGCGATCAGTTTTTGCATGGGATCAGAACGCGTACACGTTGATACTTCAGTGGCCATATTCTCCATTTCCGTACAAATCTTAGGGTGAAATAATACACATATGAATCTCCCTGTCGGAAATATTCTTCCGACATAATTAATCCTATGTATATTTAATATCAGACATTTCGTTAGTACTTGCTAGACTTTTCCATGCATCTCTGTCCTCGCTTTTGCTTAATCTCCATGTCACATATGCACATGTATAGAGACCATCACGCTCAGCATTGATCTTATCTTGAAATGAAGGATCAAACTAAAGAACGAAGCTAGCAGCTGGCATGCATTTGTGCTTTCTTTCCACCCGTATATCTACTGAAATTTATATATGTACCAAACTGGCCTTCGGGAATAAGAGATTCAGATAATCAAGGGCGCCCTTAGCTTGCTAGTTTTCATCTTCTTCAATTTGCTCTTCATCTCTTGGACCTGCAGCTTATACATGTAACCGATGATGATGAATACATGCAAGAAAAACGATCGAGTATTAATCTATAGGATGAAATGGGAACCATTAATTTCTACCACCACCACCTTAAAATGTACGTGTATACAGTGTTTTGAGATGGAGGCCATAGTACTAAGTAGTTTCATAAGACAAATAATAAGTAAATAAACGCATGTATTAAGACCGGTTTCCTACCCTTTCATCCAAATATATAAGCCATTTATGCTAGTATGTGACACACCCTAGTCTAACATTATTGGCAAAATATCTGTCTAAATTTATTGGATTATGATGTGTCATATTCTAGTACACATATTTATATTGTTAGACCGATGGAGTATCATATTTTTGGCCTTTCCTTGATAATTTATGGTATGCATCTCTCACGGTACACACAGTGCAATTTTTGTCCGTAGTTTGTGACTGTGATGTACAATTACCGACTACTATCAATTATATGTTGTCAAATCACTTTCATTTATTCCCTTCATATATATCACTTCTGTGGACTTGTTTATTCTCCCTATCGTTTAATTCGCGTCAATCCGTTCCTTTCTTGTTACAGTCATACGGGACATGGACGGTGGTCAGCCATATGCTGCATCGTAATGCAATGCAAGATATATATAAACCATCAACTGGACAGTGCATGCTCTACTTGATATGTGTTAAATTCATTTACCATCTTAAAGCATGTCTGATGTTCATTTATCTTCTACTACATTCATATAACTTTGACCATTCGTCTTATTCAAAAATTTGCTATAAATATTAAAAGCAACAAGTCCTAATTAAAGTATTTTTGATAATAAAATAAATAATACTTTTAATTTTTTTAATAAGATGAATTATCAAACATTACAGGAAAAAGTTAAAATTCCTTACAATTAGGGGTGGAGGAAGTATAGTTATTGTTCTTTTATTTGAGGTTGACTGCAGCACGAAGATATATGCATGGCACTAAATAATCACTATTTTTGATAAAGAAAAGTTCATTGATTCAGACGATTACACCAAGGTAATCACTCACTGTTCTGTCTTTTTGCATATATGCTCCAATCTTCCGCATCTCCTGCATGTAAAATGCGCATCCCCCGCACGCATAATTTCGAATATTAATTAGATCCTGATCGCCAACTAAGGCGCGCGCGCGCGTCTGTTCTAGATGTCCCAACCTATGATTTTGATGACTTCAATTCACTGATATTTATATACTATAGTTGCTAGTACTAATTACCTGTGAGCTAGTTACCTTATCTGAGTTTTCTTAAGTATACTGATCACCGAGTCGCAGGTCATATCCACAGTAGTGGAATGAAGCAGGGCTATATATAGTTAGATAGTTGAAGATCGAAAATTAACCTATCTCACGGTATGAACACCGGTGATGCATGCATGCATATGTGTTTTTTTTTTCTTTTGCGACTCATGCATATGTGTTTAGTGGACAAGCACATGCATGCCCATTCTGAAGTCTGAACACCAATGATGCATGCATGGAGCATGCTTGCATGCCTATGTAGAGTATGCATGTCAAAATGCATTCTCAAAAGCTAGCGGCCAGCTGACGAAACATGCCCAAGTTTCTCAAAAGCCGACTGGTAACTATCACTATTGCATTTGCAGTTTAAGGACATCCACACCGTCTATCATGTGCATATTTGATATTGTATTTTTAATTAATTACGTATACAAGCAAAAAAAAATACAAGTCAATGAGAGTATCTTTATGATAAATAATTGCTTCAATTAAAAAATCAGGGAAAAAACAATTACAGATAAAAATAGGACAGAACACAATTGCCCAAGCTATTAGCACTATTTTCACGTGTCACACCATAATATTTTTTAAAAATATATTTCTGATTTGAGATTTTATGATTTGACTAGTTGAATTTTAAAATGCCACATGTAATTAAGATATGGATTTGAAGCTTTAACCATAAGTGGTTTTCTTAAATACTTTAAAATAAAAATACTCAAAATACAATGGGTAGATTTACTTTGAAAACACTATATCATAATAAATAAACTCACTATATTTCATAAACTTATCCTAATATATTAAAATTGACACACTTCCATTTAAGTGGGTATATATATAGTAGTAGTAGTGTGGTAATAGAATGCCACTATATATAGTTGGTATGCATGCATATAATCATTTTGCATCATAGTTTTGTTGCTGTTACTTAGGAGGTAAAAATTGTGACTATATATATGCATGGACGCATATTCTGAAATTTCAAAGGGGAGTATATATGTAATATTTACCACCAGTTTCTCTCACATCTTTTTCATTAAGTGTCAACCCGGCCTGGCTATCCAACAGCAAGCAAGCTTGATCGTCACCGATTGATTGATGGCATCTTCTATATATACCATTCATATGTTGGTCAACTCTAAACAATTGCATTCTGGTTGTCTTGTCGATTGATTGATGTTGATGAAGTGTAGTCTAACGCTTATTAACCTAATTGCCATCGCGGTACACTGCCAATTATATTTGTCATGCATATCGATCTCCTCTCTGGCACAGCTAGCATATTTGTTACACCAGTATAGTAGTAATAAGAACTAACGCTCTTCGCTAGCTGCATGCAGTGTGTTAATGTGTTCAAGTATGTTATATGTTTGAAGTATCATGCATGAGTATATTCAAGTGTTCATAGTATGTATGCTATGTTCTTGTTAAGCACTGTAATGTTATGTTTGAAGTATGCTAGATTCACGTGTTTATGTAGACTAAAAATTTTCTGATCTGTCTAAATTGATGAACACATGAAACTGATTTAGTTAATGCTTTTATGTTAATTAGCCGAATGCAACTACATATACTTCTCCAAATGAAAAATCTTTTATAGGCTGTTTGAAAGTAATTCAGGAAGATAATTAATAAACTATATGCATTCAACGTTTAATTTGATAGAAGCTTGATTTAACTAATTCTAACTGAAATTTGTTCGAAGGGAGATGGATATATCACATCAGTTTAAATACATAACACTTATATATATGTGGGTATTCTGTAACAACAATAATGAAGAATAGGCTAGACTTCACAGAGTCCTACATGCCATCATATATATCCTCAAAGGATCGGTGAACATCTTAATTAAAATTTCCGTATTGCATTTATATTGTACATATATGCATATGTATATGCTCACTTGCAAGTGAAAGACAAGTTTTCAGAAGAATGAAGGGTGTTACATATATCGTGCATGTAGGTTCATGCATATGTAGGATACTAAAGAGTGAACCTTATTACCAACTGAATAAACAATACAATTATCTGCAGAGGTGGTTTCCACTTTCTGGTTAGCTACATCCACCAATTTAATTTTGCAAAAGGTATGTATTAATTCTCGAAGCTGAAGGCTATGCTGATCGAAAAGAATATGCAAGGTACAAGGTGAAGTATGGATTAGACCTAATGTCTGGAAAAAATTCTTGCGAGGAACAACCAAACGATTGTAGATATATAACGGTAACATATGGAAGCAAATACATATTAATTTGTGCGGAGCTTAGCTTTTGAGATGTCAAAGGGATTTTTTTTAAAGACGAACTAGCTAGCTAATTAACAGGATAATTACTATGCAGTCACATATGAATTAATGCGGGCTAGTATGATCTATCTTTAATTTTATATACACATGTAGTCAGCAACTCTTTTTTTCTTTGCCGGGCCAGCTGAAGGAGGTCGACCTATTTTATTAAAATTATTGGGGAAAAGTTTTGCAAATAAATCTCGACAGTAATATGTCGAGGAAAGTTATATTAGAGATGCGCATGCTGACACTATAGCTTTAATTTGTGCTGTATATGAACTTCCCCCCCACACACACATATATATATATGCGTGCATATACATCGTATTTAACGAGTACAAGTATAGGCAGTACATGTTTTATGCTACGTACACCAACAATTTAACAGAAGCACAAGGTTACAAACGACATCGACTCAGAGTGAACTAACTAGCTAGCTATAGCTTCATGACTAAGGAGGTATATATTAGCCAGGGGGCATATATGGAGAGAGAGTGAGAGAGAGAGAGGGAGACAGAGAAAGAGAGGGATAGAGATCAGTACTAGTTCATGTTGAGTACACACTTTGGGCTGCCGCAGATGAGCATGGAGATGCAGATCTTGACGATGTATAGCTTCCCCTTCTGCTGCTTCGCCGTGCTGCGCAGCCTCTCCAGCTTCGAGCTCTCCCTCGATTCCGCCATGTATATATGCAGAGCAGCAGAGTAACTAGAGCGAGCTACCTACAATTCTTGGGTTTCTCAGCAAGCTAACCAGCTATATATATAGAGACTGGCTGGTGATTACTGAACAGATATGAGGCAGCGCAGAGCTATATATGCTACATCGAAAGGGAGGGCCGGCGGCAAATGTTGCAAATGAGATGGAAAGCGATGTGCCGATCTTGATATATTTGCCTCTCCGCTACGGCCGGCTCCAGTTAAGATCTGTGCTGCAGTAGAGAGTACAAACGTGTTAATCAGGGCCAGTTGCGCTAGATACAGGTTGGTGTGTGGTGGCCATCTTTTCTGTCTGCATGGGCCACTCACCACGTAGGTGACCTTTAGTCCATCGACCAAAATTTTCGGCCAAACTCGTACTCTCTCCGTTTTATGGTTTAAGACGTTTTGACTTTTTACCCGTTTGACCATTCATCTTATTCAAAAATTTGTTTTGTTTATGATTTTTTGACACACGTTTGACTGTTCGTCTTATTCAAAAACTTTTATGAAATATATAAAACTATATGCGTGCATAAAAATTTATTGAACAATGAATCAAATAACAGGAAAAGAATTAATAATTTTGTAAATTTTTTGAATAAGACGAACGGTCAAACATTTATAAAAAAATTAATGGCGTCAAACATTTAATGACGGAGGGAGTAATTGTAAAGGCAAAAATTTCATTCCATATCCATCAGAATATTAATATATTTTTAAGCAATGGCTAAAAGGGGCCATCATATTAATGAAGAAAAGAAAGACATATATTATATATATACGAGGTCTAAATTACACGCGTACTTAGTTTACAACATTGTAGACTGGTCTTCATAGATCGATGTAGGTATAATATGATTTTTATACTTTAGAAACAAAAGCAGAGCTCTATATCAAAAATACAATTTGTAAGTCTGTGGCAATGATGCGTTTTACATTCGCCATCTTTCTCAAAATCTTATATAGCTATATGTCGACATGCATGACTCATTCACTGCACAATATCTTTATATATACAAATTACACTTTTCCTATACATTTGTATTTACGTTTTGGTTGAAATTGTGTGTGTGTAGTCATGTACATGCAAAATTTTATAACTGAGGACTTATTTTTATTTTTAATTCTAGAGTTGTGGTGCATTTTATATCAATTTATACGTCTTTAATGATCAAATACAACATTTTTCTGTTTGTATATATGAGAATAAATTGCATTAGAGGTGGGTGGAAATTACTACATGAACTTGTTAATGCTTGTTGTGGGGCACGAACTTGTTTAGCGCGTCCGAATCAAGTCCAAAATGACACAATCAAATGCACACGAGGGGCACCTGAGAGATTTCATATGTGCAATCTGTACATATGCTTGGTATTATTTTGGTCTGCCATTATTTTCTAACCATTACATATTTTGGATATATTTTAAACATCTTTTTTTATATAAATAGTATGGCAGAATGACTTATTCTATATTTATTTAGCACGCATGCATATCTACTTGGCATTCCTGTCGCGTGCAAGTCTACAGGCCATCTTAACCAATAAGTTTGTATACGACTTAAGTGTTTTATAAGCTGACGTACTAAATTACACTCACCTCACAAGTTCACATACCTTCAGAGCAATTTACTATATATATATGAGGTAAATCCGCAATTATATATTAAGCATACTATTAAAATAATTGAAAAGGACTGATATAATTTAAGAGAAATCTGTTCCTTCAAATTTTATTTTTTCATACACATCTAGTGCTAATTCCAAAAAATATATATTTTTGACAATTTCATCCTAAAATTCTAAAATTTTCAATCGTCCAATAGGTTTTTCTATACAAATTGTCATATTTAAAATAGTTTTTACCATCATAAATGTTTTTTTAGGGTGGACCAACAGAATTATCTGACAAGAAAAAGAAACATAGAGAAATGTAATTTTTATGTCGGTTTCTACTATAAAAATAATTTCTAATGGTTATTTTTGTGGGTTCACCCATAGAAAAAAAACCGCAGATGTAAGATTTGTAAATTTTCACTTCTGAAGTGAAACCATTGGGAAAACCGTCACAATTATTTTTTTCGGTCGGTGTTGCCACAGTCAGAAAAAATGTCTTTCAGGCTGAACAAATAAAAATAAAAACAGAATGCAATACCCATGGCAATGTGGATTAATACATCAAAATTTAAGCTCTCAAATGTTAGAATAAACATCCATCCAAGATCAGTACCAGCAAATTGTAATCAGTCCTTTCAAAAAAAAAACAAATTGTAATCAGTGTTGACTACCCTCACGGCCTAATCAGTGTGGCAAATGGAGCGGTACGTGTGGGGGGTGTGGTATCTCCTGCCTTCTGGCACTTACAATTGGAGATTGATGCCGGTTCAATAATACAACCATCACCTATAGTATAGGTATCGATTATTAATTAGAACTGGGACATATATCTCACTTATATAGGTGCCGGTTGTTAATTAGAATCAGCACCTATATATAAATAGGATACATGTGCCAATTATTAACTTGAACTGGCACCTATAAGTCGAGTTGAGCTGATTGAATACATAAAATTCCCCATTCTCTAAGTCTTTCGGTCTCCTCACTCTCACCTCTCATGCTCCATCTCCCCCTATCCCTCTCCTCCCTCTCCCTTTTCCTGCAGCGAGAGGAAGGGAACGGCGGCGATCCCCTCTTCTCTCCCTCACCCCAGTGGCCCAGTCCTGGCATGGAGGCAACAACGGCTGTGGGGTGACGACGACAACAATGGCTTTGGAGTGGCGGTGGCACACAACAGCAGCAACAGCTATTGGACAACGGCGTCAACGGTGGGATGGCACTGACGGCAGGATTTTTTTTCTTGATTTGGGAATTGAGGATTGGGGATTTTTTTTCATCTGTTTGGTTATCTATTGATATGTTATGTGTTTCGAATCAATATATTAGTTTTTGTGGTGAACTTTTCTTGATTTTGGGGATGTGAATGAATAGGGATTTTATTTGCCATTTTTTACCGTGATTTGAGAATTTTGTACTCATTCTTGTGGTTGCCAGATATGTGGTGAACATGTGATTTGAGAGTTGTTATCGGATTGGTATTGTGGTGATTAGCTGTGAGAATGGGGCCTTTTTTGGCACGTGAAAACTTATAGGTACCGATTATTTAGTTGGAAACTGTCACCTATAATGCCAATGCCATAGGTGTCGGTTTAAGGACAATAATCATGTATAGATGCCGGTTTTCTAACCGGTACCAATGTCCTGGGGCATTAGTTACTTCAAGAAGGTGTTGGTTGCAAAACCGGCACCTATGCCGAGTTTTGAGCCAACACCGATTAAGTGTCCGCAGTGGTGATTACAGACATTTCAAGTCCTAATGTTTCAACATATCTATTATCTTAATAAAGTAATAAAAAAAATGAGCCTTCATGTTCACTCTCATGGCTAAAAATTGCCATGTTATCAAAGAAAAATAGAAAAAATAGAGTTCATATATAAATACAATCTAATTTTGGAATAAAAATATATGGAATTTTAAAAGGAGACTTTAGAGTGCATATAGAAATACAATTTAGGAAAAACTGAAAATCAGAGTAAGAAATAAGGAATATTGAAAAAACATGGAGTTCACATAGAAATACAATTTAATTTTAGAATAAAATATATGGATATTTAAAGGGGACTCTAGAATCTATATAGAAATTCGATTTATGAAACACTAAAATTTAGAATTAAAAATATGAAATATTGAATGAAAAATATAGAGTCCATATAAAATACAATCTAATTTCAGAACTTAAAAATATAAAATATTAAAAGAAGACTCTAGATTCCATAAAGAAATACATTTTAAAAAATATAATTCAGAACTAAAAGTAAGAATATTGAAAGAGAAGTATAAAGTCCATATAGAATATAGTTATGAATAGATAAAATTCGGAATTAAATTTAAGTAATATTGAAGAAAAAAAGAGTCCATAGAGATACAATTTACAGATAACTAAAAGAAGCTCGACATTAAAAAATAAAAAAATATTAACATAAAATTCTATGGCCCGTATAGAAATATAATCTAGAAATGAAAAAAAATTCAAAATTTACAGAAAAGCTAGCTGCGCAATTTGTGTGGACCACAACGCTAGTTGACTCTTATTAAAAAAAAATGCAACTCTTGAGTATTACATATATGCTCAGTTTGATCATACGCAATCCTAATTTTCTAGTTGGCTAATTAGGTAGGCATGCAAACAAACATATACTCCCTCCGTCCTCCAAAGTAAGGATTTTGCCTCTTGACTGTGTCCATCTATATATACTTCCTCCGTCCTCCAAAGTAAGGATTTTGCCTCTTGACTGTGTCCATCTATATAGAGGATTATTTACTGTAGCAGTGAGTCTACCGTACTTATTATAGTAAAGAAATTTCAGACTTGCCTGTCTTATCTCTTCTCTCACCACATGCAAACGCATCCACGATTCAGATGCCTGCAGACGGTGGAATTCATGGATATACTTGTCTTTTTCAATCTTTTTTAAACCCCACCACACCACTGTTCTAAAATCCATTACTTTGGCGGACGGAGGGAGTAGATAGTTTCTATCCGATCAACGGACTAGAATATCATGGGAATCAACACTTGACAGAGAATGGTGAATTAATTTTTTTATCAGTCCATCTATAAATATAGGAAGCCATCCGATTCAACGATGCCCTCTTCAAGCCCTTCAAGCCTCAGACCCGATTGCGGCGCTATTGCCGTACCTAGGAAAATCAACCGAACAGACATCCTGATGAGACTCGGCCGTAGATTGAACAAATTTACCGTGCACGACGCCACGACGTATTGTGGCAGGTCGAAATCATGCTCCCTGTTGTTGACACATCACAGAAGGATACACGGCATCTGCTGCAAACACCAGCACATTATCCAATGATCATCGGTCTTCTGTATAATTAGACAGAAAAGATGCCCGGTCTCCATTAAAGGATCGATCAGCTGGTAGGGCAGCACGTAGCCTTGGCCACTACTCCCGAGTTTCGGCGACGTTGCTCGCTCTCTCACCATTCGCCGGTCACGAGCAGCATGCAGTGCATTCGTACCAGGTGGCCGGCGACATACGCGCCGCGCGGCCGGATCGAGCTTGCCATCGATCGACTGGCCATCCACTCGGAGGGATAGCCAAGCAAAGTACAGTAGCTTGCCGGAAATAGCGCGCGCCGGTGTGGCGGCACGCACCAAGTGAAATATACTGCTTCTATTCTGATATAATACAATGTAAATGCCATATATAAAAAAAAGCGGGAGACTGGGCACTCATTCAGGCTTCTGGTTAGGGCATGCGATTAATTAATCCCGTTGGATAGCTAATCCTTGAGGATTGTACAAATCCCTTTTCCTAAATAAATATACTCACTCCATGCACATGATGTAACCATTTGGAGGCTTGAAATTTAAAATTGTGAAATAATAATTTTGAAAATTTAGAGATGAGTTTCAAAATTATTTCAACATAATATATTACCATTTAGAGATGAGTTTCAAAATTTATTTCAACATAATATATTGTAATTTTGAAATAAATTCAGAATGAATAATTATAGAGTTGTACTTGTCTTGATTCTCAATTGGGCTTTACTAATTTATAATTCCAAACTTGAATTAATAATTATTATATTGTAATATCACATATACTCTTCTTTCAATTTAGTTTTCTATAGTTTAGAAATAAATTCAAAGTTCATACATATGTTGTTGTACCTGGGCTCCCAATTCAATTCTTTTTCAGTTTATCCCAAAAATTATAAATTACAATTTTAGTCACTCGAAATTAATAGAGCTGAATTGCCGCCTCAACGAAATTGTTACATATGTTGTTGTACCTGAATCTCTAATCTTCTACCACAAATTACAGACTAGTGCTTACTAGCCGATCTCATTTTCCTCTGCCGCCAACACTCCCCACCTTGACAGTTCCACGGCCCTGGCAGTGTCATTGACACCTCACCATATTACCCTTAACATTGCCCATCATAGGTCAGCAGCATGCAAGGCCCTCTACACTGCCAATCCAAATGGAGCTAGGCTCTGACAGTATACCCTTTCGCCTGCATGCCTCTCCCATCCTACCTCCACCTAGCATTCTAATCTAGACCCTTGCCATCGCTGAAGAAGAAGCATGTGACATCTAACACAAAGCTTAATAGGATTGATAGAATACTCATACCAACAATTTGGGGATGGGTGACCAACCCGAAAAAAATTTCCGGGTGCGCATGAGTGAGGACAAAATACGCAGAAAAGACATGTGTTGGTCTGTGAGGACCCAGCTCGGGTAAGGGGGGTCGGGGCGTGACAAAGCAAGTTCCGTAGGTTGGGTCAGTTGCAGAGGTTAGGTTGGCATCAAATGTTCATTGACGAGAGAGAAGGAGCAGTGATGGAGAGAGAGGGCAGCAAGACATGGCCCTCTCTGGTGGCATCTTCCTTTTAGTGCAGATCATCTGACACTGATATTTAAGGGTGGCATGAGTAGGGTATTGGCCTGGGCTGCTACTGCTGGCGATTGTACCATCGACGGTGGTAAGAGAGTTCAACAACGATGGGGAGACCAGGCAGCTATCGTGTGAGTCAAGTGAGGTGTGCATGGTTGAAACTCAACAATCATGCTGCATTGCCTCTACTCCTGCCATTACTCCTCCTGCCTCAACATTGTTGTTACCTCTGTCGTGGTGGTTCGAGAAGGGTGGTAGGACCTTGATCCAAGACTACTCTCCGTCGGTGCCGCTAGGGAGTTAGTGGGAGGAGCCTCCTCACGGATCCAAGCCACATCGTCCATAGCATTAATGTACGTAGGTTATGCAAAGGAGGAAGAGGAATACTATGACCAATGAGGCTAGGGGTATTTTTGACCTTTCACTCTGGTTTTCTTCTCTATTCACCTAAAATAGATGTGGTGTCCATTGGTAAGTAACCATATTTTGGAGTATCTTTCCTAAATATTAACCGATGGATAGCAAATAAATGTGCTTGTCAATAAAATCTACGTCATAACATTCGATGTTATGGCTGATGATAAGGAGAGGGTCTACGGCGTTGTCTGTTGGAAAAATTAATCATGTCAATGTTGATCACTTGCATGCGTATATGTACACGCATGCATACATTGTACGTGCGGCGCTTCTGACCAGATCATGCATACATATGCTGGCCTCCTGCGCCTTCTGTGGGCCAGCTCCCGGACGATATTTAGGAGCGGTTGTGTGGTCAGCCAGGATCCCGGCGCACGCGGCGGTTGGTCGTCGGTCCATCCATCCAATGCATCCGTTGGGGCGAGCTGATGAGCTTGGGATGGGCGTTTTCCAACTCAACTCAAGAGGGAAACAGTCCATGCCTAGCTAGCTAATAAGTAAGGTGGATGTAAAATAAAGAGCTTTTATATCAATGGTATTAAGGAAGAGTTGAGTCTCAAACCAAAAGCTGTTAGCTCACAATTTGTGCTGCTAGTCGGTAAGATCCTAGGTCTTTCTCGCTAATAAGTCTCTCATGTGCTTAGTTGACTCCTTGAGCAGACGCTTACATCTGAATTCTCCATCAGATGACACACCTTTGTCAGGTAGTAGCAGTTAAAATCTAAGTAATCAATTAGAGCTGTTGTTGATCCATACATCAGCTGACCAATCAAGTGCATGATTGAGTAATTGTGAATTGATGAGCAATCATGATCATCGAGTTTAAGTTCCGTATATGGAGACGCATGGCATGTGCCCGATCAATGCTTAAACTAATCATTGCTCGTAGTAACAGACAGTATAGTCTAATCAAGCTTTGATGGCTTCTTTTTTTTTTAAACCCAGTACGCTAGTTCTTCGTCAAATGCCATTTTTTCCAGGTCTTATGATAAGAGGGAGTACCGTACGTTTGGAACTAAGATATGTTAGTACAATGGACTTTGAATTTCTTACACATATGGAAATAAGTAATATTGTCCATTCATGTCCGCAGGAACAAGAAACGGAGGGGCACTAAGGTCGTGTTTAGTTGTTTGTTTAAAAAATCTTTGATGTATACGGACTCATATTTAAATATTAAACGTAGATTGATAACAAAATAAATTATAGATTCCGCCTGTAAACTGCGAGACAAATCTATTAAGCCTAATTAATCAGTCATTAGTAAATGTTTACTGTAGCACCATATTATCAAATCATGGCGTAATTAGACTCAAAAAATTCATCTCGCAATTTACATGCAAACTGTGTAATTATTTTTTTCATCCACATTTAATACTCCATGCATGTATCCAAACATTTGATGTGACAGAAAAGTTTAAAGTTTGAAGAAAAAAGTTGGAATCTAAACACAGCCTAAGTTGGCAAAATGAACCAAGATCGACTTGAGGAAAAACAACAAGGACCTAATATCATTTGTGACAAGGTTTTGGCAACAGGATATACATGCCTACATCCCTATGAGCTGTACTCTAGATGCATTTCCCTGTAATCCTTAATTAACTATCTCTTTGGCACTAGTTCATCTTTGAGCTTCCAGGCTCTTTCCTACCCATTAATTGGGACCGTTTGACGTAGTGTTCCAATAACCCATACACAACACACCCTGCGTGATGCATTTACAATCGATCACTTTGAAAGTTCCACTAGAGTTCTAGAAACCCAATATTAATTATTGGCAAGCTAAGAACAAGTATAATAACAAGCTATAAAGTGACTATATGCTTACGTGAAGGAGAGAGACAAACGAAATAGAAAGAAATGAACACTTATTTAACGGTTGGCTTTGCACATACTCCTATAATTAAACATGCATTAAATAAATAGAAAGAAGGAAAAAAAATTACAACCAACAAGTTATACTATTAACCTTGCTCTAGGGGAGCTTGACCTAAGATTTTGTCCAAATCCTTCTCCAGTTGGTCTACTGGTCCAGCAAATGAAATGAACAGATGCTCCCATCCCCAGACGGACGAGGATCTCCAGCATAAATCGCCCTGCAAGCCCTGCGACATACACACACACAAATGCACATCTTGTTCTTTGCTCCATTTTCATTACCACTAGCTAGAGAATCAAGCACTGTACTGTGAATGTGAAGGCCCCCACTGGATGCCTGTCCAGTGGCTATTGAGGCTGTGAGCAGTGCACTCGCTCGTCCCTGCCTCTGCTCGTCTTCTGTTCGCTTGAAAACGAAAAAGCGGACGAGAAAGTCCAGCGCCTGTGTGCTTTTGCCCGGGCCGGCGACGTTGGCGCCCGGTGGCCACGCACTTCGGTCTGCAAACCCGGGACCCCCGAGAGGCCACTCCCCGCCCACGTCGCGCTCGCGCGCGGGTGCCCTTGTCTTTTCTCCCTGATCGTGATCGTAGCCGCGGCCGCCGCGCGCGCGACGCCACCACGGATGCGAAGCACGCGGGCGCACGCGCGCGCACACGCGGGCGGGCCTCTCCACCGGCTGGATATCACAGTACTGTACTGTGCTGGTAACACTCGCGTTGGAATTTTCCGCGTCGTGACATAGGTGGTCGAGATCGAGAGAGAGATAGAAGCTGTGTGTGTACACAGTTTGTGGTGGTTTTGTTCTTGCTCTTTGCTGCGCAGCTGGGTCAGTGGGTGGGTCGTCGAGGCACAGCCGCTTTCCTGTAGAACCCAGGAGGATATCCACATGCATGTTGATCAATCTCGGAGCATGTACATATTTGGTAACCACTCTTTCTTTTTATTTCTTTTCCTTCATCTCTGTCATGCATGTGCGACTGCGACGTGGCCACTGTTACGTTGTACTAGGTACGACAGGGGAAGAAAAGAATCAGTTAATATGTTTCTAGATGTTTCGCAATATTCAGGTTAATTATATGGAATTATGGTTCCTTCCGTCTTACTGGCCGGATGCTTTCGGCTCTTTATAAATATCGCCAAATATGTGATTACTACCTCCTGGCCACTAACCTAGATGTCCAGCCCTACAAAGTCTCATTTCCATAATTTAGGATAAGCTAATTGACTAAATCACACTTTGTACATGGAAGAAGTTTACTTGACTTCAACTTTCACCTGACGTGATCACTGACATAATGAGCAGAGGGACCCATAGGTCAGTTATCATACTCCTTTAGTTTCACTTCAGATGATATCAATTATTTTGCACTAGGTATACGTAATGTGTAAATAGTTTCATACATAAAAGAGAGATTTGCCGTCTATGCACAAGCTAATATGTATCTTACTTTACCTACAACATTTGATACCAGGGAAGCAGGGGATTAACTTACTTGGCTTGTACTTTGCTACTTTAATTCTTATAAATTAATCGGTTTGATTTATAAATGGTTGTGGTCATTTTACTTATTCTGATGAGAAGTAACTACATGAACGAAGCAGAAAAAGGCTATGGGTAAATCTTTTATTCCGTCCGTCTCAAACTATATATACCTAACATCTGATATGACACATCTTAGTACTATGAATTTGTATAGAGGTTATGTCTAAATCCGTAATATATACATGTGTCAAATCCGATATTAGATTCTTATATTTTGAGACGGATGGAGTGGTTTGAAATGCAACATTAAGAAAACAGACTACGCTAAAAAACTTAAAATCAATTGTAAAATTAAGTTTTATCATGTGATTGAAAAGCAAACAGAAAGGAGCTGAAGTTATAACCCAAATTACGAACTAGGACTAACCTTCACGATCTTATCGACCTTATCAATTGAGACATGCTAGACAAGAACACACAATATTAGTTAACGAGATTCAACCAAAAACTACTACTTGCAACTCTTACTACGGACACTTCTCTCTAATCAACATAGTATGCCTAGGCACTATCCATGCTCTCGCGGCCACCTTGGCACCTTCTTCCCTACTATAACGATATAATGGAGACATGTGGAGAGGATAACGCAAAGCTGTGAACCTGTGATGGCTTGGTGTATTACGTACCCAAAATATACCACCTTTACATGGATAGAAATCTGTACAGATCATCTCTATTCGAATTAGTTGTCGTGGTATGTGTCCCATTGGTGTACATATTAGAACGGTGTATTTTAGAATGGGGAGTAGCATCTATAATCATCCGCGTAACCCTGATGCTGCCGCTTTCCTCTCTTAAGCCCACCGCAATCCTCTTCGATCATAAGGAATCAGGTGTACATGTGTTTCCGGATAGGCTTGGACATATGACCAGTGATTGATGTCATTTTGTAAGCAAATGAAGGCAAATTGATGTGCTTGTCGGTAATAGATGTGCTTGCCGAGTCCTATTTTGGGTCCAACCTTCCTGCGCTTATCAGGCCACTAGGGTTCTCTCGCAAGCTGAAAATTCTGCAGGCTGGTTGGTTTGAGCCCACATTCAGTTTTTTTTTTGTGTGTGTGTGTGTGTAAGATTATCTAAGTTTTCATTTGTATCGCCGTATTTCCTATATATTTCAACAAATACTGATTTGGTGATATTAAAAAACTATTTGTTTCACCAAACTCTTTTGCGCAAAACGAATTTCGATTTTGAAATATCAACTGTATCCGACCTTTTTTAGATTAAATTCCGGCCTGTTCCCCGTTAGTGGGCCAGAATTTTCCAATAAAAACCTGGCGAGCACTTGGGTGGGCTGAAATTCAGGGCAACCCATATTAAATCACTAGTTTCTTCTTCCCCGCTACGATTTTTTAAAAATTTAGAGACTATCCTAATGTAATGGTTGAGATTAAAAAAAAGGCCCTCAAACCAAATGCACCAAAATTATTTTTGTTACCTTTCTTCCTTTTTTCCACCCTCATACAATAAAATTTCCTTCAGTGACTGCTAAGAGACGATATTGAGCCATTGTCATACAAAACAACGGGGTTAGTCTTTTTTCTCTTCTCTTCCACGTCATTAAACTTTTCTGCATGCCAGCGAAGAGAGATCGCTAATTAATGCCTTTTTACATACCCTAAGTGAAAGTAATAAGTTAACTTTGGGTCACTCATGTTTACATCGAGCTTTAAAATCGTCCCTAAACCGTAATACCAAAAACATTGGACCCTGATCTTGCGGGGCAGTATTTGAGGGGTGGATTTGCTGAGATGGCTCATTGACCGGGTCCAATATGGTGACGTGGCAACACAGTGAAGAAAAAAATAATGTGGTCCCACTTATAAGTGAGACAGCCCCTCCTAAATCCACTTCTTCTCTATCCACCGGTTCTACGTACCCTCATCAACCCCCTCTCCCTCCGCTCTCCCCTCGTCAGCAATATCCACCGGCGGTGACTTGAGGTGGCTAGCTTGATCTCTGTCAATAGTTCCCACCCGTAATAGTGTGGATCCACACACGACGGGGGCGCCACTGGTCATGTTTCTCTCTCCATCATTTCTTCTTCGTCTCTCTCCCCTTTTATCTATCGATCGTCCCCTCGGCCGGTTGGGGATGCTGGCCAAAAATTGGCCCCTTCCCGACGAGGTGGATGAGCTTTTTCCACGATCTCGAGCATGTTGAGTTGCTCAGCGTGGTGATGGTGTGTTATGTGCGAGTCAGGGGCAGAGCTTAGTGTAGACCATCCAGGGTCATAGCGTCCCCTAGGTTCTGTGCATTGTATTAATGAAGCTTTCGTGTATTTAGTTATTGTGTTGGTGTTTTAGCCATCAGGTTCTGGGTTCTATTCGAACCAAGCACATTCACATTTGTAGATATTTTAGGACCCTACTTAAACTCAAACTTGACTTTTTTTTAATTTGTTAATATCTCGAATTACAATCTAATTGTATAGACTAGTGGTTCCCCTTGGATTTTTTGACCAAGCTTTGCCACTGGTGCGAGTGGCAGGCTAGCGGCCTTTATATCGGTATTGACATATTTAATTATGCTGGTCGAAAACAAAAGAATCAAATTGGAGCTAGCTGTTTCCTTTCCTCATGATTGTGAAAGATTTGTTTACATCAAGAACAGAACAGTTGCACATTTTTGTTAAATTTTAATGGGGTCATTTGATTTTAGTTGCTGGAATTGGGTCTGTTAGAGTGCAAGCGAAGATGGCGCCATCGACGGCAAGGAGATGTGCGGTTGCGAAGCCGCCACCAGCCTCGGCCATCCTCACTGCTGGGTCGCCGTTGTACCCTCTCATCTGCAATGAAGAAGAAAGGGGGAGGAGAGAGAGAAGAGGGTAGAGTGTGAGGATAACATGTGTGTCCACTTTTATTTTGCTACAGGGCATCCAAGCGCTTAATGCTATGGTGGTAGTAAGATGTGTCCCATATTTTATGTTTATTTTCTTATGACACATATGACAAAATATGTGTCCTATTTTTTACCTTAATATGGGGTCTACTTAAAAAAAAGCTGCTCACTCTCTCTTGGGCATAATGACCATGTTGCAAATCATTTTTATATTGCTTATGGCTATCCTTAAACTTAAGGTTGCACGTAGCAATATTAATTCATCTACTTTCTCCTACTCGAATACATAAAGATACAACATAAATAACGATTCATTGCTTATGGCTACTTCAACATATACATTATGGATGCCATAAGTAACTTAGACTCCGATTAACCTGTCATGACAACAAAACCACCCTATTACACTGCTATGTGATCTATTTTGGACTGTTTTTAGAAGTTTAGGTTTAATATTTTTTTTATTATTGTTTAGGAATGATTTTAAAACTTGATATAAATACGAGGAACCTAAAGTAGACTTATTCCTAATCGAATCGCGCTCAATCAATTACTAAACTTGCATGCCTGTGGCCAGCTATTGCATCTGTATGTACATCATTTATACTACATGAAGAAACAAGTTTTCCTTGCTTCTTCACGTCACTTGTTTCTTCGTGCCCAGCAGGTAATATGTAGCTAGGACATTCAGCAATAAATGGTATATATGATCCAGCTTAGCATTTGTCACGCACGCAGGCATATATGTAGCTCGTTGATCGATAGCTAATAAGTTATATAGGTTAGTACTGTCGATGTCGATGAATACAGTACGTGTACACCATAGCCTACTTCTTCTGGTGTAGTAAGTACACAGTACACCACATCCTACTTCTTCATATCCCGCCTTTGACCTGCAAACCATGTATCTGGAATCAAAAATCAGTTTGTAGTCGGTCGGATGCAGCACAGATGCATGGCGTGCACTTTGATTCCCTGAACTTATGGTTGAGAACCTGTGAAGTATGCTACTAAGCACATGCATGATTTGTGAGTTACTTTTCTCAGTTCTTTTCTTATCAGCGTATAATTTTTATACACCAAGACTAATATAAGTTAAACACATTGATTAAAATATCATGCATAATAGACACACATTATGCATATATTTTTCCGTGGCACAATAAGTTCATTGCAACAAAATTATGTATTCACAAAATTATGAGTTCGTAGACACGTCGTGTGGTGTATTTTTTCTTTTTCTGTCGCGGGACTTTTTGGACTATAATCTTGTACGATTTTCTTCTACTCTATCAATATATACGAGACAAATCTTTTTCTTTTTTTCAAAAAAAATTATGTATTCACGCATTTATATGATAATCAATTGTGAATATCTTGATTCTCAATATGCGATGATAAAAGAAGAACAGGAGAGATTATCTTAACACTATTTTTTTCTGCCATGTATAGTGGTGAAGCTAGATAAACTTACCACTTATATTGTTCTGTAAGTAATCTTACCACTAATCTCTTCATGCATTAGCATGTAACTAGCATTAATTAGCTACAAAAGAAAACCTTTTTCCTGGATTGTTGCATATACTTCTCCAGTTAGCCGGATAACCTTGCTGCTAATATTTTTGTATATTGCCGCTAATAATATTTTTAACACCAGTTGTAAATATGTAATAGAAACATTTAATTTGCTCCATCTGAAAAATTATCACTAAATTATGCCATTAAACTACTTGATAATTTCATTGGATTGTTATGTTCACATTGGTTTACAACATAGGCCATTTGGCCTCTTCCGTCTTTGTAATGCGTCTGGGACGGAGGCTCGGTTTTATGCAGTGCACTTCTACATTTTTACTCCCTTCATCCCATCATAATATAATATAAGAGATTTAACCTATTGACTATTGACTTGCAATATTTAACCATTCGTCCTTTTCAAATTTAGGCAAATATAAAAATTGATAAATCATGCTTAAAATACTTTTTATAATAAATTAAATAATAATAAAAAATAATATTTTTATTTTTTTAAAAAATAAGACGAGTGGTCAACGTTACAAGCAGAAAGTCAAGATCCCTTATAATATAATATAGAATGGAGAGAGTAATTTGTAAGGGATTACCATTTCTTGTTTTAAGCGGGGACTGTCTATGTGATAATAACTGTTTGTTTGTTTGCCAAAAGTAAAATGTCTGTTCTTTCGTGACATGAAAGCTACTCTTTCGGAATCGTGTTTAGTGTAACTGGTCGTTTATTGCCCTTGTGCATGTACTACCAATCATGTGGCTCATATTACTTGCTGCAAGATGTAACAGGGGGCTGTATGAATGTGCATTATAGGTGGACCACTTCCTGCTATTTGGTCGTGCCAATTTCCTATCTAGAAAACTGATGAGAGTTTGGCTTGTGGTCAGGCAGGTCAGCTAGTTAAACAGAGCAAAGCAGAGTACTCCTCCTATGTTGTTACACATGGAGCTGCTAGTTAGTTGGAGCGTGCACAAGCTCATCCAGACGAACTCCCAGGCGGCATACACCGGCACTACACTGTCCAATGTCGAAACAAAATTTTACTACTACATTGTGGCAGCAGCAGTGAGTAGAATGACTCTGTTATTCTGTGGTTGATCAATGATCAGAGGCAGAGTGCATTGTTCACCTAAAACTTAAGCTCAGCTTCTAGCTCCTGAACCACCCATCTGGCAGAAGAAATCCAAAGCGAAATGCTTGTCACTCACGTGTCAGTTGGCCTGCGTATGCCCAATTTTGTCAGTCATCGGCCAGTGCGAGCACGATGCCATTTTGCATCGATCGCTCACGCACCGGGAATGCATCGATGAAGCTAGCAGCTAGGCAGGTTGGTTGCCGAAGCACGTACCCTTTCGGTGGTGGCTGGTGCAGCCGCACACGAGCAGCGCGATGCAGGCGACGATGATGTACACCTTCGCCTTCTGCTCCCGTGCCGCGCTCTGGATCTTCTCCAGCGTCTTCCCCATAACAAGCCGGTGCGCTTCAGTTCGCCGATCAATCGAAGGCGGCTCAGCAGCTCAACTCCTGGCTAGCTCTCCTCCTGCTCGATCATCTCTTGCTCGACTTATATATAGGCAACAGCCGGATCAGAGAGCCATAGAGGGAGCTCATGTTCAAGATCGACGGAACGCTGTTGCTTAGCAGTGAGTATGGTCCATCCATCCCATATTTCCACTTCGATCGATCCATCTCTCGTCGACACCGATCCGCGGGATTCTGAAAGCAACCAACTCTCACTAACGCGCGTTAGTGACGGCTCGGCCCCCTCTGCCTGCATCTGGCGGCTTTTCCAAGCTGTAACCTCTCTTTAGTTTTATGTAAGTGTTCAGACAGTTCACTACCTGGTCTCAACAACCCAACCGACGGTGTAAAAAGGCCACAAGATTACTGTTTTGTGACAGTTCGTCTTGCTTAAAAAGCAACAATCTTTTTTTAAAAAAAACAACACAAACATAAACATCACGAAAAATTTAGTACTGTTACATGTCCACGCTCTTAGCCTGGACGTGAGGAGAATTAGGGGAGGCCAATCGGCCGCGCCGCAGATTAAACCTGTTCCCGGCGAAGGACACTGTAGGACGGCTGGACGGGGACTCGCCGGGCGACGGGCATCCCATGCATCACGAGCGGAATGCACACCAGCAACGTGGCGGGCGAGCCAGCCACGAGGGAGCCCAACGACGTGTCGATCTCTCTCTGTATGTCGCTGCTTGGACGTTTGCTGCGCAGGTGTTGGCATGCACAGGAGCGCCGGGGAAAGGTTAATTGAAGCTAGCTGGAGGCTGGGCACATCCACCGGGACGTTCGTGCCATGTTTTGTTTGTGCCGTGACCAAAGGAACGCATTAGCCGACGTCCACTTTGGTTTTCGACAGTTGGTAGTAAGAGAAGGCCTCGGTCATGACGTTTTAAAGGAGGGCAAATGTTTTTCGTCGTATATTGATATAGAAGAAAGGAAAATAAATTAGAGTATTTACAAGTTAGTTATAATGGTGTCACCCCCAAAGGAAGTTACATGATTTCTCCCAAATAAATCTAACTTGTCGAGACGAACAGCTCCTGCCTTTTTCCAAGCCCTATATTCTCTATTATTTTTTTGCTATAATTGAGGTTGGTGTTAATGCGGTCTTGCAGAAAATTCTCGCATTTTGTTCGCACCAGATCTACCACGATACCATGATGATGAGGGAGTGTAGTGGTATTTTTGGTGTCTCCGGTGTCCCATGGACAAAGTACCACCAAATAGTAACTATGTTGCAGGTTGTCCATTGGTTAGATCGAAGGTTGAGATTGGTCCAATATCAAATCTCGCGCCAAATTCGCCAAGTAACCCTACAGTGTGCCAAAAGGTGTATTACAGACTCATCGGTGCTATGGCATAGGGGGCACACCCTTTTGTTCTGCCATCCACTTCGTTGGAGCTTGTCCGCAGTCCAAACCCTATTTTCTATAACCAGCCATACAAAGAACTTGCACTTTGACGGAGCCCAACACTTTCCAGATAGAGTGGTTGAAAGCTGACTGGGTGGCTTCTAAAAATTGCAGTATGTAGGACGACTTTGTTGAATAATAACTGTTGGCGGTTATATTCCAAATGACTGAGTCTTGCTCCTCTGTCCAAGGTTCTAGACGCCTCAAGAGTCTCTAGAGTCGCACGTAATTGGGTGATATGGTCAGCCGAAGTGATTTTTGACAGGTTGTTGTCTCTTGTCCAATTATTGTTCATGAGAGCATCTTAAACCGTTCTTGTTTTCTTTTTGGGGACCACATAGATGTCTGGTGCCAAAATGGATGGAGTTTGACGACCAAGATAGTTGGATTGCCAAAACAGCGTCGTTTGCCCATTTCCTAGGATGATTGTTGTGGTCACCACAAATAATTCTCTCCAGGTTGTCACAAGGAATCTTTGAACGCACCCAAAGTTTCTCCGATGCCACCCATTTGTACCAAAGCCAGTGCGGTCGCATCACTCCTGAGAATCTTGGTAGGTCTACGACACACAGGCCTCCTAGATCCTTTGGCCGACACATTGTTGGCCAATTGACCTTGCATTTTCCCCGTGAAATTTCCTCTCCACTTGCCCAGAGGAATTTTTTCCCACCTTGTCCATGTCGTGGAGCGTTCTATCTATCAGCTTTAGAGCCGTAGGTGATAGATGGGTTGCGCCGTCAAAAGAGATTTGGTCAAAGACGTATGCCATGCTGCTGAGTTGAGCCTTCCTTGCCACGGCGGTAGACGCAATTTTCATTTGCTGAGGAGAGGTTGCACGCAAACCTTTTTGAGTCTGCCGAGGACCAACAGCAACCCTAGGTATTTTATTGGAAAGCTCGTCAGACAGGCCGGGGAAGTTTCTGTTATGTCGGACAGGAACAAATTGGAACAGCGGATAGATGCGATTTGGCTTTTGGTCATGTTTGTGCGGAGGCCCGTTTCATCCCTCAAAGTGGTCGAGGATGGTGGCCCAGGTTCTCCATATCCCTAACATTGGGATTTATGAAGATGGTTGTGTCGTCCACATAGAGCAAAGTCTAGAAGTGCAGTGCTCTGCCATTGAGAGGTGAGAGGTGTCCCATATGTGTTGCTTTTTCTAGGAGTTGGTGGAGAGGATCAATACCAAGGATGAAGAGCAGGGGTGAAGGGGGTCTCCTTGTCTTGGACCTCGACCATGCTTTAGCGATGGTCCAAAGAAGCCATTCAGGAGCACTCTTGTTGATGAGGAACGGAATATATTGGCTATCCAATTTCTCCATCTTGAGGGAAAACCTCTTTGTTGCAGGAGATCCATGAGGTAGTCCCACAACACTATGTTGAAGACTTTGTTAATGTCAAGCTTTAGGAAGATTGTTGGTGTCTTTGTTTGATGGAATCTTCTTACGAGGTTGCGAACGCACATAAAATTATCGGGAATGCTCATTTTTTTTATGAAAGCGCTCTGGCATTACTAACGAGGGCGCACATGTGAGGTCTTAGTCTAAAAGCCAAGATCTTCAAGATTAGATTGCCCACTCTGTGGATTAGACTTATGGGTCTGAAATCTGTTATCGCCTCTGCGCCCTCCTACTTTGGGATCAACACCACGTTAGCTGAGTATAGGATGCAAATGCTGTTGTTTCGTAGGTCTTCAAAAGACTGGATAATGGCTACGATGTCCACCTTGATCGTATCCCGGTAGGCTTGGAAGACGGCACCAGTGAAGCCGTCTGGTCCCAATACTTTGTCCGACAAGAGCTGTTTTAGGGCTGCCAGTGCCTCATCTTTTGTTTTTTTGAGGGAAAAACTGTAGGATCTTCTCCTACAATACCTCATCTTTTGTTATTGGCGGAGAATGTCCCAATTGAAGTTTGATGAGCGGGGTGGTCAATCATGACCATGAAAACCTTTGTAACGGTGGGTGGACAGTCCATGGGCATCGAAATCACTTGTCGGTATTTAACTTACCCATGGGTCAAGGGACTATCTAAATATCTTATGACAAAATTTTTAAGATATTTATAAATACACTGTAACTACATCATAACTTCTATATACAACTTATATGACACTTAGTAATTATCCAAAACACATTTTAAAACATATCTAACTACCATATAACTTAGACATAAATTACAAAATTCATATATAACTTATAATATATTTATTGTATATTCAAAATGTTATCAATACTGTAATTGTACTATAGTTATATTTGAAATATTTTCGAAAAACATGTCCTAAGCTTCTTTAAGAATTCCATAAGGTAATAATAGAATGGTAACTTGTATATTTCAAACTGAATGTAAAAAAATTCTGAAAATACATTTTAATATGTTTTTGTTAGCTACCGAAATCATGATGGATGTGAAACCATTAGGGAGCAGTATTGAATCAAGAACGAGTTTTCAAGCAAGTACACAGAATGAACATTCGAGAAGAATTTTAGAGGAACTTGATGTGCACGGGGGTGGCCCGATCTTTCGGTGAGTTGCTGATAACTACGATTTGGAGAAACGTTGACGATTCGACAACAACCGTACGAGACGTTGTTGTGTTGCGCCTTAGCGATCGATACACCTCTCCGAGAGTTTGTTGATCTTGCCGGTGCAGATCAACCCTATTTCTGCAAGCAATCGAGAACAAGCAAGAACAAGATAAAAGCAACTAAATTGATAGATAATCAAGAGGCACAAATATAGATCGATACACGATAAAGTGGGGTTCCGAACAAGCCGACACGTGCGCTGCAAGCGAAGTAGCAATGGCTAAACTTACGATTAACAAAACTCAAATAACCCTGAAGGGGTAACTAACTATTTAAAGGAGTGGGAGGACGTCCTAGGGTTTCCTAGGGTCGTGTTCTACCAGGTTGGGGCACACCCCACTTGGGCCCCTCTTGGACCAGGGTCCCAACAAAGTTACAGGCCCATCGGCCTATTATTGGCGATGCAGCGTCTTGTTTTGGCGATTTCCGTTGACTCGTATGAAATTTGGCTATGAAGTTGGATCCGTTGGAAAGAGAACTCCGAAACCTTTCCATCAAGTACTCACGGGCTAAAAACGGAGTTCGTATGACGATTTGGCGGCCGTTGGAAGTCGATGCTGCATCGGGTGGCCGAACTGGCTTCCACGCAAGTACTTGGAGAAGTTCTTGACTTGGTCCCCAATCAACCTCCTTGATTATCCATAAGATTCTTGAGCCCACGATCCTTCCTTTTATCCACGATAGCACTTCTGTAAATAAAAATACACACAACTCATGGTGTAGCATCATTTGCTCAAATATATAAAATGTAAATCGAACATAAAAAACTTGCACCTGTAGTTCTATTATGTAAAACATCGTTTTGTTTATATCTGTGGTGGCGATGTCCTCATCAAGTAGGTTATCAAATTACACTGTAACTTGCATGTAACTGGAGTAAGTTATCAAATTTGCTATTTAAAATTTTATTACGAGTTTTAGGAGGAGAACTGTCAATTTTTTTTTTGCCATCAAACGCTTTAAGATGCATGCAAACAAGACGGGATAAAAATCAAAGGCACAAAGAGGAGGGAGTCAAACTCACGACAACAGGCAATGACCACACGTGACCATCCCACAGAGCTATCACATCTTTTCTGCTTTACATTGTGACTATATGATATATATTGTATTTACACTATAATTGTATTGAAATTACATTTGATAGACTTTAAGGGCGATTTTGTGTCGAATGTTAGATGTGCACTCCATAATTAAGTTATATATGTTTTGAATGAAATCTATAATAAAATGAAGGAACATAGCGCTAGCCCTATCCTGAAGTTGGGCACCGGTTTAAACTCCCTTGAAGCACTGCTGTTGATGACAACTTATTTGGTGTTCTACGGTCCGTGATGTCACTACTGCAGATTTGATTTTCGTAGGTGCCGCTCGAACCAGCACCCCTCCCCCCCGGCCCCCGCGGTGATAATAGATGGGCCGAGACGTGGTCCGCTGTCACGCCCGAAAAAACAACAATTTTTCATAATGCGCGGTATATTATTTCCTTGTCCCAGGAGGCAAGGTACACATTACAAAGTCAATAAATAACAGAGTACTCAAGCAGAAGCGTAAATAAGTATTTTTATTACACGGGCGAACAAAGGCTCGACACTGCAAAGATAAACAGATAAAAACACGGAAGGCACGACCAACGACCACAGGCACTCGACGGCAGGCACGAGCTAAACACCGAAGTCTTCACCACCGAAGTACTCTTCACCGAAGTACTCTTCATCTGGAGGAGGAAAATTGAGCAAGACTGAGTACTCCCAGAGTACACACCGGCAAATGCATGAATGTATGTACAAGTCTCAAAGGATAGGTTATTTTGCCGGAAATAAGCAGATTGCAATCATTTTAATTTTAAGGCAATTTTAATAAATCTGCGACCCTATGTCTAGTCAATGTTAAAAGTATCACGGCGACATACCCATGCCAACCGGCCTTAATCCCAGGTTAATCCACCTGAAGTTTTAGCATCATTAATCCATCAAATTTTAATTAGAGAAATATCTAACTTGGGTACATTGCTCGGCTTGCCCATTTCCGAGGGCTCGGCTATTCGAATAGATTTACTCTGATCAGAGGTGTACACTTTCACCACCCGACACCACTCCCTCACGGGTAACCCACGTGCCGAATACCACCACGGTATCACTGACGAGAGTAGTGACACAACTCTTCACCTCACACCAAACCCAATAGGAAGGACCGACGTGACCCTGCCAAAAGCCGAGCTATTTTCGGGACGAGTGACATGACCACGTCCTCGGCATCTCGACGCTCAAACCCAGAGGCCTTCATTTTCCCGAGACATCAGCTCAAATTCCAGAGCCTCCTCTATCTCATCTGTGTCCCGCCTATTGGATCGAGCATAAAACTAACGTTATGCGTTGCCCATTCTGCGTGTGGTTGTACGGTAATGCTTTGCAACGGAGGCCCGAAGACCGGTCCTTATGGTGACCGAGGTGCGACTATCCAAACCATGCACCCCGAGTCCCACCAAAAATATTTTAGGAATTTTGAATAAGAGGGTGTTATTCAAGTTAGCAAGCATCACATAAATAATAATGTAGCTAACTGGTTTTAGTTACCTAGGGTTATAGAACAATAAGGTCATAACAAGGAATTGAGCATATGAATCACTAAAATAAAAATTATCATGAACACGGGTAATTTGGAAATAAAGCAGTATGCATAAATTTAAACCAAAATATATTTTGCAATTAGGATGGCAACATGATCAATGGAGGTCTGACTTGCCTTTCTCGCTGCAGTAATCTTCGACGTCGACTTCGACGTACAGCGGCTCCTCAGGAATGGCGGAGTCTACACGAACAAGCGCAAAAATAAAACGGCTTGAAACAAAATAAATCCACATAAGAAGCAAATACAAGCACAAAAATGGGTTCTAATCATTCTCAGGATTTTAACACAATTTGAACAGTTCAATTTGAGATTAAAATGGCCTAAAAATGACCATTTTGGCTGATGATGTTTACTGTATGATTTTCCTTTTCGTTAATCTTGCATTTTCAGACTAAACAGAGAGAGAAAGAGAGAGAACAGAAGAGAGGACTGGAGAGAAGACTGGAGAGGGCTCAATCCTCTCTCCACCGAAGACACAACAACCAGTCACACAGCCGGCAGCTATGCAGGCGACGGCACGGCAGCAAGACGACGCGGCGGCGGCAGCACTGCGGCGCAGCGTGGCAGCGCGGCAGCAAGGCGATGCAGTGGCGGCGACGCTGCGGTGGTAAAGCAGTGGCGAGGCGATGCGGCACGGTGGCAGTGCGGTGGCGGCTGAGCTGTACACGGCGGCGAGGCGGCGGCAATGCGGCAGCAGCGCTATGGCAGCGGCGGCTGTACACACGGCGCGGCTGCAGCAGCGACACACTGGGTAGCAACAGCCGGGCAGGAAATCGATGCTGCTCACCGAGACGATGACGAAGAGGTGGCCAGCGACGTCTCCGACGCCGGCAGGTGAGTTCGCCGGAATTGAAGAGAGAGAGTGATTTTTGGGTAGGGAATTAATCTGGCTATTAAGGGTGGATCTAGAGGGGTTTAGTGGGGGAGAGGAAGTGGAATGGATGGGGGATATTTTTCCACCCATCCAGCTGCTCTCACGCCGGCCGGCGGCGGCGCCCGTCGGGATCCTGGGCGAGCTGGGAAGGAAGAGGGAGAAGGATGACGGGTGGGGTCCACCTGCCAGTGGCCTGCCCGTCCCTTGGCCTGGCTGGGCCGGCCCAGTAGATGCCTGGGCAGCAACCCGAGAGGAAAGAGGGGGAGGGGAAGAAAGAAAGGGAGAGATGGAAGGGAATTGGGTTGCAAAAGGCCTAATTCGCAGGGGGAGAGGAAGATTAGTCTTTTTCTTTTATTTTCTCTTTCTATGGTTTATTGTTGATGTTTACAATTAGCAAAATAATGTATAAATTCATGTATAATTATTTTATGCATTTGGGGCACTAGAGAACACCAGAAAAAAAGTTCCTTGCCCGGATTAAATTTTTACTTGACACATTTTTATTAGGTTGCAGGCTCAACTAAAAGATTTTTAATTTATTCTAGGAATATATTAACACGGGTAGAAATTTTAGGGTGATTTTGGGACGCGACATCCGCCTATGACCTGCGATAATCTGCATTCGAGGCTCCTAGAGGCCCTCATGTGATAATGGTGGATGGCTTAGTGGGCGCATGCAAGCATCAATATGCGGCGTATACACCTCCCCATCCTTATCCACTGCATGCCCTTCTCTCTCCCTTATCCTCTCCACTACACAGCCTCCTCTTTCCCTTATCCTCTCCATTGCACGCAAGCTCACATTGCGACTCTGAGGCGGTGGATCTAGCGCATGCCAGCGCGCGGTGGGGGCGGAGTGGTGTGGCCACAGGAGCGGTGGCTCTAGTGGCGGGCTTGGGCGGGGTGGTGTCCAGCTGCGGGCTTGCTAGTAGCAGTGGTGGAGGGAAACTCCAGCTATGACGACAACGGCCTTGCTGGTAGCAATGGGGGAGGGAAATTCCAGCTATGACGGCAGTGATGAGGCGTGGATTTGGAACCCCTGATCCTAGTGATGCCATGACCTATCCCTCTAGTGGCGGTTTCAGTGTAGCACGGTGAGCGGATCCAGGCCGTCGTCTTTATCTCCTCACAGCCCCTTCTCTCTCTCTCTGATAACGACATGGCGGTGTTGGGGGTGGAGAGCCTGCGATGGCCCACTACCTGCGAGCAAGCTCAGGGTGGCTGGATCCGATGGTGACGATGAATTTGTTTTTTGTTTTTTTTTGGTGTGGAGGGGGGATGGGTTCGGATTTTTTGTTTGTCAGTGGAAAATCTCTTACCGGCCGTATGCAAAATGTATTAAGTGACCCATGCATGTGTGAAGATCTATTTTTGCATATGGGCGCCACCCACCTAAGAAAATCAGTATTTTACATGCCTATTCTCCTTGACGGTTCAATCGTCCGCATGCGAAAACCCATTTGGCATGTATGAAAAACTATATCTGTTGTAGTGTTTCATCGTACCTCTCTCTACAGTTCTAACAAATAATTAGGATCATTGCTCGGGAGTTGCCACCAACAATGAACACCCTACATGCGCCATGGTTTCAAGGCCCACATATGGAAATACAAGTTTTATGCGCTGAGTTCAAAAGGGGATTAATTTTGTATGTACTAGTGAGCTAAATATACAATAAAATCGAATTTTGCCATAGTGAAATGCCTAATTCTATGTTTTTTCCATCGATGAACATCATTTCAAAAATTCCATCCTATGAATAATTCTTGTTGTATGCTTCCTGTTAGAAGTCATGTGTTGATTAGAAATAAACTGTTAGAAGTCATAGTGAAAAGGTTTGAGAAGAGAATGGAAGGTTTTTGAGGATTGAGGAATTAGTGCGTCAGGAACGACTTGGGGGTAAATGCCTGGTGGGGAGGAAATGATGTGCCTCTCCCCCTTCTGTAGGGCGATGGCTTAACAGTTCAGTTTCCTGGAAATTCCCTCGCCTAATTTTCCGAAGTCAAGGATGCTGTTTTTTAGACTTCAAATCGAATTTATCAGGTCTGCGTAATGGCTTGTTGTCTGGACTCCTTGCCTACTCGGTATTTCCGAGTAAGGTCAGAAGGGCTTATTCCGACAACCCAATAAGGGACTTCTGATGGAAATACATTCGAATTGTAGTCGGGGGCTACTATCAGAGCTACCGATTAGGGGTTCCCTTATTACCCGGAGATACGGAGTACAACGGATAGGCGTATCCGCACGGATAAGAAAAGGAGACCAAGGTATACCGAATAATACGAAGGCCTACAGCATTGTTAAGGAAATAAGACGGAATCCTATTCTTATGGGGCACGGGCTTTCCTATCGTGAGTGATTCTTAATTGGAGTCATGTTCAGTGACTGTAGGGAACCCACGGTATAAAAGGATTGCTATCCCCATAGGTTCAGGACAGTTCAATCAAACCGGAAGAGAAGCCGAAGCCATTCCGATAGTTTTAGCCACTAAAGTCGCTGAGATCGTCTTTCGGGCCTTCCGAGTACGATCCCGTCGACATCCATCCTCCCACATATTGTACTCTGCATTCGGGGAATCCTCCCTCAGCAATCCCATATAAACTGGAGTAGGGTATTGCCTTCCGAGGGCCTGAACTAGTATAAAAAATCCTTGCCTTAGAGTAATATCATATCGTATTACTATAGTCCTTACGCCAACGTTCCCCCGTCTTATACATACCCCGTCTACAGATACCAGCCGTTGACAATAAGCATAGCTAGTTCCCCTTTATTTTAGTTAAATTGATGATCGAAATTAGTCGATAATGGCCGTCAACAGTTGCCCACCTGCGAAAAGCCATTTGGCCCGTATGTAAAACTATATCTGTTGTAGTGTGTCATCCTACCTCTCTCTACAGTTCTAGCAAATAATTAGGATCATCGCTAGGGAGTTGCCACCAACAATGAACACCCTACTTGCTCCCTGGTTTCAAGGCCCACATATGGAAATACAAGTTTTATGCGCTGAGTTCAAAAGGGGATTAATTTTGTATGTACTTGTGAGCTAAACAAACAATAAAATCGAATTTTGCCATAGTGAAATGCCTAATTCTATGTTTTTTTCCATCGATGAACATCATTTCAAAAATCCCATCCTATGAATAATTCTCGTTGTATGCTTCCTGTTAGAATTCATGTGTTGATTAGGAAATAACCTGTTAGAAGTCATATTGAAAAGGTTTGAGAAGAGAATGGAAGGTTTTTGAGGATTGAGGAATTAGTGCGTCAGGAACGACTTAGGGGTAAATGCCTAGTGGGGAGGAAATGATGTGCCTCTCCCCCTTCTGTAGGGCGATGGCTTAACGGTTCAGTTTCCTGAAAATTCCTCGCCTAATTTTCCGAAGTCAAGGATGCTGTTTTTTAGACTTCAAATCAAATTTATCAGGTCTGCGTAATGGCTTGTCGTCTGGACTCCTCGCCTACTCGGTATTTCCGAGTAAGGTCGGAAGGGCTTATTCCGACAACCCAATAAGGGACTTCTGATGGAAATGCATTCAAATTGAAGTCGGGGGCTACTATCAGAGCTACCGATTAGGGGTTTCCTCGTTACCCGGAGATACGGAGTACAACGAATAGGCGTATCCACACGGATAAGAAAAGGAGACCAAGGTATACGGAATAATACGAAGGCCTACAACATTGTTAAGGAAATAAGACGGAATCCTATTCGTATGGGGCACGGGCTTTCCTATCGTAAGTGATTCTTAATTGGAGTCCTTGTTCAGTGATTGCAGGGAACCCACGGTATAAAAGGATTGCTATCCCCATAGGTTCAGGACAGTTCAATCAAGCCGGAAGAGAAGCCGAAGCCATTCCGATAGTTTTATCCACTAAAGTCGTCGAGATCGTCTTTCGGGCCTTCCGAGTACGATCCCGTCGACATCCATCCTCCCACATATTGTACTCTGCATTTGGGGAATCCCCCCTCAGCAATCCCATATAAACTGGAGTAGGGTATTACCTTCCGAGGGCCTGAACTAGTATTAAAAAACCTTGCCTTAGAGTAGTATCATATCGTATTACTATAGTCCTTACGCCAACGTTCCCCCGTCTTATGCATACCCCGTCTACAGATACCAGCCGTTGACAATAAGCATAGCTAGTTTCCCTTTATTTTAATTAAATTGATGATCGAAATTAGTCGATAATGACCGTCAACAGTTGTCCACCTGCGAAAAGCCATTTGGCCCGTATGAAAAACTATATCTGTTGTAGTGTTTCATCCTACCTCTCTCTACAGTTCTAGCAAATAATTAGGATCATTGCTAGGGAGTTGCCACCAACAATGAACACCCTACATGCGCCATGGTTTCAAGGCCCACATATGGAAATACAAGTTTTATGCGCTGAGTTCAAAAGGGATTAATTTTGTATGTACTTGTGAGCTAAACATACAATAAAATCGAATTTTGCCATAGTGAAATGCCTAATTCTATGTTATTTTTTCCATCGATGAACATCATTTCCAAAAAAATCGCATCCTACGAATAGTTCTCGTTGTATGCTTCCTATTAGAAGTCATATGTTGATTAGGAAATGGCCATTTTAGTCCTAGGATTGATTTCATTTGTGCAGTGATCTTATTCCTCACTTCTCAATAGATCCTTGGCAAGCGGTGGCAAGCACGAGACTAGAAGCAGCTTGCCATTGAAGCGGGAGAGAAAGAGTACATATTTGGCAAGGTCTGTGAGTCAATCGACACGGGGAAGCAGTGGTGATTATTCTATTTCTACTAGAGCACAGATTGAGATCCTCTGTAATTGATTGTACTATGTAGTCATGGTACCATAGCCACTGACAAATGGTGCATAGTCACATCCTGGAAATATCTATGCACATGAAGTTGATTGTGAGACTGCACACGAACCCTGGACCATTAACACACTAACCAGTGGCCACACCACTGTCAGCTTGTCACCGTCGTCATTCATCCCTACAAGCCAAGCGAACTTCCTCTTCCTATTTCCACTCGCTCAGCTCACACCTTAAAACCATATTTGGTAAGAATGGACAGATTGAAAAGTACATGAATTCAGAATTGGACAGTGCATGAAAATATCAATGGTAAGGAACTGGTTTATTCTACAAAGGATGTAAGCATAGCGAAAGAATTATGAAGACTTAAAGAAAAAAAGTCAATCCCCACAAAAATTTCTCATGAACAAAACAGGGCCAACATACTAACAAAACCCTTCTGCTAAAGAACCGACATGTCATAGGAGCAGCTACCGTGAAGGAGAACAGAGAGATCCATGCAGGGAGAGCTAACCAGCCAGCTAGGCATACACTCGTGCTGAAGTGGAATCCCGTGAGCAAACCGGTCGCCCGGCAGCAGGCAGCTCTCCAATTCTCCACGTGGACCATGACTTCACGTCGGCACTCGGCACGTACGAAAGGACAGAAAAGGACACGTCCATATCCCACCGAGAGGCGCGGTGACTTGACCGGGCTGCCTCTGGGGTGACACACTGCGCTCTCTCGGCTTTGACAGCACAGGCGCCATCGCACGTTCGACCCACCTCGAGACGGCCCGCGAATCGTGTGTCATTGCCGACCTACGCTCATCGTGTGCAGCTGCAGGTCAGGTGCATCTGCCTGCCCACCCCTCGATCGATCGACGCGACACACGTTGACATTAGTTGGTGCACTGACGTCCTAACGGAATATACATGCACGGTCTAAGTGGTTGATCGCGATGTTTATGATTTAACATGGACTAATGACAAATTAAATTGCGAAAGATGCATGGCAACCGCCAACAAGGAGTGGATGGTGTCGGTCATGATCGACATCGATCGGCAGCGACTGTGTGTGTGTTCAAGAACGACGCCGGCAGCGCGTGGACGAACACAAGGCCGTAACTGGCCGTCGGAAAATCATAAGGACGAAATACATTGACACCGACGGCGGCGGGCGGCAGTGGGCATGAGGATGTTGGCAGCGCGGGACGAGCGTAATTAAAGACCATGTCACCGTTCTGTGTGGCACACCAGAGGCGACGGCGATGGGCTTGAGCGGCCGTCGGAAATCCTAAGGACACCGGCGCGCGGCAGCACGAGCGAAGTCCATTTCGATAGTTGCTAACGATCGTCGGCGAGCGTAAGTATGCCTCTGGCATATTGAACGACGACGGCAGCACCTCGGCTGCACGGACGGTTCTCATGCATATATGAGTGACCTGAAGAAAATAAAGGTAATTATGGTTGCCCACGAGGCCACGACGGGAGGCAGATTGGAGTTCTAGCTCTCGTCCCATGCGTGTTCACGTCGGTAGGCTCTCTGTTTCTTTATCGCTCACAGCCATGTGCACGAAATTTCTCTCACTGCAGGTGTGTGCTTACTGCGTTTTGTTTCCGGCATATGTGCCAACCATTGCCTGTGTGTTGTTTTGCTCTGTGCGTGGGCTATAACCAAGTGGTGGTAGTGTAGTTTTCACTGCGCGAGCTTGTTTCAACAACGCAGATGAGCTTTTGTTTTCTTAAGTGAGCCAACAGCAGAGTAGTATTGTGCGTGCATGCACGGATGTACATGTGTGATGCGTCCAGTTTGCTACACATCCGTTGTGACCGCACTGTAGTGACGGCCTCTTTTTTTTTGTCTGAAGTTTATTATTGACGATAAAATATTTGCTGAAGGGAAAAGCTACTGCTACTGCTAGAGGGTTGCGTCGACAGAATTGGGAGATTTGTTTCCACGGTTCCACCTCTCGGGTCGGGGGTCGTTCCTGCAACGGAGAGATTGTGAAAAAAAAATCGGTGAAGACTAGGCTGCAACCTGCCCTCCGTAGCCCCTCGTCTCCAGATGGTTGAGGCGTGGACAAATAGCCCATTCAACGCCAGCCCGATCAAGCCTGCGACTCCGCCGCGATCCCCTTCCTCGCCCCCGCTCGTTCGGCTCCGTACCTCCGAGGGACTCGAGTCGGCTCGCCCAATCTGTCCCTCTCTGTTGTCCTCGCGATCACGGCTGATGGCGCAAGAAAAAGCGGCGGTGAAGCTCGCCGCCCCGCCGCCGTTGTCGTCCCTAGCAGGCAGCACGAGCTTCGATCTGGTGCTCCAAACACCCACCTAACAACCTTCGTGACGTTAATCTGGTCACCGGCATTGGCCGAGTCTTCCGTGAATAAGAAGTTGTGGTGGCGTCAAGCATTGCGGAGATATTGTAGTGAAATGAGATTACTTATCTTTTTTTTTCCTGGGCGTCTTTTTGAGCCTGGACGAATAATATTTCAATGTTTACTCTGTCCTGGTCGAGGTTAGAACGGTCTTCTTGATGAGCTGGATTGTTAGAACTAAATCTAAGTTTTGAATAGAGGAAGACTACGGGACGGGACATATTCCCATCGGAACGAACCACCTCATACAGCTCACTCACTTTTAGATAAGACTGTCTCCTCACCTCACTCCTCTCTTTCACTCCTCTCCTTCCATGGATCTCATGCATTTCTCTTCTCTGACATGTTCCTTGCCACCACCACCACCTCCCGGTGTGCTGCCGGCGACGTCGACGACCACCGCCCGGTGTAACATTTAACTCATACATAAAGTTTATTTGATAATTAATAAAGTCATAAAAAAATAATGTTTGCATAATTTTTTTGCATTACATGAATGGTCAAATTCAATCGTGTCAAATATTTAGAACCGGAGGTACCGGTAGACTTGTGTTTTAGTTGAGGAGAAGCTATGTGTGGAGAGGTGAGCCAGGAACGGGAAAGTAATTGTTTTACTTCAGGAGAATCGATGCGTAAGGAGTGGAGCCGGGGAAGTAAAAATAGCAGGAGGAGAAAATTTTTCTTTATATACACCGCTAGCACATTATTCAAATAAAATTAGATGATAATAGTCCTTAATAAGAGAGACTTAAGAACGTAAGTCAAAGTTAAGTGTGGGCTGACATGTGGGCTCATGAATGATGGGACCCACATGTCAGCAAGCATGTCAGGTAGAATTTATGTTAGAGAATCTCGAACAACCCTAAGAGGAAAGCCTATGAGGTGATCTATTAATTAACCATGCATCCAACTTGCTCCTAAGTTCCAACTCGATATTTAGCTCTACTGCTATGTATATTTTTTCTATTGCTAGAGTAAGAAAGTTCTCATAAATTAGCATTAACAGTTTCTTTTAAACAGAAAGCTTTGAACCCATAGAAACTTTTTGTTTGATATAAGTTTGAAAGCGGAGCATTTTTGAAGCGATGAAGTTTTACTATACTGAGCAAATTAGACATCTACATCTCCTTTGGCACTTCTAGAGATCAATTCTGTTCAGTTACTCAAAAAAAGTTATTTAGAACCCTGGGTTCTCATAGGTTATATTAGGTCTTGATACATGACATTAGTGTCCTCATCACCAAGTAATATTATCTCTGATGACTCCATAATAAAGGGAAAAGCTACTACTATTGCGCTAGCTGGAGGCATGTGATTTTGATGTATTTTTAAATTGATGACCGATGGAACAGAAACTTGTATAATTCATATAGCACTAAAGGTGCAAACCTGGATACTCGTAAATATAAAATAGAGTTTTCATTCCCTAAAAATACATAAACTATATTTAGTAATACTGATGCTAGAACTAAGTCAAAAACCACTCATTAATCTGACTTGTAAAATACTACAGACAAAAATACAACGCAATTATTTCACTAATACAACAAACATAAAAGATTATGCAGAATGATTGTGTGTTATAAAAAAGACAACCAATTTTTGTTCACCACTTTTCAAGGATAACAACTATAATCTTATTTAAGGAAAATAATACAAATTCAATGTAAAAATGGAGACAAAGTTTGTGGTTCTTATAAGAAGTGAGACGTAAGTGCAATTCACAAATCATAAGATTAGTTGGCACACATATAAATGAATTCATCATCAACTACATCCCAGCTATCATCCAAACCAAAATTGGTATGGGAGGAAGCATCATCAATGTCTTCATCATCGTAAAAAACTGGCTTTGACTCTACTGTAGATGACCAACTCTTGGAGGTTGTTGATTTCTCTAAGCTAGACAAGGCAGCTGAAGGAAGTTGTAACGTCTCACCAGCAGATGATTTCATGGAGCTACAAAAGCTTGATGAAGCCACTTGCAACGATTTCTCCATTGGAAAGTTCACATCAATTACTTGATCTAGAAGTTGAGAAATATTGTCTGTTGATTTGAGCAAGCTAGACAAGCTCGACGAAGCCTCATCATTGGAAACCTCTGGTTCACAAACAAAAAGTTGTGGCTCATCAATTTTACAATGGGCTTGTGCAATGTTGTCTGTTGATTTTACTGAGTTGGAGAACAATCTTGGTGAAGCTGGTTGCATATCCTCTGACAGTTGTGGCTCATCAACTCTGCACTGGAGCTGTATAACACCATCAATTGATTTGGCTGACGAGGATATGCTTGATGACCCTTGCATGGGTTTAGGAAGTTCCATATTAACCTTGAGTTGCAGTTGTGAAATTTTCTCTAATAGTCCAATCATTTCCCCCCTAAGATTCATAAATAGAGTATGAGATAGGTGTCTAATAATTAAACAAACTATTAAACTTCACTTACTGCAATGTGTCCACAACTTGACCACGGTCCATGAGCAACTTCCTCAACTATATCACATTAATGCAAATTAGCAATTGTTTATTATAAATATAAATCTAATATGTACCTACATATCAATCTTTCGCATACACGATACATATTTACCTTTACGTTTTCATGTTCTTGTTTTTCCAACTTGTTGGATCTTTGCATTGTAGCATAGAATAACATTTCCTGTTCACATAGCATTTTTTTAGCCAAATTTTCTCTTTCAATCTTCTCCTTCTCATCTGCTATAATCTCAATTTCAGCTGCAATAAGTCTTCTTTAAAGAGTATGATACATCTTCATAGAATGCATACAAGGCATATACAGATTCCATATTAACATGGGTAAACAAGGATGCTAAAAAGAAGTATGACTTTGTTTTCATGGAAAAATGTGAAATTTTTCACTGAAATTAGTTTAACATCCATAGGTGCACATCCACCATGAATGTCAAATATATGGACCTCAAATATAAATCAGATTTAATTATTCATACCTTCCAAACACATTTTCTACCTCTTCAATTAGAAATAGATCATATTCTAATAATCCCCATAGATCAAAACATATGAATGTAATGTTCTGGTAAATGCAAGGCATGCAGTTTTCTTCTTGATAGGCTCATGATTTTTCCTGATTCTTTGAACTATATTTCAGTTTATTATACAATGGTCATTCTACCTTATATGTATACCATAGTTTTGTTTTGTATTTTTGTAAAAAAAAATCTTAATCGTAGTGTGAGTGAAAACGAATGATAATACATCTTTTTAACTTTTGGGTAAGGATACATTCATCGTTCTAGAATTTTCAACATAGAAGGAAGCTAGAATGGCATACTGCCACTACAAAAGTCTAATAAATATTCAGTAATTGGTTGGTGTACTATAATTTAGACCACATTAGCATCAACTGAAATATTCGTATATTCTAAAAGAACAAGACAACATTGTTGAATTTAAATTTACCTCATCAATAATTAGAACATAATGGTTGCTTTCCTGTGAAATGTTAGACAGTCGAGCCTCTAGACCTTGTGCTTCTGATGCTAGAATAGATTGTTCGGCAGAAACCTCCCCAGAAACCTACTTATTTTCATATTATATCAGTCAATGCAATAAATAAAGTACGAAAGTAAAATTCATAAAATTATGTGTGTGACCTTGTCATTCTCCTCTGCTACAAGGATAGCCTTCTCTTTTAGCTCCTCTATCTTCACAAGAATATCATTGCCAGCTTGGGTTGTTTCTAACGCAACTTGTTTTGATTCAACTTCTTTTAATTTGATGTCATCTAGCATTTGATTTACCGTTGCTACGTTTGACATCAAAGTCATCTGCATCACAATAACATAAATATGTAACTAGTAATGGGACACATAAACATGATATATTATTAATCATGAATGGCATGTATGTAATATACACGTAATGTAATGTTAATAATAATGATTGTTTTTTAGAAGGTATCCAAATAATTGGCACATGACACTATTTATATTCAAATATTTATCACTCAAGAGCAATAACTAAATGAGAACATAGATTACATGATTGATAGTGATGTTCAATATAACCATACAAGTTAAGAAATAATAATTTAAAAAGATTTGCAGTGAAAATTGAAGTCGTGTCACTAAATAGAAACAAATAAACGGGAACATAGAGTACATGTTATTTAGTCATATTTCTTGATAGAAAGCATTACCTTATTATAATTTACATCAGCAATTGAATTGTCAAGGGACTCAAGTTTAACAGAATAGCTTGACTGTGTGGTCAAGTCAGGTATCCCATCGCCATTGGTTGTCAATTCGTCCTCAAAAAATGATGTTTCAATTTTTGAGTTATAAGAGCTAGTATATAAACCACCAAATAGACAATCCTGGGCAGATGATGCTACACCCACAAGGCTATCCTTGTGTTCATAAGCTCCACAATCATGTGTAGATGATGCTATACTATCCAGGCTATCCTTATGTTCCTCTGCTGCGACGGACACATCAGCCTGGACTGAATCATGATGTGCAAAATTATCCACTAAAGAAGACCCAAAAAAGTGTTAGTTATTATAAAAGAACCAAGGACTTATGACATAGTAGTGCATAACTATTTGTATTTAATGTTTGCATAGTAACTAAACAACACATTTAGCACAAAGGAGAATATATGATATTAAACTTTAATAACCTTAAGAGAATAGAAACTCACAAGCACATGTAGTATTTACGATGATAAAACTACTCAAATCCATTCATATTAAACATAGTTTCCTTGTACCAACAAGATGGTTTGTTTCAATGTGTTTTGGAGAAGAAGAATAACTTAAATACAACTAATGTATAACTTCTAGAAAAAAAATTAACATAAATTTTTAATGCTATTATGTAAGCACAACAAGCAATACTACAAATATTTAGAACACAATCAAATTTTACCTTTCATAAGTGAAACTTTGTTTTCATTTGCATTGTAGTCATGTGTGATTCTTGGAAGAACATTGTGGATAATATAATCAACAGCACCATCTATATCGTTCTTATATTCCATACACACTTCTACCAATGTTAAGAAGTTCACCTGCATAGATTAAAGTGGGAAAACATCGAGTACCAAGCCTATACTTTTCAGTGGGCATTAAATAGAACACAAAAGAATTGAAGGCTTGATATTGACAATACATCTAATAACAAGAAATGCATGTATAGAAACTCTCCAAATTAGAAGTTTTTTTTTCTAGAGATCTACAAATTATGAATAAGAGCACCATAGGTTACACCTTGATTGTTTATGGTATTCCAAGAAAAACACATGCATATGCTAGAGTAAATAGCAACCATCTAAAGAACGAAGCATACAATTTCTTTTACCAATGTAGAGGATGAAATAAGGCCTTAAAGATAAATAAATAGTTGAATAGTTTTTTATGGCACAAAGAGCCGTAAATAACTTTCTATGTGATAAGTAGTAAGTAAACCTAGCTGTCTTTTAGAATTGGTAGATTTTCCTTGGGCGTTCCCGCTAAGAATTATTTACTGGTAGTTTTCTGCTCTTTCCTTGGTGGTTCTTGGCTGCCAAAAGTACTCTGAAATATGTATTGAGGCCATTGGCTTTTGGAAAAAAGTCAACATGTTTCTTTTTCTAAGTAAAACACACGTCAACTTCTTTTGTTGGCTTGATAAGCTAGCACCTGACCTCAGATAAGCTATAACTACTCACTTACAGTTGCAATGTATTATCATTGTTATTACAGTTGCAATGTATTATCATTGTTATAGAACTTAAATGCTACAGTGATAGTTTGTGTTTCTTTAACATAGTAGAAAACAAGAGTAAATTTCAATTTGGACCATCTCTAATAACCATAGTTTCATATGGACTAAGATCAAACATATCTTTTCACTTAACATCACCACAATCTTTGCATTTCAATACTGCAACTGACGGTTCTTAACTTTTGAAGTACCCAAGCTATAAATAAATGAGCAATTAAGTACTCAACGTTACTTCCACCATTCTAAAACTAAATACACTTAAATACCCTTCATTGCTTCCCCTAATTAGGCTCAGTTTTTAATATGAAATAGTCAGTCCAGTATGATAAAGCCTATGCTAATTACAACTTTGTAAATCCCGGTCCAAAGTGCAAAGGAATGTAACTTATATTGCTAAAATGAACAGTATTTTTCTCCTCCGGAACGCTACCCGAATTGCTAAGCAGTGCGTTTTTTGCAAAAATGTTCTACCCTAAAATTATTTTTTTAAAAAAAAACAAATTAATCTGTTTTTATGCTAAAAATAGCTAATACTCAATTAATTTTGCGCATGCACTACAGGAAACGAACACAGCCATCATGCTATGTGAAAAACATGAACCTAGCACTAGTCCATTATAAAACTTTGGTGAATAAATTGAGGTGATCCAAAGTAAAATTTACTCAGAAAAACAATAATCGAATTCAGCTAACATATTAATAGAACTTGGTAGAGCCACAAAAATTAACCATGAAGGACCGTGACACTCACCTGCGGGAACACCTCAACGAGGGCGTCGAGAAAATCATCCCCGGTGCTCTTCTCCTTACCCTGCAACCAACAACCAAGAGCACTTGTCACGATGATCACGCAGCGCTCGCCAAACCGAGCCGCCATAATAACAAAACACACTTGCGTATTCCCCCAATACCGACCGAGTTGCCATCGATCGGAGAGGACAAACGAGGCAGGAAGAGAACATCTAGAGGAGACAGAAGTACCAACCTTGGCTGACAATGAAGACGAGCCACTATCATAGGCTCCGTCATTGTGTGCCGCGCTGGTGCCGGACGAGACATGCTCGGAGAGCGGGCGCTTTTCGGATGCCGCCATGGAAAAGCAGCGGCGGCGAGACGGCGGGTGTAGAGTTTTGTTAAGTCCCTGTAGCGAGAGAGGTTTTTCCCAGGGGATCGGTGGATCGAGTCTTAATGCGTGTGGGGCGGTTTCAGCAACAGAGTTTTTCAGATGAGAGGTTTTAGGAGATCGAGTCGTACGTACTACGCCGCAGAATTTATCGGGTGATTCTGGTGCGGAAAAAGGAATTGGTGACCGGCTGCATGAGTGTAGGCATCCCGAATCCGGATTGGTGACGGCGTGGAGAAAGGAGCCGGATAGAGCGGCAGTCCAGGCCTCCAGGGCACAAGGAAATTGGACCCCAAATCTGAGACGGCAAGGCCCATTAAGCATGGCCCAGCCTGCTGCGACAGTACGGCGTCGATGTCTCATGTGCGAGACGCCGCGAGATCGACTCCCACTTGCCGAGTGGCGACCGTCCACAGCTCATCTGCCAAGTCTGCCACCCGCGAGGCCAAAAACGGCTCGCCTCCCTCATCTGCTTCTTTGGGGGAAAATAATGGCTTCGCCGCAGCCTCCGCCTCTCTCGTCCAGGTATATGGACTCCCCGATGATGTATAGCAACCAGACTTCGTCAGAGTTTGTTCAGCCCGACAACCGATGATGTTCAGCAACCAGCATTTGTTCAGAGTTGAGAGTGTGATAATTGTTGTACAGGTATATGGAGGCAAGGAGGCATGGAGCCCTTTATACATAAGCATTCCATATTTCCACGATGGTTTGATGGTAACCATAAGATCGAGGAGCAGCTTCAGACATTTCTGTATGGATTTTCTGAACAATTTTTTGTGATACACAGGTAGAATGCTGAACATCAGGGGACATGGATGTAATTAGGATCTGAAAGAGAACCAAAAGATTTTATTTGATGTTTGGTTTAATCTCTAATGTAAACAAAAACCTCGAATGAAATTATGATGTTTGATGTAATTTTGGTCTCAAATCAGACTGGAAGTGGAGCAAACTTTGTCCCACTGGAGATTTGTTGAAAACTACAAATATTTAAATAAGGTGAAACACTAAGGCCTTAAACACCTTGACAACGAGGAATTTATACTCTTCTTTTAATATGTGTCTGATTGTAAGTTGTAATTAATCTTCATCTTTCAGGAAATAAATACATCGAACTCATACAGGTTCTTCAGGTCTGCAATCCTTTTACAAGCCAACACAAATAGAGAGGACTGTTAATCCAATGTAATTGATCGTAAGGCATATCGCTTCGCCTGATTATTTCCTTTCATAATTTACTTACTTACTGTTTAGCAGGAAAAAAAAAACAAGACAGATATACAGAAAACTACACATCTGCTATCACCGAAACAACAAGAAGCTGTATGGATGGAAACATCTTCATAGCAGCTGATGTTTTGCAGAAGCAGAAACCATCTACAACAGCAAATAAATAAATAAAAGTAAAAATTGCATAATGGAATGTTCGTTGCGGAGGTCTAGGTTGGTCAAGATTGAACGTCGACTGAACAGAGTACTATACGGTCTTGACCCTGCTACAAGCCTACAATGGCCAATGGCTGCTAACAGCGATCGTGCGCACGCATAGCATAGGCTGCAATTTGCCGCTTCATTTTGCTTTATTAAAACAAACACAGCCAAATTTGAACCTCAAAATTTTCAAAAAGAATTGAGTGGCAAAAGTTGAAATGAGAAGATTCACACCGACAAAACTGCATAAGTTGGATACATACAAGTTACAGAGAAATACAAATTACAGTCCACAATTACCCCTGAAGAAAAGCAAAAATCTTCGTCACATCAATGCCCTTCCAACAATTCTGCACATAAAAATTCTTACAACTGACGAATTTCACCAAGATTTCGTAAAAATCGATTACACGAAGCTATATAGCCACCGGTTTTGGAACATGACCTTACACCACAGCAATGCCGGCCATGGCGCTGAAGCTCTCGGTGACGTTGTCGCTTAGCACGGCTCCGTCCATGACATCGATCATCCGCTCATACTCCCGCTCCTCGTCGCTGAACCTGTACGTCTGGGTCGTCGTCACCGACCCGTTCACCACGTCATGGTCCACGACGACCATCCACCCCATCGCCGTCTGCTGGTCGTCGAGCTTCTCCTTGTTCTCAAATCCCTTCGTCTCGAACTCCGTCTCGACGTTGAGGCCGTGGGACAGGCTCACCGTGACGATGGACGTTCCGTTCTCGCCGTCCTCGGTCTCCGTGAAGAATGACAATGGGTACTTGGCCTCCTTCTCCACCTTTCCGATCACCCTCCTCGTGTCGGCCCGGATTAGCGTCTTCGTCTCCTGTTTCACCTCCAGTGAGACGGTTTTGTTCCTGCCTTCGTTGGCGAACTCAACATAGCTGGTCGCCTTTAGCTCCGTTTCCACCTCTGTTGTGAAGTTGCCGAACGAGGATTTGACCCAGCCGCTGAAGGAGGACTTCCTCTTGGCTTTGATCTTGAATTTGCCGTCGAGCAGCCGCGTCGAGTAGTGGCGTGAGAGTTTCAGACGCGGCGTCTGGTACGGGCCGAGCGCGGCGTGCACGTCTGATGAGCTGGGGTCGAGCCAGAGGTGGAGATTGGCATCGACGAGCCACTCGGCGATGCCGTCCACCACGCTGAGGCCGATGTCGTGGGCGTTGCTGTCGACGAGCAGGGCGAGGAACGGTGTCAGCTCGATGTCGTAGGTGGGCAGGTCGAACGCGCCGAGCGCGGTCACCGGCTGCCAGAAGAGAGGGTTGATGCCGCCAGTGTAGATCACCGGGAAGGGGACGAACGAGCCGACGAATCGGTGGTCAACGCTGACGACGACCTCGCGGTACGCCGCGTTCCCCCTCGGCGTGGTGAGGTTGTTCTCCTTGATGTAGATGTCCGGCGGGTTTGAGTACCAGAACTCGTCGTTGGAGTGAGGGGACACGAACACCTCGAGGACTGCACGGTAGGTGCTCGACGGAATGGTTACAAGCTTGGAGTGGGAGTCCGACGCGTTCTGGATGCGGAACCAGAAGCCGTTCTTGCCGTTCCCCTTGCCATCCGAGATCGGGATGATGAGGTCCGCCGGCTGGAAGTATGAATCCGGCAGCGGAGGCGCCTCGGGGTCGTTGCTGGCGACGCCGCCGGCAGGGGAGGAGGAGAGGAACGGCGGGGTTCCATGGAATTCCAGGGAGACGTTGACGCTGTACACGCCGGTGTACTTGTCGTTGACGACGTTCTCGAGCATGACGGAGAGGACGCCTCCGGGTGGGGAACGGAGGAGGGCGGAGTAGCGGGTGACATCCTTGCGGACGGTCCAGCCGACGCCATCGGGGGTGGGCTCGGCGGTGGTGGTCCGGAGGAGCTCGGCGCCGTCGAGCCAGACGGCGGCGACGCGGTCGTACTGGTCGCCGGCGCAGTAGGCGGAGAAGGTGAGCACGACGAGCGACCACGGCGCGGGGCAGCCCGCGGGGGGCGCGTACGACGCCTTCGCCGGCGCGGCGCCGTAGGTGTCGCCGAAGGAGTAGGAGAGGACCGGCACGGTGCAGTGCGGCGCCGCCGCCGGGGGCCGCGGGAGCGGGAAGGTCGGGTCGAGGTACTCCTGCGCCGCCGCGTTGACCCCCGCGCCGCCCGGCGGGGCGCGGCGGACGGCGTAGCGGTTCGGGACCTCCTCGTCGGCGCCGATGGCCGGAGCAGCGAGGAGGGGAGAAAGGAGGAGGAAGAGATAGAGCGGCGCCATCGTGTGGGCGGGCGGCCGCCGCGAGGTATTTGGTGGCTGGTCGCTGCTACGGGATTCTTCTGTTGCGTTGGTCTTGGATTTGGGGATTTTGGAGGTTTTTTTACTCTGCTCGATGGGATCTAGTTCAGTTCCGAGCCGGCTGCTGGTCGGGTGATTTGCTTTGCATATCACCTCTGAAAGCATTACTCCTCACCTCATATGATCATATCTCACTCGATAACCTGATTTTTTTCCCCTCTCTTGTGACAACTTGAATGAAGCACGCTTAGCAATTCGTCAGTTCACATCAAGAGGATAGAAACATGCCAAATCAGCACGTGCAGCTGTAAACTAAACCCCCTGAATTAAGAGGATAGAAACATGCCAAATTAGCACTCAGGTAGTCAGGTCCTTTCCAGAGAGCATCAACCACATGTCACGCCTGGTAGTAGTGGTAATTCAGAGCCGCGACGAATATATCGCAATCCATGCGGTGTCGCTGTTGGCGTCTCGTATCGCCTGACGATCAGCGGCTACGGCTTGTATCGCCTGACGAGCAGCGGCCATTGGCTAGCGCTCGCCGCTGGACAGGATGTGGACGGGAAGAACCGTCCGGTTTGGCTTCATTCGAGCCAGACTAGTATTGTATTTTCTGGTGAGACAGAAATGCATTTGATTCGTCAGTAAAATCTGAGAGAATAGTGTTTGAGCATTATCCTTGATGTGCTACAAATACGAACCAAAAATAATTTGGCATATTTTTGTTATGGGAATTTCGTTCAGACGTCAATATAGATCTAGCCCGATTTTAATCTTGTCTCTGTGTCATTGCTGATCTGTGCTCTTCTGCTGGCCATCCACTGATGTACGATGGAGAATAGGAGTTTGGACCTGAATGCGAAGGTTCCTTGGTGGTTTGTTCAGGCAAGGCCGGGGTTCGGGACCGGGGTCTTGGAGCTAGCTCCCCAAGCTAGGGACAAGCCGCTCATGTGCGCTCTTGCGCGTGGCAAAAGTCGGCCGGCATGTATTGAGGAGTGCACATACGCCGTACGGCCTTCTTGTGGGGATAACATCGTAGAGTTCGTTTTGCCAACCGATTTATGTTCTATTCGCAGAATTTAAATGATTTATAAGGAAATGATATAGAACTTTGATGGATGCAAGAAAGAAGAGATGTTTAGAGCATCTCCAACGGTTCTCTGATAACTCATGCCTAATAAACTGATATTGGGAACATCCAAATACTAGTTGGAGGATTATTAGGGAAGATACTTTTGTAGTTCCTCAATAAAAATGGACTCATCTATCAATGAAATAAATCAGCCCTAACATCTCTCTTCCCCTCTGTCTAATCTCCCCTTTCTCTCTTGATAGCAGCGACGACACTTGTCAGATGGAGATGCGCCATGGCGGCGAGAGGGCTTGGCCGGTGAGCTCCTCCCTCGGCTACGGCATATGGCTGGTGAGCTTCTCTCCCAACCACGACAAGAAAGCTGGCACACCCGCCTTCTAGATCACGACCGCCGCCTCCACCATCACCCCCTGGTTGACATTCGCTTGGGATGACGTCGGATCTAAAGGTAGAGGTAGATTGAGCATAGAGTGGCGCTAGGCTTGAGGCACCAATCAAGCGGCAGTGCTCAAACTCAGGGTGGCGGTGGGGTTTAACATAGCTTCTTCCTTCTCTTCTTTATCGTCTCTCTCCTTCCTTCTCAGCAAACTCTAACAACCCTAGATCCACCGTACAGGGTAACGAAGGGGCGTAGCTTGGACAGTGGAGCTTGTGGCGGCGGGGTTGGAGGATGGCGGAGCTAGGTGGTCGAGGGCGGCAAAGTTTGGGTAGAGTCCGGCGTTGGGCAGCAAAGTCCCAACGGTTGGTGATGGCAGAACGGCCAACCACCCGTATTAGGGAAGGTCCAACTCCCCGTCTATTAGAGTGGAATTGGGGCTGATTTTTTGTGATCACCAAAAAAAATTATGGATTAGAGAACTACTAGGGCAAGTTTACTTTTAGCTCAACTCCTCCAATATAGTTGAAATAATGAGGAAATGAGAACTATTGGAGGTGCGCTAACAGAACTCGTCGAAGGTTTAAGTCATTTATTAGGGCCTTTATGAAAGGAAAATTTTCTGTATGTAATAGTTTGTTCATATGATATTTATTCAAGTATTCAACCGTGTACATTTTTTCCATACCATGGTAATCCATGCCTTACAATTTGCAAACAACAGAAAGTGCTGATGAGCAATACCAATAATCTTGCCGAATAGGGTGTGGGAGTTTTTGTGGTTCTAAACATATGGTGTGGGAGATGAGCATATTCTACAAATAATAAAAAAACCTGGTGTGCAAGGGCGGAAACGTTTCTGGCCATTAGGTCCACTAAAAATACTTGCCAATTAAAAAAACAATTTCAGCCAATAGATTGGAGCCAACCACGCCTGTCCAATAGTACGGAATAGAAATATAGAGAAGAAGCAGCAAACCACGTCTCCTATTACAAGGTCTTAGCCAAATTAAAAACAACCACTGAAAGTGCAGTGTTCTTCCCAAGTTCCAGTCAATGAAACGAAACAAAGTGCTATATTATATGAAAGGACAAATACAAACAAATGCAATGAAAAAAAAATGTTGACAAATAAAACGACACTTTCAGGGCCTCTTTAGAATACAAGATGGAAAAAATGCAAAGATAGAAAAATCATAGGAATATGATAGAAATGCATGTGCAAAATAAGGATTAAAAACACACAAGATCTTAATAGAAACATGCGTTTGGATGGAGCACATGAAAAACGAAAAACATAGGAATTTTCATAGGATCTAGACAAAAAACGCAAAACCAAAAGCTTGGAGTGGATTTTTATTCTCCTCTGGAATAAGTGCTGAAGGAATTTTTTCCTTCAGTTTTCCTTTGTGCCATTCATGTGTTCCAAAAGATGCCATAGGAAACAAATCCATAGGATTGAAAATCCCTCATTTTTCCTTCGCTTTTCCTCCAACCCAAAGGAGCCCTTAAATATCACAATTTCTAGTTACACAGCATCGAAAGATCAATATCACATTTAACTTAATCGACATCTAAGCTAGCCGCACTATACAATTTAGTATTTTGTCCAAATTTCTATTTTATTTTTTTCTTCCAAGAAAAAAGACCTAAAATGCCAATACTAGCATTAGGGTTATACCTACGAATTCGATCCAAGGCCCCAATACAATAAGGCCTTATGCTTTAATAAAATATAATAAATTGCGTGAAATGAGCGTAGCTCAATTGGTTAGGTACCCAGTGGAGGACCTGCCTACCCGGGTTTAAATCCTAGATTTGACACGGGTGCATGCATTTACGGTTACTATTATTTTAGTAGTAGACGACGTACCCGTCGACAACGAGACGCCTGTGGTGACTTCATCAATCTCAGGATATCCAGCCCAGTCTTCGGAGATGCTTATAGATGTAGGATATATGTGTATTTTTATAGAGGTGAGTGTGTGCGTGTATATGGACGCTTGCATTTGTACTGTGTTTCTAAAAAATATAATAAATTGCATCAATGATGGTAGGAAAAAGAATTGCATCCTTACAAAGTGAAAAAAAAGGGAAATATTTAGTACTTAGAGCACATTCACATCGTTGTTCTAAAATATGGTTTAGCAAAACCACCATGATTACCATCCAACAATTATTAGATCAAAATAGAACAATTTGCTAGCCCAATCAGCAGAGTAAGAAATTAAAGGAGAAACTTCTGAAAAATGTATGAATGGTATATCTAAAATTCTTCATGGTGGAACGTATCTGTTTATGTTCAGATTGAAATTTAGTAATCTTAGAGGCTCTTGATTTTCTGGGACCCTGTGTGGTCGCTTCCCCAACACCCTTAACACCCTTGTTGACGGCCGTAACTAGCTTGCCTTTCTTCCTATATCTATCTAAGCCATTTTTTTTTACTTGTGGTACTTTTAGAAAATTTCTTTTATAAATAGATCCTTTAAAAAAACTAGTCTAAGAATGGACCTTTTCACGACACCACATTGCCGGCGTGTTCATACAGCATGACGCCAGTAAACTTGATGCCGTACCCCATGCCACAGTAATCGCGAAAATCGCAAACGTTACGTACCACGACGCCAGTGACATTGGCGTCAATTCATGGATCCTATATGTAAATAAAATATTTATAGATAGGTCCTATGAGGACTTATTTGTAAAAATTATTTTACAAATAGTCTCATGATGCTAATGATGCTGGCACGATAGTACTTAACGTTTGTAATTTTCGTGACCATAGTGGCATAGGGTACGGCGCTTAAAAGATCCATTTTCTAAATAAGTTTTTATGGGTCTATTTGTAAAATTTATTTTCAAAAGGACTAATAATGTAAAAAAAAACTAAGCCCTCTTCTCCGCCCTTTCTTCCTGTTTGAATGACATCACCGCTGTCACCGGCCTCAAGCTCAATTGCGCGTCCTTGACCCTCACCAGCCTCAAGCTCGATTGCACTTTTGCACGTCCTCCACCTTGTCACCTTGACCACCACCAGAATGTCCTCGAGCTTGCTTAGTTGTAGGTCCGTGAGCTCAACCAGACAACCACCATAGCCGTGTTGTTGAGCTCGGACGCCGATAGCTTAAGTACTTGAGCTCAATTGTCCCAAACAAGCTCGACGCAGGAATCTCCATCCACCATCCTCAACTTCACCGCAGTTCCCACATGTCGACAACAGTCCTGTTCTGCTTCACTGGCTCGTCCTGACGGGATCATAATGGGTTATCAAGTTACCAGCCACAATCACGTATTCACGTTCCGGGCTAGGCGCCCAGACTGTGAATCTGCGATCCAGATCAGTGGGCCTGCATGCTTTTCATGGCCCATCTATTGAATATGGTCATGCTGGAGGCTTATTTTCGAGGGGCTTTTGTAAATATAAATATATGCACGTGTGTTTCTTTTACATTGTTTCACATTTTTTTTAATGCTCATGCTAGCAGATTCAGACATTGAGTATAGCAATCTACTGCTTATTGTCAACATTTCTTCGTTCTCTTGGCCTTCTAACTGTTTAATTTGAGTATTGGACAAAATATTATTACTAACAGACAAAATATTATTACTAACAGTGAATCACTCATCATTGTTTTGGGGCAAACTATTGGAAGAGAAACGAGTTCATTTAACACCATACACAACTGGAAAAGATGATTAGTCTCATTCACCATTAATTATTATTTTCCCATAACTAACCATTGATATTCAATTCACAAATTGTAGTTATATAGTTCAACTTGGAGACAATCGTCATATCGATGGTCTCGATGGTCTATCGGAGTAGCTAATCTTGGAAAGAGTCCACGACTATGACATGAAGAGACTAATGTTCTCGCCTCTCCAATGCCTCTTTGGAACGAAAGTTTGCATAGGAGGACTGTAGGGGTAATGGGATATGATGGTAATTTTTTTAACAAAGAAACAATAATGTTAAAACTACTACATAAAAGATTAATAATTACTCCAAAACTATTGTTGGCCTCTGTATAACAAACGTATACACAACACCTATGATTATTATTATTTGATAAAAACACCTATGATAATTAAAAGTAGAAAAAACGATGTGACAAGTTGACGATAAATACCATGCCGCAGCAACTACAACCACAATCAGTTTATCCTCAAACAAATCCAAACAACACTTAGACATTGAGAAAGACGAAAATAAAGGACAACGCATGTACATGCCACGGTTGCCATGATACAATCAATATGGAACTGCTATAATCTAATCTGTTTGATGGAAAATGATCATTAGATATGAGAGATGGCGCCATAAAGACACCAGAACCCTGTTGCCTCTTTCCTCAGGGTTGCCGATGACCGATGTTGCCCTTGCGGAGGTGGTGAGCCAGACAGCCGGCAAGATATGATGCAAAGCGGCAACCGGCTAGGTTGGGGCACCGAGAGGTGCTCGAGTACAGTTAAAACAATGGTATTCCTTGAGTGAAACAAATAACTGAAAAACACATAAAAAAACAGATGATGATAGTCAATCAGTCATGAGACTAGTTGCTTTTGCCGCTAACCTAACATCAAAGAAACTTAATTTCCAAGGTCATCCCATCTGGATCAGCTTATAAATGCAATGTCACAATCGCATCAAGCTTGTATTAACTAATTCATAAAAAAATGAAGCACATCAAACTTAGCCATAATAAAGATCTCTTTTTTGAAGTCCAACATAGCAGCTGCAGCGTGCTGGCACAACGCATCAGCAGCAGTCCAGGACTCCTCCACGGGCCCAAGCGTCCAAAACGCCAAAGACGTGTCTACTCCGGCACACCGGGGATCCGAGAGCGGGCCAGGTGGCCCATACCAATATCTCCCCACGTGTCCCTATCTCCATCCGTCCGATCATCTGCCACCCCGTTTCCCCGCGGCCGCATCCGACGGCTACCGTTCCGCTTCCGCACGCGCCCCGTGGCTCTGTTGCGAAGTTGTTGTTGTCCCCTTGCTCCTCGCCTCGCTCCAATCCATCCATCATATACATACACCACCACCGCATCGGGGCGGGGCGCGGTGGTGCTCTGTCTCTGACGCGGCGGCGGCGGCGGCGGCGACGGGGATTGCGAGATGGCGGCGGTGGGGAGGGCGCGGGCGGCGAGCCTGG
>CM002483.1:12058696-12072082 GCA_000325765.3 Leersia perrieri
GCGGTGAGGGTGGCGGCGGCGACGGCGCGGCCGGCGTCGAGCGTCGCGGCGGCGGCCGGGATGAGCTTCGCGGCCCTGGTCGTGGAGGGGGAGGACACGCCGTTCGGGACGCTGTGGTGGTGGTCGTACGCGGGGATTTCCTGCTTTCTGGTGCTCTTCGCCGGGATCATGTCCGGGCTCACCCTGGGGCTCATGTCGCTCGGCCTCGTCGAGCTGGAGATCCTCCAGCGCAGCGGCACCGATGCCGAGAAGGCTCAGGCTGGTATGTTCCGAAACCCTAGGTGTTTTACTCCCCCCCGCGTTGCGATCGATCTGGTTGCTGTTTAGGGAAACATTTATACGAGGTTTCATGTTGGAACAACCCGCAGTTCTCGATCTGGTTGCTATTTCGCGATTGATTTTTATGAGGTGTAACTGGTGCCATGTTACGTCACATTGGGGATTCAGAATTATCTATAAGGACCATGATAAGTTTCTGCTGTTTTGAAATCAGGATTTAGTCATTTTGTTTTGCTTACTCTGATCATGCTGGTCATACGCTAAATCCTCTGGTCGTTGCACTTGTACCAGTGGTATTTATTCTGTAATTTAAGTTAATGCAATGGAATATACATTACTAAAGCTGACACTTAAAAGTGTACTGTAATTAGAGGTAGAACAAGAAGGAAGTTAGTAATGTCTCTCCACAAAAAGGTAGTAAGAAAATAAAAAAGGGAGGTGTGGGTGGACTTTGGCTTTATTCAAGATTCACCTCTTTCTGGGAGATATAAAATGATCCTCTGGTCAGTTGGAATTGGAACTATGCAATTGATGGGCATAGAGATGGCTGCACTATGCACTAGAAGTTCCTGGGCCTGCCATGTTTGTTTGTGAGGGTAGCGTGCAACTAAGACTTTTCAGACGTAAGATATATTCCATTGATATTTGGTGCTTTCGTTTATCCTGTTAATTTGCTGTGAGGTGATCTAACTCTGTCATAAATGCAATATGGGCATTTTAGATCTTCACCATTTGATCTAAGTACATGTTAAAATTGATAATTTGAGATGGTTGCAATGATGCTGCTTGTGAATTATTATCATTGGCAATTCCTGCACCTCAATAAATCATGTTTAGTTACTAGCAGATGCTACCGTTGCTTATATTCTTTCCGAATATACTAACTTAAACATCTCATGGAAGTTCTGTTGTTGATTGTTTAGTATACCTATATGCCATGTTTTTGTAGCTGCCATCCTCCCAGTGGTTCAAAAGCAGCACCAGCTTCTTGTCACCCTGCTCTTGTGCAATGCTGTTGCCATGGAGGTATATAACTTTAGTTGTAAAGTTTTACTATTTAGCACACTATTTTGCACTATGCATATGCAGAGATAAAGGATATTAGCAGATGGATATGTTTTGAAAGTATGTTATTTGTTTCGATGCATTTGTTTAGCTTATAGCCTGTCTGAAGTGAAGAATGGTATGGTGAAGTTGCTTCTGTTGGTTCAGTTTTGTCTGTATTGCAGCATGATTCCAGTTTATAAGCATCTTACATGTGGGAATCCACAAACTATTTTACTTGAACTGTAGAAGTATTTAATTTGTCATAATATTTGGAAGGACATAGTGTCGTTAATTCTATGTTAGGTCCCTGAATGTTAGGTGACTTAGGTCATCTATGCTATGCTTGATGATTAAGGCTACACGTCTATTTGTCATTGCAATGTGCAGTTATCTATCTGCATGTGTACCATAAGTTTTTGCAAAATGGCTATGTTAAAGTTTGCATCCCTCATTTAATTATTGCCACCTAAATTTTGAAGTTCCATTAGGTTTGGCTTCTAACTTTCATGTCCACGAACAGTATGTTTAATCTGCTCCACCTGCTTATTAAATTTGCTAATAGTATAATGCATTTGGCAAGTTTGAATTGATTTCACATATTGGAAGTTCTGGTATAAGATTACACCAACAAAGTACACTGTAAGTGGAGTGCTGGCTGGATAAAATATTCTAGGATTTTGAGTTCCTGACATGTTCACTCAGTCTATAATTTTCTGCTATGCACAAAGGATCTCCCAGACCGATATATGCAAACTTCTCTTTGCACATAGTATGTTGTATTAACTTAGTTGGCATGGATGTACATTACTTCCCCTAACATGCACTTTTTTCAGAATTGTACAATTGTCAGATAGATAGTATGCATTCTGTTTACATATCTTTTGCACAGTATTTTGTTAGCCACTTACTCTTCTATTTACTTCTTTGGGACCTTTTGCAGGCTCTTCCTATATTTCTTGACAGGATTTTTCATCCTGTTGTTGCTGTTGTCTTATCAGTAACATTTGTTCTTGCTTTTGGAGAGGTATTGTATACTATGTGCAAACACTATAGTTTCTCTATGGCCTTGCAGATGGTCTGATTGAATATTGAATTTATAACACCAGGTCATACCACAAGCAATCTGTACTAGGTATGGATTGGCGGTGGGTGCTAACTTTGTATGGCTTGTACGCATCCTCATGATCATCTGCTATCCTATTGCTTATCCAATTGGAAAGGTAATTCTTTTGGAGCTTCTCTAATGGCAGGGACTTTGAATTGTCATGAATTAGATATTATAACAGCTGTACTTGTGAGTCATCTCCTCATTCAGTTTCGGTACCATAGTTGTTGGACCCATTTACAAAGCCGAAAATAATATGCCTTCACAAAATTAACCTGTGATACATGTCTTTCAATTTGAGAATTTGTTATCACTTATCAGGTTTGACTATATCAGGCCATTGGATGCCTTTAGCTTCTAGTGCTATAAAAGTTGAAAGTTTCTATTAATAAGACTCCATGAATGATTCATTTTAAACCTATATTTCCTGTTTTTCAACAAAATGAGCACGCGTAGCTCCGTGATTACTTTTGTTTCTAATGTGGTATACAAAACTACATTGCAGTGTAGGTAATTCAATGCACATTTGATTTGGTGCAGAGGCAATGTATTTTCTTGTATGTTTTAATATGTCACGTCTTAATATTTAATAAATACTGATCTGATTGTGTACTTTACAATAAAATGTGTAATTGATTTAGTTTTGTTTTGAAATATTCTTTTGTTTAAAGTCTTCCCAATTTTACTTGCGATGCTTTATGGAGTAGCTACTGAAAGTTGTTCAAATATGTATTGTCCCATTTCTCACAGCTTCTAGATTGTGCTCTTGGGCATAATGAATCTGCACTTTTTAGACGGGCTCAACTGAAAGCTCTTGTCTCTATCCATAGCAAAGAGGTAAGTCTTACCATACAACTTGTTTAGAGTTTGACATCTTCTCTGAAGGTTGTATCACTATTCAATGCTTCTGTATTGGCAGGCTGGCAAGGGTGGAGAGCTTACCCATGATGAGACTACAATCATAAGCGGAGCCTTGGATTTGACTGAAAAGGTGCATCTTTTTTAAAGTTTGACTTCTAATTTTATAATGAATAATATAATCTGGAGGAACTGTTGGCAATCAAAGTTCAAATGACTTGTTACAAAGTTAGATGTTGCTTGTGATGTTTTCTGGATATGGCATATTGATTTCTTGGTTTTAGGGGATTAGAACATTACACTCCCTATTTTTTTTTTACATATTACTCCCTCTGTCCCACTTTAGGGCTCTTAATCTGTTTGCTATGTGGGTGCTTTCTCCCTAGATTGGCCATTCAAATTGCTGCATGTATGCACAGACTGCTTCAAATCTGCATGTGCATGGGCACATGGCGTGGGGTATGCAGTTTGTTGGGCATGCCGATGAATGGTGCCTTCTGTTTTTCACAGCATTCAAGAATGTGATATGAATTAGTATGCATGCATGCAATTTAATCAGGGGTATAATGGCAGCTCTTTGGTCTTTGCAAAAATTGGCGCGCATCCTCTAAACTGGGATGGGATGGGTACAATTTAACAGAGCTAGCACATACAGTGATATTTCATTTATATGATACTGATACTGATACTGTTGCATATCATGGCTTCATGCTTTATGAATGTGTTTCTATTTTTGTTTAGTATTTAACAACTTTGAGCTTCATAAAAAAAAAGACTTAATCCATGCTGCAAACAGTATGTAATCAACACCTACATTTGTTCTTATGTGTTGGATTGAAAACATGGTCCCTCAGTTTCATATATTGTTGATTCTTTAGTGAGCAAAAGAAGTTGCGGTTCTTATTTTACAAACTTAGCGCTCACAAATTAGCACTTTTATGGGAACATCAATTTTGACTTCAGCATAAATATCATTGTTATTTGTGTGCAGACTGCCCAGGAAGCTATGACACCTATTGAGTCAACTTTCTCATTAGACGTGGACTCCAAGTTGGATTGGTAACTAAAAAATAAAATTACACTTTAACACCATAGCCTTTGCTCATGTTCCTTACTAGTTGTTATTGATTCTACGTTTTGTCTTACATCACCTCTTTCCTTATTAGTTGCACTCATTCAGTCAAACATAAACTTCTGGGATCTGTATTTGTGGTGCTAAGTTTAGATGATGTGTGTGACCTACATAACTGATAGTTATAAGCATTTGCAAACAGTATGCAAATTTGTAAGGCTCGATCCTTTGACATCTTCTTGTTTACATGTATTTACAGGGAAGCAATTGGCAAAATTCTTGCTCGGGGCCACAGCCGTGTGCCTGTGTATTCTGGAAACCCTAGGAATATTATTGGCCTCCTGCTGGTAGGTGTCAATGGCTCAATTCTGACATGGAGTATTACCAGTGATTTGTTTGTATGCTTGACTATGTAAACTATTTATTAAATTTTTATAGGTGAAAAGTCTTCTGACAGTTCGTGCTGAGACAGAGACACCAGTTAGTGCTGTTTCCATAAGAAGGATTCCAAGGTTGTGCCGCAAATCAATTAAGTTATATATAATTTTGAATATTTCGTTTTCTGTATGTGATAAAATGCTCTGATAGTTGTGATATCTCCTTTGCTGTATTAATACTTGCAAACTATCTTCCTACTTTCTGAGAAATAATTAGTCAATGACTCAATATTTGCCTTCTTCAGGGTTCCTGCAGACATGCCTTTATATGACATACTGAATGAGTTTCAGAAAGGAAGTAGTCACATGGCTGCTGTTGTGAAGGCTAAGCCTAAGAATCTACCACTTTCAGACAAAACTGAATCAAACAAGAAAGTAACTGGGTCACCACAGCTGACTGCTCTCTTACTATCCAATACTGAAGATAGGGAAAGTGTGGTTGTTGACATTGAAAAACCACAGAGTAGGCAGGTTAATGGAAACAAACCCCGTTCCATGCAGCAGAATGATACACCATATGCAATGTCTCGGTCATCAGAGGACATAGATGATGGTGAGGTCATTGGTATCATCACACTTGAAGATGTATTTGAAGAACTATTGCAGGTAAGCTTAAGCATGCTAAATTTTTCTATGTAAGACTTCATATTGGTGTGATGGACCATTTAATACTGAAAAACACAATTTATAATTTGATATCAAACATATTGAAAATGTTTGCCTGGCCAATTGTTTATGATTTCTCGAGTATTAACCTTGCGGTGGCAGCTGGAGGTGTTATATTCAAAGCATGTGAATATCATGTGACGGTTTAATAAATCACGACTTCATTAGTTATTTTGGGAGGCATGTCCATCATAACCAGTTGATTTGTAGCCGTCTTGATCTTTCTCAGGGAAGCGAGAGAACTATTTCTGATAAACTATGCATCAGTTTAAGTACCTCTGTAAATTCAGTATATTTTAAGGAATAGTCTATATAACCCCCTGAACTATTGCAGATTGACTACTTAACCCCCTCTACTTTAGAATCATGTATTCTACCCCTTAACCTTTCCAATACCCTTTATTAACCCCCCTAAGGTGATTTCATCACGGTGGCATGTTGAACTGGACCATCTTGTTACAGACGGCCCTGTTCCAAAGCAGCAAGAAGGTCCAGTTCGGCGGGCCACTGTGGCAAAACCACCCTGTGAAACCACCTCAAGGGCTTAAGTAAACGGTATTAGGAAGGTAATGGGTTAAACTACCTGGTTTGATAGTTTAGGGGGTTAAGTAGTTAACTTTTGATGGTCTGGGGGGTTATGTAGAATTATTCTTGACAGATTCTATTCACTCAATTTCTGAACCGTTATGCATGGTTTACAAATGCCCAGATGCACAAATTATAAATCTGTCCTCTGATAATTTAACCAACTAGTAGAATTTCCTGTACAAATACAACCTTATCCAATTGTGAATATGTAATATATGTCCGATCAGTTCGTACTGTTATATTATGGATCCGACACAACCAACAGTATGGAGTTTTCTTTATTATATACTCCAATAAACACTGTTATTTCTGGCATTAGTGAGCAAACATGGGGGGTTTCCTTTTCTACTTTTTAAATAAAACAGTAGATTTTGCAGAGCAACACAATTAGTTGCATTCTAATGGCATAGGGAGTTAAGAATGTCAAAGGGGGCATAGAGCTTGTATGGTTGATAAAGTATTTATCTTGTGTGACTTTGAGAAGGAAAAGAAAGAACTGATCGATTTACTACTACCGTCTGTTTCAGATTGTAAGGCGCCCTACTAGAGAGGTAGGACACCTTACAATTTGAAACGGAGGGAGTACTATTATAGTGTTATTAACTCTCCTTTTGTCCTTATTATGAACTACTACATCTAGTTGGAAAACTTGGAATGTTTTTATAAAAAACCAATTTTTATGCATATCTTCTGCAATTTCTATTGACATTTGCACTAAGAAGATGCTAAATGACAATCTAACCACCTATTAACTCTTCTCTGCCCGCCTGTTGCATAGAATTAAATCCTACATTTATGTTGTGCTGTTTTTTTTGGTCATTTTTGTCGAAAAGATCCTAGCCTTGGCATTAAAAATAACCTTTAATGATAGTTGGAATCATTTATGGAGTTCACAATTATGAATGGACACGTTCTTTTTCTCATAAGTTTAGTTCTTACTTTACAGGAGGAGATAGTGGATGAAACTGATGAGTATGTTGATGTTCATAAGAGGTATGTCTCATCCTTACATTTGCTATTTCATCTTTGCAGAGCATATTATATGTGAATGAATTTTTTTCCATTGCAGGATCCGGGTGGCCGCTGCTGCCGCTGCATCTTCGGTTGCCAGGGCTCCATCAGTTCGGAGACTAACGGGTCAAAAGAATGTAGTAAGTGCTATTTTTGCTATAGTTTTATATCCATATTGGTCATGGAAATTTTCTATTGGTTACTGTGAACGTTGAAATTGAATAATACAGTTACATAGATACATAAATACTACTGTATCACAGTTTGTCATTAGCCATTTGTCAGAGTTCTTCTGTTCATCATTTCGTCGACGTTTTTTCCGTGTTCTCTTTTCTTTGAGTGTTCCTTTGTGAACTGCTCTGCGGTATGCCTGTACATACTTCCTCTTCTCCTTAATGAAACGAAACGCATAGCTCTTGCGTTTTCGAGGTAAAAAGATATATTGTGGTATGGGGTTTATCTTTTATCTTGATCTTTAGGAACAATCATGTAAGTTTTCTGGGCATAGAGGGTAGGTATTGATCACAATCTTATTCTGTGGATTGAGCTGATGTACTCGACTAAAGTTATACAATCACCGGTGGCTTACTGGGTATTGAAAACTAACTGTTCCTGTCAAGATTTACCTTATTTCTGTTTAAATTTTACCCTGGTGTGCTGGATTAACCTGGTGTTCGTATTTTATTTAGGAAATTGATCACATAACTTTGTAGGGAAGATTCTTGTTTTCAATTAATTTTTGACCAACACTAAGCTTAATGTTTGATTCGAGTTAGGTGGTTTTAAGTTTAGACCAAGTTATAAGTTCTTAGATAGCTTACTAGCATCAGAATTCCTTGAAATCGACAAAATATCCTGACAATGTTAATGTTGTTTTCTTTCTTGCTTATAGTATCATGAAAGTTCATTCCCTGGGTTAGACTGATTTGCTGAATGTGATTTCTTTGTTTGTATATTATAAAATATATGAAATGGTTGAGTTATTAATGTTATGTTTTCAATTTTAAACATGTTAACAAGATGAAAGTGCTCAGATTTTCTTGAACCATATTCCCGAACTGCTAGCTATGTAAATGTTTATATCGATGTTTGAATACATGGTGTTTTGTCCTAGCTGTATAAACAATTTACATGAATAACCTTGAGTCTGCATCATTTGTTGTTATGGTCCATAAACAGTTTTGAGTTTCCACAAATTTGTGATACAAGTCTTGCTTTTGATGACGCTATTTTATTTTGTCACTTCAGGGTGCGCAGAATAGGCAAGGACAGCCTACTGGGATTTTGAAGAAACCTACTGATTCAAACCCATCAAAACATCAAGTGAACCTTGTTGAGCCTCTTTTGGAAAATAAGAGGTAATTTTAGATGTGCTCATGAATATAGCGATGCAAGGCACAAAAACAAATTGGAAAGGTTTGGCTAGCAGTAAATATGAGTGAACTTAATGTAAATTCGGATGTGTTTTCATGAACCATGGCGTTGAATTTTGTGTTTATGGATGATGGAATTAGATAACAACTTCGGAATCTTTTGATCCCAGTACCGACGACTTGTGGTATTCTTGGGATTGCTATAACTGAAAGATTAATCTGGAGGACGGGAACGGTGCTAGATGTGGTTAGATTTGGAAGTTGGAAGTGTTCATGCCAAATATATTTCACTTCAGATGTATGAGTGATGCGGCAGAGGTGAACAGAATCGGCTATATTTCTATTCTTAAGAGAATCTCGTCTCATCCCCTCCTTGATCTTAAACATTAGCGCCACCGAATTACTGGTCATTCGCCATCCAATTCCAGCTAACTTCATGTTTTTCGTACGGCATACTGCTTTTTGTTATTCTACTCGGAGAGAGCTTGGCGGCCAAGTAAACCCTCTGCTAGAACGCGTCCGTTTCCAAAGTTTCTGACTCGGTTCAGGAATCGTGGCTCCTCCAGAGTCTAGACCAGCCTCCCCATTGCGGCGTCTATATATATAAAACCACACGATCAGTTCCCTTCCTCACGCGCAGCACAAACAGCAAACCAGGAAATCGCTCGGTTTATCAGCATGATGAACTGACGGAGGCGAAGACCCGGAGATACAAGATCTGAGAGACCCTACCAATATGTAGTTCCCCAAGAAAAACCAATCCGTTCCCATTAATTAGTTCGATCTGGCCCGTCCGGTCGGCCGGCGGCGAGCGATGGCGCCCGTGGCGTGGTGCTGGTGCAGCCACTGCGGCGTGGACCGTCGCCTGAGGAGGGAGGGCGATTACGCCTCCTGTAGCTGCTGCGGCAAGGTCCTCCTGCAGCTCCGTGGTGATGCCGCCGCCACGGAGGCCTTCACGCGCCCGCGCACGCAGCGGAGGCCGAGGATGCGGAGGACCAAGAAGCGGGCAGCGGTGGCTGATGCTGCGGCCGGCGGTGGAGTTGTCGCCGGCGACAAACCCGCGCTTGAAGCGTCCGATGCGGAGTCCAACACCGTATAATTGACTATCGATTCGATTTGGAAGCAGTAGCGTAGAGTTCTGTATCTGCGCAGATTTGCCCTTTCTCCTGAAAAATAAAAGTTCCTATGCACCAATATTGATTGTGTTAGTTCTCTGTTCTTCCATTAATTATATCATATTATTCATACATAAAAGTATGCCTAATTCTATTCGTGTTTGGGTTTTTTTTTTTTTGAAACACTATTCGTGTTTGGGTTGACATTAACAATTTGGTTAGTTTTCTGCACGGAAGTCTGCACATGCGTCACACTTCTTTTCAAGGAATTTTGCCATACTTCTGATGGACTTCAGGCTACGTACGTTCTGTCCTGGGCCTTTTCCTATTGGGGCAACTATTCGCTCAATCTCTTTTTTATCCCTGAATTATATCATGTCCCCTCTATACCCCAAGTTTTGATTTTGATCCCTTCCATACCTCTTCGGTTAGTTGACAGTTAACTTTTTTATAAAATGCCTATATTACCCTTTCTCTCGTACTCATGTGCTAGCCTAGTGAGAGAAAAAATCCCAATGTGAAAAATATCTTTAAAAACCATAATTATGATAGAATTATTTGACCTTAAATTTGAAAAAAAAATAAAAAATTTACAATCAAATTTGATGAAATTTGTACAAAAGTTTCACCTAAATTTGTAAATTTAAATATCTAACTCTCGATAAAACTCTTGTATTTATTTAATATTTTTAAAATTTAAATTTGGATTGTGAAAAATTCATATTGAGATTTATATTTTTTTAGGGTAACACATATGTATGAGAGAGCCGTATAGTCATTTTGTAAAAATTGAAATAGCACATGTATGAATATGTATGAGAGGGGCATTGTAGTCATTTTGAAAAATATATAACGGTCAACTCACGGTTAACTCACTCCAAGGGTATAGAAGAGATCCAAATTAATACTCTGGGGGCATAGAGATGACAAGGCATAATTCAGATGTATACAGGGGATTGAGAAAAAACTCAGGGATACACAAAGAATTTTCTCCTTGTATTTCTCTCTCCATTAAACCTATTTACATATGAACCTATCCCATGCACACAGTACACAAGTGCACATAAACTATCAAAAAATCTAAAGAAATTTGTGCATATAGTTCTAATAGTGTTACACATATCTGCAAAATCTTATCTTAAAATTCATCATATTTTAGGCGTAGTAAAAATATGAAAAATCTGACAACTTTTTAAGTAGAAACCTGTCAGAATTTTATTATTTTTACTACACTTTATGTATAATTAATTTTAATATAAAATTTTACAGATATGTGGGACACTATTAGAACTACATGTATAATTTTTTTTAAAATTTTTTATGATATTTGTTAGTTTGTGTGCACGAGCGTAAAAAAAGGTATAGGATATGTTTCCTATTTACCTCCCTCATCTCTAAACCCTTAAACCACAATGTCATAAAAGTTACGTACCATTTCACGAACCGGTGGAAATATTTACTCGATGGCATTACTAGCTGTTTTGGCTGACGTGGCATAGTCTTTATTTGGTGTGCCAGAGCGTGGCAATTATGTGAACATTATAAGTTAGAGAAATAATTAATAATAATAATCTTTACCTATAGTATAAATATTAGAGATGTTTTCGCTTTGTCACATCTCGGTCGTTGTACGTCGTTGCGTCATCCGGTTTCACCACGTCCGATCAGCTGGGTCCGATTGATTACAACGCGTCTGCCGTTCGTTCGTCCGTCGCGGGTGGCCTGCTCCGTTTCTCTCCGTTTCCCGATCCCAGTTCCAATCCACGGGAACACCACGAAAAATCGACGACTTCCCACTTGTGGATAAATAAAAAATTAGAAACGAGTGTGTCGACAGTTGATGTCATATGGGAGCGGAGTAGAGGGGGTGAATAGATGCAACCTGTAAAAAAACCTGAAAACATTCGCAGCGGAAGTCAGTTTCTCGACAGTCCGGTCCAATGGTCCGGACAGTCCAGTGTTCGGACAGTCCGGCATTTGCTGCCGATGGTCCGGACCTCGAGACACGAAATTCCTCGAAGGGAATTATGAGTGAAATCAGAGAGCAATACAGAAAGGAGACAGACACAAAGAATGTTTACCGTGGTTCGGATCCAAAGACCCTACTCCACGTTGAGGCGCTCCGGAGAGCGAGATCAAACGATTTCAAACCTCAGCATGCTATCTCCCATAAGTTGGCCTCGATCTCCAAGGAGCTCTCGGACTAGTTACTCCCCGGACGATCCCATGATCAAATCCCAAGCCGAGAGTCCTAGCCCCTAGTAGCCTCCTTGCTCTATCGATCCCTACTTCTAGAAGATAGCAAGGTTTATAACTTACCTAGTTAGGGAGAGAAAATCCCGTACGAACGATCCTTGGCAAGCCACACAACATCGGAGTTTCGGGCGACACCTAGCTGTCTAGGAGATGAATCTCCAAGAGTAATAAATCAAACCTAGCTAGATTTTGTGCCAATCCCTAGATGCTCATCAAAGATCAATCCAACACTATCCTTTCAACTCACCAACTCTCACTCCAATCCCTAGAAGAATCTAAGGACAAGAGATGCAATTGAGTGCTATAGATCCCTAGGAGTGGTAGGTATGCAATATGGCAGCCAACCTAGCTATGGGGAAGGAGATGGGCTTAAATAGCCCACGCTCCCAGGCACTAGACGTTGGTAAAGCATATCCGGACTATAAGGACACCAGGGTATGGACAGTCCGGACCTCCTAGCCGTTACACATGATGTGTAACGGTGACGTTCACTAGCCGTTTGAACGGTGGTCCTCTCGTCCGGATAGTCTGACGATTGCTGCCGGATGGTTCGGACAACCTAGGTCCAGACAGTCCGGTGATCAAGACCGGATAGTCCGGACTTACTGTCCCGAACCAAAACGTGCAAGTGTGTAAGTACAAGTGTGTCACTTCACTAGTCTAGAACTGATCATTTTCAGAGCAAATAAAGTTTGACCTAAGTTCTAACTAGCTAATCTTTCTTAATAGTGCGACTTTTTCTACGACTCAAATTAAAATGCAACCTATTTCTACTCCTTTGAGCCGCTTCGCCGCCCCGGATGAAACCATCACGGTCCTTGGCATTTTTGGGGTTCACTTGTCTTCTCGCTTTCATGAACAACACATTAAACATGATTAGTCCCTTAATATTTTTGCCATTTATCACCAAAACCCACTAGGGATAGGGATTGATTAGTGCACTTTCAATCGATACCAGGGTACATGCGAGATTGAAGAACAAGAGATGAAGACAAGAATTTTAATACAGGTTCAGCCCCCTTATCTGACAGGTAATAGCCTTACTCCTGTTGGTCGAAGCCGGTGTTGCTCTATATTCGTCAGAATAACACAACTACAATATTAGGGATGACCTACCTAGACGTCGTCGACTTGGCAGCACATAGTCGACAACAGGTAGTCTTCCTTCATGAGCACGAACTCATACGATATCAGAGATGACGCTAGATCCCTATTGTCAGACTAAATAGGCACCATATTGGGTAAGTCTAGGCTTATCTCTGATATCGATATTTGGTGTCTATTCTGACTTGTGTTCGTCTCCATGTTCCCTTCTAGAGGTCTTATATTTATACTCATAGATGTCCCCTTGTTCAAGTAGAACTAGTGAGTCTAATATGGATACAATCCGAGTAGTCCTTACAGTTTCCATATATAACTCTTCTCATCCTTTCTTATCCAGAACTCCTTCTATATACAAGGTTTGATTCGTATAAGACTTGGTATATGGTGGCCCCCGCCACTAGTAGAAAATCGGTTTTCGCAGGCGGATAAATCGGATATTTGTAGGTGGAGCAGACTTTCTGGGCGGAAAATCCGC
>CM002483.1:12072182-12083441 GCA_000325765.3 Leersia perrieri
GCCGCCGTCGCTGCCCCGCCTCCTCATTGCGCCGCCCGTCACCGCGCCCGCTCGAGAGAGGGAGAGAGTTAGAGATAGAGAGATAGAGAGAGAGCATCAGGATGGAGAGGACCACTCATTTTCAAAACTGGGTCTATTTTTCCAGGAGGACGTAAAAATAAGATTTTTGCAGGCAGACCACCTAGTCCTCCGCCCGCAAAAATAGAGTGATTTTTGCGGGCTGGAGACTAGGTGGTCCGCCAGCAAAAATCGGCAGGCGAGGAGTTCCGAGCCCGGCCAAATTCTATTTTTGCAGGAGGCTCTAGTGCCAAGCCGCCTGAAAAAAAAATTCTCCCGCCCACTAAAATCGTTACTGACCTAGTGTGCCCAGCTTAATCAATTAGTATTAGGTATGTGCTATCCATAACTCTGACAGAGTATTTTTAATGAATCAGCACAAATAATTTATCATACATGTCATTTTACACCCGCACCATGAGCATGTGCATCCTCCCAACGAAGACAACCGCCAGGAGCTTGCAGCTAGGACACGCCGCCAATTGTCTACCATTGCAAGACTAACTAACAAATACTGCACGAAAGAATGACTCTATCTATAAGAGGTCAGACCTAGTGAAATACAACAATAGATGTTCAAAGAAGCGGCATGTGTCTTGATCACTATATAATTAACAAGGCGACGGTCAGTGTGTCGACATATTGAGTTTTTTAGTCACTAGAAGACAAGTAATTAGCTTTGTAGATACATGAAAGAAAGAAAATGATTAAATGAAGATAATTGGAAATTGATAAACATGCACATTTTTTGTTGCTACAATATTTCAGGAACAATGCATCATACACATGTGGAGGATATGGCCCACCATACCTGCCAGTTACTCTAAAACAAAGGTAACCATAAATGTGTGTGTGCGCGTGTGTGTTAGGGGTGGGGGTGAGTGTGCCCAATATTTATGTGTATGTGTGTCGTATCGGAGGGATGGGTTGTGTATGTGTCTTGGGAGACTGTGGGTGTTTCTTCACTTGTATGCATGTCTTATTATTAATGTCCATTGAATTGAAAATTTTTAAATCTGGTATATACACTAAATAAACATGTACACCGCAACACTTTGTATATCATTGTCATTTAGGGGTGGGGGGAGGAGGGTCGACTGTTTAATTATTTGTGTGTATATGTGTATGGTGGTCGCTGGACGGGCCGCCGGTTTAGATGGTGGTGACAAGAAAGAAAATGATTAAATGAAGATGATTGTAAATTGATATACTTGCTACTCTCAACACAGATTGAACTGCAAAATTTTTAAAGTATTTAGTTACTGTTGTTTTGTAGAAATAAGTGACTGATATTGTCAACTACTGGGCTAGATCACCAATTGCTGGTTTAATTTGTTTTGTCAAACAAGCTGGCAAAAAAGTTTACAACTTTAATTACTTTAGATTTTTATCATAAAGGTACATTGTTTTCCATGATAAATCATCTTCATTATCGTACAATACAACCACTCAGCTTTTCATAAATAGAGGCTAGCAATTAACATAAATATTGTTTGAACAACATAATCATACCCACAGCAACGTGTGGGTGGTACATTTAGTTTGTTCTATGAATATTGGAAAAGATGAAAACCTATTTAGGAGGACATAATATATCACACTACATTTCCTGGTTCTCATCGTCCTGTTGGAGGTGTCCATTCAAAAGGCTGTTCATCAGCATGTCATTATCTTGCAGATCATCCAAAGAGCCGAATTCAGGCCAATCCACATTATTATCATACCCAAGTGGAGCTGGAGCAGTTCGTGGAGCAGATATTTCATGGGTCATATGGTTTGAATCATTGATAACCCTCAAGTAATTGGTTGCACAACTTTGATTTTGTTCCATTGGCTGTTTGTTTTCCTCAGATCTTCGATGGTTGGAAATGAAGTTCTCAATTTGAGTACATCCCAGTCCCACATAATTGCTTTGGACAGTAAGATGACTTTTTGATGCGGCCATGGGATGAACAGGGCGACTAGAAACCATCCCCGCAAGAGGTCCTTCAGTTATAACTGATTGTCTCTTCCATTGATAATGGCCTGTGTGTTGGCTTTTACTCAATATGTTGTTCGGTGAGCGGACTGCTTCTTGTTAATTACTTGCGGTCTCTAACCAACGTCTGAATTTCTGTGACATCAAACAACATGGAGAATGTCAGTGAGTGGGCTGGAGAAAACAAATCAATATATAGATACGGCCAAATATGTGTTCTACTTTACGATTTCCCTTAGAATAACAATTTTGAAATAATTTAATAGCATATATTATATGTCACCTTTCAAAGTACCATGCATGAAAAGTTTGGCTTATATATTTGTTGGAAATCATACGGACCTGCAGATGGCTTGAGACTTGAGCGACGGTTACAAATATTCCTTCACGCTCCATCAGTTCCTTTATCCTCTTTGGACCTGCATAAGAAATCAAGATATGTTAGTCACACAAAATATTAAAAGATTAAAGTCCATGAACATGTAATGGGATTCACATGATCTTGTTTCATACTTAACAAGTTCACATAAAAATGTCTGCCACATTTATAAATGAAATACAACCAATTTGTCTGACACAAAATACAAATGAATTGAAGGTCACAAAAAAGGAACAACACAAAATATCACAAATCGTTCATAAGTTTCCCCTGTCGGAATTGGTCTATGAAAATACACACACAATGGCATTACAAAATATAAAGCATACCTGTCATTTCTTAAATTTATTAATATCATATGACATCATCTTTGAGGTTTCAGATGATTCTAAGATATTTTTTCATGGAAGGTTTATATGGCTGGAGAATCTGTAATGGCAAAACTAAAAAGTTTGGATGAATCATATAAGCTTATGTACAATAAAAGAAGTTCTAAATAATTTTGCAATGAGTAAATTACATGGTGGTCTTGCATGTTCACCAATGTTGCACAATAGACTAGATTATCGCATATCTTTCAACCATATACTGTTCCAAAACTTTCGTCATGGACGAATGACCCACATGTAAGTGATGATAGTCTCTTCCTAAATCTCTCCAGTCTCTAGCAACGAGCGACAGAAGTGGGCTTGTTGGCGACTACTAGCCAACCAAGGTCTGATGTTTGAGCGGTCCGTGCACAATCTTTGTCGGCACCCAAGGTAGCAATCATGTTCCTCACCAACTCCCACCTCACATTTGCACCACTCCGAGGGTGGTTTGTGGTGACCAAGTTGATGAGACCCGCGGACACCGCCACTAATGCCTACTTCATGTTGATCCCTCAACAGTATTGCGTCATGGTCCACTCCTTCACTCCCCATCACGCAACGTGTGTTGTTGGGCCTCAAGCGTTTAATAGCACACCACTTAGGATTTAAATCTCAAAACCTCTAGCTCTTATACTATGTTATGTTGCATTTACCATCAATTTAACCCAAAAGCCTAAGGTGGTGAAGAAAGAAGAAATTTAGTTTATACACTCTAACAGTTCTCACCAGTGAGCCATAGATGTGGTTGTACTGTTGCGCGTGGCAACACCATTATGTGGCATGCGAGAGCCATTGGTCCCTACTTTGTCTCTATTGGCTCGCTTACGCCTTTCTCATTCGGACTCTCAAGAGCTGCCTGCGCTCACTTCCTCGTCTCCCAGTGATGGTCTCCTTCCACCCCGTGCTCTCATTCCCTCACTCGTAGCGTTGTGCTGCCCCAGCGCCCTTCCAATTCCATCTCGGGCACATGCCTACTTGCTGTTGGTGTTTTGGTTCTCCTAAGGGGAAGAAACATGGGGCAAAATATGTGATGGAAGCTGCTCGACACCTACTATCTAAAGGAGTTGTGAGAATAGAGCGGCCATTATTGCTGCTATTGACAGATCAAAAGATGACCTCATCACTGGCACGTGTTTCAGATGAGCTCGCATGTGTAGTCCCAAAACCACTAGACCCTCTAACTTAAAATCGAAGGGACTTTATCATTGACATATGGCTCCTGGGATGATGAGGCCAATCAAGCTCTAGATGGACCACAGTGGGAGAAGATTGGCTGATATGAGAGACCACTAGTCCAAAGTGCAATGTTTAGCAACAAATCTTATTGCAAAGTGGAAAGTGTGTTGTCCACTAATATACAGTCAAATGGGCAAAAAAAAAAATCCAATGTGCCGTTCACACTTCTGCAATTGACGAGGTAGATTTATTTTTCTATTTTGTATCATGCCTTTGCAAATAAATCTTGGAATGTTAATACTTAGTAAAACTTATGTACTATAGAAATTCCTGTAAAAAAACTACTGGAGAAATTCCCCTAAATTAAACAACACAACCCTACTGAACTACTGCTTATAAGCACATACGTCAAAGAGCATGCAAATCGTTAACCAAATCTGATAATAGGCAACTTATTTTGATTTGTAAGAAAAAAAACGTTCTGACTAGTGAGTCGAAACATGCATATGCATACGATTCATTCTACTGTGCAATTTATCAACAAACATAATGCACTGAAGGTTTTCATTCTAGGAAATTTTCATGTGCAACGTCAAAAATCGATCTTTCAGCACATTCTGCGCCGTATGCATCTTGGCCACTAGCTGGACCAGCAAAATAAATTTGCAGTTTCATTCATTTGGTACTATTTGATGCCCCAAACCCTTGTGATGAAAATAAAAACTGCTCACAAATGATACGACGAAATGTAATTGCTATACATTGTAAAATACAAGTGATAATTGATTTGAGTTAAATATATATTCAGATGCAAGAAAGTAAGCAGGGATGCATTAATGCATAGTATAAATCACAATCTTGCTAATTTGATCAAAGGGGTCTCAGAGTCTTACTTGCTTCATCCTTCAGCTGGTTGTACGCATCAAAAAACACCGAGTGCGACACCGTGTTCCAATTGAACCTGGCCCAAGCCTTCTTCCCAGTCGGCTCGCAGTTGTTGGAGCTCTCGTCAGACAGTACTACCGGCGCCCCCCTCTTCTTCGACGCCCTTTTCCCATGGCCACCACGATGGCTACTCTCTGCCACCGCCACCGCCGCCTCTCGAACGTCACCACGCCGGTTCTCAGCTGGCGCCAAAGGCTGCGCCAACGCTGCCTCTTGAACGTCACCACCCGTATTCCCAGCCGGTGCCGGTGCCAGCGCCGGCGCCAGAGGCTGTGGCAACAACGCAGCCACTTGACCGTCACCTCGGCTGCTTCCTGCCGGCAGCGCCGGGCGAGCGAGGCGATTGTCTGGCAGCGGTGAGACCTGCGGGTGGGTGGCACTGAGCCTCCGGCGCATGACGTGCATCCAGATGCTCTTAATTGCCCCTGACGTCACCGGCTTGACCATGTAGTCGCACGCGCCGTCCATCACTGCCCTCATCATCGTCAGCACGTCATCGCCCTCGGAGAACACTGCAAAACATATACACACGTGATACATCCATCCTCGTCCATGCAAATTAAGCAAGCATGATTTGTTTTGAAGCAAGAAAGCATCCGAGTGTTTTTTTGGAAGCAAACGATCAGAACGAACATATCTGCGATGCATCGATCATATCGATTATGGGTGTATCGACTTAACTGATGACGGGGAACCGGCCCCTGACCCCGCGGAGAAGATCGAAGCCGTCCATCCCTGGCATGTGGACGTTAGTCATGACGACGTCGAAATACCCCTCCGAATTGCGCTCAACCTCCTGAAGCGCTTCTTCCGCTGTCGTCTTTCCTGTCACTGCACATCCGACAAACAATATAAAGATAGAAAATTAAAAACAAAGATTCCCTCGTAATAAGATTTGAAGAGAAGGGGAAGAGGATTTGGAGTTTAGACTAGTAAATTGTCGATGAGATTAGTATGGTAGTTTAACTTTAATACCACATTCTCCTATTTGTAGAAGTGTTTTGAATTAGCAGGGAATTTGAATATAGACTATATCTTAAGTAAAAATGGATCGGCAGGATTTGTTTTGGCAACACAAAGGTGGAATTTTGTCCCATTTCCCACCTCTGCCTATATATATTACTCCTCCATTTCATAATATAAAATGTTTTGATTTATTTGCTTATAACGTTTGACCATTCGTCTTATTCAAATATTTAGTGCAAACATAATAAAGTCATACTTATATAAAGTATTTTTTAATAATAAAGTAAGTTACAAACAAAATAAATAATATTTTTATAATCTTTTGAATAAGACAAATAGTAAACGGAGGGATTAAAAAGCCGCTCCCTTTAATTCCTCGTCCACATCCCAACAAGACTACCATGTCACCAGCCAAACAAAATAATTAAATGCTCCATCATTCCAAATTTCTAATTTGTCTTAAAGACTCCCCCAACCAAACACACCCTATAGAAATTCACAAATCTAGGAATTTTGTAGACAGTCAATTTCAAAAATGTTCTATTTGAATGGTCGTAAGAAAACAATAGCACGACTTAAATATATTAAGGGTTCCTTTGGAGGAAAAAAAATTATGGTGCGATTTTTGTATAATTGAAGAAACCTTTGCCAAGAAGAAGAGGCACATGAAAAAACATTCTATAAGAGTCGTGCAATCCTATTTCTTTGTTCTAAAAAGTGTAACAGAAAATTTTTCTCAACGATTGTGATCGGAGTCCTAGGAACTTTATTTAATCTAAAGGAGCTTTCAAATACTATAAGTGATGCATGCCAAGATTTGATTCTATGGTACAGGCAGTAAAAAAAAACAGAATAGATCCTGGAATGGAATAAAAAAATGGGTAACAAATGATAGATATATGCTCGGACCTGAATAGCCGGCGAGGAGCAGCAAAAGCTTCAATTCCTCGAGGCAGGCCGCGTCATCGTCGACCACGAGCACGTGCAGCCTCCCGAGAAAACCAGCCGCCGGGAGCACACGGCCAGGAGGCAGCGGCACCAACCGGTTGTCTGCCATTGAACGACTTGGCCGCGACGAATACTGCACGGAGGAATGATCGATCTGTCTCCGTCTCTCGGTCTCACTCTCAACCTGGCGAATTGATAGACAGCGACACAAGTTCAGGGAACGGGCTGGTGTCTTGGTCACTACTATATAAACAGTGCAGCGTGCGGTCAGAGAGTGTCGCATGTTGATTAGTATTAAGACACTAGCAGACGAATAATTAGGTTCAGAGTTAATAAAGTGAAAAAATGATTAATGCAGATGATTCAAATTGATACTTACCACTCATGCACCTTCCCGCATTTAATTTGTGATGTGATAAAGCAACTCTCGTTTTGGAGAAATAAGAGGTACTTTTTTTAGGTGTATACGGATTTGATGGTAACACATTATATTTTGCAGGGCTTATGAACGATACAAAGTACCTGCATCATTCATACACTTTTTACTCGGTTGATCAATGCAATACATGGTATACGTAAGGCAGGACGGACGGACGGACAGATGATGCAGTGAGATGCATCGATCGCGGTCGCCGAACACATACATAGAGATGTCGTATCGACAAAGATTTTTATATTTGAGAATACAGGGAATAATCAAGTTTTCAGGATATATTCTGTATAAATATAAAGATATATATATTTGAGAACGAAGGAAATAGTCTCAAATATAATATTTTCCTATGTAAATAGATCACCAAACAGCGTTATAAAAAGCTACCTTCCGGCGCCATTCCTCATAAATTTGTATGAAAATTTTGGAGGGATCCATGGAACCATCCGTGGCCAGCTATCCAGTTAATTTAACTGAGGATGCATTGGAGGGCTGGTCAACCTCTGGCTGGTCTTCGCTTGGCTGCTAGCGTGTTGGTGCTACGCATGGAATGTGAGGTTTCGCATGAACGACTAGGCCGAGCAGATACCAGTGCTTCAAGCCTTCAACGTAAATCACAGGCTTGTATACATACGTCGATTTCAAACTCGACCCGGCCGACTGCCTGTGAATACACTGATCATGCATCTCTGAATTTGCTGTGATTATACAATTACAATGAGATTACCAAACCGCTTACTCCATAGGCATTCACTGCCATTTACATATATTTTTGAAGTGTATAATTGTTCAATTCCATAATTTTCTTTAAAAAAACCTCAAATGCAATATAACTGTAGTGTAATTACTCCTTTCGTCTCATAACAGAAGACTTTCTGACTTTATGCATGCTTACAACGTTTGGCAATTTGTTTTATTCAAAAATGTAGTACAAATATATAAAACACAATAGGTCACACTTAAAGTATTTTTGTTAATAAATTAAGTTACAAACAAAATAAATATTTTTTAAGAAGATGAATGGTCAAAGCTAAAAGAAGAATTTTGAAGAAAACGTCTTATAAAAAATAAAGGGTGTGCATCACAACATCACTAAAAGTGTGCGCTAGCATTACTTACATATTAGCTCAGGCAGGTCCACCAATGCATGAAATTGTTTTTATTGCCTCTCCCCGTGCACGAATTTCTATCCAAGGTATATCAGGCAGATCCGATTTTTTTAATGAATCAGCTGACAGGCTATTTGTTCAATTCCAATATATCTGCTGCCCTTTCCGGTTGAGTTAGACAGAGCTGAAAATATCTAGCAAGTGGGGTTTGGTTAGGAATGCTATAGAATTGTACTCCCTCCGTCCGAATTTAAATCTGAACATAGGTATGTCTATGTCCAGATTTAAACCCAGAAATTTACTTTATTTGGACGGAGAGAGTAGGCAGGAAGATAGTGTAAACAAAAAGAAGGTTGTGGTCTCCATATTATTTACATTTATGTACTACGTCTTAAATAAGTAGAATACTTTCCTAACTTTACTATAGAATAAGGGCATCCAAAATATTTATATTACAAAGATCTATAAGACTCGACCATGCCGATTATTAACATATGCTCCACAATGTATATAGACCTACAAAGTAATAGGAACCACCATAGAGTAAAAAAATTCACAACAGATGATCCCCTCACAGCACACACTTACGAGAGGGGTAGGGCTACATGAGAGTGTCATGTCTCCAACTTTGCAAAATTAGAGTGTCATATTTCCAATTAACCCTTATTTTATTCCTTGTGTTCAACCATATGCCGTTCTTTTTTTATTAAATACAATGAGCCCATTTCTTATGATGTACTACATTACCTAACCTGGACACGTCACAAATCCATCGTATCCATATCGCTCCAATATGTATCCCGAACATATCTCAGGTTTTTAATATTTCCAAATAAATCAAATAATCAGGATATTTCACCGATATGCATAAATAACTTTCGGACACATCGAGTTCGCTTCAAATAGCATAGAGAAAGATACAAATCCATGCCAGTATGGGCAGACACACAGTGGGATATGGGTACAATTGTACCCCCGAATTTTTTTGCAAAAAAAAACAAGAAAAATCACTACATGTATGTATATTGCCTATATGTGTAAATAGCTAGGTTAAAAGATGTTCTTGGTCTTCAAAAATAACAGTCCGGACTCTGGACCTAACTTCTATTATATGTCATTAATTCATGTGGTTTAATTTTGATTGGCAGAAATTAAAAATCAGTGATTAAGCGGTTGATTGATTTGTTGTAGTACATTTAAAATTTAGGTTATAGGGCCTTCCAAGAAGATGTTTCTGGATTTGAAATCTATGTAGAGTAGAGCTGAAAAGAAGCAAAATTCCATAGTTGACAACAATAGTCCTTGGTTCTTGGCATCAAGTTGCAAGCAAAGACATGAACCTCAATCTGCCCAATATATGTGCATGTGCTTATCTCTGAATTGAGTTCACTTTTATCGTCAAACTAGGTTGCTTAGTATTATCTATATAGTCCATAGTATGTTCACTTTGTACCCCTATCGTCGATATCCTGCGTCCGTCACTGCACGCCAGCCACCATCTGATGCACCTCGATGCTCTCCCCAATCTCCACCCGACGCCCCCCACACGCTCGCGAAGGCTCCCAGCACCGCCACTGTCGACCGCGGTGCCTCCACCTGAAGTGGCACCGCCAGCCTTGCCGCCGGACGCAGAGGCTTGGCCTCCGCAGTGGGGTGTGGTACACGTACACCGGTGCTATCGGACACAGCGTACGTCCCCACCTCCGCGCCGTCCGACGCAGCGCCGCCGCTGGCCGCTGCCTGCTGCCGCGCCGAGCGAAGCGCATCCACCCGCTGCCTGTATTGCTTCGTTTGTTCTCAACGAGTAAAAGAGCAATCTTTCTTTATTCCCCTTCTTATTTACAGTAAAGAGCAAAGTATATATGGAGCAGCGACGATGATGTTTCTTTATGTAAGCTGGTTGTGAATTTTGGACTTCTTCTGGGTGATGGACATGTGTGGTTGTCAGGGTTCAGCAAACATATAAAAGAGCAATGAAGCAGATTTTCTGTATTTATAATATAAACGTATCCCATGTCGTCGTACCGCGTATCCGTATCCACAGTAGCCGGCGCCAAACCAACCCCTAATTAGCAATTAATTTGCTAAGTAATTAACCAACTTGGTTAATTAAATAATTTTTATCTCAGAATTGATAATTGCAATTTCTTTTAGAACGATAAATGAACAAAGATGGTGTTGTGTCAACACATATTGAACGACTCAGTTTAAATTGGTGCTTTTGCATTATATTAGTGTACATATATACAAACATAAATAAACAACAACATATGGTAAAATACTTTAAAATCATATAAAAAATGGCGTATAATGAACCACATGTTTATACCATCATCTAGATGATGTCAGTGATCTCTTAAACATTAGTCTGGTGATCGGCACCCCAATTAGGCCTTCTCCAACGCTGCCGATATCATCAGCTAAAAGTATATTTTAGGTGATGAACAGTGAAAAAATAGAGTGCTAGCGCTTGGCCAGCACTGGCTATAATGTTTTTCGATGTATATTTCTCTCACTACACTGTTCACGGAGTCCCTGACAACAGCTACTTCTTACTTCTCACTCTACTTCTGCTGGCAATAACGGCACTCCCGTTGGAGCTGGCCTTAGTAAATCCAAGCTTTACCCCTACTTATCCGTATCCCCTAGCATATATGATATATAGAGATGCCAACTCACTCTTCATTGCTGGAGAAAGGGGCTTTCTCCCCAGTTCGTAACCCTCCTGTAGCCCCGATTATTGATCCGGGACTAGAGATCCTGGATCTTTAACACCGGGACGAAAGATAGATCTTTGACCTCGGGATCAAAGATGGATGTGCCACGTGGGGCTGGAACACCCGGGGTCAAAGATCTTTTTTCTTTTTTTTTTCATATTTACCAACCGGTGCTGCACA